>VDFB02075321.1:422500964-423162527 GCA_007258455.2 Sequoia sempervirens | reverse complement strand
ATCGTACACAACAAACAATTCACAATATTATCTTCCATAATGCTTTGAGTTTGAAGACAAAAGTCTCATTGTATCTTCATGATGAAAGTGGTGACCTTAATGGTCAATCACTGGAAACCATGATTTTAAAACATGTTATTGTGCTTATGGAGGTAGTATTTTAAGCAAGGTAGTGAGTGGTGGTTTGGAACAATGGCGGGTATGAAGGACTTGCTTTATATGCATACTATACAGTCTAGCTTAGAACAACGTTCTTAGAAGAGATTGATGGATTATGAAACTCAAGGGTTACATGATAAAGATTAAAGCAAAGGCTGAGATCTATTTAAAAGCCACTCTCATGAAGATATTAAAGACATAAAATGCAAAACCCTAGCAGCTGGAGTAATGAACACAATGCAAAAGAGGATAGTGTGGGGGCAATTTAGAGATCTCCACATTATCTAATTACGAAATACATCATTTATTTATTTTTTTAATTAAAAGAAATCATTCTAAACCCTATATAGGATACATTGATACTTCAAAAGCCTCTGGAGGAATTTCAGATTATGCACATATATGTCAAGTAACATTCATAAGGTTTAGAAAATCTTGATCACTCTCTAGAATAGCCCATTAAACATGGGTTGTGCTTGAATGAACTACATAATTGATATAACACAACCACTCTGCATATCAACCAGAGTTATAGGCTCTTTATTCGGCAAAGGGTAGTCACTCTTGATCATGCTATAATTACATCCTATCACAGCCAAACTTGAGACAACTTTAGTGCACCCAATGATGATTATTGTACCTACATTATACAACTGAATTAACCGCTATATGAGTGCCTCCATTTCTATCACAACATAGCCACATTAAACTTGGTTCACACATGAATGCATCCTGTATTTGTTATAGCACAACTATGCCACATGACCAATATAGTTATGGATCACATAATTACAGCCACAAGAATCTATTCCTCCGTTGTGATCTTATGGTGATTCCACACAACAAAATCTGGACATGAAATTCTCAAAACCTCTACAAATGAAATCTGATGAGATATTGCTTTAAAATATGATTTTCAAACCTGGAACTACAAATCTGACTTACAAAAAAAAAAAAAAAGACAATGACTATCCTCAACCTGGTGATATCTTCTTGAATTTTTTCTGATTTTTCCCAGGAAAATCGTCCGTAGTTCTCCACAAACTGTCTCAAGTAGAGAAAAACACTGTCGCAATACATCAGGCACGAACTCACTTTTCTTTATGTCGGCCACAATTTGATTTTTTTAATTTTTCATGTTTGTCGAACATTCGACGAAAATAATAGCCAACATTTCGACGAACACCAGGTTCGTCGATATTTCGACGGACGTCGGGGATAAACTTTCAAAACAATTGGAAATTACACATCAAATTTTACAAGCACCCGACGAATATCGAATTTTACATATTTTGTTGGACAGTTTCGTCGTATTTTGCAGTCAAATGTATTAGTGAAGCGTGACCTCCTCTAGTTTTGCTTCATCAATGATTTGGGATAAAAACACATCTAAACTAGTGATGAAGTCAAGGATGTGCTTGTCATCATTAAAAACTTGAAAGTGAGTGATGTTTTCAGGCACCGACAAGGTATAAGTGAGCTCTACGGTGAATTTCTTTAAGTTGGTTAAGGACAAAGGCTAGAGGGTACTATCCGCTTGGGCTAATGCATCAGCGGTCTAATTCTTGCTACGAGGGATCAACTAGATATTGAATGCATCTAAACCTTCTATAAGATCACATACCCTGTGTCTATATTTTTCTAACCTTCTATCATGACAAGAGTATAGTTTGCTTGTTTCACAACTAGCTTACAATCACCAAAGACTTGCAACATTTTGAATTTCTTTCTCAATGCCATTAGGAGTCCATAAACTAATGCCTCATATTCTACTACATTATTTGTGCAATAGAATTGTAATCTAGGGGTAGAAAAATAAGTCTTACCTATGGGACTGATGAGCTCAAAGCTAACTCCTGCTCCTTGCTTGGACTTGGATCCATCAAATCGCAACATCCAAAACATGGAGGGACTCTTTCCTTTGAAACTATCAAGGAAAACCTCCTTTTCTGATTTCTTTTTTATTTTTGCATCCCAAGAGGTTTGTTCTCCCTTAAGCCAGTCTTGATTGTGTTGTTCTCCCGCGACTGCTTTTGGAGTGATCTTCCCTTTGATATGCTCCACTGTTGTTTGCAATAAGTAGCATTTGAACTCAAAATGGGCTGTGTTGTGCACTTTGCACCAGCTAGGGAGCAACAACTCTTGGAAATCCATTCTAGCTCATAAATTGAGTTGATCCTACACGCATTTCTACATAAATTCTTGGAATCCATCAAGCAACCTGAGTTTACCATCTTCGTAAAACTCCTCATCTTCATACATGATCAGAACTTTAGTGCTATTAGGAAGATGAGCTAAATTGGTAGGGGCATTACACAACACAAGGACCTCTTCATCCCTTTCTTCTTCTTGGGAATCTTCATCACCTTGATAGGCCACATAAAATTAGTTTCCCAACTTTGTTTCTACAAACAACACCTCATTTGTGTTTTTGTATTCAGTGATCATTAACTTCAGTTGAGGCTCCCATTCAATGCGGATTTGGTTTGGCAGTCCTTTCCATGGAAGCCAAAAATGCGAATAGTTTGTTACAACATAGCCATTCAAAGCTCAGGTGAAATATCTTCCCAGTATAATACCATAGGTGTCGGGGATATCAACAACCTATATGTCAATCACTTTCTACACTCTTGGGTCAACTACAATCTGCATAGGTATCCTATTCATTTACAATGTTTAATTCAGTCTTGTCCAACTAAGTTACTTTCTATCAGGAGGGGGTAGGAGTTATCCCTAGTGCTTGGCATACTGAAAAGGGCATAACATTGGCATATGCTTCTGAATCTAACAAGTAGTTGTGTAGTTTATTTCCAAATATGTGAATTGTTTGTTGGAACTGTAAAAACCTGATGATCTCACATGTTAGTTTTACTCATAAACTTCCAGATTTGATCCTACCGTGTGCATTTTCCACTCATATTTTTCTCCTTTGTCCCATTGAATCCATTGATTCATGCATATTTTACATCATGGTTCAAGTCGGCATGACATTTTCTTTCTCCCCGACTCGTTTTTGCTAACTTCTGTGTTTTAGGGTGGTCGGCAGGACTTCTCACATGTCTTGACAATCACATTGGTGGGTGGAAACTTATCGGCATGTGTTGTGGCTATCGGGTTGAAGTCTCCCTGATCTTCTCTTGTCTTACTGACCGATGCCTAAGTGGTCATTTCGGTGAGATTTGGATTCCTGGGAGGGGGGTCTCAATGACTTCGTTATGTCATGCCAACCCGAAGGAGGGGTATATCGGCATAAGTTTTTTCTTTGGTGGAAGCTCTCACCGAATTCATCATGTCTCGCCGATTGGAGGAACAAAATTGTCTTATCGACATAAGTTAGGATCTTTGGTGGAAGTCATAGCGAACCCAAGGGTGTCTCACCGACCGACAACTATAACATACACTTCAGTAAGACTTATGAGCTTCGATATTATGTCTTGGCGAGCCCGTCAGGTCTTGCTGACAAAATCTAATGAATGGCTTTTGGCAAAAGTATTATGTTGTCTTGGCGAATTGGTATGTGCTCGGGTTGACTTCGAATCCTTCGGTGAAACATTATATTGTCTACATAGGGTTTCCCTAACAGTCATAGGTTATAGCAACAAACATGAATATGAAGGTTTCTATCGGTATAAGGACACTAATGTGTTGGCGATACATTGCAGCTTGAGGTTTTTGACAGAACGAAGTGACATCTACAAGAGGTCTCCCCAAGAGCAATATGCTATAGCAACTATGAACAAAGCGAATGCAAAGCACGTAAGGAATGCACTTCGATATAACATGCGGATGGTCACGGCGAAAGCGGATAACACAGGGGAACTCGGGCAGCAGCGATTGATGTTATTTTTCCTTTGGCATACCTTCTGGGCTATCTTGGCAAATGGTTGGCGAATAAAATAGAGATTCAAATGCTGTTGGCCGACATGTATATGTTTGATAACCATTGCCTTCTGACATGTGAGATTTTCCCGAATTTGGTGCTAGGCCGACATGGATTTTCATTATCTTTTATTTTCTAATGCTGGCTATAAATATGCCACGAGATTGTAATTGAACAGATATTAGATTTTAGATTAGAAGCAGTAGGTAGTCAGATGGCTACAGTAGGATAATTTTCTCTTTTCAGAGACAATGTGCATGATTTCAAATGGTGGTTTCAATGAAATTCAGCTGTGTGGCAATTTTTCTTTGGTGTTAATTGTGTGTCGAGTTCATTGAAAAACATTGCTAAAGTTGTGTCCATGTTGATTCTTTCTGGTTATTTAAATTGAGGTAACAAGGTTATTTTCAGTTTATCTATGCACATTTGCTGCATTTGTGTGGTTAATCGATTTGGTTCTCACAAGTAGGGATTAAATTATTTTCGGTAATCACAGTAATCAGGGAGATTCATCTGGATTCTTAAAGTAGAGCTCAGTAATCATAATCTTGCATTGTTCATACAAGTTGTGAACAGATCACATGCCAGCAATTTGATCTTTTGCCAAAATAAGTTGCCCATTTCTATTTCATTCGACTCCGCATACCCAACAAGGAACTGGTCTCTGCATTTCATCATTTTGAATTCACTTAATCTCTTTACATCTGTTAATCAAACATTTTAGGATTTAGATTAGAAGATTGCTATCACGTTTGGTTTCATTTTGTTCACTGTTATCTGCCATTGTGGACAAAAGCATTTCAGAAGGATAATCATAAGTTAAGTCTGCACTATTCAGAGAGGTACACCCGCCTTGGTCTTGCAGCACCAGAAGAGTAGAAGGTTTAATTGTTTCAAACCTTGTTCTGTTACCCTAAAACATTATGAAAGCTTGGCAACCTTTCATGGTTCAAACCTGCATTTTTGAGAGCTAACAAATTGGCGACTCTACTAGGGAATGACTTGAGAAAATCTAGTGGCAGACAACCTTGCCTTATAGAGTCATACAAATTTTTAAGTCAGGTCTTCAAATAGAGATTCATAATTGTGTAGTTTGTAGCTCCCCATCTGAGTCACACAACTAACAAATTGGCTACTCTACTGGGGAAACATATCAGAATATTCGGTTGAAGACCATCATATAGAGTCATTGAAGAAGAAATTGTAATTTGAGAAGTTTTAGAAAAGGTGATTCCATTGGGAGAAGATCAGAAAGAATTATTTTCCTACTTTTGGAAAAGTAGGTGGCGACTCTAAAAATTTTGAAGAATGGAATGTGTGTATGGAGTGAATGAATACACAAATGTGGGAAGATATTGGACCCCTCAAGTGCTTGATAATACAATGGGAAATTTCTACAATGAAGGCAATACATATCATGTGCAAAAAAAGCAAGAAAATTCTTATCCAGTCCCTCCTGGACAAAGATTGGAAAGTTATCAAGAATGTCCATGTGATCAGTGTCAAGTACAATGTCAGTGTGATCAGTGTCAAATGCAATTGGCAAGTTATCAAGAATGTTAGTGTGATCAGTGTCAAGTACAATGTCAGTGTAATCAGTGTCAAATGCAATTGGCAAGTTATCAAGAATGTCAATGTGATCAATGTTAAGGGCAACACAATTCTGATTCACCTAGAGATATCAGCCAGAATCTGCAACAAGGTATGTATCAAAACCAACAATCTAGAGATGATGAATATTTTAAAAATCTTTGGGATGCTTTTATTGACATAAGACTATATGAGGGGGAAGATTTGGGTTCTTTGTACAATAGAATGATAGATATTTGTTTTCATATACCTTCTCATTATAGGCCAACAAGGGCCATGTTTGTTGAGAAATTTGTAAGAGCATGGGAGCCTGAATCAGCCTATTGGCCTGAATCATCAAGACAACATGCCTTTGATGTAGTGAATAAATTCATTGATGCCATGGAGAAGAAAAGGTATACGAAGACTATCAATGTTGATTCATATGATTGCACTTCTGTTGAGTGTAGAGAAATTGATCAAACGATGCATCCAATAGATGATGAGATATGTGCAAATCAGTGTGATAACTTGCATAATGAAGATGAAGGAACAAGATATCTCTCTTGCATAATAGATTGTGACAGGGAGAGAAGTGTGTGTTATGAGGGATCCAATGAATATTCAGATTTTGAAGATACACTTGTAGATTGGGATCTGCAGCAAGGGGATTCTTTTACCTCTTATGTAGATTAGGATGAAGAGGCAATGGGAAATATTGATATTGAATATACAAGCCTCCAACTGTAGTTGAAAGATACGAAGGTACATTCGATGAAGAGGATGTTTGTAAATTTGAGAATGGTTTCCAAAAAATTTCAGGCCCATTGCAAGATAAAGTTTTAAAAGATGATCAGATGATATTTTGCCAAGGTATGCCTGGGAAGGAATTTCAGGTATTTTTAGATCCACTTGATGTTGAGCAAAAGGTATTCTTAGATAAAAGGGATGTGTCAAGCTATGGAACAAATGACTGTGCTAGTAATTTTTCATTCTCTGATGATCCTGGGCCTCTTTTTGATGATGACAAAAGTGATGAATATGACTGTAATAGTGAAAATGTGGAAACTTGTTTACTCAGCTGTGAGAAAATCTCAGATTTGATGAATCTTGAATATCAGAGATATACACATGAAGGTGATCCTCAATTTCTTTGTCCAGCTTGCATTTGTTTCGACAGTGAAAATTTTCTGTGCAATAATTCATATATCTCTCAGTGCATTTCTCAAGTTGATGGTGAATCCTTTGAAGTTGGCCAAATGCATGTGTTTGTTCAAGAAGAGGTATGTGGTTCTGAATTTTCTAATTCATGTGAAGACATTTATTTACATACCAAAGATGATAGAATTCTGGATTTGATTGATTCATATATGCTAGATACTGGAGATGTGAGTTATAATCTAATGTTGATTCCAAATAATGATACTAAGGAGGTGCAAAAGGTTTCAGATTTGTGTGTTTTAGACAGCGTTGATATAACAAAACATTTTGTCTCTCAAGTGAAGCACTTTGATTTTGAAATTCTTATACAGCTGGGAGAGTGTTTCAGAATACATAACAGTGAGAGAGATAATGAGGAATGTTGTATGTCATGTGTATGCATTCTGAATGTTTAGATTAACAGGGGTTTGTCCCATGATGATGAAAAATTTAAATTGCAGAATGATGTAAGGAATTTGGTCCAGGCTGAGCTTGGTGGTTTTCCCAAAACTTACACTAACAGTGATAGGAAGGATTGTGTCTGTATCTTCAGGAGAAATTTGATGAACTCAAGTCAAAACCAGGTATTTGACAGGGGGAGGTATGGTCCGAGTTTTAGATTGTATCAACTTAAGACAGGTGAAGTTACAACACAGATGATTAAGGGTTGCCAGTGCATGAACAACTCTTATTTATCCTCTTTAAAAAAAAATTCCATGCATAGTAGTTTAGGGTTCTGCTCCATCTCCACTTTGCATCCATTTTGCATTCATTTCACACTCTTTTCCATTTCCATTCCTCCATTGCTGCTCACTGGTTCATCATTTTCGGTCTGGTTTGCTCACCCATGTTTCTGGATCATTGCATTGATTTTAAACTCAATCATCCCCAGACGAAGCTACTGTTGGAACTGTAAAAACCTGATGATCTCACATGTTAGTTTTACTCATAAACTTCCAAATTTGATCCTACCGTGTGCATTTTCCACTCATATTTTTCCCCTTTGTCCCATTGAATCCATTGAGTCATGCATATTTTACATCATGGTTCAGGTCAGTGTGACATTTTCTTTGTCTCCCCAACTCATTTTTGCTAACATCTGTGTTTTAGGGTGGTCAGCAGGACTTTTCACATGTCTTGGCGATCACATTGGCTGGTGGAACCTTATCAGCATGTGTTGTGGCTATTAGGTTGAAGTCTCCCCAATCTTCTCTTGTCTTACCGACTAGTGCCTAAGTGGTCATTTCGGTGAGAGTTGGATTCCTCGGAGGGGGGTCTCAAATGGAAAGCACGTGAGGAATGCACTTCGATATAACATGCGGATAGTCACGGCGAAGGTGGATAACACAAGGGAACTTGGGTAGCAACGATTGACGTTATTTTTCCTTTGGCATACCTTTTGGGTTGTCTTGGGGAATGGTTGGCGAATAAAACAGAGATTCAAATGCTGTTGGCCGACATGTATATGTTTGATAATCATTGTCTGCCGACATGTGAGATTTTCCCGAATTTGGTGCTGGGCCAACATGGATTTTCATTATGTTTTATTTTCTAATGCTGGCTATAAATATGCCATGAGATTGTAATTGAACAAATATCATATTTTAGATTAGAAGCAGTAGGTAGTCAGATGGCTATAGTAGGATAATTTTCTCTTTTTAGAGACAATGTGCATATTTTCAAATGGTGGTTTCAATGAAATTCAGCTGTGTGGCAATTTTGCTTTGGTGTCAATTGTGTGTTGAGTTCATTAAAAAGCATTGCTGAAGCTGTCTCCATGTTGATTCTTTCTGGTTATTTAAATTGAGGTAACAAGTTTATTTTTCAGTTTATCTATGCACATTTGCTGCATTTGTGTGGTTAATCGATTTGGTTCTCTCAAGTAGGAATTAAATCCTTTTTGGTAATCACAGTAATCAGGGAGATTCAGCTGGATTCTTAAAGTAGAGCTCAGTAATCATAATCTTGCATTGTTCATACAAGTTGTGAACAGATCACATGCCAGCAATTTGATCTTTTGCCAAAATAATTTTCCCATTTATGTTTCATTCGACTCCGCATACCCAACAAGGCACTGGTCTCTGCATTTCATCATTTTGAATTCAATTAATCTCTTTACATCTATTAATCAAACATTTTAGGATTTAGATTAGAAGATTGCTATCGAGTTTGGTTTCATTTTGTTCACTGTTATCTGCCATTGTGGACAAAAGCATTTCAGAAGGATAATCATAAGTTAAGTCTGCACTATTCAGAGAGGTACACCCACCTTGGTCTTGCAGCACTAGAAGAGTAGAAGGTTTAATTGTTTCAAACCTTGTTCTGTTACCCTAAAACGTTGTGAAAGCTTGGCAACCTTTTGTGGTTCAAACCTGTGTTTTTGAGAGCTAACATCGTCAACAAGAAAGGAGGTGTTTCCAATCTCCCCTAGAACTTTCCTACGAAAATTTCAGCCTGGGCCACTTGAGCCTTTTCTTTGTCACTACCTTTATCCTTAGTTCATACTTGATTTGACTCTTTGGTTGGAGACCGTCTATCCAATGGCTTATTTTTACTAGTTAGCTTGTTTAGGGCCTGATCAGGCTTCTTTCCTATGATTTCCCTTATCACCAGCTCACTGTTAGAGGTGTCAAATCAGACCTTATTTGCGGGTATCTCTTGAGCTAGTTTGGATGGGACAGTTCTGTTGATGGTCAAAAGTAACACAACATTAAAATAGAATATTTCTACTCTATTTCTCTTGAAAAAGATAAATGATCGAAAACCACCTATCTTCCAAGGTCTCTGTAGTTCTTTCCCAACTATGGTGTTCTCCTTCAGTGGTCTATGCAACCATAATATTCAAGGGGCTTGTTGGTAAATGAATACAAATTGGATATTACAAACTAATCTAATGTTTGGGGAGGTGTTTAAATAAATATCAAAAGATAGAACAAGGCCTAGGATAGAAAAACATGAACACAAATTTATTTTAATTCAAACATGCAATTCTTATAATGAGTGTTTTCCTAATTAACTAAAACCATAGAATAACACAATTCATGAAATAATCCATGCCATTCCATCCATTCATAGTGCAGATTTAGAACATACAACCATTCATCATCACTTTTTTTTAAAACCTTTTCAATAACAAAATATCACAAGCTCATTACCAAAATTAACATATCAACAAATATAGAGAAATATCATCCACAGATAATGCATTGAAATAGTTTCAGATTCAGAGTCTTCTATTGATTTCCATCAAATAACAAACATTTATGCACAACAAAGCTCACTAGTATATAAATAACTATTGTTCATCAACATCATCATTAAACTAACAAACTTCTAAAATAAAACTAATTGCATTAAAGTCGTAAAAATGTCTGAGTATCTTGCATAAAAGTTGTAAAAACTTGTAAATTGTATCTATCTCCTTTAGGTAGCCAATCTAACTTCAATTAGCCCACCTTTACAATGAGGAGAGAATTCTAAAATATAGAAAAAAAATTAGCACCAATTCCTCCTATCAAAAATCAATATCTACCATCTGGTACCTAGATCCACAATTATAGGGACACCCATCTAACTCCAAGTGTTGTCTTTTGCTGAATTGCAAGTGTTGAGAGGGTACACCTTGTTTCCATATAGCCAAAATATGACTTAAAGTTCTATCTTTGTCCTCTACTAATCACCATGCTTTATCTTTGACTCACCAAAGCTGATATGGAGTCGTCCATCTACTCAAAAATTGACATGAAATGCTACTGTCCCAAAAAGGCATATGACCTACTCATTCTTCTCATGAGGAATCTTGTGATACTCATCATAATTAGAGAAAATCTGCTTCAACATATCATCATCAGGTCCATTGACCCTGTCAGCTTTAAACTTTGAGTCTTCAAATTTCTTTGCTACTGCAACAACAGTTTCCATTAGTTGACCAATATCAGTGATACCCCACCGTATGTCACATCTAATGTCTACCAGTCTATCCATAAACATTAACTCAGCAGTATCTCCTTCTTTCATTATTTTATCGAGCCTTAACTCCAAAGCATCTTTTATTTCCCCCAATGATTCAAGTCTATGTTCCGTAGGTAAAGTTTTATCAATGAGTTTTCAAACAATCTCCTCAAAGATACCTACATGTTCCTATATTTCATGAATGCCCTTGAGCATGGCTATTATTTGTTCAATGAGATTCTATGTTTTAAAAATAGACACATTAATAGACTTTGAAACATACTCAAGTCCCTCATCACCAAAAATTTGTGATTGGACCAACTCTTCATCAGAAATTTTAGCAATCACCTTTAATTTTCCTAAGTACTGCTTGAGCTTCTCTTCCTCCTCCCACCATTTCCTTATGGATTCTTCTATCTTTTTGACCAAAGTAAGGCCTGCAACATAATGTCTAAAACCTTCATCCAGATGTGTATCCATATCAGTCTTGAAAACATTGAGCCAATTATCAAACCATGTAGCCTTCTTTTTCATTTCACTCAAACCATCCACCTCTTTGCAACTCATGAAAATAGGGATCTCCGATGGTGTAGGTTGTTCAAAAGTGAAATTATTCATCTTTCCAACTTCTACCTTAAGGTCATCTTTTAGGTTGCTTATCTTTGATTAAACTTGACTTAGTGGTTGTTGAAACAATATCAATCAGGTTTATTTATTGATTCCTTGTATGTTTCCCTAGATTAACAGTGCTTATCTGATAATCCTTAGCCTCCAATTCTCTATCATCCTTTTCAGCAATAGGAGTAGCAATTTCTACTATCAAATCTCCCTTATCAATTAACTTTGTGGAATGCACAACACGAGGTTTCTTCCTTGATTTCACTTTATCAACCTCCACTACCATCTCATCCCATGCCACTAGTTGTTCTTGCACTTTTTGCCTATTTTCTAAATTCAGCTTGAGCCAAGTGGGAGCAGTTGGCTGAGTAGTCACTTGTTGAACACTGGGAAGTGTCAAGGATGAAGGTGTAGAAGAAGTTACCTCAACGGTTTGCCGAAAAGAAGTCCTTTGTTGATCTTCTTCTTCTTTCTGCAACCGTTCCTGCTCCATTCTCTCATTTTGAGCTTTAATTTCTTCTATCTTCTTCCTTTCTTCCTCTTTCCATGTAGCCTCCTCTTCATCTTTCAACCTCTACTGTTCCACCTCTTGTGCAAAAAGTTCTTCCTCTCTGGCTCTTTCTTGTTAAGCCTTCTCCTTTCGTTCTAATTCAAGTGCATGAGCCTCTTCTTCAGCCTTCTTCTATGCCTCAACAACTTCCTTTTCCTTGAATAGCTCTTCAATTTTATTCCTTTGTTCTTCTTCTTCTTCAGCCATCTTCTCAGCAGCTAGCCTTTGAGAACTTTCCATTATTTCCTCCTGCTCTTTCTCAGTTAACACTTCATCTATTTCAAATGCTTCAACATATAAGCTTCCGGGTTCAAATCCAGTTTCTCCTTCTCCTAGCTCTTCCTCAAGTTTCTCTAAGTATTCCTCCCATTTCACTTTCTCCTTCTTGAGACAGAGTTCTTTATTAGGAGACATGTGATTCTGTTACATCAATTACAGGGGGCCTCTCCTCAGCAACAACTACTGCTCCTAATGTTGATGGAATAGTAGGAATAATATCCTTGGTTTGTGGAGGGACAACAAAAGTTCCTTGTTTAGAAACTTCTTCTCTAGGATGCACAATAGCTAAGGGTGTGGCACCAAAGCCTGAATTAACCCTAATAGTAGCCACCTCATAAGTAACTTTTGACTTTCGCAAAGCATCATCAATTTGTTTCAATGAAACCTCTTCTTCTGATTGGGGAGGTTCTCCTATAAAGGGAGGCTCTTTCATAGCTGCCTCCACCACTGCAACACCTTTCTTCAATCTTTTATACTGTCTTGTGTTTGTGGAGGAAGTAGGTTCACTGCTAGAACCTGTTTTCTTTAAACCCTTAGCTCTTGGTTGCTTCAACCAGAGTTCAATCCATTTCAAACTTTTGTTCACCACTATCTGTGATACTTTACAGATATTCATTTCTTATTTCTCCATCTAATTGATGGACTCCAAATCCTTGGTGGCTACTTTATCAATTTCATATCAAGGAACAAGTGTGATCCCATCATTAGTAGTGCCCTCTAGAATCTCTATTTTAATGTCAAAATATCTCATTTGGGAAATTGTTAACCTCTCATACCCCCTTTTTCTCACTTCAAATTGATCCTAAAGATTGGCCCAAAAGTCCTTGAGAAGTGGCTAATGATGAGGAAATTAAGAAGCATATATCCCATACATTTTTCTCTTTGGATCAAAGAATTTCCTTTAAGTATGTTGCTATAAATTCAAGGACTAAACTTCTTTCATTGCTGTCTTAGCCATTATTGAAGAGGAATGAGAATAAAATCCCAACTGTATTGGGAAAGAATGACAAACAGTCTTATGTTGAGCAGAAAATTTGGCATTTACCTTGGAAGCTTGTTGAGCAAACTCCATTAAGACCCATTTATTACCACAACACCTTGGCAGTTTAAACAGATGACCATCATTCCAAACAATCTAAAATAAGTAGATTTGGGGTATGGAATGAACCAATATCCCCATTCTTGAATGAATTTCATAGTCTCCCGTGACAATCGTAAACCAATGTCACCAGTGAGCTGATTGATAACAACATACAAAAATGCATCGTTAACTCTTTTAAAATGTTTTTATGCCCCCTTAAGCTCCAGTTGGTCATAATGATCCTAGAAATTCTTTTGATTTGGACCATCATCCATTGACCCTTTAGAGGTCAAACTAGGGAACCGTCCCATCCTTGCAACACAATATACTACATATGAAGACATATAAAATGTCTTGGTTTCTGCTATTTTTAGCAGCTGGTTATGTATATTATCAGAAATTATCTGTCCTCCATCTAGGCATTGATTCCCTTCTAGAATCAGTTGGATGAATGGGAACATCTAGTGCTCAAAAACATGAGAATTATTTTTTCCACATACCCTGGCCAGTAATGT
Source organism: Sequoia sempervirens (assembly GCA_007258455.2). NCBI lineage: Eukaryota > Viridiplantae > Streptophyta > Pinopsida > Cupressales > Cupressaceae > Sequoia > Sequoia sempervirens. The sequence goes on along the minus strand of VDFB02075321.1, from coordinate 423,148,725 downwards.
GATCATGTACCCTATATCTTCAAAAAATTCTAACCTCTTAGGATTAGCAGGCAATTTCTTTAGTAACTTCTTCTTTGTTTTCAGCCACCATTTGTTGATAAACATTTTATTCCCTTCCACATCCTTTTCTTAGATATCAAGTTCCTGATCCTCGGTCATGATCTTGAGATTGGGATAAGGAGGAGGATCAAAAACATGTCTAATTATTGCTAGGGTTAGATCAATTATTATAGTGTCTTGTGCATCTATGCATTGCCTTTGAATAAGATTGTATGTGTAGCAATTAGAATAAACTCAGGACACTATACAACAATAGGAAAAATGACCACATGAGCTAGCCCAGACTTTGCAATCCTCCTTTTGCTTGGGGCAACATCCTCTGAAAAGGTATCTATGCGGAACTACTCCAAATCGATGTGTCCCACCAATGTATCAATGATGTTCATGGCCTCAAACCCAAAATTAGATGCTATTGGGTTCCCTTGGAATTTGTACTTCATTGTAAGAGGCACTTGTTCTAGTTTTAACCTCTTTGGCCTTGTTCCCTTAGATGTTCCTTCAGTGGCCACCTCGTCCTCTAAGTTAGAAATTTGCTAATTATCTTGCCTTATTGACCATTATCAAATAAAAGAAAAGACATATGAAGAGTAATTTAACACAAAAATTCATATTATATCAACATTAAGTCAAGCTAGAATCTCATCCAACAAGTTAATTGAGCATCTTTGGGTTTTGGGTTCAGAACAAAACCAAGAACCTGACCATTTTAAGCACAACACTAAACTCTATCGAAAGTCAGGATCGAGTCATGACTCAAAACCTCTACCTATGTTAATGAAGAAGTTAAGTGCAATTCTATGGTCCAATCTCACAGTGTTCAGGAATCGGGATCGGGTTGTCATTAGGTAGCAACATTTTAATCAATGGTGTCAATGAATGGGTTATGCTGAGTTCGGATCTCAATGTTGAATCAAAAGTCGAGATTAGGTCATGATTAAGAACCAAGCCCAAAGTGACAAATAGGTGGAAGTAGCTTCCCGAGTTTTGATCCTGATAAGATATTAGGAATCAGGATCGGGACTTCATCGCGTATCAGGCCTTAAGTATGTGAGGTGAGGATAGGTAAGGCTCGAGTTTCGATCTTGATAAGATATCAAGAATCATGACTATGACTTCGTCTGGTCATGATACTTAATGATGTGGCCAAGGTTTGGTGTTGACCAGAATTTTGATCCTGATGGTAATGCGGGGATTGGAATGGGGACTTGGGATAGTAATTTGTCAAAACCTTTTAACATTTCATGGTAACGATCTGATACCCGATCCTAATGGTAACATCAAAAGTTAGGATCGGACAAGTGAAGGAGCCTGAACTCAAACAATGGTAAGACCCTAAGTGGAATTTTTATTTTGACCCCAAAATACATGTGGGAATCAAGAATTGCAAAGAAACAATAATGAAGGCAAGAGTATATGTAACAATATCTCAAAATGGTGCCTTCAAGATCGGATTATTGCTTAGGACCAATATTTTTTGTTGAAATAGTCAGAATTTTTAAATTTAGTATTTAAACACCCTCTGACTTGATAGTACACCAGAACCCTAGAAAACTAGGGTACAACGAGATGGACAATCCCACAACCAAAGTTAAAAACAAACAACATAAGAAAAATCAAAGCACGCCGAATGAATCAAAGGGTTCAAGAATAGGAAAAACAAAGCCAAAATAAAACAAACTAGGAGCAAGCAAAGAAAGAAAAAAAAAAACAAACAAACAAACACCCAAAGAAAACACAAGAAAAATGAGAACAAGGAAGGAAAATGCAAGCAAAACACCCACCTCCAAACACAACCAGGAATTCTGACAACACGATGACGAATTGAAGCACTCCTTCAAACCCTAGCTCATTATCACTCTTGTTCACTTCATCAAATTGTTCGAGGAAGAATGGATGAAATTTGAGGAGCATCAGAATACAAACCCATTCACACATGTGAATGGTTAAACATTAAATGTGGTTCAATTAGGCCTCGGGATCGGGGCAATCATCATAAATGCAGGGTTGCAAGAACAAAGATAAGTGAGGGTCAGGATTGAGACATGGAACGAGACTGATCTCTCAAAAAGTGAAAAGTTTAGTCGACGGTCCCTTGTCCAAAACTTGACAAATAGACAAGAAAAAGTGGGGGGTCAGAATCAAGTCGAGAGATGAAACCAAAACTTTAAAAAATTCTAAATTGGAGTCACGGTCCAAAGTCCAATCCTAAAAAACACAGAGATTCAGAAGTCGGGGTCAAGAGGGGAACAAATACAAGACCTTGAGAAGTTCTTGGTTTCGGTTTTGGTCTGATACCCAACTCTGACACAAACAAAGCACACAAGGCAAAAAGAGGGAAGTTGGGATCAAGAAAAAAATAGGAATTTACACCTCAAAGGGTGCAAGGTAATGGTTCCAACCCAAAACCTTACTCTAACACAAAAAGAAAAAGACAAGGAAAAAAGAGGGACTAGGATCGAGACACAAACTAAAACCTATACCTTGAAAAGTACCAAGTGTTAGCACCGGTCTGAAACTCGAACTCGAAAAACAAAGAAAACCAAGACTTAGGAGAAAAAGAAACAACTCCTAAGACCCGAACAAGAACACAAAGGAAAAAAGAAACAAAAAGGGGGACCCATTTTGACCAAAAGAAAATGGGTGGTTATACAAGGTATAACAATTGTCAACTTGGCTGGGAAAATGGTTTACCCATTTTCAAGATACTGAAGAATTCGGTCACCTAGAACCTTTGGTTCATGAACATTTTAACTCAAGTATGATCAGTTGCAACAAACATGGTTGAGTTGGAATCTCAAACGTAAGTCAAAAAAAACTTTTGAGTGTGTGCATGAATGGTACATCTTTTCCCTAGCGACTCTACCAATCCTTGAACAACTGTATTAAGGTTCAAGCTACGCAAGTTGAGTCATTTTAACTATTGTGCAATAATACCCTAGTCATTGCTCCACTGCTAGTGAGGCGTCTATAGCCTTGATGGAGATACCTCTAGTTCTCTCAAAGCATTGCTCTACTACTAGCCAGGCATCCATAGCCTCGGTAGAGATACTTGAATTACCCTTATCATATTGATTTTTCCATCTTTATGCTTTTCTTTTCTTTTCTTTTCTTTTACATGGGATTTACTTGAAGAAAAAATTTCCTATCTTTCTTCAATACTCAGATGTAATAACCTAAAATTTGGGTTGAGAACTATGGTGGACCTCATGACAGTGTTAAGGACTCAGATTTGTCACTTGTAACATGAATACAGTCACCCTAAGATGAATAGGCCCTTACGAAAACAAATATTTTTATCTATTATGTGAGAGATTCAGTCGTCGTTTATGAGATCACTTATAATGTAACTATTTGTTCTTAACCTTTTAGACTGTTATTAAAATGAACATAAAACATAAGTGATTGAAACTAAAGATTTCAACAGACATACCTAAAAGTGCATAAAACAATTTCTCACTTAGTACCCTTAGTATTCTTTGAATAACTACCCCTTCACTTTGAAATGGAGAAAATGAATGTCCCCCATAAATAAAAGAAAAAAAACACAAACAACAATAGCAAAACAAATAGACAAACAAGCAAACAAATGAGCCAGGAGCAAGAAAATAACTAATTACATATATACAATCAGGCAGACTATCAAACTTTCATGGGCCAAAATAATGTTTGAGAAACTACCCATTGATAGGGAATGGGACAATTTCTCCTGTTAAAGTACTTAACCAAAAGGCATTCTCACTAAGGATTTTGACAATCTAATATGGACCCAACCAAAGTCGGTCAAACTTTTGGTGATCACCTTTCATTTCCCTGGATTTTTCCCAAAATAGTACAAGGTCTGATAACTTGAAGGCTTTAATTTTGGCTCTTTTTTCAAACCAACATTTGACAACAACCTGATGTTTGGAAAATTGTTGGAGAGCAACATCTCTCTACTCTTCCAAATTGAGTAAACTAGTCAGTCGTAACTCTATCCTATCATCACTAGAGAAAAACTCTTGCATGAATTGAAGAATGGGTATTTGTAGATGAATAGGGTATCTTGGCTATAGACTAACTTATACGGTGAGTTTCCTAAGGTGGATTTAATTCTAGTTCTATTTCTCCATAAGGAAAATATCTATTGTGTGTGCCAATCCCTAGGATTACTCTCTAGTAACTTCTTAATTACCTACAACATATTTTTATTAGTAGATTCTGCTACGTCATTACCCTATGGATAGTAATTAGAAGAGTATTTCAACACAATTTTATGCTCATATGCCTACTAAATAAATTCTCTAGAAGGAAAGGCAGGGCCATTATCACATACCAAGGTGAACAGTTCTCCAAACCTGGTAACGAGGTATTCATTAAGGAACTTGATAATGAATTTAGTGGTGTTGTTCTTGCAAGGTTGAGCTTTAGTCCAACGGCTACAATAATATATTACCGTCAAAATAAACCTATGACCTGTAGACGAATTTAGATTAATCACCTCGAAAAAATATAATTCCCATTGGGAAAATGGTCTTACCTCGTATACTGGTTGTAAGGGCATTGCCGGATTGTGTTCCATAGATGTTGAAGTCTATATTGTATGACATTTCCTAACATGTTGGTGAGCATCGCTGAACACATGGGGCCAATAATAACCCCATCTCAAAATTTGGTGTGCCATGGAATCAACAAAACCATGCCCAGTACCATGTCTGCCATGAAACTCGGCAATGATTTGTTTTGCTTGTTGTTGATCAAGGCAGCACAAATAGACACCTTCAATATTTCTTTTGTACAAAGCTCCTCCTTTGAGCAGATAATGTGAACTCTTTAGTCTCAATGCTCTCCTCTGAGTGGTATTCATCCCATATGGACATTTTTTATTCAACAACAAGAAGATCAAATTTGTGTACTAGGGATCACCTATGAATGATTGCACAGTATATTGTTGGAAAGTAATCTTGGTGTCAACATCAGCTGTATCCTTAGATAAGCCTTGTCCATGAACTAGCTTCATCAGGTGGATTTCAAGGTCAAATTCTTGCAAAATTTCCATCCACTTTCCTCGTCTTTCTCCCAGCTCACTTTGCAGAAGAAGGGACTTCACTGCAAGGTCAGGAACTATGGCACTGATCTGACTGGGGAGAATGTAGTGTCGAAACTTCTTGACTGCTCGTACTAGCGTGAAGGCCTATTTCTCCAAGGGTGGATATCTGATTTCAACATTCTTGAATGGAGAACTCATAAAAACTATCATCCTCTCGTCCCCTCCACCTTTCCACTATGTTAAAATAGCAACACACGAATGATCAGATGCAAAGGAATAAATGTAGAAAGGCATCAAATAATCATGACTGGTTAGGATCAGTGCCTCTGAAATAGACTGTTTGATTTTTGAGAAGGTAGACCTAGCCTCATTGCTCCATTCAATCTTTGAATCTTTCTTCATCATTTCATTGAAGGGTTTGATGATCTCTGCAAACCCAGTTATAAACTTTCTTACAAAATTTATATTTTTGAAGAAAGACTTCATTTCCTTTTTGCTACCTAGGATGGTCAGTTTCAGAATGGATTCTACTCTATATGGGTTGATTGAAATTCCCCTTTCTGATATTATGTGACCTAGTAGTTTCCCTTCTAAAACCCCAAACACACACTTCTTTAGATTAAGGGATACTCCATAACTTATAAATTTTCGAAGAAATTTTGACAAATATACAACATGATCTTCTCTATTCTTGGAAAACACAGTTAAATCATCCATGTAAATGATAACAAATTTACCTACTAGGTCTTTAAATGCAACATCCATTGCACAAGCGAAGGTGTCTCCAATGTTAATAAGACCAAATGGAATCCTCCAATAGGAAAATTTCCCCCACTTAGTAGTGATGGCGTTCTTCATTCTATCTTCATAATTAACCAGCACCTGATTGTATCCTGAATATTCATCCAGGAATGAAATCATATGTGAGCCATTTTCTATCTACAACACCTCATGAAGAGAAGGAAGTGGGTAGTTACATTTATTTGAGGCTTTGTTGAGTTTCCTAAAGTCGACATGTAATCTAATTTCCCCACTCTTTCTATGAACAAGAACCAGATTAGCAACCCAAATCGAATGCCTTACTGTAAAAAATATTCTTGCTAACAACAACTTTTGCACCTCTTTGAGAATTAGAGGTTCAATCAAGGCATTCACTGGGCATTGCTTTTCATGGAAGGGCTTCACTTTAGGTTTCAAGGGGATTGTATGTGTTATTACTGAAGTATTTAAGGTTTTCAAATATTCGTACCCCCAAGCAATCACAATGATATATGCTTTCAATACTTCCAATATTTTGTCCCTAATTTCCTTAAGACAAGTCTTGCCGATGAATATATTTTTATCCAAATTTGAATCTACCAAATTATATGATTCATACTTCCCTCCAACACTATTTGTAGGCAATCTTTCATGGGCTTGAGGATCCGAATTGAAGATTTTTTCCAATGCTACCATTCCCTTGGTAATGTTGTTTGTTTTTAGATTAATTATTACCTCCATGTCATAATTTTTGGTATCCCAGTCTCCCTGATCTCTATCCGATTCATAGATAATTTGTCCCTCAAAAACATTTGAACTCGCCAAGAAGGAAAGTATATGCTAGTCATCATCAAAAACCTGGAAATTTTGAACATTGTTTAGGATGGCTAGGATTGATACTAATTCCACTGAGAATCTCTTCAACTTGGAATTTTGCATGGGTTCCAAGGTACTAGCAGCAACTGCTAATGCATATGCAATCTGGTTATCTTCTCTAGGAATCAATTTGATTCCAAAAGCATCAAAGTCTTCTATCAAATTACATATCTTGTTCATGTATGCAGCCAACCTCTTATTATGGCATGTGTATTGGGTACAAATCTACCTGATAATCACCTTAGAATCCCCCATGACTGTCAAAGTTGTAACCTTCTTTTGATGTGCGAACATCAGTCCCCTAGCAAGTGCTTCATACTCCGCAACATTATTAGTATAGCTAAATTGCAGCCTGTAAGAAGCAAAGTAAGTTTTCCCTTTTAGGTTTTCTAGTTCAACTCCAACTCCATTCCTTGTTTTGGACTTGGAACCATCAAATTTAAGGATCCACAACTAATCTTGGGAAGGGATTTCTTTCTTAGGATCAACTACGGGTGATTTCTTGTGAGAAATAGGTGGTGGCTCAGATTGGTTCAAGATATCAAGATCAGGAGAGTGTTGTAAATGATGATCATTAGATGTTTCACTCAGATTTAAAAAATGTGTAGAAACTAATTCCTGCACCTGATCTTGATCGACAATTTTACAGTTGGATATTCTTTTGAGCGACCCCTTGGGAATTGGAAGGTTAGCAGGGATGGGTGTGTTAGACAATTTCTGAGATTCCTCAGTCTTATTTCATAGATAAGAAAATGGGATCTAAGTCTATCTAGTTTTGGGGAAGACTTCTTCTTGGGTATTATTGGTCCATTTCAGAATAGTCATGTCTCTAGCCTCAAATGGAAACTGATTTAGAAATGTTTTGTGGTGTTCAAAAGTCTCTCCTAACTAACAAACATGGTTCAAAATGTCTATGCAGGATTGACATGTCAGCTCAGAATGGTTCTGGTAATGGACCCTACACTAGTTCGGGAGTAACAAACTCCATAAATCGATCTCCTCTCCCAAAACTAGCCTATCTTGTTGCATTTTTTTGATTAAAAATTGTTGGTTGATAGTGGTCATAGGGTCACCATGCTCTAAAGGTTGTGGGAAATCAAGATTAATCATCGAAAAGGTCATAATTTATTCCCTCCTATACACTCCTATCTCGGTTTCAAAATAGGAAACTTTGTTAGGACATTCATACTCTATGATCATATATTTTAGATGGGGTTCGCTTTCAATCCTAATCTAAGTTGCTACCCCTTTCCATGGTAGCCACATGTTTGAAAAATCTAGGGAGAGATAACCTTCAAGAATTTTCATCAAATTGCGGCTTAAGAGAATGTCGTATGTTTCAGGGATATCAACTACCTGAATATCCATATACGTTTGGATCCGTGGATTTGATATAATCTACAAGTGGCCATTTTTTAGTTCTCCAATGATATTAACCTTAGTTTTTTCTAACTGTATTACTTTCTTACGAGTCTGAACTAGACTTAAACCCAATTATTTGCAAATAGAGAAAGGCATAACCTTACCTGAGGCTCTGGAATCCAAAAGGAAATTATGTAGATTCTTTCTGAAGATTCTTAGACTTAAAAGAAATGGGGGTGTCCCCATCTTACCTCTATACAAGACTGAGTTCATGTCAATAGCTAGAGTTGCCTTAGTCTTTCCTGTTAACCGATCTGCCTCTTCCAAGGCCTTCAACACAATGTCGTGTTCGACGGGGCACCACCTTAGAATGTCAAAGAATGACAGAGGTATTTTTTCTTTGCATTTTTGAAATGAAATCAAATTCCATGTTATCATTCATATAGAACTTAGGAAAAAATGTAGCATTACCTCTATTTAGAAAATTAGGTGGGCACTTTGGTGAAGGTGGATTGTTTTCAACATTCTAGTTAGGTGGAACCATTGTGTTGGGAGGGACGGATGTGGTAAATGGCCTCTTGTTCTGATTTCTCAGAAAATGGCCTCCCTTGGTTTGGAAAGCCTGAGCATCATACGTTTCGGTTCCTAACTCATTTTCCTCTTGCCTAGGGAAAGGAGACCCCTCATCATAGGTCTCAAAAGTCATGGTTGTATCTACAGATCCACCACCTTTGTTGGGAGCACCCTGTGATTGTTAGGAGTCAGCTTGTGCAATCTTAACCACTTTCTCCATTTCTGGGTAGTTAACTTAAGAATGGGTCGTAGTGTCATGTAACCTGCACCATTTAATTGTGAAGTTCAGGTCTGCAAGATTTGCAATGTGTTGTTTATCTTCATTAGCTTGATAATTATGGGAAACTCCCCCATTGTTTGGTCTAGTATTCCATTGCCTATTGTTATTGGGTCTTTGGTTGTATCCCCTATTCTGGTTTTGATAGTTTTTGGTTGAGGAAGTTTTGATTCTAAAAGTTCCTTTGATTTTGGTTGGAATACCCTCCCTTATTCTAATAATTTTGATTCTAATTTTGGTTTTGAGGGGGCTTAAACTTGAATTGTGCCATCTCGTTTGGCACTTGGGATAAAGTTTTCTTCAAAGTTTCTAACTTTGTTGTCAAGTGAGCACTTGGGAATTTTTAGTTTTCTGGGAGGAATCCAAAGTCCCACCATTAACCCATGGTTGTAGGGGTGGAGATTGTAATTTGGCCAAAGGCCCATAGGTTGAGTGGGACATCCCTGGGACTGTATTGAATAGAAGGTTGGACTAGGCATCTAAGGATATCCTAGGGGAGAGAAAACCCCTCCTAAGCCACCTGATTGTGAGCTTATTTGTTGCTGAAATTTGATGGCCAGGTGGTACATCTTAGACATGGAATCAATGTCTAACACAAGCTATGTTCTTTGTAGAAATAATCCAATCAACAGCTCTATGGATTTTAGATATGCCTAAATGGCGATGTTCTCAGCCACCAAGTATGGTTCTTGTAACCACCTGTACATCCTTTTAAATCATGTGTTAAATAGATGCAATGGTTCATGTGGTTCCTTCCTTATTGTGGAAAATTGGTGGTATAAGATGGCGGGGTCGACATAGACCCCAAATTGGTTGATAAAAGCATCTTCCAAATTTGTCCAACTCGGGATGGATCTAGTAGGTAAATTAAAATACCAATTGTAGGCCATATCTCCTAGTGAATAGGGGAATAACCTACATGCAATGCCATGATTAGCTATTTGAGCCCATGTATAGGCATCTTTGAATGCCTATATGTGCTCTTCAACACTTTGTGACTCTCCATGAGTGTATCTGGGACAAATTTTCTTTGGATTCTTAGGCATTTCATGTATGCCACAAGGAATAGTTCCCAATGGCGAAGGATTATTCACAAAGAATTCCATGGGTGGCAATGGATTTGGTTGTACCAGTTGTGGTATTGGTGGAAATCTAGGTGGAGTGAGTGGTGGTGCTAAGGGTGGTAGGATCAATACCCTATGAGACCTGGGTCTAATCAAGGTTTGGAGTTCAACTAAATGTTTTGGATTAGTAGTAGATCTGAGAACTCTTTCAAACCTATATGGTGAAAAGGACCCAAATCACTCCAATTTGTTCCTCTGGGCCCTACTTCTAGTGTCAGTTTTGTTTATGCTCAAAAGTAACAAGAAATGTTAAAACGTAATATTTCTACTCTATTTCACCTGAAAAAGACAAATGATCTAAAACCATCTATCTTCTAAGGTCTCTGTAGTTGGTTCTCAACTATGTTGTTATCCTGTAGTGGTCTATGCAACCATAATATTCAAGGGGCTTGCTGGTAAATGAATATTAACTAAATAGTACAAACTAATCTAACATTTGGGGGGGTTTAAATAAATATCAAATGTTAGAACAAGGCCTAGGACAACAAAACATGAACACATATTTCTTTTAATTTAGACATACAATTCTTATAATGAGCATTCTCCTAATTAACTAAAACCATAGAATAACATAATTCATGAAATAATTCGTGCCATTGCATCCATTCATCATCACTTTTTTTTTAAACCTTTTCAATAATAAAATATCACAAGCTCATTACCAAAATTAACAGATCAACAAATATAGAGAAATATCATCCACAGATAATGCAACGAAATGGTTTTAGATTCATAGTCTTCTATTGATTTCCATCAAATAACAAACATTTATGCACAACAAAGTTCACTGGCATACAAATAACCATTGTTTATCAACATCATCGTTAAACTAACAAACTTCTAAAATAAAACTAATTGCATTAAAGCCATAAAAATGTCTGAGTATCTTGCATAAAAGCTGTAAAAACTTGTAAATTGTATCTATCTCATTTAGGCAACCAATCTAACTTCAATTAGTCAGCCTTTACATTGAGGAGAGAATTCTAATATATAGAAAAAATTTAGCATCAATTCCTCCTATCAAATATCAAGATCCACAATCTAGGGCCCAAATCCACAATTATAGGGACACCCAGTTAACTCCAAGTGTTGTATTCTGATAAACTGTAAGTGCTGAGAGGGTACACCTTGTGTCCATATAGCCAAAATTGTACTTAAATTTTTTTATTTGTCCTCTACTAATTACCATGCTTTATCTTTGACTCACGAAAGTTGATCTGGAGTCATCCATTTGCTCAAAAATTGATATGAAATGCTATTGTCCCAAAAAGGAACCTGACCTACTCATCCTTCTCATGAGGAATCCCGTGATACTCATCATAATTAGAGAAAATATGCTTCAATGTATCATCATCAGGTCCATCGACCCAGTTAGCTTTAAACTTTGAGTCTTCAAAAAAAACTTCTACTATAGCAACAATTTCCCTTAGCTGACCAACGTCCGTGATTCCCCACCGTATGTCACATCTAATGTATAGATGTTTATCCATAAGCATTAAATCAATAGTATCTCCTTATTTCATTATTTTATTGAGCCTTACCTCCCAAGCATCTTTTATTTCCCCCAATGATTCAAGTCTTTGTGCTGGAGGTAAAGTTTTATCAATGAGTTTTGAAACAATCTCCCCAAAGATACCTGCATGTTGCCATATTTCATAAATTCCCTTGAGCATGGCTATTCTTTGTTCAATGAGATTTTGTGTTTTAAAAATAGATACATTAATAGACTTTGAAACATACTTAGGGCTCTCATCACCCAAAATTTGTGATTGGACCAACTCTTCATCATAAATTTTAGCAATCACCTTAAATTTTGCTAAGTACTATTGGATGTTGTGGTTGTGTTGATGATATGTGGTTGTCATTGATGCCAACACTATTAGCATAAATGTATTCGAAGTTGTATATGTCGACAATATTGAGAAAATTGTAATAAATGAGTTCCAGGTTGTCAGTGGTGAATTGAAGTTCAGTATGGTGGTTATTTTTGTACATTATTGATCAGAGGTTGTGGACTAAAGGGTTTGTTGCTAAGTGTATCTAGTTTATCCACGTCAAGTTTCAAAGATCCTCATGAAGATTTGATCGAGTTATGAAGATTTGCATTCAGAGAGATTTTATGTTTCTTCAATTGGTGTTCCTAATTGAAGATGATGCTATTTCAGTTAGTTTGGTTGTTGTAGATGCTTCTCTTGTGATTCGTGATGCTTGTGGATGTTTCTAGATCATGCTATATCTTTGTTGCATTTCTGCATTGATCGTTGTGATTGTGGTTCGCGATTTTCTCTTGTATGTTCATGTTTTTCTTGTTCTTGGCCAACATAGTGTTTTGTGGATCTTCGAGGAGAAATTAATTGAAGTGTATTTTTGCTAGAGATGTTGATTTGGGTCCTCACTAAGTTGTGGCCGACCTTGGTTGATTCACATTGATAATCTTTAATGTTTTGGGCTGACAGTTTATATTCATTTTATTATTTCTTTGTGGTCAACTTGTAGTGATGAAATTTCATGTTGCAAATATATAAGAGCAATTGTTTATTCAAATTTAAGTGGGAAAAAGGTTTGCTTCTTTGTGTGTGCGCAAATACTGTTCTAAATTATTTGAAGGCAGAGCAGAGTGTGAATTATTGTGAAGAGGTGTGAAGATTGAAGAAGTGTTAATGTGCTTAATTGGAATTGTAATCAGGCATTAGCAGATGCTAATTTCTTACTTCAAAATCCAGATGGCTTTAATCTGAATCTCTTTGTAATACATGTCTTCCTTTGTAATTGAGTAGTGAGCTCTAGGAAATGTGCCTAAATGCATGTGCATTCCCCATATTTCATTTTCATTATACTTTTAACAGGGTATAATCTTGTGGATTGACCTCCACCGTGGTTTTTCCCCTAACAGGGTTTCCAAGTAAGAAAATCTTGGTGTTATGTGTGTTTCTGATGTGTTGATGGTTTATGTTTTCATGGTTAATAATCAGATCTAAGAATAAGGTGAATAAGTTGAATAAGTTTTGAATTTCTATGACAATTGATTCACCCCCCCTCTCAGTTGTCTACCCTTGTATTTCCAACAATTGGTATCAAAGCAGGTTCCTTGGAAGAAGTTTAACAACTTAAGGTAATCCGAAATGGAAAGTTACAAGAAGCATAGTCCAAGATTTGATGGAAAAAATTATTCTTTGTGGAAGACTCGAATGGAGTGCCATCTGAGATGCATTAGTGAACCCTATTGGAGCATTAAATATGTATATTATTCCACATGATGGTCCTACTGCTTCTGCTGAGATCAAAGATGTTGAGTATAATATTCGGGCTAAGGAAGCTTTGTTGAGTGCTTTGACTAATTTTGAGATGACAAATGTTATGGATTTGAAGACTGCTTATGAGATCTAGAAAAAGTTGGAAACCTTGTACGAAGGTGATGCTAATGTGAAGATTTCTAAGTTGTAGAGTTTGAAAGGGAAATATGAAAGGTTGAGAATAGGTGATGATGAGAAAATTAATACTTTCATGCAAAGAGTGAATGAACTTGTGTGTGGTATAAGATGTGTTGGTGGAAAGATAGATGAATCTAAGATTGTTGGTAAAGTGCTTAGATCCTTTCCTAATTCTTACAAAGTCAAATCTAGTGCTATTGAAGAGCTCCAGACTATAACAAACATAACCAGAGATACATTGGTTAGTAAGCTGACTGCTTTTGAGTTGAGTGAATTTGGTGATTCCCTTCCTAAGGTTAAATCTACATTTAAGGCTACTAATTTTGGAAGAGATAGACAAAGATATGATCCAGGTGAGAGTTCATCTAGAAAGACATTCAAGTATGAGGATGAAATCAAACATATTGAAGAAGAAAGAGAGCTAGAAGAGCTAGAAGCACTTATTTTCAAAAGAGTACCGAGAGGAAAAGGTAAGTATGAAGGAAAATTACCTCTTAAATCTTTTCTTTCAATAAGATGGGTATTTATTGCTATCAATGAAAATAATCATGTATCTACTGAATCTGCTAGTTGTAAAAATGTGGAGAAAGCCCTAGCTGCTTGAGTTGAAGAAAAAGATGAATGGGTAATTGGCAGTGGATGTTCCAATCATATGACAGGAGACAAAAATAAGTTTGTAAGCTTGGAAAAGTATGATGTGTTGGCAAGAGACACTGCATGCGCTTTATGGTATTGTCATTGATGGCAACCCTTGTCAGCTAGTTGATCCGCAAATTGCATTTTTCTCATACCGACAGACAAATTGAAGGTCAGTGGTTATCTGTTAAGTTAGAATAGAGCATCTGGTAACTTCGTGTTCTTCGATTCATATGCATATTTTATGTTGTTATTTTGTGTTGTGGATCTCAAGGGAGTATTGCTCGATACATAATCTATGTTATCTAAAAAAATTGGTGCCTCGTATCGATTTGGATGAAACCTAGGAGGTTTGGTTGTCTAATTTTCTATTCGTTAGTGTTTGCATTGAAGTTGTGCAAACCAACCTCACAGACCCCGAAGATCACCTGCATGCAAATAACCTGTCACAAAAAGAAGACATTCCAAACAAAAGACAAAGGTGCTCTAAAAGTTGAGAATGCATTATTCAGAGAGTATAAAATACAATTATCAATCCTTATAAAAGGAGATTGTGCAACCCTAAAAAAACCCTAATAGGTAGACATTTAATAATTAATATAATTATTTAATGTCACAATATGCAAACTAAAGTGAAATCTTAAGAGAGGAATAAAGGTAATTTAATTAACATAATTAAGTTAAAACCTTTACTCTAACACCCCCCCTTAAGATGAGCAAGAGTGCAACTACAAACATCTGCAAGAAAGCAAAGGTAACTACAATGCATGAAAGAAAACAAGGGTCCCGACAACCAGGCCTGATTAGGTACCCGAATACAACCAAATCTTTGTAAAGTGGAGAAAGGGAGAAAACCTCATGGGAACAAAATTCCCCCCAAAAGAGAGAAAAGAAAAGAATGAAATGTACTAATGAAAGAAGGATAGGAGGTGGATTACATGATACACCCCATAGATAATTTCTATCATATAAGTACATATACAAGGGTCTCCATAGGAGAGATATAAAGAGACAAGGCCCCTCCACAATGAAGAAACTTATGTCCCAATGGTAGATGCCTGATGTAGAATCCAAAAGGAGATCCTTAAGCGACAGATAATATTCCTCCCCTTGGGAAGAAATAGATCTAAAGGACGATGTCGAAGAAACCCTATGAAGAGTGATGAACCAATCTGTCTCAAGATGTGTGCCATAATAGGATGCTGAAGAATCTCTCTATCTGAACTGAAAAAAATGATGCCAAATCCAAACTGATGTGGAGAATCCTAAAATGAAACCTCTAAATGCATGGATAATGGTGGGCGTACAATGATATCCTTACTGTCAAGGTAGAGGAGATTAATGTCCTCAAAATAATCCTCAAGATCTACAGTGTGAGACTCAACAAACAAGAATGTGTATGCAAGATAAGAATCCCATGATGTAGCAGATAATGAATGACCAAGATAGTCATGATGCTGAACTAAATCCATAGGGGCCAATGCAGCGATACTGATGTCATCAGGAACAACGAATGATATATGCATAATCTTAGTCTGAAGAGTAGGAACTGTGAAACAAGCCTCTGATCCATCAGAACATGTAAGGGTGTCTAAATACTCAAGCTCCTCTAAAGTATCATGACCAAAGGGTGTATTATCTCTCCAAGCACTGGGTAAGAGACAATTTGAAGCAGGATCCTCTAGGAATGGAGAGATATTGGGGTCTCCAAAGATCTCCCAAAGACATGTCCAAAGTGGGTGGGGACAATCAATGTCTGATATAGCCCACACAGTATCATCATCAACACTAGACAATATAAGTCATACTATGTGATCTCTAATGATATCCCAAGCTAGTTTTCCCTCTGAAGTTTCTAGTTGTATGAGATCATAAAAATAAGGAAAAATATTAAGCCACCTACATGTGTAAGTACGCCCTTTGCCCATGAATCATAATTACCCCATTCCAGAATTACAACTGAAGGGTGAGTAGAAAAACCCATGATAACTCTTCAAATTAAAAAATATGAGAAAACTAACCTTACAACATGTAGATCAAATGAAATAGAGCCTAATGATGCAAAAAGGAGGCTCCCAAGTGCCCAAACGGACAAGTAATTAAGCATGAAAACACAAAACACTAAATAAAATATACTTGGGGCAGAATCTTGGAAAATAAGTCTTGTCATTGTGCAGAACATTGAACTAGCTTTATGACGCCTATTCATTTGCATAAAAAGGAGCTTAGATGCAAAATTTACTCCCCCCGGAGTGCAAAAACCATGATCTAACTTTGACTAAGGAAAAAAGAATCAAAACGGACAAATCCAGAAACCACACCTACACCATCAGATCGACATTGGAACCAACTTTCCTATGATATCTCATTTTTGAAAAACCAACACCGTATGCTCAAAATATGAACATTTTACTAAATATTCTCATTTAGGCTTTAAACCAAACATTTTATTAATTTGAAGATTTAAAAATTAATAAAATATTCAGTTGTACCTTCATGGCACGAAAATTGAGGGAGCACCAAAAAAAGGCACAAAAATTGATGCAAAATGGCATGAAAATTGAGGCAGCTCAAAATTGATGCAGACATCAAAAATATGGAATGAAAATTGAAGCGTCCATACGGATCCATACAATCATATGGATTTTCTAGCAATTTTTTTGAGATTCCCCAAAAACACTAAAAAATCAATTTTTAGCAAACCCTATCATATTTTATATGAAAATAGGGGTTTTTGGGCTGTCTGAGTGCACCCATCAGGTTTGTTATGCACTGTTTGAGAGATCAATGTCAAAATTTCTCAAAAAATGATGAAAAACCCCTCTGATCTAGCAAAAAATACCAGGAATGAACCCTTGCACAAAAAAAACTTTGTAAGCTGAAATCTTCAAAAAAGGAATAGGTAGCCGCAAATCTAGAGCTCTGATACCATGTTGAAGTTGTGCAAACCAACCTCACAAACCCCGAAGATCACATGCATGCAAATAACCTGTCACAAAAAGAAGACTTCCAGACAAAAGACAAAGGTGCTCTAAAAGCTGAGAATGCATTATTCAGAGAGAGTATAAAATACAATGATCAATCCTTATAAAAGGAGATTGTGCAACCCTAAAGAAACCCTAATAGGTAGACATTTACTAATTAATATAATTATTCAATGTCACAATATGCAAACTAAAGTGAAATCTTAAGAGAGGAATAAAGGTAATTTAATTAACATAATTAAGTTAAAACCTTTACTCTAATAGTTTGAAGGCCGACCTGGTGAATATGATGTGTTGCAGATATATGAGGAGTTATTGTTTAAATTTTTTTGTGTTTGTGCATCCTAATTTGGTTCGTCACTATGTTGTGGCTAACTTTTGTGGATTGGCATTCAATGTTTTGATGATTTAAAGCCGAGTAAAGTTCATGAATATTACTTGTTTTGTTGAAGCTGACCTAAAGTGTTCAAATATCTTGTAGCAGATATATATAAGTGATCGATTGTATCATTTTGGTGTATGTTCGATATGAGTTGATGTATGTTGCAAATATCAGAAGATCAGGAAAGCGATTATGCATAGTTTCACTTGCGCATGAAGGACTTTTGTGAAGAAAATTAAGGTAGAGCAGAGTGAAGAGAAAAATTAGTTTCAAGGAGCAGAATCCTATTGTTGAGACAAACCAGAACTATAATCAAGCATTTTTAGATGCTACTTTCTCATTCCAAATCCTTGTAAGTATTCCAAAATTTTGTATGGCAGTAAGCCTTTCTTATTTTGAGCAGTGAGCTCTACGCAGTGTAGCTGAATGCAAGTGCATTCCCATTTTGTAATTATTCCTTTTAAGTATACTTAGACTATATTGTGGATTGGCCATCCACCATGGTTTTTCCCCTAATAGGGTTTCCACGTAAAAATCCTCGTGTTATGGTGTTGTGGTTGCTTACTTTATGTTTATGCATATTTCTTTTGGTTTAATGTTATCAATACATTTTTGATCATATTAATAAAGCTAAAAATTGCACAACACTGATTCACCCCCCCCCCCCCTCTCAGTGTTGCTTGATTCCAAAAATTGGTATTAGAGATCTAGTCCTCAGAAGAAGTTTAACAGCTTGGGAAAGTTTTTGGAAAGTGTTTCAATGGATTCAAGCAGTCTTCAACAAAAAATTATGGTGGCCCTAGATAATCTTGATCAGTCAAAATCTGATGTCTTGGAATTGAAAGCAAATCTTCTAAATGTTGAGAGATTCATTGAGTCATTGAAAGATAAAATCAATAAGTTCAGGGAGAAGAGAAGGGAACTATATGATCAGATCAAGCACGATGATAGTAAGTGCATTAAAGATGAATAGTTGAGTCAGGCCCTAAAGGAAAAGACAAAAGAATGTGAATTTTTTTCCAAAGAGAATACAGTTTTGAAGCATGAGATGGAATCTATTATGATAAGAATGACTAAGGAGATTGAAGATAGAAAGAGGAATGAAGAATGAAGAAAAGCTTTCCCAATCCCTAAAAGAGAAATCTAAAGAATGCAGCCGAATTATTGATGGATTCATTCAGTTGGAGCAAGGGTTAGAACAAACCAAACACAATGAGGAAGAACTTGAAAAGCACATTGTTGATTTGAGAGATGAACTAGATACCGCAAATGAGTACAATGAAAAGTTCAAGGTTAGATAAGCTAAGCTTGATGAATTGATTAAAGGTTAGAGGATTAATGGTGACAAGCGAGGTCTTGGATATGAGGAAGGTGAAAGCTCTAGATCTAGACAAAGGAATTATGGACAAAGGAGATTCAGACAAGGAAATCAGATGAACAACTCTGGAAGGCATCCGGTAAGACAACCTAATGCTCAGAGGTTCAATGGTTATTGTTTTACTTGCAATAAATTTGGTCATATGGCAGCTCAATGCATAAGTAGAATGAATTCAAATGGTCCATCATTCTTTGGTTAGTTCTTTAATTGTAACAAGTATGGTCATAAGTCAAATGAATGCAAAAATGTGGTAAACAAATTTCACAGAGATGTCAGATGTTATACATGCAATAGATTTGGCCATATTTCTAATCAATGCAAATTGAGAGAAAATTAGTGGAACAACTGGTCTAGACAAAGAAATAGGGTGTGCTACAATTGTAACAAAACCGGTCATATTGCTAGATTCTACAAAGGAGGTTTGGTAAATCAAAGAAGAAACATGCAGAAGGATATAAAAGGAAAAGGGAAGGCTACTACATATCAGATCAAAAAGCATATGAACAAAACTTGCATAAAGAAGAGTCCCTCTGTTGCAAAAAATTAGGTAGTACCAAAATCAACTTCTGGTAATTCCTTTGGGAATTAGTTTTTAGGCTCTTAGCATAGGGGGATCTGTCAAGAAAAAATTTCAAACCCCTTGTCGGTGATTGACACTGAGATGTGGATGAGTTCAGTGATTAAATTGGTGATCCACAGATGCTGTTGAAAAAATTGGAGAGAGTATTTATGCAAAATTGAAGGTCCACAGAAGAATTATCTTTCATAGTGTATGAAAATAGGGTATCTGGATGAGTTAGGGAAAAATCATTTATTACATCAAAAATTTAGGTATGTGAGTGATGAAAAGATTATTTCTATCTTTCATTTGTCACTTTGCACTTTGAGAAGAAGAATTTTTTGAGCTTTGAAGTGAACTTTGGCAAAATTTGGGAAAATTCAAGTGTGAAGGCGATTCAAAGCTCAAACCCTACTCTAGAAAAAAGGTATTTATTGGGAAATCTTGTAAACCTGTGAATTTGTTGAAATGGCTACTCCATTAGTGGTTGAAGTGAAGGATAGACCCCATCCAAAATTTAAATGGCACCCTTTCAAGTGTATTGAGATTGAGCTCTTAAGTGCATTTTTGTCTGTGTTGTACGAAGTTTTACACATTGAAGATATTAGGGCATATGTTCATGCTAATATTGCGGAGCTAGGAAGTTTGCAGTTGTTGAATCTATATTCCAAACACATTGTTGGAGAATATTTCTATGTCAAGCCTGAATTCAAAATCCTAGAAGAGAAGAAATTCACGTAGTTTGTGAAATTATCCATGTTCGATGAAAGTGAATGGGTTCGGTATATCTTGAGTCGAGTCCATGCAAAATTTATGTGGTTGAATCAACCTTTCAAGATAATGAAAGAAGCTATAAGAGCTATTACAAGTCTAAATTCTTCTGGTGCTTTTCCTATTTTGAAGTTGGTAAAGAATCAGACAGTCATAGATGCGACTGGTTCGACATTTGACAAAAGAGAAATGACAATTGATATCATCACCGATGTGGATGTCAAATTTTACTCAATGGTCATTGGTTATAAGATATATCACTTTAGTAGAGAAAATTTTGTATCTGGTACTACCATGTATGTAGCTTATCAAATGGTTAGGGAGAATGCAGAGTATGGCTTGTACGAATTGCTTCAAAGTCAACTTATGGAGAATCTTGTGAAGATAAAGAAAGACAAGAAGAATTCTTTTAAATACAGTAATCTGCTACTATGATTATTCTTTTATTTCATGAATGAAGTTCTGGGAGTCAGGAAAGTGGTTTGGAAAAGAGGTGATAAGCCTATTGGTGTTCAAATTAGAGACATGTTTTTCAATTTTGGTGATATTCAAGCTAGGAAAACTGCAATCTGGGGATATCTCAAGAACTTTTAGAATGAAATGCAAGCAAGGGAAAGGATTCCTACTTCTATTGTTGAGAAGTATAAGGACACAATTTTTTTTATGGTGGATATTGATCAATGCTTAATGGAAGCAGTTGATCCCAGAACAGTTTGGATTATGCCAATGGGATATGAAGTCGAGGAAAGAATCTTGGAGTTATATGTGCAACATCTGTTGAGTAAACCTTTGGATTCATCTAAAGAAAGGTTTATAAATTATGCAAAAAAGAGCATGCAAGTCCATGAGCAGTTAAAGAAGCCAAAGATAGTTAGAAGAGTAAGGAAAGAAGTGGAAGTGTTTGTAGAAATTATGGGAATATATGCAGAAGCAATAAGAGAAGCCATAAGGAAGAGAGAACAAGTAAATGCTGAAAAAGGGAAAGAACCTAAAATTGAATCTGCTAGTTTGACAACACCCTCTGCCTGAACTAGAACAACAAGGAGTTATGTACCCCTATCTGGTCATGCAGAGAAGTCAGCCCCTACAAAAGCTCAAGACAAGGCTTTCAATAAGAGGAAGAAGAACAAGAGCACAAGAACCTATGAAGTAGTCTCAGAAAGTGAGGAGACTGAGTTAGATGAAGGTGTGAAAGAAATAAAGGCTACTAACAATCAAGTTACAAAGGTAACCAAGAGAAAATCTTTCAGTGAAGAAGAAAATGCAAAGAAGAAGACAAAAATTGACAAACCAAGTATGATAGCTGAAGAAGTTAAGAATGTTGTTGTCAAGGATGGAAGCCTCAAGCCCCTCTACAAATGGTAAGAAATTTTTGATGAATCAGGACAAAGAATTCTTGAGGAGGCAACAATAAAACATCTAAATATTTTCAATAAATTTCTTGTTGAAATTATGTCTGGTTTACCTAAGAGTCTGTATGAGATTTCAAAGATGAGAAGAATAATTGCTAGGATAGAAGAAGAGCATATGAGAAAGATAATTCTTGTAGACTTATTTCCATAAATTTCTATTGAGGAGATGAAGTCACTCTTGAACAAAGCCAAGAAGGAATTTAAAAGAAAAATAAGGGTGAAAAAACTTATGATCGGTGAAACTAATGTTGTTGATGAAACCAAGAAAATCCTGGAAGAATTTCTATCAAAGAACAAGATCAATGTTGAAGAAGTGAATGCTAAAGATGTTGTATCTGATCCGGAAAATGAGGAGGTGAATGTAGATACTAAGGGTATTCATATTCCTCCTGATGTGGATAATATAGAAGTACCTATGTAGACTAAATTTCCTAAGGTTGTATTAGCTAAACGAAAGGAGATTCCAAATGAAGAAGTTGAAGCTCCTAAAGGAAATCAAGAAACAGTTACTGAAGAACCAGAAGGTGAAGAAAAGAAGGTTAAAGTCAGGGAAATTCTAGTGGAAGCAAGAGACACTACAGAGGTAGTGAAGATATTTTTGGATGAGAAAAAAGAATATTTTGATCTTGAGTTAGGAGATGCCCCTATTCATTTATCTACTTTATCCCCAATTCAGAAAATGAAAGTTACATCGTTTGCACAAGCTAAGGCTAGGGAAGAAATTCAAAAATTCCACATTGAGGACAATGAATTGTTGAATCTTGCATCTAGTATTCTTGAAAGAATCATGCCTACCCATGTCAAGGATCAATCTAGTTCATCCTCTGGTGAGCTAAAGAAACTTATAAATTCGGTTAGTACTCATTTTGAATCAATTGAGAAGTCAACTTTAGTCAAAGTTTAGAAGGAGTTTGATGTCAAAAGGTTCAGTAGTTTGAAAGGTATGATAGCTAGAGATAAATCTATGTTAGCTACCTGTGTGAAGAATGTTCATAATGCTCTATCTGAAGGTAGCAAATTTTATAAGTCATGCTTGTATTTGTCAAAACTTACTGAGGAAAATGAGAAGGTTAAGGATCATGAGAAAGAGTTAGTTGTTATTTATGATGGTTTTGATCCTTTAACTATTTATGTTGGAACACAAGAAGGTCAAGTTATCTCTTTACTTGACAAAATAAAGAGTCTGAAGCATGAAAATGACAGAATTATGGGAAGAGCTTGTGAACTTAGAGGTTTAATTGGTCCATAACTGGAAACTATGTTGAGTTCTTTGAAGGAAGCACAAGATGCTTTAACAATGAGTGACCCTGCAAACATGGAAACTACTAAGATGCAATCTTATTTGCTTTGTGGTCATATAACTATTCTGGAGAGTCTTAAGAAGTGTTGGGACTCAAGCTTGCACTTGTTGAAAAAAAAATTTGCAGACATTTTCAAATTTGTGTAAATTGTTGTACTCATGCAGCCTAAAGTTTTTGTTGAGTTTTTGTATCCGGATTCCCTATCTTTGCCATTGATGTCAAAGGGGGAGAATAAAATAGTAAAAAATGTATATTTATCCTAGGGCGAGTTGTAGTTTTGAAGATCTTTATGGAGTTTTGGTTAGCAGTGTACTTTTGTTGGTACTGATTCGACACTTAGTCATTTTTCACTAAGTGTTTCCATCAATGCCAAAGGGGGAGATTGTTGGAAAGAGACACTACACACACTTTATGTTGTTGTCATTGATGGCAACCCTTGCTAGCTAGTCGATCCAGACATTGCATTTTCTCATACCAACAAACAGATTGAAGGTCAGTGGTTATCTGTTAAGTTAGAACAGAGCAACTGGTAACTTCATGTTCTTCGATTCATATGGAAATTTTTTGTTGTTATTTTGTGTTGTGGATCTCAAGGGAGTATTGCTCAATGCATAATATGTTTTATCTAAAAATATTGGTGCCTCGTATCAATTTGGGTGAAAGCTAGGAGGTCCGGTTGTCTAATTTTCTATTTGTCTATGTTTGAAGGTCGACCTAGTGAATCTGATGTGTCACGGATATATGAGGAGTTATTGTTTAAATTTTTTTGTGTTCACACATCTTAATTTGGGTCACCACTATGTTGTGGCTAACTCTTGTGGATTCGCATGAATGTTTTGATGATTTAAAGTTGACAGTTCATGAATATTGCTTGTCTTGTTGAAGCTGACCTAAAGCGTTCAAATCTCTTGTAGAAGATATATATAAGTGATCGATTGTATCATTTTGGTGTGTGTTCGATGTGAGTTGATGTATGTTGTGAATATCAAAAAATTAGGAAAGTGATTAAGCACAGTTTCACTTGTGCATTAAGGATTTTTGTGAAGCAAATTAAGGCAGATCAAAGTGAAGAGAAAAATCAATCTTAAGGAGCAGAATCTGATTGTTGACCCAAACCAGAACCATAATCAAGCATTTGTAGATGATAATTTCTCTGTTCAAATCCTTGGAAGTATTCCAAACTTTTGTGAGGCAATGAGCCTTTCTTATTTTGAGAAATGAGCTCTAGGCAGTGTGCCTGAATGCAAGTGCATTCCTATTTTGTAATTATTCATTTTGAGTATACTCAGACTATATTGTGGATTGGCCATCCACTGTGGTTTTTCCCCTAATAGGGTTTCCACGTAAAAATCCTTGTGTTATGGTGTTGTGGTTGCTTACTTTATGTTTATGCATATTTATTTTGGTTGAATGTTATCAATACTTTGTTGATCAAATTAATAAAATTAAAAATTGCGCAACACTGATTCACCCCCCTTCTCAGTGTTGTTTGATTTCAACATGATGGTGGTGTTGTGAGATTTGGTGATAATACAACTGGTGTGATTCGTGGAAGAGGTTGCATTTCTCTTAATGGTAAGCATAATATTGATGATTTTCTATATGTGGAAGGCTTGAAGCATAATCTTTTTAGTGTTGGTGAAATGGTTGATAAGGGATACAATCTTCAGTTCAAGGATGGAAAGTGCAGAATATTGAGTTCTGGAAATGAAATTGCATCATATACAAAAACAAAAGGTAATATATTTCACTTGAGTGTTGCTAGTAAAAGTTGTTTGATTGCTCAAGTTGATGAAAGTTGGTTATGTCATAGGAGGTTGTGTCATGTTAACTTTGATAATATTGTCAAGATAAGTTCCACTAAGGCTGTGAGAGATTTGCCTAAGTTGGTGAAACCTACCAATGCAATATGCAAGGAATGTTAAGTGGGAATGTAAACTAGGATTTCATTTCTAAGTAAAAAGCATTGTTCAAATGAATTGTTAGAGCTTGTGCATACTGATATGTGTGATCCCTCTAAGGTCAAAAGTTTACAAGGTTACAGGTATTTCATGTTACTCATTGATGATTATTATAGAATGGTATGGGTTACTTTATTAAGGGAGAAATCTAAAGCACTGGAAAAGTTTAAGATCTTTAAAGCTATGGTTGAGACAGAGAAAGGTTTGAAGATTAAATGTCTGAGATCAGATAGAGGTGGTGAATTCACTTCTGGTGAATTTAATACTTTTTGTGAAGAACATGGAATAAAGAGACAAGTATTTGCACCGTGGATCCCTCAACAAAATGGAGTTGTGGAAAGGAAGAACAAAATAATTGAAGTTGCTGCTAGAACTATGATGCTAGAAGGAAATGTTCCTCATATCTATTGAAGAGAAGTCCTGAGTATTGCTATGCACACACTCAATCGAGTACAAATCAAAGGTGATACTGGTAAGACCCCTTTTGAGCTATGGATTGGTCAAAATCCTACTATTAAATTCTTAAAGATATTTGGAAGCAGATGTTATATTAAGAGAGATGAAGACATAGGAAAGTTTGATGCTAGGAGTGATGAAGGTATGTTTCTAGGTTATGCTACTAAAAGTAAGGCCTACCAGTGTTACAATAAAAGATTGAAGAAAATGGTTGAAAGTGAAAATGTTAAGGTTGATGAAGACTTTGGTACACTATACAGAACCTGTGGATATGACTCTAATGATCAGGATGATATTACAAACAAAGGAAAGCAAGTTCAATCTACAAATCAAGAGCAAATCAATTTGGTAAATCAAGAAAATGAAGAAGGAGAAGCTGGTGAAAGAGCAGAAGAAAGATCAGGAGAGCCTAAAGTTGAAGAGAATCCTAAGAAGACTCTGAGGTATGTAAGATTGAATCATTCAGAAGATTATATTATAGGTGATAAGAACAAAGGTGTCTAGACTAGGAGAAAGATTGCAGAAGAGTATTACTTGGTTTCAAAGATTGAGCCTACTAGTGTGAATGAAGCATGTAAAGATGAGAATGGGATTGCAGCAATGAAAGAAGAGTTAAAACAAATTGAAAAGAATGATACATGGATTCTTGTTCCTAGACCTAAGGATAAGAATGTCATTGGAACCAAATGGGTCTCTAGAAACAAACTAGATGAGCAAGGTGAAGTGGTTAGTTTTGATGTATTTTTTATGCACTTCTCAACATAGGCAATGCATAGATGCACTACCTCTCTTGAAAGACAATCTTTCACAATCAGATTATAGAACACTATCCCAAGGTCTCTAATGTCAGGTCTTGATAGTGCTTGGAATACCTCAGTTAATTTATGTGATTTTCTAGAATCACAAGGCGGACTTACGAATGAGTTACAAAGTGTGGGAAGTTGGGTTTGCAAATGCAGTTTCAAAGTGCTGGAAGTGAATGAACAGTGGTTGTCCACTCAAAATAGCAAGCTAAAACTCATCAAGTTCATCTGATTTAGCATCATGGTGATGCTTTGGATCCTAATCTAACCATGGATTAAAATAAACAATAAAAGAAGGTTTAAGAAAGCTATTCTAATTCTAAGCTATGAATGAATAGTAATAATGGTGGTTGTTATAGTAGACAGGCTTCCTAAACTGAATTTTACTTGACCAGGAGAAACCTACAGCTACACAAAACTAGTGCAATAATTCTAAGGTCTGATGATTTTCAAATTACACATACACATCATGAACATGCAATTGAACTAGGTTACAACAATGACATAAAGAAGCCCAGGCTAACTTTGCATAGTAGCTTGTCATCAACAAGTGCTAAAATTATGGGCTAGAAGCTCATCAAATACTATAACATCAACACCATCATGACAGCCATTCAATAAACTAATACTAAAACTAACATAGAAGGAAGAACCATGCATGCAAGATGAGCAAAATCAAATAGAACACCCATAAAATCATACAATGATGTCTTCTATTTTTGCAAATGCTTTTTACAACAGCTCTCCAACCCTTTACAAATGAGGGGAAAGCCCCTATTTATAGTTTTCCAAAGCCCAAATGAATGGCTAGGATCAATTTACAATGAATGGCCTAGATTTGATTACATTAGGGTTTCACCTACCCCACAATATTCAGCAATTAAAAATACATTCCTTTTTTTTTCTTTGTTTTGTCATTTAGTGCCTAGGTGTTGTAGCAGTTTTGTCATTTAGCTTATTTCCCTTTTACTGTAGCTGAAATTTCCTGAAAGATGCCTTCTTACTTGATGTGTTTGTAGTGTTCTTCATTGGATCAAATGAACCCATCGACAATTGGAATTAATTGATTGGTTGCCCCTGATTTGGGCAGACAACTCCCTTATTCTTTCTTCAAGGCCACCCCCTTGCATTTTCTCATTGACTCCTTTGACATAGGCTTGCTTCTAATGCTAGCTCTGTTTATGGGTGCTACAAGGAAAGGTGGGCATGAAATGAATGGTGATAGGATCTATATGCCTTTCCTTGTTCAGCTTTCTCAATGGGTCTTTAGACGGACCCGCAGTAGGCTCCTTGAATCCTGCATACATGAAGTGTTGTAACTGCTTTCATACACAAATCAAGGAAAACGTTAGTCAAACCTTGGAAAATACTTGTTAGATCCATCCATGCATCATCAAAGGATCATAATATTCATACTTGGAGCTCATTTGGACCATAAACATTAATTCAAGCCTAAGAGGGCAGGCAGGGAACAGGGGACAACAAACCAGAAGGGAAGTTCCCGAACCTCACAAAACTTAGCAAAACCAAGATTTTTCAATTATAGCACATGGTAAAAGGGGAAGGAAGAGTGCTAAGAAAAAATTCCTCAAGATTGGACTCATTTTCAAAAGTAGAAGTTTGGAAGGGGAAAGTCAGAGGGTCACCACCCTTTTCAAATGACAATGAGCACATGGTGGCCCGAAAGGAAAGTCTCAGACGACAACAGAGGGGCCGGGTTCTGGGGGCCGGGTTGCTAGGGGCCGACGGATGTTCAAAGTGGCCATGGAGGGATGGAGCCCCGAAAATGGCCATGAAGGGGCCAGGTTCCAGAGGCTGGGTCATCGGGAGCTGGTGGATGTTCAAAATAGCTAAAGAGGGACAGAGTTTCAGAAGGAAAATTTTTAAACCCCCAAAACTTAACGAAACGTTTGTAGTTGAGTTAGGCACCACAAAAGCATCCCAAATCCATGAGAAACTTGTCCCCAAAGTCAAAAATGTAGAAGGCGGACCGTCAGGGGTCCACAAAAGTTCAAAACAACCAAAGAGGGATGGAGTTCCGGAAATGACCACAGAGGGGCCGGGTTCCAGAGGCCAGGTCGCTAGGGGCTAGTGGATGTTCAAAACAACCAAAGAGGGATAGATTTCTGGAAGAAAACTTATGAAACCCCTGAAACTTAACGAAATGTTGGTAGTTCACTTAGGCACCACAAAAACATCCCAAATCCACAAGAAACTTGTCCACAAATTCAAAAATGTAGAAGAAAGCAAATCGAGCGATCAGGGACCAAGTCAGTAGGAACAAGTCAAAAGGAAAAAAAGGGAAGGGGGACTTTGTTTCTCCCCAGATTTGAATACCCCAATTAGGTGAATTTGGTCAGGGGAATTTGATTATTTGAAGGCACTGACCAATTTGGGCTTGGAAAATTGGGCACACAAAACAAGACAAGAGCAAAGCAGCCTGTCGAGAGTGAAAAGAGGGGGTCCTTGCCCATGGCGGGGCGTGTGTGCAAAACATGCACAACAAATGGTGACTCACTGGGAAATGCTCCAGAGCATTTTGATGATAAATTGGAATCACAAACCCAGAATCTCTAGTTCTGACCTTCACATTAGGGAAAACAAACCAAATGCTCAACCAAAGGATCAAAACCACTAGCCATCCCAACCTTCAGTATGCTAAAAATCCAAGTGTGTGTAGTTGCGTTAATTCCCATCCTTCAGTTGCTACAGGAACCCAAGCTCCGTCAAGTTAAGCTACGTAGTTTATTCTAACTCCAAAAGTATCCAAGACATTGCTTCACTGCTAGTCAGGCATCCATAGCCTCGACGAGGTTGTCACTGTGATTCTCCCAAACATTTCTCTACTGCCAGTCGGGCGTCCATAGCCCTGATAGAGTTGTTCGGATACCCCCGAAAAGTTGAATTTTCTCTTTCTTTTAATTTTCAATGTTTTCATTTCTCTTTTCAGCTCTTTTATTTCAACCCACAAGCATTGATGCTCGCACTCAGGGCTGAGAATCATAGTGGCGCTAAAGCAAAATTTTAGATTTTTCACTCAACTAGACTTCACAAAAGTCCCTACAGTGACTGTTGAATTCTTAAGATGTGTAAGAGTTGTAAGATTTTAGAATACGTCAGAGTCAGACTAAACCAACAACTTATCCTCTTTGAATCAAACACCCAGATCACTTGACACTAACAGAAGACCTTTACCATCCACTCTGAATACTTGATTAGAGTTTGAAAAAGAAATATGTAGAATAACACCAGGCAATAAGTATGGTTGTTGTGCGCACAGATGTGCCCAGCTAAAAGTAGAGGGACCCTGAGCAAAACAGCAGCAAAGAAAAATCAAACAAAAAGCAAACAACCTACATCATACCAACTAACCTAAGGAAAGTGGGAAAGCAAAGTATTTATAGGAAACCTACACTAAGCAAAATGGGCTATGTACAAAGATATTGACAAAGCACTATGTTCAGGCAGGGCGAGACGACATTAAAGTTCATTGGATTTCGTAATGCATGCACAAGCAAATAGGTGATTGTTACAGTTCTTAACCATGCATATTTATCTTTATACTCAGAAAAAAGAAGTTTATAATTGCAACATTCAAATTTAATTGCATGTTCACAAAAAATTAGTAATTGAGGAGGTTGGTTAAAACCATGGTTGATCCATAAGCAATTTTTCCTTCCCTCACTCCCATAATCAAAATGATAAATGCAGCTATGAAAATTAATGGAGGCAAGGAAGGATAGAACCTGGATTTCATCATGTAGAGGTGGCAGCCTTTGACAATCGAGAGCAAACACTGCATTGTTGATACGCACATTGGCAGCCTTAGGCGGGTGCGGTGGAGGGTGCAGCACTTTGAATATTAAGCTTGCATAAGACTAGGAGAACGGGGCAGAAAACACCCCTTCTAATCTTTGTGTGGAATCCACAACCTCCACTAGTTTTTCTTCGAGGAAGTACACTTCATTTTCCTAGGTTTCCATTGCCCAAACCTCTTCTTGATTACTGTCTTCAAGGGGAAACATGTTGTCCCATCTCCTTTCCCAGGTGTCGACCTTACTTTTGTGATGTTCTATGTCATGGGATGATGACATGCGCGAATCTCTCCTATTGCATCCATCTGAATATGAAGGAGGATCAGCAATGATCATGGTGGAAGGACTCCAAGTTGCATCCTGTATTCGG
This sequence comes from Sequoia sempervirens, assembly GCA_007258455.2. Taxonomy (NCBI): domain Eukaryota; kingdom Viridiplantae; phylum Streptophyta; class Pinopsida; order Cupressales; family Cupressaceae; genus Sequoia; species Sequoia sempervirens. The sequence goes on along the minus strand of VDFB02075321.1, from coordinate 423,118,409 downwards.
TCGGGTGCTTCATCTCTATTGGCAGCTATCTCATCACCTCTACCTTTGTCTTCTTCTTTTTTCTATTCATGCATCTCATCATGACATTCACTCGTTTCCCCTTGTTCACTATAGCTATATATGGAGAAGGAACCCCTCTCCCAATCCAGAAACTCTAGTGCATCACCGTTCGGGGGCTCAAGGAGTATGTATTCGTCACTACCGTCTTTTGGGATGTGCTCTTCCTTAGCATGAGCATACCTCTGCAGTATAGCTCCCAATGGAAAGAAGTCATCAATTGATGGAACCTCATCAAGGGGACCAAAATCCTCTACGCAATCGCCCTCCAAGGATTTTCATAAATCCTATCGTCCATGGTACACAAATGCTCTTGAACAGGGAGAAATTCTTGATGACTGGTTGTAACATTTTTGTTTGATCTAATTCATTGCTTAGAAGTACAAGACTGTATTGTTGTCCTTCTTCTATTGCTGCCCCAACATCCTCTTGAGGTCTGCCTTTAGTTGAGCCATCACTTGATTTAGGCTTTTGGTCTTCTTCTTTGATATGGGTAACAAGTAGAGTAGGTCAGGCGCTTGGCTGCTCCACTTGTCCTCTAACTTGTTCAATAGCCTCTTTGCATAACTCGCATGCAAACTCAAAGTGTGATGAATCATGAAGTCTGCACCAATTGGGTAGCAATAATACCTCCAAATCCACTTGAAATCTTAGTTTGGACCAATCGTTTTCTAATATGGAGATGAGCTGGACATATCTTTCTACTATTGGGTCCTCATCATCACTTGAAAAAGAAGCTTGATGGTAGACAGCTGTGGTGAGTGGTTGTTCCCATTTCTCCAAACTTTCATTTTTAGATTCTCGATCACTGTCATTGATGAAGAAGAGGTCTTCTAATCTAATTTCACTTATACCATCATCATCATTTTATGTTGCTCCAAGGTTGTCAACCTTTTCTTCTTCTTGTTCTTCAGCATCTTCGTCGGCTATCCTAGCATGTGATGTTGCAAACTTTGCTGATCCATCCTCAACTGCCAACATTTCTTCTTCCAGAGTGGAGGACTACTCTTTGTTGATAGAGAAAGGGCCTTCTAATTCCTTTCTAGCTTAGTTATTATCAAGACCACTTGCTGTCTCGAGGGGATCAACTCTTTCTTTCTGACTTTTAGCTTCAACGTTCGTTGTCTTAACACTAGTTTGTGTTGAATCCCTTGGTTCCTCTTCAATGTGTTGTCCTTCAGATGTTGAAAACTCTTTGGCCTCATGGGATGACTCGTCCTCCTTAACAGTCGGCTGCTCCAACTTGTTCGAACAACCCTTGGCTTGAGTGATGATGTTTGTGCATGATGAGCAAGTGAATTTAGAGGGGTGCATTGTGAAATCTACACCAACTAGACATCAATATTTCCTCCAATCTTGGTCTATCTTTTCTACTCAAATGTTCCTAGATCAGCTCCTTGAATGCCTTGGCTCCCATGGTTTTCAGCTCTTCCTCTAGGTCTTCAGGGGCCAAGGGCTGGTATATTTCCCAAAACGGAATTTCTCCCTGCAATACTCTTTTGATTCTTCTCAGGAATGTGAGACATCCCAGTTCATTATTCCTACGAGTGCAATGGATCCGATATCTATTTGCCAACACAAATTGTTGCAATGGCTTCTTCAGTCTCTTATTCAAATCTGTATGCAACTGACTGATGCTAATTTGTGCATGCTACTCCATTTTGACTTAGTTTCTTTTTCCTTCAATTTTTTTTTTTTTAAATTAAAAGATATGTCCTTGTCTCAGATTTCTTCTTTGAAAGTGCTCTTTTCAACTTCCAACTTTCAACTTTGTGGCCTCAACATGCCATGCCCTCCTTCTAGCCCCAGTTATGTTGATGTGTTTTTTATGCAGTTCTCAACAGAGGCAATGCATAGATGCACTACCTCTCTTGAAAGACAATCTTCCACAATCAAATTGCAGAACACTATCCCAAGGTCTCTAATGTTAGGTCTTGATAGTGCTTGGAATATCTTGGTTGATTTATGTGATTTTCTAGAATCACAAGGTGGACTTATGGACGAGTTACAAAGTGTGGGAAGTTGGGTTTGTAAATGCAGTTTCAAAGTGTTGGAAGTGAATGAACAGTGGTTGTCCACTCAAAACAGTAAGTTGAAACTCATCAAGTTCATCTGATTTAGCATCATGGTGATGCTTTGGATCCTACTCTAACCAAGGATTAAAAGAAACAATAAAAGGAGAAGGGTTAAGAAATCTATTCTAATCCTAAGCTATGAATGAATAGTAATAATGGTGGCTGCTACAGTAGACAGGCTTCCTAAATTGAGTTTTTTCTTACCAAGAGAAACCTACAACTACACAAAACTAGTGTGATCTTCTAAGGTATGTTGATTCTCAGATTACACATACACATCATGAACATGCAATTGAACTAGGTTGCAACAATGACATAAAGAAGCCCAGGCTAACTTTGCATAGCAACTTGTCATCAACAAGTGCTAAAAGTATGGGTTGGAAGCTCATCAAATACTATAACATCAACACCATCATGACAACCATTCAAGAAACTAATACTAAAACTAACATGGAAGGAAAAACCATGCATGCAAGATGAAAAAAATCAAAGAGAACACCCATAAAATCATGCAATGATGTCTTCTATTGCTGCAAATTATTTTTACAACAGCTCTCCAACCCTTTACAAATTAGGGGAAAGCCCCTATTTATAGTTTTCCAAATCCCAAATAAATGAATATAATCAATTTGCAACAAATGGCCTAGATTTGATTACATTAGGGTTTCACATACCCCACAATATTTAGCAATTAAAAATACATTCCTTGTCTTTTCTCTGTTTTGTCATTTAGCTGATTTCCCTTTTACTGTAGCTGAAACTGCCTAAAGTTGCCTTCTTACTTGATGTGTTTGTAGTGTTCTTTATTGGATCAAACAAGCCTGTCGACGATTGGCATCAATTGATTAGTTTCCCTTGATTCAGGCGGACATCTCCTTTATGCTTTCTTCAAGGCCACCCCCTTGCATTTTGTCACTGACTCCTTTGACATAGGCTTGCCTCTAATGCCAGCTTTGTTGATGGGTGCTACAAGGAAAGGTGGACATGAAATGAATGGTGATAGGAGCTATATGCCTTTCCTTGTTCATCTTTATCGATGGGTCTCTTGATGGATCCGTAGTAGGCTCCTTGAATCCTACATACATGAAGTGTTGTAAGTGCTTTCATACACAAATCATGGAAAATGTTAGTTAAACCTTGCAAAATCCTTGTTAGATCCATCCATGCATCATAAAAAGATCATAATATTAATATTTGGAGCTCATTTGGACCATAAACATTAATGTGGGCCCAAGAGGGCGAGCAACAAATGAGGGACAGCAAATCGGAAGGGAAGTTTCCGGACCTCACAAAACTTAGCAAAACCAAGATTTTTCAATTATAGCGCATGGGAGAAGGGGAACGAAGAGTGCCAAGAAAAAATTCCTCAAGATTGGACTCATTTTTAAAAGCGGAGGCTTGGAAGGGGAAATACGGAGGGTCATTGCCATTTTGAAATGACAATGAGCACATGATGGCCCAGAAGGAAAGTCCCGGACAATGACGAAGGGGCCGGGTTCTAGGGGTCAGGTTGTCGGGGGCCAACGGATGTTCAAAACGGCCACAGAGGGACGAAGCCCTAGAAACGGCCATGGAGGGGTCGACAGATGTTCAAGACAGACAAAGAGGGAAGGAGTTTCAGAAGGAAATTTCCAAAACCACCGAAACTTAACAAAATGTTGGCAGTTGACTTAGGCACCACAAAAACATCCCAAATCCACAAGAAACTTGTCCCAAAAGTCAAAAATGTAGAAGGCGGACTGTCGGGGGTCCACGAAAGTTTTGGACGATGACGGAGGTGCCAAGTTCCGGAGGCCGGGTCGCTGGGGGCCGATTGATGTTCAAAACAGCCATGGAGGGGCCAGGTCGCTGGGGGCCAATAGATGTTCAAAACAACCAAAGAGGGACGGAGTTCCAAAAGGAAATTTCCAAAACCCCTAAAACTTAACGAAACATTGGCAGTTGACTTAGGCACCACAAAAACGTCCCAAATCCACAAGAAACTTGTCCCCAAAGTAAAAAATGTAGAAGGCGGACCATCAGGGGTCCACAAATGTTTAAAATAGCCAAAGAGGGATGGAGTTCCAAAAATGACCACGGAGGGGCCGGGTTCCGGAAGTCAAGTCACCGGGGGCCAACGGATGTTCAAAATAGCCAAAGAGGGACAGAGTTCCGCAAGGAAATTTTTGAAACCCCTGAAACTTAATGAAACGTTGGCAGTTCACTTAGGCACCACAAAAAAATCCCAAATCCACAAGAAACTTGTCCCTAAAGTCAAAAATGTAGAAGAAAGAAAATCGAGCGATTAGGGACCAAGTCAGCAGGAACAAGACAAAATGTAGAAAAGGGAAGGGGGACTTTGTTTCTCCTCAAATTTGAATACCCCAATTAGGTGGATTTGGTCAGGGGAATTTGATCATTTGAAGGCACAAGACCAATTTGGGCTTGGAAAATGGAGCACGCAAAATAAGACAAGAGCAAAGCAGCTTGTCAGGAGTGAAAAGAGGGGGTCCTTGCCCACGGTGGGGTGTGTGTGAAAAACATGCACAACAATTAGAAACAAAGCAAGATTGGTATATAAAGGATATTCACAAATGGAAGGAATTGATTTTCAAGAGACCTTCACCCCTGTTGCTAGAATTGAAGTTATAAGATTATTTCTTGCCAATGTTGTTCACAAGAACTACAAAGTTTATCAGATGGATGGAAAATCAACTTTTCTAAATGGTGAATTGGAAAAAGAAGTGTAAGTTGAGAAAGTTGATGGATTCCAGTTGACTGATAAAGAAGATATGGTGTGTCAGTTGATGAAAGCATTGTATGGACTCAAGAAAGCCCATAGAGCATGGTATGCAAGATTGGACAAGTATTTGTTGAAGGTGGATTTAACAAAGGCATTGCTAATAGTAATCTATATTTCAAAAATGATGATAAAGATTTGATTGTTGAAGTCTTTGTTGATGATATTATTTTTGGAGGAGATGATGCTTTGTGCATGAAGTTTGCTAATGAGATGCAAAATGAATTTGAGATTTCTATGATTGGTGAGATGAAATTCTTTTTGGGATTGCAAATTACTCAGTTAGATAAAGGGATTTTTATATCTCAGTCCAAGTATGTGAAGGAATTGCTAAAGAAGTTTGGTATGGAAGATTCAAATCCAGTTGGTACACCCATGGTGACTGGATGCAAGTTAACAACAAAAGATGATTCTCTGAAAGCAAATCAGACAAGATATAGATCAATGATTGGTGTATTGTTGTAATTAACTCAAACTAGGCCTGATATCATGAATGTTGTATGTATTGTTGCAATATTTCAAGCTAATCCAAAAGAATCTCATGTGAATATTGTGAAGAGAATTTTTAGATACTTAAAGGGAACTGTTGATCCTGGCCTATGGTATCCTAAAGATGATGATCTTACTTTGAGTTCCTTTATTGATGCTAACTGGGCAAGAGATGTGAATGACAAAAAAAGTACTTGTGGTGGAGCATTTTTCTTGGGTAAGAAGCTAATTTTATGGTTAAGCAAGAAGCAGAATACCAATTCCTTGTCTACTGCAGAGTTCGAATACATTACTGCTACTAATAATTGTACTCTCAAGTCCTGTGGATGAAACATATGTTGAAGGATATCAGAATTATATATGATGAGCCTTTTGCTATATTTTGTGATAACTCAAGTGCTATTAACATTTCCAAGAATCCGGTGTTGCATTAAAAAACAAAGCATATATCTATCAAGTTTCACTTTTTGAGGGAGAAGGTAAGTGAAAAGGAAGTCGGATTGGAGTATGTGCTTACTAAGGAGTAGATTGCAGACATATTTACCAAGTCATTATCTAAGGATACTTTTGATTATCTCAGAGGGAAGTTAGGGGTGATTACCCCTCCTAATCAAACCTAAGGATGCATTGTATTGCTTCAGTATGTGCATTTCACAGTAATATCTTGTCTCAGATTGATGTTGTGGTGGCTGCTACTTAGTTGGAGTAGTTAGATGTTCAAAAATTTAGATATGTGGTTCAGATCTTAGAAAACTTTGTCATTTATGTCAAAGAGGGAGAAGATTCATGTGAAAATTTGGTGATTATTTGTGGAGAAGATCCTTATGGGGAGAAAGATTACGTGAAAGTGTTGAGGAGAATATGAGTCAAAACCTAAGCAGGAGTTAGTTGTGTTGATGGTGTTTTTGACATCATGTGTTTCCATCAATGCCAAAGGGTGAGATTGTTGGATGTTGTAGTTGTGTTGATGATATATGGTTGTCATTGATGTCAACACTATTAGCATAAATGTATTTGAAGCTGTATATGTTGAGGATATTGAGAAAATTGTAATAAATGAGTTCCAAGTTGTCAGTGGTGAAGTGAAGTTTAGTATGGTGGTTATTTATGTACGTTGTTGATCAGAGGTTGTGGACTAAAGGGTTTGTTGCTGAGTGTATCTACTTTATCCACGTCGATTTTTAGAGATCTGCATGAAGATTTGATCGAGTTATGAAGATTTCCATTCAGACAGTTTTTTTATTTCTTCAGTTGTTGTTCCTGATTAAAGATGATATTATTTCAGTTAGTTCAGTTGTTGTGGATGCTTTCTTATGATTCATGATGCTTTTGGATGTTTCTAGGTTGTGCCCTATCTTTTTTTCATGTCTGCATTGATCATTGTGATCGTTGTTGGAGATTTTCTCTTGAGTGTTCATGTTTATCTTGTTCTTGGTCGACATAGTGTTTATAGCATGTTGTGGATCTTCGAGGAGAAATTAATTGAAGTGTCTTCATGCTAGAGATCTTGATTTGGGTCCTCACTAAGTTGTGTCCGACCTTGGTTGATTCACATTGATAATATTTAATGTTTTGGGCCAACATTTTATATTCATTTTATTATTTCTTTGTGTCTGACTTGTAGCAATGAAATTTCATGTCACGGATATATAAGAGCAATTTTTTATTTGAATTTAAGTGGGAAAAAGGTGTGCTTATATGTGTGTGTGCGAATAATTTTCTAAATCATTGAAAGGTATAGTAGAGTGTGAAGTATTGTGAAGAAGTGTGAAGAAGAGTGAAGAAGAGTGAAAAAAGTGTTCATGTTCTTAATTGGAACTATAATCAGGCATTAGTAGATGCTATTTTCTCAATTCAAAATCCAAATGGATTTTATCTGAACCTTTTTGTAAGATAGTGGGTCTTCCTTTGTAATTGAGTAGTGAGCTCTAAGTAGTGTCCCTAAATGCATGTGCATTCCCCATATTTCATTTTCATTATACTTTTAACAGGGTATAATCTTGTGGACTGACCTCCACCATAGTTTTTCCCCTAATAGGGTTTCCACGTAAAAAAATCTTGGTGTTATGTGTGTTTCTGGTGTGTTGATGATTTATGTTTTCATGGTTAATAATCAGATCAAATAATAAGGTTAATAAGTTGAATAAGTTTTGAATTTTTGTGAGAACTGATTCACCCCGCCTCTCAGTTGTCTTCCCTTGTATTTCCAACAAGTACTGCTTGAACTTCTCTTCCTCCTCCCACCATTTCCTATGGATTATTCTATCTTTTTTACCAAGGTAAGTCCTACAACATAATGTCTAAAACCTTCATCCAGATGCTTATACATATCAGTCTTGAAAACATTGAACCAGTTATCAACCTGTGTAGCCTTCTTTTTCATTTCATTCTAATCATCTACCTCTTTGTAACTCATTAAAACAAGGATCTCCAATGGTGTAGGTTGTTTAGGAGTGGATGAAATTAACTCTTTTATAAAATATTTCATCTTTCCTACTTCTTCCTTAAGCTCATCTTTAGCTTGCTTATCTTTGATTAAACTTGACTTAATGGTGGTGGCAACAATACCAATCATGTTTATTTGTTGATTCCCTGTATGTTTACCTAGATTAATACTACTTATTTGATAATCCTCGGCCTACAATTCTCAAACATACTTGTCAATAATAGGAGTAGTATTTTCTGCTATCAAATATCACTCATTAGTTAAATTTTTGGAATGCATAGCATGAGGTTTCTTCCTTGATTTCACTTTATCAACCTCCACTACCATCGCATCCCATGTCATTGGTTGAGCTTGCACGTGCTACCTCTTTTCTAAATTCATCTTTTCTCATTTTGAGCTTTAATTTATTCTATCTTCTTCCTTTCTTCCTCTTTCCTTGCAGCCTCCTCTTCATCTTTCAACCTCTACTATTCCAACTCCTATGCATGGGGTTCTTCCTCTGTAGCTCTTTCTTGTTCAACCCTTCTCCTTTCATTCTAATTCAAGTACATGTGCCTCTTCTTCGGCCTTCTTCTGTGCCTTAATAGATTCGTTTTCCTTGGATAACTCTTCAATTTTCTTCCTTTTCTTCTTCTTCTTTAGCCATTTGCTTAGTAGCTAGCCTTTGGGAACTTTCCATTATTTCCTCCTGGTCTTTCTCAGTCAACATTTCATCTATTTCCAATGCTTTAGCATATAAGCTTTCGGGTTCAAATCTAGTTTCTTCTTCTTGTGACTCTTCCTCAACCTTCTCCAATTATTCCTCCCAATCTACTCTTTCTCTTTCTTGAGATGGAGTTCTTTTTGAGGAGACAGGTGATTCTATTACATGAATTACAGGGGGCCTCTCCTCTACAACAGTTATTGCTCCTGACATTGATGGCATAGTAGGAATAATATCCTTGGTTTGTGGAGCGACAAAAGAATGTGCTTGTTAAAAGACTTCTTCTCCAAGATGCACAATAGCTAAGGGTGTGCACCAAATCCTAAAGTAACCCAAGCAATAGTCGCCTCACAAGTAACTTTTTCATTTTGCAAAGCATCATCAATTTTTGTTTCAACGAAACCTCTTCTTCTGATTGGGGAGGTTCTCCTATAAAGGGAGAATCTTCCATAGCTACCTCCACCACTACAACACCTTTCTTCAATCTTTTATACTATCTTGTCTTTGTGGAGGAAGTAGATTCACTACTAGAACCTGTTTTCTTTAAACCCTTAACTCTCGGTTGCTTCAACCATAGCTCAATCCATTTCAAACTTTTGTTCACCACTACCAGTGATACTTTATGGATCTTCATTTCTTCTTTCTACATCCAATTGATTGGCTCCAAATCCTTGGTGGCTACTTTATCCATTTCATACCAAGGATCAAGTGTGATCCCATCATCAGTAGTGCCCTCAGGAATATTCATTTTCATCTGGTATAGCCCCTTTTTCTCACTTCAAACTGATCCTAAAGATTGGCCAAAAATTCTTGGAAAAGTGGCTAATGATGAGGAAATTGAGAAGCATATATCCTATACATTTTTCTCTTTAGATCAAAGAATTTCCTAGAAGTATGGTGTTGGAAATTCAAGGACTAAAATTATTTTGTTGATGTCTTAGCCATTATTGAAGAGGAACAAGAATAAAATCCCAACTGCATTGGGAAAGAATGACATACAGTCTTATGTTGAGTGGAAAATTTGGCATTTACCTATGTAGCTTGTCAAGCAAACTCCATTAAGACCTATCTATCACCACAACACCCTGGCAGTTTAAACGGATGACCACCATAGCCAAACAATCTGAAATAAGAAGACTTGGGGTATGGAATGAACCAATATCCCCATTCTTGATTGAATTCCATAGCCTCCTGTGACAATTTGAAACCAATGTCACTTGCAAGCTAATTGATAACAACATATAGAAATGCATCATTAACTCTTTTAAAATGTTTTTGTGTCTCGTTAAGCTCCGTTTGGTCATAATGTTCCTAGGCCTTCTTTTGATCTAGACCATCATCCATTGACCCTTTAGTGTTCAAACCAAGGAACTATCCCATCCTTGCAACACAATATACTACATATGAAGACATATAAAATATCTTGGTTTCTGCTACTTTCAACAGTTGGTTATGTATCAAAAACTATATGTCCCCAATCTAGACATTGATTCCCTTCCAGAATCAGTTGGATGAATGGGAACATCCAGTGATAAAAAACACGAGAATTTTTTTTGCCAAATACCCTAACCAGTAATGTGAACATGTCCCCTATATCTTCACAAAAGTCTGACCTCTTAGGATTAGTGGGCAACTTCTTTAGTGACTTCTCTATTTTTAGCCACCGTTTGTTTATAAGCTTTTTATTCCCTTCTACATCCTTTTCCCAAATATCAAGTGCCTAATCCTTGGTCATGATCTTGAGATTGGGATAAGGAGGGGGATCAAAATCATGTCTGATCACTGTTGGGTTTAGATCAATAATTAAATTTCCTTGTGCATTTATGCACTGCCTTTGAATAGGATTGTATGTCTATGCAGTAGTTAGAATAAACTCGTGACATTGTACAACAATAGGAAAATTGGCCACATGAGCTAGCCCAAACTTTGCAATCCTCCTTGCCCTTGGGGTAGCATCCTCTGAAAAGGTATCTATGCAGAATTGATTCAAATCCATGTGTCTGTCTAGTGTATCAGTGATGTTCATGACCTTAGACCCAAACTTTGATGGTACTCGGTTCCCTTGGAATTTGTACTTCATTGTAAGAGGCATTTGTTCTAGTTTTAACTTCTTTGGCCTTGTTCCCTTAGATGTTCCTTTAGTGGGAACCTCTTCCTCTAAGTCAGGAATTTTCTAATTATCTTGCACTATTGACCATTATCAGATAAAAGAAAAGACATATGAAGAGAAATTTAACACAGGAATTCATATTATATCAACATTAAGTCAAGCTAAAATCTCATCCAACAAATTAATTGAGCATCTTTCGGGTTTCAGGTTTGGGACATAACCAAGAACCTGAACATTTTAAGCACAACATTGAACTCAGAACCTATACCTATGTTAATGAAGAAGTAAAGTGAAATTCCATGGTCCAATCCTGGAATGTTCGGGAATCGGGATCGGGTCGTCGACAGGTAGCAACACTTTAATCAATGGAGTCAATGAAGGTGTTATGTTAAGTTTTTATCCTGATGTTGAATCAAAATTTGGAATCAGGTCATGATTCAAAACCAAGCCCAAAGTAACGAATAAGTGGAAGTAGCTTCCTGAGTTTGGATCCCAATAAGATATCGAGAATCAGGATCGGGACTTTGTTGCATACCAGGCCTTAAGTATGTAAGGTGAGGATAGGTAAGACCTAAGTTCTGATCCCAATAAGATATTGAGAATTAGGAATGGGACTTAGTCTGGTCATGATACTTATTGATGTGGCCAAGGTTTGGTGTCGACCCGACTTCCGATCCTAATGGTAGTGTGGGGATTGGAATGGAGACTTGGGATAGTACTTCGTCAAAACCTTTTAACATTTCATGGTAAGGATCCGATACCTGATCATGATGGTAATATCAGAAGTTGGGATCAGAAAAGTGAAGGAACCTAAACTCAAACAATGGTAAAACCCTAAATGGAATTTTGATTCTTGTCCCCGAAATACATGTGGGAATCAAGAATCGCAAAGAAACAATAATGAAGGTAAGAGTATATGTAACAATATATTGAAATGGTGCCTTTGGGATCAGATTGTTTCTTAGGACCAAGATTTTTTGTTGAAACAGTTTAAATTTTTAAATTTAGTATTTCAAAAACCCTCTGACCTGATAGTACAATAGAACCCTAGAAAACTAGGGCACAACGAGATGGACAATCCCCCAAACAAAAATATAAAAAAACAACTCAAGAAAAAGAAAAACACGTCGAACAAACCAAAGGGTTCAAGAATTGGGAAAACAAAGCCAAAATTTAACAAAGGTTGAGCAAGTGAAGAAATCAAACCAAAAAAAAACAACAAACACCCATAGAAAACACAGGAAAAATGAGAACAAGGAAGGAAAACACAAGCAAAACACCCACCTCCAAATGTAACCAAGAATTTTGACAGAACGACAAAGATTTGAAGCAATCCTTCAAACCCTAGATTACATCGCTCTCATTCACTCTATCAAAATGTTCTAGGAAAAATGGAAGAAATTCAAGGAGCGGCGGAATAAAAACTCAATCACGCATGTGAACAGTTAAACATTAAATGCGGTTCAATCGGGCCTTGGGATTGGGGTAGTTGTCACAAATGTGGGGTTACAAGAATGAAGATAAGTGAGAGTTGGGATTAGGACATGGAACAAGACCGATCTCTCAAAAATTTCAAATTTTAGTCAATGGTCCACAGTCTAAAACCTATCAAATGAACAAGACAAAGTAGGGGTTCAGATTAAGGTCAAGAGATGAAACCAAAACTTTCAAAAGTTCTAAATGAAAATCATGGTCTAAAGTCAGATCCAAAAAAACATAGAGTCGGATGTTAGGATCGGGATGGGAATGAAGACAAGAACTTGAAAAGTTCTTGGTTTTGGTTTTGGTTTGATACCCAACTCTAACACAAACAAAGGACATAGGACAAAAAGATGGAAGTCGAGATTGGGAAAAAAATAGGAACTTACACCCTGAAGGGTGCAAGGTAACGATTCTGACCCGAAACCTGACTCTAACAGAAAAATAAAAAGACAAGGAAAAAAGAGGGATCAGGATTGGGACACAAACTGAAACCTATACCTCAAAAAATACCAAGTGTCAACATCGGTCTAAAACCCGAACCTGAAAAACAAAGAAAACCAAGACTTAGGATAAAAAGAAACAACTCCTAATACCCAAACAAGAACACAAAGGACAAAAGAAATAAAAAGGGGGACCCATTTTGACCCAAAAAAATGGGGTGGTTATGCAAGGCATAACAATTTCCATTCAATGACCTAAAGAAGGAATTTTTGACAATAGACACCCTTAGCAACTCAAAGGTTGACAAACTCACTCTAACCTTCTTTAATTCATCTGCCACATATTCCCCCATTTTTTCTTCTTCTGCTTCGAAAAAATAACTTTGGGAAGAACTAGTGGGCTGATCTTGAGTTTGGTTTGGCTGCCTATTTCTACTGAAATATTGGGTAGGCACATGCGGATAGGTTGGGTTGTTGCTAGCATTAGGATCAAGTGGAGTACTGAAATTGTTAGTAGTAGAGGTTGTAAAAGGACCACCAACTTGCCTATTTCTCAAATTATAAGGAATTTCCCTTTTGGTGGAACATATGTACTTCATCCTCGTGTGGCTCCTCCTCATCTTTGAGACCATTATCTACTAAATTAAAGAGATGAGAAAGGGAGATTTCATTACTTACCTCTTTCACTTCTTCATCTTTTGCAACGACCTCCTTCTCAGGTGAGTTTCTTTCACTTCATGGGAAGGGAGCTTGATTAACCACCAACACTGAGGAATCATAAAGCACTGAGGAATCATAAGTCTCTGATGGAACAAGGTCTCTGCAGCTTGAGCCATCAACAACATTCTGGGCTTCCACTTGAAAAAAATTTGTGGCAGTTTGGAATTCTGGGCAATCTAATTCAGAATGCTTGTTGGTCTTGTGGATTTGACACCATCTAGACAAAGTAGCCTCAACTAGATAAACACCACTTCTGGACTTGTCAGCACCACTTGGTTGATCAATAGGTGTGGGAATGCCTCCATTGTCTGGCATGGTGTTCCATGTTCTATTTTTCCTTTGAGACGGTCTCCTTTCAAAATTCTACCTTGAATTCTATCCTTTTTTGTAATTTTGTCTAGAAGATGCACCAGAATCATGGTTGACTCAACTAAGGTTGGCTTGGATGCTCCTTTAAGAGGCTTGTAATTGGTTATTTTGGTTCCTCAGATGGGTCATCTCGGTGGACAACTTCTTCACTAGATTGGTTAATTCATCAATCGGATCATTATCTACACTATTATGTTGTCGCACTGCATTTTGAAGGAATACGAGTTGTGTTCTAGGTTGGTTCTGCTAAATAATTGGGAATTAAAATCCTTGCAAGTACAAAGGAACTTGAGGTTGTTGAGTGTAGGCTTGTTGTTGTGAACGCTGCAAGTAATGGGGCATTGATGGAGCTTGATTCAATGGTTGCCCCAAGTGCAGCATGATTGGGAGCTATTGAACTTGGTTCAACATAGGTGTCTAATGATCCAAGGCATGAGTAAGCACTTGGATTTGAGTTGGTTTGGTAGCTAGCCCCAATGAGGGTAGTGGACTCGCAATGTGTTGTCCTAAGTTTGTGCTAGCTTTTTCTGCCTCTGCATATGCATCCACCAATCTTGCAGGAGGCTAATGCATCCTTTTAACTACGGAAGACGTGAGATTATCCAAGGCAGCCTAGTAGATGAGCCTGGTTGATGCATCATCAACTACATAAGGAGGTTGTAACTTCATGTAAGCCCTATGAAATCAATCCTTGAATGAGCTAATCAGTTCATTGACCTCCCTCTTGACAGACATGAACTATTGGTATAGCTATATGGGGCTGATTGGAACTTTACACTTCTACAAAAAGGTATTCTTCATGAGGTCCCAAGAGGTAATAGATCTAGTTGGTAGATGGATGTACCAATAGAAATCTTCATCCCCCAATGAGTAAGGGAAGAGCCTACATGCTACATCTTCATTTTTAATCTGCATATCTTTCAATTTTGTTTGGAAGATCTTGATGTGTTCTTCTGCTATCCTCCATAGGTCATGTAGATAAAAATTGGTGCAAAAAAAATTTAGATTCTTTGGCATGCCATGGTAATCATTAAAGGACAATGGCGAAGGGTTATTTCCCAGCCAATCCATTTTGGAAAGTGGAGGTCATAATTGTTTTGCTACAATAACTTAGGGTTGAAATGGGGTAGCACTTGGGGCAGCACCTTGGAAGTGAGGTGCAGGGGTGGAACAACACCCAAAATGTGGGAAGTGATTGGTGAAAAAACTATTTGGAGTGAGGGAGAGGAAGAAGGCTTTGTCGGGAGCAAAGGGGAGAAAGGAGATGGATGGATGGAGGGGGATGGAGGAGATGGAGATCAAGTGGGTGGGACTAAAGCTGATGCTTCCCCTTTCTTGGCTCTTCTATCCTTAGTGGGGGTCTTTATCTCTTGAAATTATTCCTTGTCAGGTGTGGACCTTAGTACTCTATGAAATCTTTGAGGGGAGAAGGACCCAATTCGATCTAGCTTAGCTTGGCTTCCCTCCTTCTAGTGCCAGTTCTATTGACAGGTGTTTTTGCACTTTCTCAACATAGATAGCACACAAGTAAGCTAC
Source organism: Sequoia sempervirens (assembly GCA_007258455.2). Lineage (NCBI taxonomy): Eukaryota > Viridiplantae > Streptophyta > Pinopsida > Cupressales > Cupressaceae > Sequoia > Sequoia sempervirens. The sequence continues at coordinate 423,103,203 of VDFB02075321.1, read as the reverse complement.
CTCTCTTGAAAGGTAAATTTAATGCACTTATAGATAGGGTAGATGCGTTAAAACAAGGGTTGGTTGTGCCAATCTGGAAGTGGTCACCATTTTGTTCGTTTGTTCTGCTTTTTCTCAGTAAAAATATTGATTTCCAAGGTGTAATTTTCTAACCAATGAAGATTGTGGAGGGGTGTTTTGCTAGTAAATATTTGAATTTGATGATCTAATTGGATGATACCTTTGGAAATGATTTTACACACACAACAACAAGTTTGTAAATATTGTTTTCAATACTACATATTAAATAAAGAGCGTGTATTCTAGAATCAAGTCTGATTCTTTCTATTTCCATGGGTTTAACACAAATAATGACAGTTCAAGCACTTTTTCTAATTGTCAAGTAGGTCACTTAGAATATCACAGCCCACAACTTGCAACTATGTCAACTCACACAACCGTGTCACCCCCTAGAGGGCGCTCGTGTTTTTCCCTTTCCCGAGTCTTAACAAAAGTTGAATCCTCCACTTTTGGCCAGGGTTTTTGATAGTTATATGGTGAGTGTCTTGGGGGTAGATTCTTCCCTCTCCTTGCACCATGATATAAAAAGTGTATAGAAACTGACACAGTTGGATTCTATAATAAAGTTCTTAGAAAGGGTATTCGTTCAGCGCGACAAATGATAAACTCCCTTAGGAGACCTTCTAATCTTTAGAACAAAGATTTTGGGGATAGTTATCTTGCACAGTCTTTGAATTGTGGGTTTCCCCAAATTCACTTTTGATTAGAGTGGGTTGGAAAACCTGGCTTTGGTTGTTCCCACTTAGGTTGTTCCCGTAGGGTGAGTACAATTTACCACTACGGTAGGCCTTCTAAAGGTGTTAATAAAGCAGGATAACAAGTATAGCATTTTGATCACCTAGTTAAGGGGAGAGCATAAGCCTATTGCTTTCGAAACACAGTTGACATGGGGTTCAAACTATTTCTTTAATTAAGCTAAATGCACTATCTTAACCAAAGGAAAAGCAATAATAAAATTAAATCCCTGAAAACACCATTAGTAATTTGTAAATTTTTGTCTTTGACGATGTAAGTGTTTCCAACAATTGGCTTTGACCAACGTATTTTATACCTGCAAGACATAAAATAGGGATTAATTCTTAGAAATATAAAATTCTGCAAAAATAGTCAAATGCGCCATAATAGTCATTGGATTTGCTAAAATAGGATTTATATGCACCAAAATAGTATTTAAATGTGCTAAAATAATAGATCAATGTGCTACAAAATTTAATGTATGCACTAAAACAAAGGTTAGATGCCTTGAAGAAAAACCCCCTGATTGTAGTGAAACTGGTACTGGATGCACCAGAACAATCTTCGTATGTGCCAGAATATTCTATCGATGCATCGGAACAGTGATTGGATGCGCTAATCTGGAGGTTGTATGCACTGTAAAAAATTCTTGATCGTGCCAAAATAAAATACGTCAAAAACCTACAGACAAAATTTTCCAGAAAAGATGTTAAAAATGGGGTTTTTGGCCCCACGGTGGGCGCCAATTTATGTGTGAGTAAAATATGTGTAAATGAATAACAAATGAAATCAATAAGACATTATATTAAGAGATTCAAACAACAATTAATCTAATTAAAATATCTCTCAAAGTCGTGCCATTTCTCTCTAACTCCAAAGATTTATTAAATCACTGTGGCTCTCAAATTGTGTAAGCATTGTGACTATTAAAATGAAAATCTAGAGAATGAGATATTGTAAAATGCAGGAATCTAATCCTATATGATAATTGCTAAATGATATGCTGAAGATTTTGTAGATGAAATTGACATGAAATTGATTAAATGAACTACCATAAACTAAGATGCAGCTAAATGAAAAAACATGATTATGATTTATATTCTAAAATGATTTGCTATTGGTATTACTCAAATGCTTGATTTCTCTAATGCTATTTCTTCATAGTAAGATTGCATAAAGTTGGGATTCATTTCCTGTAGAAAGAAGTTGTATTTATAGATTCCCGGCAGCATATTTGTGATGTGGCAGCAAAGCAAAGGACTGAATTTGATTTGAAAGATTCAATGGTGAAGGATGAAGAAGCCTAACAAGATTATGGATATTTGTTTCCTCCCCACAAAAACATTCAGCTAGAGGATAGGAAGAATCAAAGGAAGAAGATGAAGAAGTGTTCCTGTAATTTGTCTCCAATTTGTCTCCAAATTTGTCTGTGAACGCTAAGTTGAATTAATTAGATATAAAATATCTAATTTTTTTGGTGGATATGATGAGTGAAAAGAGGAAATTTAACTGTAGAAATAGGCTTTTATTTGAATTATTTTATTTCTTCAATTAGAAAAAGAGGATATTTAATTTAATAAAACAAACTATAGAAATCTGTTTATTAAATAAACATAGAAGAAATGTGGTAATTAAATAAAACAAAGTATGAAACTTGTTTATTTAATTAAAATAGAATGATGTGATTAAGATAGAATAAATATATAATTATAGAATAATTTGATAATAATAATTAAATAAAACAAAGTATGTGATTTGTTTATTTAATTAAGATGAAATAATATGATAAAGATAGAAGAATTAAATGTGAACTATATAAATAAATTTATTTATTTATTTATAAGTAGATGAATTAAAGAAGTCAATTAATCAAATAAATCGTATTTAATTAATTAGATTATCGAGACCATTTTTAGGTGTATACAACAACTAATGTTGAATAGTAACAGTGGAGGATGCTATAGTGGACAAACTTCCCAGAACTAGCTTCCACTTAACCAAGGACAACCCACAGTCTCATGAAACTAGTGCAATCTTCTAAGGTTTTTAAATTTTTAAACCATTCATTCACCATTAAATCATGAATAATAGTTGAACTTAAGTGCAACAATGTAAATGATGCTCAGACTAACTGTACGCAACAATTTATCAGCAATAAACAACAAAAGTATGAGCTTGGAAAACATCAAATACCATAGCATACACTAACAACTAAAAGTAACTTAAAACTAGAATAGCATAGCTAAAATCTAATACTTGGAGATAGAATCATGCACACATGAGAGCAATACAGAAGAAACAATCAAAACAATGTGTTTCTCATATATTTTGCAGTAGCATGTCTTTACAACAACTCATCTCTCTCTTTGAAAATGAGAGGATGCCCCTATTTATAGTTTTCCAAAAGCAAAATGAATGGACAAGATTCATTTACATTTTGTGGCTCAGATTCAATTTACATTAGGGTTTCACCTACCCCCAGTATATGGAAATATAAAATAGACATTTTTGTCTTTTCCCTATTTTTTCTTGTAGTCTATTTTGTCTTGTAGCTACTTTTGTGTTTTAGCTACTTCCACCTTTTATAGCTATGTTGTCAAATATTCATCATCTATAACTAGATTTCCAACATTCTTTTAGAGAGTAGCATACTCCACAAACTTCCCGATCATAGCCCGGAGCTTGTCCTATTCCACAAAATCTTTCTTGGCTATTCAAATGGTGATTCCCTTGAAGTCACTCAGTATGGAGATGGGGGTGGAGGAAGCCCAATGTTTGAGGTTAGAGACTTCATGGTGCCTTGTAAGAGGTGATCACTAGTAGCTCCAGCAAAGAAATGTGTGCAAATTGGAGTACTCTCCCAATAGCAATAGATTCAGATTGCCAGCCTGCAGGTTCAGGTGCAGACACTACAGGGTCAGCTAGCATAGGCCCAGGGGTTATTATTCTAAACATAGACACAAATGTAGTCACGGGAACAGGCTCATGCATAGGCCCTCTCATAGGTACATGCATAGTTGATAGCTACACAGGCATAGATAGCCTCTTTGACAGCAGAGAGAGATCTAGCTAGATGGACTGCAAAGCAGGCACAAGGATTGGCTGATATACTACAGAGATTAGCTGATGGTACCTCCATATCTAATTATATGAGAGAGGTTCTCCATGTGGGTAGATAGGTCGAGTACTATAAAGGTCAATACCATGATGCAGTTCTTGTAGAGAAAAGAGTTAGTTATGCTCAGTCTCGACCAGGCAAGACTCATTCTAGGACTGTTAGCAAGGGTGTGACATAGCTTCTACCGAGAGATCCCAGAGATCCTAGCACGTCTGGTGGGGGAGGTACTGGTCTAGAGATGTTAGCACCGTCTGGGGCTAGTAGCACATAGTTTCATGATTGGTTCCTTGATATATGTTGAGACATGATGTATACTCCATTTTTTTATTCATGGCCATTTTTATGTTGTATCTCTTTACATTTCAAACATTATTGTATACTTGACATTATGATTTTTGAGATTTATATGACATGTGACAAATTTATCAATTTATATGTGTTCTATAAGATTTTATGATTGATGTTTATGATGGATGCATTTAATTTCTTTTTCTATATGCCATGTGATGTTTTATATGATGATGTTATGGATGCAATTTATGATCATGATAACATGCTATGATTTTATGATGTTTTATTTATGATATTAACATGTGATTATGTTTATAATGGTGATGTATGGCTGCACAGTTCCTGTAGTATTTACATGGATTGATAAGTGTATTATAATGTATATACCTGAATGATATGATAATGCAACTATATGTATGATTTTGGATATAATGTTTCTATGATATATGACATGATGATGCAAATGGGATATGATGCACTTTATTGTTTGGTATTTCAAATGCAAATATATGATATAATGAGTGGATGAATGAATGATCAATATGATGTACTTCTAATGTATGATGTATGATATGTTAATTTTAATGGAAATGTAACTATATAGATGATTTGTTTTGGATATTTTTCTTATGCAACTATATGATGTGATACACAAATGAAAAATATGATATAATAAATGCAAATATATGATCAAATGTAAGAATGATTAAATGATATAATAATGCCTTCCAATGTATGCAATGCAAATGATTATGCAACTACATGATAGTGATGATGCTTTTGTTAATTTCAAGTATACTCAATCCATCAATGATAAAAGATAACATCATTTTTGAATTCTCCACCAGTCTTTGGAATAAATTACTCTGCAGATGCAAAACTTACATAAATGCAATCTAATTTAACCATGTAGATCTACATATGTCAAAGTTGTCATCCTAACAGTCCCTTTATTGTGCTTTTTATCATCATTGAGCCTTTAAAATGCTGAAAGTGAGTACAAGCATCAATGGTATAATTTAGAAAAATGATGACCTAAGTACTACTTTCATGATTTTTGATATTGCAAGTTAACACAAGCATCTAGGTATAATTAAACCAAGATGACCTAAGAATTTCTTGTGTAAACAGACAAGAATCAATAATTTTACTATGTGAATTGGAATGTCATCAGTGATACTTATTAGAGCACATCTCGTGAAAATTCACACAATTATAATGATCAACTCACAGACAACAAACAAAGAAAATACAATTCTCCTTCCTAGCTTCTCTAGTTCAATACATCATAGAGTTGCTCCAAAGAAATGATAACAAAAATCAAAGTGCAACATTTGAACATTCAAGCTAAAGCAATAAAATCATGATTCAAAATAATATCATCCATCTAAAGTTGTTTTGATTGATTTGATCTCAGTTGTTTGATTTGGATGGTTTGATCTTCTGTAATTTTTTGATGTTTGATGTATGTTCAATGTTCAGTTTCCCTATGATCATTGTGTTTGTTGTGTTGTCATACTATTGTTTGTCCATTTGATTAAGCTCAAAGTTTATTGCCCCCAGTGAGTTCAAGATTTTTCCCCCAAGCTAGGGTGAGACACGACCACATTGCCAGGATATGTACATGAGGTTCTCTTTTTCAAAGAGATGCAGAAAGATGGCAAAAGTAAACGGCCAAGACATGCATCCAATATAAGGAAAGGCTAGTTTAAATCACAAGTAGTGCCTATTTCCAGGTTTTGCACTATGTGTTTTTATTGTAATTTTTTAGATTTTATGATTTTTTTGTATTTTTTTTACTTTTTCACTTTTTTGTATTTTTCTCTTTTTTTGTGGATTTTTTTTTGTAGCTTTTTTTATTTTTTTTTTGGATTTTTTAGGATATTTAAGATGAAATGAGATGAGATGACTGATTTAAGGAACAAGATGCCCCACAATAGGGGTAATGCAACCCTGGATAAATGATAGATCAAAATGAAAGATTCACTGCAAAACATGTCACACAAGCAGCATATCTCTTGTCAAAAGATGATAATGGTTGATTGATTAAGATACCACGAATGATTGATTCCATAAGGCATGATGATGATAAGTACTTAGTATCACTAATTTCCTCTAAGTACGATAAGATTGATGATTGATTGACAAAAGATATGAGGATTGGATAATGTCTTACAACTAGGCTCAAACATGATTTGCATGATAAGATTCAAGGTCACAAAGGGACATGGTGACATGGATTTTGATAAGCTAAGGGATATGGAATAGAAGAAATCAAGGATAAAAATAATTAATGGGATGATCAAGATCAACTAGATAAGATACGGATACAAGGCCCAAGTATTTTGCCCCTATTCCTCATCAAGACCAAGGAAAGGAAGAAACAATGTATTTAGTAAGAATGATGGAATATGGATAAGATGAAAGATATGGATAAAGCATATAGGATAAGATATATGATGTTAAAAAGGATCCTTAACCTTGTCAAGATCAAAGGTGGAAATGTAAGAAATGAGCATAGAAAGGATAATGACCATGAATGATAAGATGGACGAAACTTGTCCCTAAGTGTAGAGTGCAAGAGCAATATGGAAGATAGGATATGGATGATAGGGAGATAGAGGAAGGACTTAAGCATCAATTTTCACAACCAAATATCCCTCTAATAAACCATGGAAATGGGAATTAGATGCCTAAATGTTGGAAGATTAATTATATGATGGAAGAATCTAAGGACTTATGCAAAGGTTTGGATTAAAGGATAATGATGGGGGATGAATGTTGGATAATGGATAGGAGGTTCGAAGGCCTATTGATGGATAGATGGAAAGGATGGAAAGATCAATGTCTGAACACACCTTGAAGGGTGGTGGAGTGATGGAGGAAAAATGGATTTGGAAGGTGATAGGTTATTAGATGGAAAATTGGAGGAAGCTTTTGGATTAGAAAATTTGGATGCCAATTTAGATTTTATTGCTTCTATGAGACTTTTAGGAATCCACATGAATTTTGACTTTGATTTTTTCTTTGTGGGCCTTTGTGGCCTTTGAAATTTTTCTTTTTGATTTATGGACCTTTGTGGTCTTTGAGATTTTTCCTTTGATGGGCCTTTGTGGCCTTTTAGATTTTTCTTTTATTTTTGCATCTCTTTGAGGGAGACATATTGATCATTTGATACATGTGGATTTTGATATAGAAGCTTTTGATATTTGGCACCCAAATTGCTTCCAAGAGAAATGGGAGGGGTGGATTGAGATGAATGATATGGATGTATTATGGATGAGTTAATGTGGGTAGAATTTTGAAAGGATATCAAGGATGTGTTCCTTTGTTGTTCTTGAGAAATATGATATGGACCTAGGATAGAGGGAAGGTTTGATGGACTAGGATGAGAACCTAGGATAGATGGAATGTTCGATGAACTAGAATGAGGACCTAGAATAGATGGAAGGTTTTATGAACTAGGACACTTAGGAATATAATCAAGGTCATGGTGATATGGGTTTATTTGAACATAAAGGGGTTCTATGATACCTTGTTCATGAAGGCCTAATCCTTTTCCTTTGTAATTCATACTTTGACACATTCGTTTACCAATGGGATATGTATTATTTGTGAAACAAGATGCTAGTCCATTTTGACTAGGATATGATATGGATGAGAGGATAGGTGTTGGAAGTAAATCGGAATGGATAAAGGTGGAGGATCCCAATTTATAGGTGTAGGGTTCATGGATAGCTTGAATAGGTGTGATAGGCTCTTGACATAGGGATGATGGGGTGTTTTGATCTTGACTTGGAAAAGGATCATGAGGTGTAGGAGAGTAAGTAGCTTTCCCTTTATTAAGTATGGATTCATTATAAAGTGGTATGAAAGGCATATCTTGATCATGAGAAGGATAAACATCTTCATGGGATGAAAGGGTATCCTTGAATGGAAGCATATCTTGATATTGATGAGGAAGGGAATCATGAGATTTTGTAGAAAGCATGTCTTGATCATCAGTTGGTAAGGCATCATTAGATAGGATGGAAGAACTATCATGCTCTTGTGATGAAATAGAATCATGAGATGGTATGGATTGATTAGATGATGTGGAAGAAGAACTTGGAAGGATACTTGTCTCTTGAGATGGAAGGGAATTATTTTGGATGAAAAGTGAAAGGAGGGGATCATCATAAGATTCTTGAGAAATGGGATCTTTATCAAAGATTGGAATAATTTTTGGAATTTTGATATCATTGGATGGAATGGAAATAATATTTTGATCTTGTTGTGTAGGGGAGTCTATGCTAGCATGATTTGGATTGAGAGATTGACATGAATCATTGGATGTTGAAGATATGATAGACGAGGATGATTGGATGGAATTGTTAACTTGAGTGAAAGAATCTTGAGGTTTATTAAGGCTTATGGTGGATTAAGATAAATGCATGACATGATAGGTTTTATCAATATCATTTGTGTTTGAGGACTTAGATTTGGGCTTATTGAACTTTTGCAAAACTTCAAAGACATTGAACTTTGATGATGTAGTTTTTGGTGAAGAAGGTCTCATGTTCATTGTTAGGTTTCTTTCTATGGTTTTTCTTTGTATGTCTTGGAGTTGTTGTTGAAGGTTTTGCATCTGCTAAGTGAAAGCATTCAATTGATCCTCATCTATTTCAGCCATGGTGGTTTGAGTTTTAATTTCTTTCTCTCTAAGTTTTTTCCTTTGTACTCTTGTCAAAACTGGCATACAAGTGTTGTTATTTTCACTAAACTTTGATCTTTTGTTTGGATGAGTGCCAAGGATATTAACTAAGTCAAATAGAATGATAAATTATATTGATGATAGTAAGTTAAACTCTGATTATTTTTCTTCGTTTTGTGATTCTAGGATGACAAATCCTGATAACGAAACTTAGCTTAACAATCGGATTTATGTTTGGTTATTTTTAGGCACTTTAGAATGTTAGATCTTGTTTCAGTTTGAATAATTTCACTTGAAAATTTTAGTCTTTGGAAAGTTTTGAGACATTGGTTTGACTGATAAAATGTTTATATTCTGATAAAAATCCGGATACTGATGTTAACTGCCTAACTGATGGGGAAAATAACTCTCTGGTTTTTGATTTAGTGGATGTGTTATAACAAACCTTAGATGCGCTATAATAGACTTCAGATGCACTAGAACAAGGTGTGAATGTGTTGATAAACTAACTGAATGCACTAAAAAATTAGGTACATGCGTTGTACAATAGGGTATATGTGTTGAACAATACCTGGTATATGCGTTGAAACAGAGGTTGGTTGTGCTAAAATTCTGGGTAAATGTGTTGACAATCTATATAGATGTGTTGTAAAACATGAAAAATGCACTAAAACAAAGTTTAAATGTTTTGCTTAAACATGGAAGATGCACTAATAGACTGGATAGATGCACTAAAACATAGGTTGGTTGTGCCAATATAGAAGTGGTCACCGTTCTGTCTATTTGTTCTGCTTTTTCTCAGTAAAAAAATTGATTTCCAAGGTGTAATTTTCTAACCAATGAAGATTGTGGAGGGTTATTTTTCTTGTAAATCTTTGAATTTGATGATCTAATTGGATGATACCTTTGGAAATGATTTTACACACACAACAAGTTTGTAAACATTTTTTTCAACACTATGTATTAAACAGAGAGTGTGTATTCTAGAGTTAAGCCTGATTCTTTCCATTTCCACAAGTTTAACACAAATAAAGATAGTTCAAGCACTTTTTCTAATTGTCAAGTAGGTCACTTAGAATATCACAGCCCACAGCTTGCAACTATGTCAGCTCACATAGCCATATCACCCCTTAGAGGGCGCCCGTGTTTTTTCCTTTCCTGAGTCTTAACCAAAGTCGAATCCTCCACTTTTGGCTAGGGTCTCTGATAGTTATATGGTAAGTGTCTTGGGGGTAGATTCTTCCCTCCCCTTACACCATGATATAAAAAGTGTTTGGAAACTAACACAGTTGGATTCTACACTAAAGTTCTTAGAAAGGGTATCCATTCAACTCGGCAAATGATAAACTCCCTCAAGAGACCTTCCAGTCTTTAGAACAAATATTTTGGGGATAGTTATCTTGCACACTGCCGTTAAATTGTGGGTTTCCCCAAATTCACTTTTGATTAGAGTGGGTTGGAAAACTTGGCTTTGGTTGTTCCCATTTAGGTCATTCTCGTAGGGTGAATACTTTTTCCCACTACGGTAGGCCTTCTAAAGGTGTTAATAAATCAGGATAGCAAGTCTAGCATTTTGATCACCTAGTTAAGGGGAGAGCATAAGCCTATTGCTTTTTAAACATATTGGACATGGGGTTCAAACCATTTCTTTAATCAAGCTAGATGCACTATCTTAGCCAAAGGAAAAGCAATAATAAAATTAAATCCCTACAAACACCATTAGTAATTTGTAAACTTTTGTCTTTGACTGATGTAAGTGTTTCCAACAATTATCTTTGACCAACGTATTTTGTATCTGCAGAACATAAAATAGGGATTAATTCTCAAAAATATAAAGTTTTGCAAAAACAGTTAGATGCACCATAACAGTCATTGGATGTGCTAAAATAGGATTTATATGCACCAAAACAATATTTAAATGGGCTAAAATAATAGATCAATGTGCTACAGAATTTAATGTATGCGCTTAAATAGAGGTTAGATGAGATGCAAAAAACCTCCTAACTATAGTGAAACTGGTACTAGATGCGCCAAAACAGTCTTTGTATATGCCAGAATATTTTGTGGATGCGCTAGAATATTCTGTGGATGTGTCGGAACAGTGATTGGATGCACTAATCTAGAGGTCGTATGCACTGTAAAAACTCTCGATCATTACAAAATAAAACACGTCAAAAACCTACGGACAAACTTTTCCATAAAAGATGTTAAAAATGGGGTTTTTGACCCCATGGTGGGTGCCAATTATGTGTGAGTAAAATATGTGTAAATGAATAACAAAAAAAATCAATAAGACATTATATTAAGAGATTCAAACAACAATAAATCTAATTAAAATAAGAAATCTCTCAAATCCATCCCATTTCTCTCTAATTCCAAATATTTATTAAATTACTGTGGCTCTCAGATTGTGTAAGCATTGTGACTATTAAAATGACAATCTAGAGAATGAGATATTGTAAAATGCAAGAATCTAATCCTATATGATAATTGCTAAATGATATGTTGAGGATTCTATAGATGAAATTGACATGAAGCTGATAAAATGAACTATCATAAACTAAGATGTAGCTAAATAAAAAACCATGATTATGATTGCTATTCTAAAATGATTTTCTATTGCTATTACTCAAATGCTTGATTTCTCTAATGTTATTTTTGTAGAGTAAGATTGCACAAAGTTGGGATCCATTTCATATAGAAAGAAGTTGTATTTATAGATTCCCGACAGCATATTTGTGATGTGGCAGCAAAGCAAAGGTCTAGATTTGATTTGAAAGATTCAATGGTGAAGGATGAAGAATCCTGAGAAGATTATGGAGATTTGTTCCTCCCCACAAAAACATTCAGCCAGAGGATAGGAAGAATCAAAGGAAGAAGATGAAGAAGTTTGCTTGTAATTTGTCTCCAAATTTGTCCATGAAGGCTGAGTTGAATTAATTAGATATGAAATATCTAATTTTGTTGGTGGATATGATGAGTGAAAAGAGGAAATAGCTATAGAAATAGTCTTTTATTTGAATTATTGGATTTATTCAATTAGCAAAAGAGGATATTTAAATTAATAAAAAAAACTATAGAAATATGTTTATTAAAGAAAACATAGAAGAAAAGTGGTTATTAAATAAAAATGATGCTCAAACTAATTATACACAACAGTTTATCAACAATAAACAACAAAAAATATGAGCTTGGAAACATCAAATACCATAGCATTCTTCACCATTAAATCATAGCATACACTAACAACTAAAATTAACTTAAAACTAGAATAGCAAAGCTAAAATATAATACTTGGAGATAGAATCATGCACACATGAGAGCAATACACAAGAAACCATCAAAACAATGCTTTTCTCATATATTTTACAGCAGCATGTCTTTACAACAACTCATCTCTCTCTTTGAAAATGAGAGGATTCCCCTAATTATAGTTTTCCAAAGCAAAATGAATGGACAAGATTCATTTACATTGTGTGGCTCAGATTCAGTTTACATTAGGGTTTCACCTACCTCTAATATATGGCAATATAAAATAGACCCTTTTGTCTTTCCCTATTTTATCTTGTAGTTTATTGTCTTGTAGCTACTTTTTTCTTTTAGATACTTCCACCTTTTATAGCTATGTTGTCAAATATTCATCATCTATAACTGGATTTCCAACATTCTTTTGGAGAGTAGCATACTCCACAAACTTCCCCATCATAGCCCGAAGCTTGTCCCATTCCAAAAAAAAAATCTTGGTTATTCAAATGGTGATTCCCTTGAAGTCACTCAGTATTTCCTCATGATGCTTCACAAATTTGTCTCCTGCCTTTATCATCGATTTCGGCTCTGAGAAGATTCGAGCATCAAAATCCATAAAATTGACTGATAGTGTGTCATCGGCTCCTTACTCTAGATTCCTAAGAAATTCATGCTTGACCTTCCTCAGATCTATTTCCAAAGCGGGCACCTCATAATCCATCATCAACTTCAGGAATTCATCTGCCTCAGCCACGTAGGCAAGAACACTGGCATAGATATCCTACAGTTCCACCAATGACCTTTCCATAAATACCTTTATGAACTCAAGGGTATACAACCAATCATCAAGCAAGTTGTGGACCTCCTTTGGCAAAGCCAGTTCTTTCTCCTTGACCCCCGAAGACAGTTTCAGGATGCATTGTAGCTTGGGGTACATGATCTTGTAGAGCTTTGGGATGTCCTTGCATGTATCAATCTCTAGCTCAATTGTATTTTTGAGGGCCAAAAACTAATTATGCGCCTTGATGACATAATGGATGCCCTTGTTTCCCTTGTCGGCCATCCTCTTGAACCAATCTCTAGTGGACTTAGTCTAGTTTTTCATCTTTTCCATTTTATTTAGCTCCTCTTTGGAGAGGAGAGCAGGCGTAGACAGTTCCGTTGGAGCTTCTTCTTCTATGGATGTCCACTGTTGGATGTAAACGGTGAGTTCCACCACTTGTTCTTTTAGCTCTTCTTTAGTGGATTGGTCCTTATTCATCTGTTGTATGATGGTGGACACTAACCCCTAAAGGTCATTCATCTATTGCTCTTGTCACTGGGCCCAGGTTAATTGTAGATAATTGGTAATCTTCCCCTTGTATAGTGTTTGCATCTTTTCCTACTACCAAGGTAGCAATTTGCGGTGTCTTAGATCCAGATGCATCGATCGTGATATGAGAGAATATCTTAGGCTTCTTTTCCTTTTGAGTCCTCATTTGAGCTTTGGCTAGAATAGCCTCCAATTTTTCCCTAGGATCAACAACTATGGGAGCCTTCTTATTTAGTTGTTCTAGCCAGGAAGGAACCTCTGTTTGACCCTTTGGTGATTCATGATCACCTTCATTTTCTTTGTCCTTTTGAGGCTCATCCTCCTCATCACTAGGAGCTTCTTCATCCTATTTTTCTACCTTATTTAGCTCCTCTATTAGTGTGGCTTTCCCTTTATCGAGATCAATGATCTCCACATTCTCTTTGAAAACATTCTCTTTTGATTGTGCCCCTTTTTTTTCTTTGAGTTGTTCCTCAATACTCCTCTCTGGGGACCTGGTGTCTTTCTCCTTATCTTCTTCTTGTTCAATTCCAACGTTCTACTCAGGCTCAGAGCTCTTTTCTGGTGCATTTTCTTCTCCTTCTTTATCTTTTTCTTCCTTCCTTTCTAGAAGTACTTCTTGCATTAGGCCCTTATCTTATCCATTTCCTGGAGGCTCTTCAAGTATCTCCAAATCCGGATTTGTGTCTATCTTCACTTCCTCAGAGCGGTGCTCCTCTGGGTGTCCTTCTAGTTCCTGATTTGATGTTTCCACCACGTGCTCATCAAGCTCTTCCTTCGATAAGGTTTGTGGTCCTTCTTCATCAAAAGCCACTTTTTCTAGGTTTATATTCAATCCTCCCTCCATATGTTCAAAATATTTGTCCAGATCAAAATCCTTGGGCTCATCAACTACATTCTTTGTAGCCTCTTTATGTCACTTTGTACTGAGCCTTTCCATTTCTTCTGAGATTTTCATTGTGGCCTCCATAGTTGTTGCCTTAGTAGGTGGTGGGGGAAGAGGTAAGGTAGCAGCAATTTGAGCCATTAAAGCTTGGACCTTGGGGTCAAGGATCATCCTGGAGAGCTTAGGTGGTACATTTTACATATAGGTCGTGAAGGCATGTAGCAAATTAGGAGTTTCCATGGTAGTTGTTGATATTGTTGGAGATAAATTAGAGAAGGTAGGAAGTGGACAAGGCAATGAAGAGGGTGACAGTGGGGAGGTAGTCGAAGAGGAGGACTCAATTGTTATTATCAGGGTAGTCAGTGAAGTGGAACTGAGGTGGACTAAGATGTCCACAGCGGGCAGAGATGAAATAGGCAGAGCCCTGGAAGTGGAAGTTCGAGGAGTGGTGACAACAGCAGTAGTGAGAGTTAAAGTAGTAGATGGTGAGTATGGCTACTCAGTTTCTTCTTTCTCTTCAGATTGAGGATCCTCCTCTTGAATAGTAGTCATTTCAAGCACAAATTTCCCTATTCTCTTTGCCCTCTTTGATGGTTTCCCTTTGGTCATCTTTCTAGATTACACCTTATGTTTAGGCTTGCAGTGAGATGTATATTTCCTCTTCTTAGACCTTGTGACCAGTGGGGACTTGGGAGCTTTTCCTGATGAACTAGCGGTTGCGCCACTATCTGTTTCACTTTCAAGCTCATCCTCCAGCTTGCAATATGTCAATTCTACACCTTTCTCTTTGAGTTGAACTATTTGTGCATCCACCCATTGTCTTGTTCTATGCTTAATGAGTCGGGTAAGAATGTTGAGGTCGGTGACCTCTTCCTCATTCCAATCAATAACATGTAGGGGCATCCCGACCATGGCATGGTATCTATCAACCACAATGTTGTCTTCCTCAACCATCTGGTCAGGCACTAGAAATAGATTGATGGACTTTACAATTTGAGTGGTCATCCTCATATAGTGTCATATCTACACCTCTTTATCATCATTGCAGTTGGACTAGAAGTATTCAATGTGAGGTCAATGGGAATATTGCCTCCCTACCCACTTCTTCAACTTTCCATGAGGGTCTACTCATCCTTGGTTTTTGTGAAGGTCCAAATTATATTCTACTAACTCCTTGTCTGCATATTCAACACATTGGGTAGCGAGGTAGGAGTACATCCCTTGTCCAAAGGTTAGGGGATATGGAATCCAAGATTTGTGCTTATCACTTAATAAGGTATGGGAAGTCTGTAGTTGTTGAGAAACCTCTAACAAGATGATCTAGTCATTGGGGTAGCAGTAACTGGTAGGGCCTTCCTGAGAACCCTTCTGCTCTGATGTAGGTGAACTTTAGGAACTAGATGAATAGATACCCAAGTCCCTTTATAAAGGCCTTCACACTGTGTGATAAACCTTCTCTCAAAGTCTCCTCCCAAGAGTCTGATTATGTGCCCAATGAAGGCATCATTCACTCTTCTGTATTCTCTTTTAAAGTTTTTGTACTACAACTGGGGATAGTAGTCATAGACTTTGAGCTCTCCCTTCCTCATCCCCAATGTTCCTGCACAGAAGATTCCCTTGTACATGAATTTCTATGGAAGGAGGTAGACTAAATATGATGTCATGTAGAACTGGGAGGTCTTCTTCATGGCCAGGAGTTGGTTGTGCAAGTTATCACTTATCATTTTGGCCCAGTGGAATTTTCTTTCACCTTGGATTATTTATTCAATAAAGTAGAACATCCATTCTTCAAAAAATACAATAATTAGTAGGCCCATTACTCGACTTAGGAGAGTAACCAAATCATGATACTCCTCAAAGAAATCACTTCTGAATAATTTCTTCAAGGCATTTTGTTAGTGTTGACCCTCTTGTCTTTTAACCAGTGTTGGTTGATTATTCTCTTGCATCCAAGAGGGTCATGCTGCCACACATTTTGAGAAAATTCTTTCTCTACTTCTTCCATCTTGTTGAATGTCAGGATGTTGAATGTCTGCCTATAGACTTAGCAGACAAGTCTTCCAGTACTCTTCCTTCTTTATCAATTATTTTTTGGCTAGTGTGGTAACACTCTCGGCAAGCCATGACCAATTCTGAAGCAACCAAGGCAGGAGGGAAGTTGGATGCCTTTGCAAGACCACTTCATTTGATCCTTCATGCATTTTTTGTGGTAGGGTTGACCATCACCCTTTGCTTGAATTCATCAATATTTACATGGTTGAGGTTTGTATATGGCACTTTTTCCTAGGTAAATGCGAGCTTAGAGGTGCACTCCACCCCGTGGAACTGATACTTCATTTGTTCCTTTCCTTCCTTTCCCCTTGGTGCTCTTGCAGGCTTCTTTCCCTTGTCACCTTTTCTTGTAGGATTTGTTGATGATCCCTTAGCAAGTTCAATAAATCCTACATGCAAAGGTGCAATAAGTTTTTTAGCAACACAATAGAACAAATGTTAGTTAAATCCTTCAAATTTTTAGTTAAATTCACTTACATACCCTTTGAAGATCATGGCATTCATCATCGCTAGTCATTTGGAGCTCATTCGGGTCATTTATGTAAATGCAGGTCTAAGTATGTGGGTTTCCCCTAGGTGGAAGTCACTTGGAGCAGTTAGGAGAAGGTAGGAGCAAGACGGTGTTGGGGCCATGGAATCCCACATGCAATCGTCCGCATTGGAATTCAACCATGGCTGGTTTGATGGGAAAATTTGAGTCGGGGTCTTTTGGCATGTGCAAAAATTGACCATGGGGAACTTCAACTATCTAACTTAACCAAAATGATCTTCTTTTGCTCATGCGGGTGCAAGGGGTATGGGCGTCGTAGGGTGGAAGGATGTTAATTCCCAACTGTTAAGTAGAGGCATTCGAAAGACGATAACCTGCATGTAGAGTTCCACATGGAAGAACCCGCGAATGCCTTGGACATTATACTGCTAAGTTCTTGCCATTAAGGAATGACCATATGGGGATGGAGGTCCATAGACGGTGGTTTGCATAGGCAATCCCATAGTGACCATGCAGAATAGGGTTTGGCAATGGAAAACTTCAAAATTTAGGAAAGGGAAAACCATCCCGTGGAGTCCACAATGCGAGAGGACATAGGTGGCTAGCCATCAAATAGCGGTGATGAGTAGACGGCTCTCCAATGACAACCACATGCATAGGTTTTCCCAAATGCACACTTTAGATTTGGTGTTTTTTCTCAAAATTCCTTGAAGTTAGAAGGAGACTGAGCATGTAGAGTTCATGCTACAAGATGGCATGGCAACCTTGCCATTAAACAACAGTGAACCCTATGAAGCATTCCAGAGAGTAGGTAAGACTTAGCAAATTTCAACGAGTGTTGGGCTTGGTACATTCATGACAAAAATATACATGGGGCTTGCAATGCAAGACAACATTAATATTTTTTTGTTTATCAAACGATGATGGGATGGGGGCTTCCCGCAGGAGGAATCTTGCATGGGGATTCCCGCATGGTTTGCAGACTTAACCATTTTCTTCAAGATTTTAAAGCATTGATAAGGACGGCAGGGGAAACAGGGTGGACCGCATGGGTGTTCCTGCTGTTTGAAGAATGGCAAGAGCAGAACATAGTTCCACATGAGTTCAAATAAAGGGTTGAATTCACATTGAGAGATTTTTGAAATGTTGGGTGGAATGCAAGCATAGGTCGAGAGTTTGAGAGGGTTTAGTGGGAGGCCATGATGAACTAGGGTTTTATTTTTTGAATATTTTAACATTTACGAAACCCTAACCTGTAAAGAATTTTTTATTTTAAGTTTAAATGCAAACTTACTTGGAAATAGCACAGAAATCCAAAGAAATCCTCGCTCGAATTTGTTGTAGGATCTCGTGCCGGTGGGAGCTCTATCTTCTCCTCTCAAAGTTCAAATCATAGGGTGAATATGACAAGTGGGGTGCTTCTATTTATAAGCAGATCACCATTAATGGTGTGCATTAATTACAGGTACGGTAGGTAACTATGTTGATGGTGTGTGGAAACCTGAGTTGGTGCAATCATTTGGTCAAGCCCAAGCGATGAAGGTTGATGTAGGACCCGCCATGCAAGTGGACTCCCAGAGTTGGTTGCGAGGTAGTAGCGGAGAGATAGTGGCATTCTGCAAGAGGAGACCCACAAATGTGGATCCATGAGGCTCGATGGAAGTAGTGGCAAAAGGTACAAGGAAACCCACATACTTAAATCCATAAAATGAATTTTGATGACTTTACTGCATGTGACCAATCCAAGCTCAGAAATAGGGTACATAAAATGAGGCAAAAGCAAAAATGACCCAACAAAATGAGAATGGAAAAAGGGGGTCCCCAATTTGAATAGGGCGTGTGTACTATAGGCACAACAAAGTGCAATTATGCGACTATATAGGGTGGCCATATGGTTGCCCTACTAAAAACATTTGCCCCAAAAATAAGTTTTGCCAAATATAGGTAAATTTAATATCAAAATTCATGGAATTGGCCTCCTAGACACAATGGAATGGTTCTTTTTGGCCGTTAAAACTCCTTTAAAATGTTGTTCTCTAGATCTGAGCTTCAAACACTTATTTTCCAAAGTTGCAAATGGTGACCAAATTGGGTGAAACGAAAGCCAAATTTGAATTTCTCAAGCCTCGAAAGCCATAACTATAACCAAAAGTGAATTTCTCAAGCCTCTTGGATGTAATAGGACAGCCAAAAATACTTCCACTATAACCAAAAGTGTTGCAATCACCAGATCTCACCCAAAAGCATACATGCAGTATAGGATTAATAGATCTTTGCAAATCCTTTTTGATTCTCTAGATCATATTGAAATGCAAGAGAAGAGCATATGAGAATCTATAAGATCACAAAAGAAACTCAAATTGTATGCATGTAAAATGGATATAATATAAATATGCATAAAAATTAGCTTAAATCCAACCAAAATGCATGTAAACCTCAAAAAACTCAAATACATGCAAACCTCAAAAGATTTAATATATTATGTTGAGTTGTTGAAGATTTGAATGTGGCTACTCATGAATCTAGCAACATAATAATAGCATAAAATATGTTGATATGAAAATGGGATGGGAGGCCTCTTCTTTATAGAAATCCAATTTCAAATGAAGGGCTAGGATTGAAAAATGAAGAATGATTTTGATCAATGGATGAGATTGCTTAGAAGCAAAGAGAAATAGGGTTAGCGCAAAAATAGGGTTTAGTTAAGGATGGACGGTGGAGATTAAAAGGTAATGTCACATGATCAAGGGTGAAAATTAAATGAGATGAATAGATAAGAATGGCACAAAAAAGAGGTTGCTGGAGTAAACTAAATAATTATAAAATTATTTAATTTAGGAGGGAAAGTGAATAATTAAATAAAAATGATTATTCAATTATAGAAGAAAGGGAAAAGGTTGACTTTTAATTAAAATAACAATTTAATTAAAAGTGGAGGAAAAAGACAAAATATTAAGTAATTAAAATAATTATTTAATAGTGGAGGGAAAGGTGGAAAATAATTAAATAAATAGAATTTATTTAATTATGGAAGAAAAAGCTAATGAATAATTAAACAATTAATAATTATTATTTAATTATAGATAGAAAGTATGAACATGAATAATTAAATAAATAGGAATCTATTTAATTATAGGGGAAATGGATTAATTAGTGATGTAATTAAATAAATAATCAAGGAGGAATAAGGAGAAAATGAATTAATTAAATAATTAAGAATTAAGAATTATTTAATTAATAGGAGAATATGACCTTAGGTAATATTCAGATAATTAAACTTATTTAATTATGCAAGGATGTTACACCCCAATTGTGTAATTACTATTTATTATTACTACATAGGGTAAATGTGAATTCTGGAGATGAATAAATTGTGCTTGTACCTTGTTATCAATATGAATGTTGTTTCATTTAATGTTATTTCGTGGAAAAGTACTGCATATATGTGAATGGATGGTTATTGAATTATTATTCTAACTTTGGAGGTGTTTAACGTATACTGAACAATTGACTATCATGTGCATGTGTTAGTGGATGCAAGTATATGTTTCATTCCTCCAGGCGAAGGGGAAGTATCACTCAAAAGAAGATCTTGGTCGGGTGACCGATAAAAGTAAACTATCTGAGCATACACACACACCACATTAGAATGATTGAGTTGAGTCAGTTTGTGGGAAGTTGGTAAGTCGTCCTTAGTTGATATGTCTGCATTAGAAGAGTTTTGTTTACTACTCCATGCATTATTGGGTTTTGTTTATCTATTTGAGATTTTGATATCTTTCTTGTACTATTACAGTTATATGGATAAGTGGGACGCACATAGAGTATGTGTATATATATGCTTACATGTCAATGGGATCTAACGACATGTATATGCACATGTATAAATGTACCACACATAAATACTTATCAATATGATGGTAATTGAGAATGGTTATATGTGAATCTAAAGTGAACATATATATATGTATGTATATATGGTATATACACGTATCCATATGTATATTTGTATCGATACATGTGCACGTTTGCAAATGGACACACTTATATGGATGCATTGATATAGATATACCTACATATACGTGTACATAGAAGCATATACTTTTATACATATATATATATATATGCATACATTCAATATGTTGTGTATGCAAATACTATCTTGTTTGTACTCATTTTTATATATACATATATATTGAATGTATACTTACATTGCGAGATTTTGATATATATATAAACATTAATATATATATTTACATATATATACATATACATATTGTCTGTTTGTTAAATGTGAAAAGTTAGTATCAACACAAACCTTAATGAAACGATTTATATTCAAATATTTGAAGCAAAGAAACTATTCTAATTTGCAACAAACTAAATCTTTCAAGAAAGTCCCATTGTCCTCTATTCTTAATGATTCTTTTTAACCTTTTGGCCCTCATATTTCTATGTGCACAAAGGCTATTAGAATGACACTTAAGAAAGGATATTAGTATTCAATATGCAAACTAATGCATTTCCTATGTGAAACTAAATGGTAGAAATGATGATGGATATTATGATGAATGATGGAGGATTATGATGAATGGTGAATGACTATGATAAATGAACAAATGGAGGTGGATACTATGGTATTGAACTAGAATGATCTATATATGATTCTAAATATGCTAAAATTCCAACTTAAAATGAACTAATCCAAAATGTAACTATGATGCAAGATTTAAAACTAAGATGTAAATGAAAAGTAAAACATGATATGAAAACTAGCAATAAGACTCCAAGAATGCTCCAAGCTCCAATGATAAACCTGCATAATAACTCTACTTCAAATGTGGATGCAAAATACAAGGCCCAAGGGTTGTATTTATAGCCTTTTCCAAGCATATAGTGAGGTGGCAATAATCAACAGTCCAGATTCAAATAAGAAAAATGAATGGTAAAGATGAAGAGAATCAGGATGTTGTACCCTTGACCAAAGACAACATGCCATGTGTGTGGAAGAATCTCTTGATCAATGAGAAACATGCCATTTCGATGGAAGATTCAAGTGTGGGAAGAGAAGACCATGTGCTTCCAAAATTGGTGGAAGTGTGGGAAGAATAAATCATGTGCTACAAAGTTGGTGGAAGTGTGAGAAGAAAAGACAATGCCATGTGTGTGGAAGAATCTCTTGACCAATGGGAAACATGCCATTTGGATGGAAGATTCAAGTGTGGGAGGAATAAATCATGTGCTCCAAAATTGGTGGAAGTGTGGGAAGAAAAGACCATGCGCTTTTTGAAATTGGTGGAAGTGTGGGAAGGAAAGAACATGTGCTTTTTGAAATTGGTGGAAGTGTGGGAAGGAAACACCATTTGTATTTTGAAATTGGTGGAGGATAATTGTAATTAAAAATTAGAGTTATTTATTTTCATGTGACCTTGATGAGGTGGCACACAAAAAGTTGTAGAAATGTGCTCTAACTCCTAATTGGATATAATGAAGTTTAATTAAATAAAACAAGTTTAGGGAACCTTGTTTATTTAATTAATTTAGAAGAAAGTGTTTTAGATTTTGGAGAATTAGAGAAGTGTGAACAATATAAATAAATTAAGCATTTATTTATATGTACTTGAGATATTAATCAAATAGCTAGTATTTAATTAATTAAAGGTGATGACCATTTTTAGGTGTTTATTTAATTAATTTAGAAGAAAGTGTTTTAGATTTTGGAGAATTAGAGAAGGGTGAACAATATAAATAAATTGAGCATTTATTTATATGTAGTTGAAATATTAATCAAATAGCTAGTATTTAATTAATTAAAGGTGATGACCATTTTTAGGTGTATACATTTTTCCCCTCTTTGAAGTAGTGTGTTTACACATTGCTTCAAAGAAAAATTTGATACTGATGCTCAGAAAAATTTTCGGTGCCCCAGACATTAATTTTTAGGTACTGACGGATATATGTCCCCTCAAGAGATAAATTGGTGAAGTTTGTAATTTTGATGATTTGTCGATGATTTGATGATTGTGTGATGATGTTGTAATGATGTGATGATGATCCAATGTTAAACCAATGATACCATGATAACAGACATGATTTATCTCTCGAAAAAGAAGATTGAGCATGCTAGATTGATTAATTGATTAATTATGTTTCCTCCTTGTGTTTGATGTTTGATGATCGTGTTCAACCTTTATGTTGATGATGATTGATGATGTTGATAGATTAGATGTCCATTGATCTCATGATAGATGAGATGCAATGATAGGATGATGATAATTTACCTCACAATAGGCAAGGATCAATTATAAATTGATTGATTTAATAAACCTCATGATAAGAGAGGTTGGATTGATTGAACCTCATGATAGGCGAGGTTGATTTGATTGATGAACCTCATGATAGGTGAGGATCAATAATAGATTGACGATTGACCTCATGATAGGCGAGGATCAATGATAGTTTGATTAATTGACCTCATGATAGGCGAGGTGCATTGATTGATGAACCTCATGATAGGCAAGGTTGAATTGATTGATGAACCTCATGATAGGTGAGGTTGAATTGATTGATAAGATTTCTGATTTGTGATATGTTATTGATCATAGGAGGATTTTCGCATCTGGTGTAGGTGGATCCGGATTTGATTGGGCGATGTAGTTTGACTTCTCTGATTGATTGATATGCCCCAATATAGGATTGATTAATGTACTGAGACTTGATGATGTATTGAGACTTGATGTATACATTGATTCAGTTGAGACATTTGTGACATACCTCTCGATATTTGGATATCCTTGTACACTTGAAATTATGATTTTGAGGTTATATGATATGCGGCGATGATGATGATTGATCTATGTGACTATGATGTTCATATGATAATGATCATGATGATTATGATGGATGCATTTGATTTCTATTTTATGATGTTATGTGATGTTCTATATGATGATGATATGATATGTTATGTATGCAAATGATGATGCAACTGATATGCTATGATTCCATGATTTTTATGAATGATGTCTATATAATGGATGTGATGGATCCTATTATGCTAATGAAATGTGATGTATTTGATGGTTTTGTACTTTTCTGATGCAACTAAATGATGCAATGAATGTATGTATGATGGATGAAACGATGATATTTTATGTTTATATGATGATGATGATGATGATTATGATGATTATGCAATGATGATATGATAATGCATGGTTGATGAGTTAATTTGCTTTTATGGATGATGTTTTATGCTATGTGAGATGGATGTGATTATGCAAATGACATGTGATTTTTAAGTCATTTATCAGTCTTGGATTTGAGTAATAATAAATTCATCTTCACTATTGGTTTTAGATGTTCATAACAAGGGCATTATATCCTTGTTAATCAATCATGCCTTTCAACAGTTTTTTCTTCTTGGAAATCTTACCCTGTTGGATATGTCTTTCAATCTTCTTAATGGATCAATTTCTTAATCCATTAATAATGAATGAGATGATTTTTTATCATGCAAGTGAGATGGAATGCACTTCTTTTTGCATTTTCTGATGCAAATATTGTTGTAATGCATGGATGGATGAATGATGTTGTAATGTTTTATAATGAAAGTGATATGCAACTAAATGAGAATGTTTTGCAAATGATGTCTAACTATATGAAAATGATGTGTTTTTGGTAATTTCAAGTGTACTCAATCCCTTAAGGCAAGAGATAATATCATTGTTGTAGCTTTGGAAAGGCCATAAATATAGATGCAAACTAACATGGATGCAATCTACTCTAAACATGCAAATCTCATATGCAAAAGTTGTCATCCATAACAGCCAATTTGTAATGCTTTTTATCATCATTGGGCCTTTAAAATGTTGAAAGTGAGTACAAGCATCAATGGTATATTTTAGACCATGATGACCTAAGTACTACTTCCATGATGTTTGATAGTGCAAGTTTTTTTTTTTATTCAAGGGGTAAACACTTTTGACCGGAGCTATGAACCGGATACAACCATTCAACAATACCACCCCAATGGGGTTTGAACCTTGGTGGCAAGAACAACAATGCCACCTATAAACCATTACACCATGCCAATACAGGCAGTTTGATAGTGCAAGTTAACACAAGCATCTAAGTATAATTAAACTAAGATGACTTGAGTATTACTTGCGTAAACAGACAAGAGTTAATCCTTTTCCTATGAAAATTTGGAATGTCATTAGTGATACTTTGTAGCACACGTCTTGCGATAATTTGCACAGTAATAATGATCAACTCACAGACAACAAACAAAGAAAAAATATATTCTTTCCTAGCTCCTCTAGTTTGGTACATCATCGAGGGGCTCTAGAGATATGATAACAAAAATCAAAGTACAACAATTGAACATTTGTGTTTAACGTGATAACCCATGATTCAGAAGAGCATCATCCTTTCAATTTTCCAATATTTTTGGGATTTTTCAATTTTCCAATTTTTAGGTGTTTTTTGAGATTTTAACCAAGAACCTAACCTAAAGAGCTATCCTAGGGGCCTCGGCGACTGATCAAAGATTAGCTTTGCCTACGTTATACATGTAGAGACCATGTAGTTCGACTGACTCAATTGATTTACAAGACCAAAATATGAACAGACAAGAGATGACAACTAATTACATCATACCGCTAAAGGACTTGACCTAGGGTGTCTCAGGGGCTAATCAAAGATTAGCCTTTCCTACGTTTGAGCTTAGAGACAACGTAGTTTGATAAGGTGACTTTGTTATTTGACTTTTTGACTCAATTTTTGACCTGTTTTTAGATTTTGAAATGATATGGATGTTTGATACATTTCTAATGGTGATTGATGTTCAATGTTGGGTTGCATTATGATTATTGTTTTTTTTGTGTTTGTCTTCCTTTTTTTTCTATTGGTTCAAGATCAAGGTTTGTTGCCACCAGTGAGTTCAGGATTTTTCCCCTAGTCCATGGTGAGACACAACCGCCATGCCAAGATATGTACATGGAGCTTTCAAAGAATAGGCAGATGGATGTTGAAAGCGAATGGTCGACATGCTCAAATAGATGGAAAAGATAACCTATCACAAATAGCACCTATTTCCAGGTTTTCACTACTTGTTTTTATTGCACTTTTTTAAATTTTATGATCTTTTTGATCTTTTTGATTTTTTTCTTTTTTTGTATTTTTCTCTTTTTCTAATTTTTTTGGATTTTCTTAGGATATTTAAGATGGAATGATATGATATGACCAGTTGAAGGAACACAATGCCCCACAAAGAGGTAATGCAACCATGGATAAATGATAGATCAAAATGAAATATTTACTACAAAACATGTCACACAAGCAACATATCTCTTGTCAAAAGATGATAATGGTTGATTGATTAAAATTCCAAGAATGATTTATTCCATAAGGCATGAAGATGATAAGATTGATGATTGTTGATGATTGATTGACAAAAGATATGAGGATTGGATAATTTTTTATAGCTCGGATCAAATATAATTTGCATGATAAGATTCAAGGTTGCAAAGGGGCATGATGACATGGATTTAATGAGCTAGGAGATATGGAATGGAAGAAAGCGAGGATAAAGATAATGAATGGGATGACCAAGATCCACGAGATAAGATACAGACACAAGGCCCAAGTACTTTTCCCCTATTCCTCATCAAGACCAAAGACAAGAAGAAAGGATGTATCTAGTAAGAATGATGGATATGGATAAGATGAAAGATATGGATAGAGTGTATAGGATAAGATATATGATTTTTAAGAAGATCCTTAACATTGTCGAGATCAAAGGTGGGAAATGTGGAGGATAATAAATGCATGATAGGAAGATGGACGAAGGACTTAAGCATCAAGTTTCAAGACCAAACTCCCTTTAATAAACCATGGCAATGGGGATTAGACTCATAAATGTTGGCCTATTACAGGTATGATGGAAGAACTAAGGACTTATCCAAAGGTTTGGATTAAAGGAGAAAAATGGGGGATGAATGTTGAGTAATGGATAGGATGTGGGAAGGCTTGTTGATGGATAGATGGGAACGATGGCAAGCTCAACATTGGCACACAACTCAAAGGATGGTGGAGTGATGGAGGAAAAATGGATTTGGAAGGTGATAAGTTTTTAGATAACAAATTGGAGGAAGCTTTTGGATTAGCAAATTTGGATGCCAATTTGGATTTTATTGCTTCTATGAGACTTTTAGGAATCCACATGACTTTTGACTTTAATATTTGCTTTGTGGGCCTTTGTGGCCTTTGAGATTTTTCTCTTTGATTTATGGACCTTTGTGGCCTTGGGAATTTTTCCTTTTGTTTTGATGGTCCTTTGTGGCCTTTTGAAATTTCCTTTTGATTTATGGACCTTTATGGTCTTGGAAATTTTTCTTTTTGTTTTGATGGGCCTTTATGGCCTTTTTGATTTTTCTTTTGATTTTGGATCAAATTTTCTTTTATTTTTGCATGCCTCTTTGAGGAGACATGTTGATCCTTTGACACGTGGATTTTGATATGGAAGCTTTTGACATTTGGCACCCAAATTGCTTCCAAGAGCAATGGGAGGGGTGGATTGAGATGAATGGTATGGAGTTATTATGGATGAGTTGTTGGAGGTAGAATTTTGAAAGGGCATCAAGGATGTGTTCCTTTGTTGTTCTTGAGGAATAGGATATGGACCTAGGATAGATGGAAGGTTTGATGAACTAGGATGAGGACCTAAGATAGATGGAAGGTTTGGTGGATTAGAATGAGGACCTAAGATAGATGGTAGGTTTGATGGACTAGGACACTCAAGTGTATAACCAAGGTCATGATAATGTGGGTTTTCTTGAGAAAAAAGGGGTTCTAGGATACCTTGTTCATGAAGACCTAATCCTTTTCCTTTTTAGTTCATAATTTGACAGATTCGTTTACCAATGGGATTTTTATTGTTTGTGAAACAAGATGCAAGTCCCTTTTTGGGAGGATATCATATGGATGAAAGAATATGTGTTGGAAGTAAACCAGAGCGGATGAAGGTGGAGGATTCCAATTTGTAGGTGTGGGGTTCATGGATAGCTTGTATAGGTTTGAAAGTCTCTTGACATGGAAGAGGACCACGAGGTGTAGAAGATGAAGCAGCTTGCTCTTTATTAGATGTGGAATCATCATGTAGTGGTGTGAAAGGAATATCTTGATCTTGAGAAGGATGAAAATCCTCATGAAATGAAAGATATCCTTAGATGGAAGCATATCTTGATCTTGATGAGGAAGGGAATCATGATATTTTTTAGAAAGTATATCTTGATCATCAGATGGTAGGACATCATTAGATAGGATGTAATAATTATCATGCTCTTGGGATGCAATGGAATCATGAGATGGTATGAATTCATTAGATGGGGTAGAAGAAGGACTTGGAAGGATACTTTTCTCTTGAGATGGAATGGAATCATTGTGGGTGAAAAGTGAAAGGAGGGGATAATCATAGAATTCTTGAGAGATGGGATCTTGGTCAAAGATTGGAAGAACTTGTGGAATTTTGGTATCATTGGATGAAGTGGAAATAATCTTTTGATATTGAGGTGTAGAGGAGTCTATGACAGCATGGTTTAGATTGAGAGATTGACATGAATCATTGGATGTAGAAGATATGATAGAAGAAGATGGTTGGCTGGAATCGTTAACTTGGGTGAAACAATCCTAAGATTTATTTTGACTTATGGGAGATGACGATAGATGCGTGACATGGTAATATTGTTCAATATCATTTGTATTTGAGGACTTAGATTTGGTCTTATTGAATTTCTATAGAAATTCAAAGAAATTGAACTTGGATGATGTCATTGTTGGTGGAGAAGGTGTCATGTCTATATTTATGTCAAATGGATAAGAATAGATGTATGACAACAAATATCCTTCTGTGGTTGTTTCCCTTTGCATATCCTAGATTTTTTGTTGAAGTATTTTTATTTGATGAGCTAAAGCATTCAATTGATCCTCATCTATTTCAGCCATGGTGGTTTGAATTTCAATTCCCTATTCTGAGTTTTGGGTATTTTGAGTGTCAATGATTGGAGTTTCAATGGTTGTAATTTCAATGTTTGGAGTTTCAATGGTTGGGGGGTTTCAATTTTTGGCTCTTCAATGTTGTGATTTTCAAGTCCTTTTTCCTTGAGCTTTTGTTTTTGCAACCTTGTTTGAACGGGCATACAAGTGTTATAGTTTAGACTAAACTTTGATCTAGGTTTTGGAAAAGTACCAAGGATTACAACTAAGCCAAATAGAACGACAAATTATAATGAGACTAAGTTGGATTTGACTATGTAGCTTCATTTCGTGATGAGAGGATGACAAATCCTAATGATGAAACTAGGCCTAATAATCAAAGGTGTGATAAATTTGATGATGTTGGTACTTTGTGATGTTAGATCTCGGTTTAGGTTGGAAAATTCCACTTGTAGAGGTCAATTTGAACAAGTTTAGACTTCTAAGGTACCTAAGGAATGATCTTGGACTTGAGACAATCTTGAAGTTTTGGTTCAAACTATGAAACCAGCGGTAAATTTTCTCCCTAAACGAGGTACTCAAATCTTTGGAAAAGTTGTGGATTTTGACAATAGTAAAACATGTATAGTTCAGGATTGTTCTTGCAAGCTCTATTGTAGAAATTGAAGTTCAACCTCTCTCTAAATTCGTAAAGTGTTGATAGACATTTTTTGGTGTTCTTCTGGACTAGGAGATTTGAACTTTGGTTTCTGAATTTTGATCTTTCGTGAAATCATTTGGTAACACACATGTTTAGACTCCATTTTACCTAAGGATTGGTTGAATACTTTTGAGGATTCCCAAGATGAGACTGATTGTCGGACAAGAAATGAACCTAGGTCATTGTTTTGTGTTCTGCAAAAGGTGCCAAAATAGGTTTAGACTTGGTTTTTTTGAAAGTTTCTTTGAAAATTTGCTTGGTTTTCCTAATTTTTCAATGGGAGACTTGGTTGTTTCACTAAAGGAAATTCTGAATCAGGGTTTTCACTTTCGATATGTGACATTTTGTTTGTTTTGAAAACACTTGGATAAAGACAAATCAAGCACATGTACACTCCTAAGGTTGTGAAAGGTTGTATTTTTTTGGATTCCACGTGGGTTTTACCCCAACCGCACTTTTTCTTAGCAGATGACTAGATGCTTGACCCCACTGGCTCCCCTCCACAACACTCACTTCTTGGGGCAGCCAAGCACCAATACCCATGAATCTCCCATGGCATACTTTTCATCTCTACTAAGAATTGTGAGAATGTGGATGCCTTTGTAATGACCGTTGTTGCACCAAAGAATAGATAAATGATTTGGCCAAACTACAACAAGGGTTTTAGTAAGGACTTTTTGTTCGTATGGATTGATCCATGCAGTGAGAGACCATTGCTTCCTTCTCATCAGAACCAATTGTGTGATACTGACTTTGTTCTAGTATCCACACTTATATACCAGTTGGAAATACGCTTGGCTTTAGCGTGTTCTTGGTTGGGTCATTCCCTTGCGTGAGTACTTTTTCCCACAAGGAAGGCCCTCTAAGATAAAAAAAAATTGAGCAAGTATACCCGTAGTTTGATCAATCTTTATTCCACATGAATAAAGACAGCACACGCCATATAGTCCACTCATACTCGCACATGAAAAGTGAATGGGTCTAGCTTTTTGATCACCTAATTAAGGGGAGAGCATATGCCGACCATCTGTCATGCACGAAAAACATGATGTTGATTTACCTATTAATTAAGCTATGTTCCTAACTTAACCAAAAGGAAACATGGTGTTCATTAACCTTTTAATCAAGCTATATTCCTAACTTAACCAAAAGGAAATATGTAAATCACTTCCAACCCCCGCAATATGTCAGTAGTTTGATACGAGTGCCTTTGAAAAGCATTTTTGGGAAACCTACAAAACAACAACACAAAGTATTAGCCTTTGGAAACTAGAAAAGGTTCCAAAATAGAGAAAAAAGGCTCCAAGAGGCTCCAAAATGGGTGTAGGAGGCTCCAAAAGGCTCACGTTTGAACCTATAAACATAAATTTTCAAGCATGTTAGTAATAAACAGGGCAAGGCCCCATGGTAGGCACCATTTTGTGTGTGTGTTAAATGTGCAAATATAGTATCAACACAAACCTTAATGAAATGATTTATATTCAAATATTCGAAGCAAAGAAACTATTCTAATTTGCAACAAACTAAATCTTTCAAGAATGTCTCATTGTCCTCTATTCTTAATGATTATTTTTAACCTTTTGTCCTTCAGATTTCTATGTGCACAAAGGCTATTAGAATGACACTTAAGAAATGAGATTAGTATTCAATATGCAAACTAATGCATTTCCTATATGAAACTAAATGGTAAAAATGATGATGGATATTATGATGAATGATGGAGGATTATGATGAATGGTGAATGACTATGATAAATGAACAAATGGAGATGGATACTATGGTATTTAACTAGAATGATCTATATATGATTCTAAATATGTTAAAATTCCAACTTAAAATGAACTAATATAAAATGCAACTATGATGCAAGATTTAAAACTAAGATGTAAATGCAAAGTAAAACATGATATGAAAACTAGCTATAAGACTCCAAGAAAGCTCCAAGCTCCAATGATAAACCTACATAATAACTCTACTTCAAATTTGGATGCAAAATACAAGGCCCAAGGGTTGTATTTATAGCCTTTTCCAAGCATATAGTGAGGTGACAATAATCAACGGTTCATATTCGAATAAGAAAAATGGATGGTGAAGATGAAGAGAATCAGGATGTTGTCCCTTTGACCAAAGACAACATGCCATGTGTGTGGAAGAATCTCTTGACCAATAGGAAACATGCCATTTTGATGGAAGATTCAAGTGTGGGAAGAGAAGACCATGTGCTTCCAAAATTGGTGGAAGTGTGGGAAGAAAAGACCATGTGATTTTTGAAATTGGTGGAAGTGTGGGAAGGAAAGACCATGTGCTTTTTTGAAATTGATGGAAGTGTGGGAAGGAAAGACCGTGTGCTTTTTGAAATTGGTGGAGGATAATTCTAATTAAAAATTAGAGTTATTTATTTTCATGTGACCTTGATGAGGTGGCACACAAAAAGATGTAGAAATGTGCTCTAATTCCTAATTGGATTTAATGAAGTTTAATTAAATAAAACAAGTTTAGGGAACCTTGTTTATTTAATTAATTTAGAAGAAAGTGTTTTATATTTTGGAGAATTAGAGAAGTGTGAACAATATAAATAAATTGAGCATTTATTTATATGTAGTTGAAATATTAATCAAATAGCTAGTATTTAATTAATTAAAGCTGATGACCGTTTTTAGGTATTTATTTAATTAATTTAGAAGAAAGTGTTTTAGATTTTGGAGAATTAGAGAAGTGTGAACAATATAAATAAATTGAGCATTTATTTATATGTACTTGAAATATTAATCAAATAGCTAGTATTTAATTAATTAAAGCTGATGACCGTTTTTAGGTGTTTATTTAATTAATTTAGAAGAAAGTGTTTTAGATTTTGGAGAATTAGAGAAGGGTGAACAATATAAATAAATTGAGCATTTATTTATATTTAGTTGAAATATTAATCAAATAGCTAGTATTTAATTAATTAAAAGTGTTGACCATTTTTAGGTGTATACATTTTTGCCCTCTTTGAAGTAATGTGTTTACACGTTGCTTCAAAGAAAAATTTGATACTAATGCTCAAAAAAGTTTTTGATGCCCCCCATGGTGGGAATTTTTTTGTGTGTGCTAAATGTACAAAGTTAGTATCAACACAAACCTTAATGAAACGATTTATATTGAAAGATTCAAAGCAAATTAAACTATACTAAGTTGCAATAAAGATAAATCTTCCAAGAACATCTCATTGTCCCCTATTCTTAAATGATTCTTTTTAACCTTTTTGGCCCTCAGATTTCTATGTGCACAAAGGCTATTAGAATGATCTTAAGAAACAATATTAGTATTCAATATGAAAACTAATGCATTTCCTATATGAAACTAAATGGTAGAAATGATGATGGATATTATGATGAATGATGAAGAAATATAATGAATGGAAGATGACTATGATAAATGAACAAGTGGAGGTGGATACTATGGTAGTGATCTACATGATTCTATGCATGATTCTACATATGATAAAATTCAAATTTAATATGAACTAATCTAAAATTCAACTATGATACAAGATGGGACATAAACTGCAACTATGATGCAAGATTTAAAACTAAGATGTAAATGAAAAGTAAAAAATGATATGACAACTAGCTATAAGACTCCAAGAATGCTCCAAGCTCCAATGATAAACCTGCATAATAACTCTACTTCAAATGTGGATGCAAAATACAAGGCCCAAGGGTTGTATTTATAGCCTTTTCCAAGCATATAGTGAGGTGGCAATAATCAACGGTCCATATTCGAATAAAAAAAATGGATGGTGAAGATGAAGAGAATTAGGATGTTGTCCCCTTGACCAAAGACAACATTCCATGTGTGTGGAAGAATCTCTTGACCAATAGGAAACATGTCATTTCAATGGAAGATTCAAGTCTAGGAAGAGAAGACCATGTGCTTCCCAAATTGGTGGAACTGTGGGAAGAATAAATCATGTGCTCCAAAATTGGTGGAAGTGTGGGAAGAAAATACCATGCCATGTGTGTGGAAGAATCTCTTGACCAATGCCATTTGGATGGAAGATTCAAGTGTGGGAGGAATAAATCATGTGCTCCAAAATTGGTGGAAGTGTGGGAAGAAAAGACCATGTGCTTTTTGAAATTGGTGGAAGTGTGGGAAGGAAAGACCATGTGCTTGTTGAAATTGGTGGAAGTGTGGGAAGGGAAGACCATGTGCTTTTTGAAATTGGTGGAGGATAATTGTAATTAAAAATTAGAGTTATTTATTTTCATGTGACCTTGATGAGGTGGCACACAAAAAGTTGTAGAAATGTGCTCTAATTCCTAATTGGATTTAATGAAGTTTAATTAAATAAAACAAGTTTAGGGAACCTTGTTTATTTAATTAATTTAGAAGAAACTGTTTTAGATTTTGGAGAATTAGAGAAGTGTGAACAATATAAATAAATTGAGCATTTATTTATATGTAGTTAAAATATTAATCAAATAGCTAGTATTTAATTAATTAAAGGTGATGACCGTTTTTAGGTGTTTATTTAATTAATTTAGAAGAAAGTGTTTTAGATTTTGGAGAATTAGAGAAGGGTGAACAAAATAAATAAATTGAGCATTTATTTATATGTAGTTGAAATATTAATCAAATAACTAATATTTAATTAATTAAAGGTGATGACCGTTTTTAGGTGTATACACATATATATAAATATATGATTGTATTTATATATATGTATGTATATGATATTATATATATATAATAATATATATTTAGCATATTATTTATTAATAGAAATTGATTATCATTTACCATGATAGAGGCCAATATATAAAGGTCAACTATAGTCATTTATGACTATGTTATTAGAAGCCAATAGAAGTTGCTTATGACTGTTTTGTGAAGCCAAGTCTCACTCATATTTTAATGCAATATAAGACATTTGTATTGCATTTAGAATGGTTTTCTTATGTCGATGCAAAGCATGGACATAGTTTTGGAAAAACAAGGACAGACAACTGAGAGGGGGGGTGAATCAGTTGTCACAGAAATTGAAACCTTTCTAACTTAACTTAATCTTAGATCCAACGAACAAGAAATTAACCATAAACAATTAACACATCAGAGAGACAGAGAACACCAAGATTTTTTTTAGGTGGAAACCCTGTTAGGGGAAAAACCACGGTGGATGTTAGTCCACAAGATTATACCCTCTTAAAAGTATAATGAGAAATAATAATGGGAATGCAGATGCATTTAGGCACACTTCCTAGAGCTCACTGTCGAACAATACAGAAGAGGATTAAAATCCAGAGGGTATCAACTAAGAAAAATTCTTCTACACAAGCCTAATTATAGTTCCAATTAAGCTTAGAAAACCTTCTTCGAACTTCACTCAATATTCTTCACACTCTGCTCTGCTACCGAATGATTTTTTCACATACACACATAGGAGCACTCTCAGCATACGAAACACCTTTTCCACACCCTACACTGATGAAACAATCACTCTTATATATATGCCACATGAGATTTCATCACAACTTAGTTAGCTAGGAAAATAAAACATATTTGCAATTTTGGCCCAATTTTACAAATAAATTTTTAATACGAATCCACCAAGGTCGGCCACAACATAGTGGAGACTTGAATTAACATCTCCAACACACAAATAATTTCATTAATCTCACCACGAAGATCCACAACACGCTACCACCAACATGTCAACCATGAACATGAAAAACTGAACATGCACAAGAAAAGATCTTCAACCATGAGCTCTCTGAATAATGTGGACATACCACAAAGATAGAGAATGGTCTAGAGACATCATAGAACACCAAGAAACAATAGAGAAACATCTGCAACAACTAAGATTAATAGAATCACACAATCTTCATTCAGGAACACTAACAGAGACCACAGAAACACTGTCAGACCATAATACAATCAAAACTTCATGTGGACCTCTAAAAATTCTGGTAGATGATCTAGATACACTCAAAAATAAACCATTTAATCCACACTAGCTAATCTTCAATGTAAAGAACAAGATGCCTTCATGACCTGCACAATTCCACTAGGAACCTAGAATACTTTCTTTTATAATTTTCTCAATATCCTCGACATATACAACAACTAATACAAAAAATGCTAATAGTGTTGACATCAAGAACAACCACATATCAGTAGCACAACCACAATATCCAACAATCTCCCCCTTTGGCATTGATGGCAACACATGATGTGAAAAATACCATCAACCCAACACACTGACTCTTCTTCTTAACTGCTCTTCTCCTCAGAAATATTTTTCACAATGCACTTCTCCCCCTTTGACATCAATGGAAAAGGTAACCATGATCTTTCCAAATACATGCTTTGAACCACGTATCTACACATTTGACTACTTCCCTTGAGTAGCAGCCATGAAAACATCAATCTTGACCATAATATAGCAATGTAGCTCATAGATTGATGTAATTAAATACATCTTTTAGTTCTTATCAGGAGGGGTAATTACCCCTAGCATTGCTCTAAGATACTCAAAATTATCCTTTGGAAATGGCTTAGTAAATATATCTGCAATCTGTTCTTTGGTAGGCACATATTCCAATATGACTTCTTTCTCATTCACTTTCTCCCTCAAGAAATGAAAATTGATTGATATATGTTTAGTCTTAGAATGCAGCACTGGATTCTTTGAAATATTTATTGCACTTGAATTGTCACGGTATATGGCAATAGGCTCTTCATATACCACCCTAATATCTATCAACATTTGTTTCATCCATATCACTTGAGTACAGTTATTTGTAGCAGCAATGTATTATGCTTTAGCAGTAGATAGAGAAATGGAATTCTACTTTTTACTCAACCGTGACACCAGCTTCTTCCCTAAGAAGAAAGCACCACCACTTGTACTCTTCATGTCATCTACATCTCCTGCCCAATCTGCATTAATATATGCACTCAAAGTGAGATCATCATCCTTTGGATACCAAAGTCCAAAGTCAACTATTTCTTTCAGATATCTAAAGATTCTCTTAACAACAATCACATGAGACTCTTTTGGATCAGCCTGAAATCTAGCAACCATACATATCGCATTCATAATATCTGGTCTAGTCTGGGTCAAATAGAGAAATCCACTGATCATTGACCTGTATCTAGTCTAATTTTCCTTAGGATAATCATCATTTTGTGTCAACTTACATTCGGTCACCATGGGAGTACCATCAGGGTTTGAGTCATCCATTCCAAACTTCTTCAAAAGTTCTCGCACATATTTGGACTGAGATATGAAGATCCCCTTGTTTGACTACGTAACTTGCAATCCTAGAAATAACTTCATCTCTCCAATCATACTCATCTCAAATTCATCCTTCATCTCATCAACAAACTTCATACATAGATTGTCATCTCCTTCAAAAATGATGTCATCAACAAAAACTTCTATAATTAACTCCTTATCATGATCTAATTTGAAGTATAAGTTGCTATCAATAGTACCCTTAGTGAATCCAAGCTTCAGTAAATATTTGTCCAATCTAGCATATGAGGCTCTAGGGGCTTACTTAAGTCCATATAGAGATTTCCTTAATCGACAGACCATATCTTCCTTGTCAGTTAGCTGAAATCCATCTGGTTGTTCAATGTATACTTCTTCTTCTAGTTCTCCATTCATAAATGTTGAATTCACATCCATTTGATAGAATTTATAGTTTTTGTATGCAGCATAAGCAAGAAATAACCTTACAGCTACAATTCTAGCAATAGGGGCTAAGGTTTCTTCAAAATCAATACCTTCCATTTGAGAATACCCTTTACATACCAGTCTTGCTTTATTCTGGACCACTTCACCTTGTTCATTTAGCTTGTTCCTAAACACCCATTTAGTACCAATCACATTTTTGTCTTTACGCCTAGGAACCAGTATCCATGTTTCATTCTTTTCAATATGTGTCAACTCTTCCTTCATAGCTTCCAACTAGTGTTCATCTTGACAGGATTCTATGACATTTTTAAGTTCAATCTTGGAAATCAGACAATATTCTTCTGCAATCTTTCTTCTAGTTTGCACTCCTTTATTCTTGTCTCCTATGATTTGAATTTTAGAATGATTTAGCTTTACATACCTTGGAGTTTTGGGACATTCTTGAACTTCTAATTCTTCTGATCTTTCTTCTACACTCACACTTGTTTGTGTTTCCTGACTGACTTGGTTTACCAGAATAAATTGAGGTTGCTTTTCTAGAACATATGGAACAATCTAAAGTAGATTTTGTGTCTGATAATTCTTCCCTTTTCTAGTATTGTCTTAATCTGAATCATAACCACAATATCTAGATGATTTGGAAAAGTCCTCATCAACTCTAACATTTGCACTTTCAACCATCTTTCTCAGTCTTTTTTTATAGTACCGGTAGACCTTGCTTTTAGTGGAGTAACCTAGGAAAATCCCTTCATCACTTCTTGCATCAAAATTGCCTATATCATCTCTCTTGATATAACACTTGCTTCCAAAGATCTTGAAATATTTAACAGTAGGCTTGTAACCAAACCATAACTCAAAAGGGCTCTTACCAGAATTACCATTAACATTTACCTGATTCAAGGTATACACAGCAGTGCTTATCGCTTCACTCTAGTACATCTGGGACACATTTCCTTCCATCATCATTGTTTTGGCAGCATCCAAAATTGTTCTATTCTTTCTCTCTACAACTCCATTTTGTTGAGGGGTTCGGGGAGCAGATAATTGTTTTTAATTCCATGCTCTTCAAAAAAAGAGTTGAATTCCCTAGAGGTGAACTCACCACCTCTGTCAAATCTCAGGCACTTGATTTTCAGACCTTTCTCATTTTTTACCATAGCCTTAAAAATTTTGAACTTTTCCAATGCTTCACATTTTTCTCTCAAGAAAGAAACTCATATAATTCTAGAGTAATCAATAATCAGCATAAAGTACCTTTCTCCATGAATACTTCTGACTCAGTAGGGACCACAAAGGTTGGTATGTAGTAGCTCCAACAAATTATTTGAATGAATTTTTTTCCTCTGGAAAAAGTTTGTAGTCTATTTACCCATCTGGCATTCCTTGCAGATTGTGTTAGCAGGCTTCACTAACTTAGGTAGATCTCTTACTGCTTGGGTGGAACTTATCTTGATAATGTTGTCAAAATTTACATGACACAACCTCCTATGCCACAACTAGCTTTCATCTATTTGAGCAATTAAACAACTCCCACTAGTAGTAGTTAGGTGAAAGATATTACTTTTGTTTGTTTACTAGTAGCAATCATATTCCCAAAACTTCCACGTATCTTGCATCTTCCATTTTGAACTGAATGTCATAGCCCTTTTCCACCATCTATCCAACACTCAACAAGTTGTGCTTCAAGCCTTCAACATAAATAACTTCATCAGTGTTATCCTTACCACCAAGACAAATAGATCCTCTACCACGAATCACACCAACATTGTTATCTCCAAATCTTACAACCTCACTGTCATACTTATCTAGACTTACAAATTTTATTTTATCACCAATCATATGATGTGAGCATCCACTATTAATGAACCAATCATCTTTTTCAACTCGGGCTGCAAGAGCCTTTTCATCTTTAGCAGATTTTGTAGCCACAAGATTATCTTCAATGGTAGCAATGAAAACCCATTCATCTTCATTTCCATTATGTTTATCAGACTCATCATCAGTCATTTCTTCTTCAACAAAGAAACATCTCTTTTGGAATCTGGATTTTTTAGGCTTAGATCTAAGAACTCTTTCAGGACACCTTGATGAAAAATGACTTATTTTACTAGAAGAGAAAAATTTAATAGGAAATACATCTTCATACTTACCTTTTTCTTTGCCTTTTTGTTTTGCAATCAGTGCTTCCAATTCTTCTACTTCTCTTTCCTTATCTTCAAGTTGTTTCAGTTCTTCATCATACTTGGATATCTTTCTGGAACACTCTCCCGGACTATATCTTTGCCTGTTACTTTTGGATATATTAGCCTTGAATGCATATTCAATCTTTGGTGAAAATTCACCAAATTCACTTATTTCAAAAGCAACAAGCTTTCCAACCACTGTATCTCTTGTTATCTTTGTTACTGATATAATCTCTTCAATAGCATGAGCTTTCACTTTGTAGAAGGGAGGCAAGGATTTGAGTATCTTAGCCACAATTTCATCCTCATCCACAGAACCACTAACACATCTTATACCCATCACTATCTCATCTACTCCCTGCATAAAAGAAGTGATATTTTCATCTTCACCCATCTTCAAATTTTGATACTTGCCTTTCAAGATTTGTAGCTTATCCATCTTCACCTAAGCATCTCCTTCATACAAAGTTTCCAGCTTCATCCAAATCTCATGAGTTGTCTGCAATCCTATCACATTAGCCATCTTTGAATCTGTAAGAGCACTCACCAAGGCTTCAATAGCCCTAATATTATTTTCAGCATCTTTGATCTCATCAGTAGTGGAGGGACCATTCAGAGGAATAACATAGGATCTTTTGTAATCTTCCAGAAAGCTTCACCAATAAATCTTAGATGACATTGCATCCTAACTTTCCACAGTGAGTAGTTGGCTCCATCAAATCTCATATTGTCCTTCTTGAATGTAGCCATCTCAGATCACCTCAATATTTTAGACTTCTTCAGAGGAACTAACTTTGATACCAATTGTTGGCAAAACAAGGATAGACAACTGAGAGGGGGGGTGAATAAGTTGTCATAGAAACTTAAACTTTTCTAACTTAACTTAACATAATCTCAAATCTAACGAACAAGCAATCAACCATAAACAATTAACACATTAGAGAGATAGAGAACACCAAGATTTTTTTGCGTGGAAACCCTGTTAGGGGAAAAACCACGGTGGATGTTAGTCCACAAGATTATACCCTGTTAAAAGTATAATGGGAAATAATAAAGGGAATGCACATGCATTCAGGCACACTTCCTAGAACTCGCTGCTCAAATACAAGAGGGGATCACTACCCAACAATAGAGAATAGGATTAAAATCTAGAGGGTACAAATTGAGAAAATAGCTTATGCGCAAGCCTAATTACAGTTCTAATTAAGCTCAGAAAACATTCTTCACACTTCACTCAATCTTCTTCACACTCTGCTCTGCTATCAAATGATATTTTCACATACACACATAGGAGCACTCTCAGCATATGAAGCACCTTTTCCACACCCTACACCAATGAAATAATCACTCTTATATATCTGCCACATGATATTTCAGCACAACTTAGTCAAGAAAATATCTTCAACCACGAGCTCTCTGAATAATGTGGACATACCACAAAGATAGAGAATGATCTAGAGACATTAGAGAACACCGGGAAACAATAGAGAAACATCCACAACAACTGAGATTAACATAATCACACAATCTTCATTCAGGAACACTAATAGAGACCACAGAAACACTATCAGACCATAATACAATCAAGACTTCACGTGGAACTCTAAAAATTTTGGTAGATGATCTAGATACACTCAAAAATAAACCCTTTAATCCATAGGTCAGCTAATCTTCAACGTAAAGAAAAAGACACCTTCATGATTTGCACAATTCCATTGGGAACCTGGAATACTTTCTTTTATAATTTTATCAATATCCTCAACATATACAACAATTGATACAACAAATGTTAATAGTGTTGGCATCAATGACAACCACATATCAGCAGCACAACCACAATATCCAACACTTAGTTGATGCCTATGATTAAGATCAACTTTGATTTGGTAAACATATCTTCCATCTTTTATACATCTATCGATGAATTTGTCAAACATATTGAATACCTTAGTCAACTCATCTCCACATCGAGTTGATAGTGCTTGGTGTTACGAATTAGTGATTGATTGTTTTTTATGGCAAAGAAAACCATGCCAATGATGAGAGTGTGGATGGATTTGGAACCACCTCTGGAAACATAGTTGTTGTAGATGTCTATTGCATGAGATAATTCGAATTGAGCATATGCAGATTTGAATAAGTCTTTGATTGTTGTCAGTATTGCAAGTCGATCTGTTGGAGTTTTTGTTAAGTACGAGTTTTTTTTATCACCACCTTTTCCTTGTGCTTCATGTGTTTCCTTGCATGGTGTCTATTGTCCATTATCATGCCTAAACTATAGGTTGAGAAGTTACCAAGCTGCTCTATAAATAGCAAAGCCATTCCATTTGAAGGGACACATCTTTGCAATTCCTTATTCTCTTGCAAATCTTTGTTTTGCATTAGTTCCAGCTATACTCTATTTTATTTTGAGTGAGAAAGGGAGAGAGTTCTATTTTTTATGTGAGAAATTTTGTTGTTTGAGAGAAGTAAGCAATCAACTTGAGAGATAGAGTTTCTTTGTGACATTTGTTGAGAAGGTGTAATCAAGCTTGTTGTTGTTTAGAGAAGTTGCATTGCAACCAATAGATTGGATAAGTGATAATAGGCATGAGGATATTCTTCTTTGTTATTTTATTTATGAATGATGTGTTATCCATGTATGCTTGACTTGTCTTTTCCAAGTATATGCATTTAGAGAAATTAGAATTCCTTTGAAAAGAGAATTGAAGCTTTTATGTTGTTTTTATGTTGTGCTTTTAAATACCCCATTAAAGGAGATGGGTTTTTATTATAGTTATTGGATACTAGTTATGATTAAACATAAGTGGCACATGTGATACACTTAGCTAAGTTATTGATTTAACTAGACTAGATTTTGTTTACTCCTAGGATGGTTTGTCGAGTATGGGAGGGAGCTTGTGTACTTGTTGAATAGGTTATTCCAAGTAAGTTTAAATGGTGATAGGTTATCTCTAGGATGATAGATTATCCATTGAAGGAAATACCTATGTGTAGTTTAAGATGGCCTTAAGTCAAATCATCCCTGAGTAGTGTATGTGATAGATGACCCTCAATAGAAATACTAAATGAAATACTTTGGCCAAAGTAGTGTGATGACTCCACTATCAATTCATCGTGATCTAGTATTACATGCTAGTTCCAGATTGTGGGATTACAAC
This sequence comes from Sequoia sempervirens, assembly GCA_007258455.2. Lineage (NCBI taxonomy): Eukaryota > Viridiplantae > Streptophyta > Pinopsida > Cupressales > Cupressaceae > Sequoia > Sequoia sempervirens. The sequence goes on along the minus strand of VDFB02075321.1, from coordinate 423,060,592 downwards.
TTTTATTTATGTAGGACAAAACACTATGCTCAATTGGTTGTCATTATCGATTACTCTACCAATTTCTTCGTTGAAGGGAAGGGCCATTTATTGAATGACAAATGTGTGGGGGACCGCATTAAGAGTCTGAGGTTGGCGGAAAAGTTCTTGAGTGATGCTTCTCCTCCATAGTAGGCGGCAGAAGAACCAAGATTTAAAAAGAAGATTCTAGACCGTCTTACAGCTATTTGTTCCAAAGCTTATTGAGCTATGTATGCAAATGTATATTTTCTTGTATTGTTGTAACTTATGAAATTTTTGAATAAAATGGAATCCATTTTGTATTATGTTATGCATCTTGTTTCAAAATTCTCAATAAAGAAAAGAATCTTTTTATTGCAATGGCTTGTTACATAGTTTATTTACTTGAAAGGTGAAAATTTTGAAATTTTTACTTCATTGAAGGGTTAGTATGTTACATCATTTCAAAGAATACAACATAGTGGATAGGAAAGGGATTAGGACTAGAAGCATGATGCCCTAGTCACTAGCAAGGATGAGGAAGGATGGTGAGGAGGTAGTGGTATGCCCCCTTGAGATGACATGTGAGTTCAAAGAACATGAGTGTGCTCTCAAAATGGATGAGAGGACCAAAGGATGAAGGACAAAAGGATAGAGGAAAAAAGGAGAAGGATGATGAAAATATCGATGGAGAGGGAGGATGGAGGATCATCATGTTGCAATGATAGGAGCAACCTAGATTTAATATTGTACTTGAAATTATGCAACAAGGTATAAGGAACCATGATGACAATGTTCCCAGTATGTGATCAAAATGGTCAAGTGCAAACATATGCCCCATAACACCATGATATGGAAGATCATGATGCCCCTGTAACAATAGAATTCAAAAGACCATGATAAATGTAAACAATGATAAAACACACAAGAAACAAGCAAGCATGCACAATAAACCAAAAGCAACCAAGGACTATGCTCCAAGTCAAGCTGAAAATTGATTGATGGATTGATTAATGATGATGATGACATTGTTTGATGTGGGAAGGACACATCCTGAAACAATGTGAGGATTGGGAAATACATATCCCTATGATGATAATGGATTAAATTGGATCAATAGATTATCAATTGATTTGAATTGAAATCATGGATTGCTTATGGATGATGCCCTAGATTGCAAGATTGGATTGCATGGATTACAATTGATTGCATTTGGATGGACTAGATTGGAAGGATAGAGGATAAATGGATCATATAAGATAAGATTAGATGGGGGATTGAATGGGATCTAATGACAAGGGAGAACTAAGACATGGTAAAGGATGGAAGGATGGAGGAATTCCATGGATAGGAGAGAGGACTATGGATAATGGATGGTGATGGGAGATAGGATGATGGTGGGTGGATGATAAGAAGATGGAGATCCAAGGACTAGTTGTAAAGGACTAATATGCCCCCATAGTGTAGTAAAATGTATCCCTTTACATTTTCACACGTGTTTGGGCCCTCCCTACTAAAATTGGGCTTTTGTATGCCTTATTTAGTCCTATTTTGCATCCATAAGCCTTATTTAATGCATTTGTCTGAGGATAATCCTGACATATATCAAATTACCAATCATAATTTAATTTTTTTTAGTTGTGTGTTCTAGATTTAGTGATCTGGGACTCATACACCACCTTGGGTGTATGGGCCCCACCTGAGTTTCGAGGCCTAAACCTAAATTTGGCATAGAACTTAACATTTCTTGAAATTTGTGTCCCAAGCTTAGGCTACTAGAACTCATATTCCCCAACTAGTGTATGAGTCCCACTTAGCTTGGACCTATTTTTATTTCAAATCCTTGGTGGGATTTTATTCTCCTAGATCTGATGTTGGCTTGTAGTGTTGTGATTTCGAGAAATTTGGAATAAACAAGTATAAATACAAGGTTATTTCACATAATTTCTCCTAACAAGACCAAGCAATTTTCATGAGCAAGTGTGATCTATGTATTCAATAATTCTAGCAATTCAAGAGCTGATTATCAAGCATTTTGGAGTTACATTCAAGAATCAAGCATCATTTCAAAGTCATCATGCATCATTTTATTTTTGATCTAACATTTGTGATGTAGGTTTTCATGATTCAAGCAAGAATTCAATTCAAGATCCATAGCGTTCAATCAAGAGTCAAGATCTACATTCATGTTGGATATTTCACACAAGATTGCAGCCTTTGTTCCAAAGGTTTGGTGAGTTGTAACATAGTATATTTGTTCATTCACCATTTCTCCATTCTATTTCATTTCATTTCAAGGTTTGATTACCAAAACGGGGTTTGACCAAGGCAAACCGCTATCCACTAACAAAAAAACATGTTTCCCTCTCTTTAATGTGGATTTATAGATTTAGGTTGAAGATCCATTGAAGAGCAAGATTGGAGAAAGTTATCAAAGTTGCAAAGTTGTCAAAGTTTTCATCTATCTTGCAAGATCATACAAAGTCACCTACAAGTCAAAATTTAGAGTTTCAAACCTAGAGATTAGAAGGGAGAGAAGCTACAGGAGATCACTAAAGGATATCAAAGTTTTGAATCAATCCTAATACTGGGACTAAATCACCACCTTGAGGGTATGATTTCTAGTATACCATTTTTCATTCTTTTTTCTGTAGATCTTGGTTTCCCAGTTGCAAATTTCAATTTCAGCCCAAAACCCTAACTTGGGATTGAATCGCCCCTACTAGCGTATGAGTCACATTGTTCTTTAAAATTCATAATTTTGGGATTGCAAACCTTGTTTCAAGCATCTTCATTTTTCTAGGTGCACCTCTATTCATTTTTAGTTCATTATTTTGATTTGAAGTTTCATATTCTAGGTTACATTGTTAGATTTGCATATCATTTACATTTCCTTCTTTCTAAGCCTTTGCTTAGAGGTGAACCCTCTTTTGTCTTTAATCACACCTAAGGAAACCATCCTAACCCTAGCCCACTCCTTAATCAAGTCAATTGGTTGAGGGATCTTGGTTTCTGAATGAACATTGAGTGAAATAGGCCCTTATCCCTTGTGTTCCATCTCCTAAAAGGTGGAGCACCCTATTTCCTTCATTTCATTTTGGTGAACCTAGCCTTTGGACACCTTTTATTTCTGATTTGGAGTGCATCATAGTCCTAGATCTAGCTTACATTAACTTTGTGTTAGATCTTGCATTAGTTAATTTGCATTTAGGGCTTCTAAATCTTGCATTAGTGAAAGTGCATATAGGGTGCATTTTTGCATCCTGCATCAATGATTTTCATTTGAAATCTACAATTGCACATAGTCTAGACAACATACAAATTAGAAACCTTAACATTCACTCAGAATTTGTTGAATTTAGTTTCAAAACCCTCATCTGGGACTCATTCACCCCTTGGGTGATTTAGTACCGGTACAAGTTGTTTTACCTAATTTATGGGAATTTTGTGTTGACTATTTTTTAATATTTTTTAACATTTGAACCCTTCAAAAACCCTAACTAGGACTCATATTCCCCTCTGGGTGATTTAGTCCCGTGTTAGACCTAAAAGTGTATTTTATAGCATTAAAAACCTTATTTTTGTGCTTCTATTTGCTGTTGTTAGATTTCTATTTCAAATTACTAAGTTTTTGTTTCATTCATTTGATTGCATCTAGCTTAATTTCATAACAATTGGAATTAAAGTATATCATTTATCTTGTGTTCATTGCATTTAGCTTGCATTCATTGATTGTCCCTTGCATGAGTTTTAAAACTTGGTGTCCTATTTCTAATACTATAGTGAGACATAGTTTGAGACTCGTGTCATCTTGCGATAGCACACTCATCGTGGATCTTGGTTTATGTATCTCTTTCACTCATAGTGTTGACACTAGTTCACTGGGTATGGACCATACCCTTAACAACTCTCTACCTTCAAGTAGTGTGACAAGTGTTGAAACAATGGTTACAAGCATTCCTCAAGAAAACATAATCCAAATCCATGAAGAGTTAGAAAACCTACAACATCAAGTGAGTACTGAAAACATTTCCAACACTGATATCCCTACCATAGACAACATACACTGCATGATTGAAAGTGAAGAAGGAATAGAACTTGCACGTAACCTAGCTCAAATTTTTGGCACTTACTAGTTGTGCTCAACCTTCAAACAATGTCCAAAGTCAAGGATGGACTCAAATTCCTCCTCCCACAACCATTGCCTCTATTACTACCTATACCAACCCTCAAGTTACAACAAGGATGCAACCTACCAGTAATGTTTTTCCTACCTTGGGTATTTCCACTAGCAATCATTATACCTTTGTGGCATCACACGTCATATCTCCTACCACTTTACCTCTCGTATGTATTCCATTCACTTCCCCCTCAAACACATATACACCTCCACCATATTCACCTCCATCTCAAAACACAACCAATGATGCCATCTTTAACCAACTTTTTCAAAAATTTTGATCCCTTCAAAAGAAAATTTCCACCATAAACCAAAATGAAAATGGCCAACCTACATACTATGTCAAAAGGAATCCCTTATACTTGGAGATATTGAGGATGCCGATACCACAAGGTATAGAGATTCCTAGGTTTTAGAAATATGGAGGGAAAGGAGATCCATCTAACCATGTTTATGCTTACATTGCCTTATGTAGTGATTTTGTCCTTGAGGATAAGCTCTTGGCTAAGCTTTTCCCTAGGCCCTTGAAAGATATCACCTTAGAATGGTTTTCCTCGTTACCGAATAACTCAATTTGTTTATTCAATGAAATTTTTGAGGCATTTATTAACCATTTCCAAGTGCACATGACTCCTAAAATGACCTTAGCTGATTTGATGAGATGTAAGCAAAAGGATGATGAAAAAGTTACTGACTTCATTTCACGTTACCAATCATTTTATCCCAAATCGATGCAAAGATTCCCAATCCTCACCTTCAATGAATGTTCATTGAAAACTTACAATCTAAGATACAAGATAAGCTAAGAATGATGAAGTTTCATTCCTTTGTACACTTGTGTACTACCCTTCGTGATTATCAAAACTCGATTAGTAGTATTGAAACAAAACCCACCTCTAGCTGTCCTGAGAATTCTGAATCCATTGTAAATCAAAACACTTACCAACCTTTTAGGAAATAGAATAAAGGTTTCCTTCAAATCAATCCCCCTGAACCATCTCAACATGTTGATACCCAAGTGGTTGCTATAAAGAAGACAAGTCCTTTTACATTTGGGGATCCAGCTAGACAATTTACTCCCTTACCTAATACCCTCTATAACACAATGTTGCAACTTCTATAATAGAAAATGATCATCTTACCTCCCGTTGGAACTCCCAATCCTAATAATCCTTTACCTCCAAAATTTAGATATAATTCTTATTGCCATTATCACTATTGCCATTATCACCAACAAAATGGACATGATACGAAACATTGTAAGTGTCTTAAACATCTTGTGCAAGACCTCATTGACTTTGATCGAATTCAAATTTGAGGTGTTAATGATCAAGGAAATAAGTTTGTTTCCCCTCCCAACAAAAACTTGCTAATATTTACCAACCCTATTCCTAATCATAATATTTCATTTTTCAAAGCTAGTGAAACTAAGAAGAATGATGTGATGAATGTTGACACGAATAATGACAACATTGATGCTATTGAACAAAGTCCTAGGGATACTAATGAACAAAATCCTATAGATGGTTTGGTTGCATTGATAGAAACTCAACCTCATAAGGGCTGAACTAAAATGCCTCTTGACATTTCTTTCTCATCTAAAGATATAATTAGAAATGCACCTAATGGTCCTCTTTACATAGTTGATTGAATCAATTAAAAGCCCACTAATGGGATATTAATTGATCTTGTCTATGGAGAGAATGTGATCACCGAGGAATTCTTACTTGTACGTGAACTCTATCAAGAAAAATATGATCAACCGAAAGCATGGAAAAAAATGCATAATGGTTTTTCTTTCCCTATGATGGGATCGATCACCCTTCCTCTAAAAATCAAGCTGAAACAATTAGATGTCTCATTCTCCATCATCCTGACGTCGGATCAATTTCGTGTGAAGCTTGGTTATCCATGGCTATGCTCCATGGAATCCATCATGTCGATCATGCATAAATGTTTAAAGTTTCCCTTTGACAATGAAATCTTTATTGTGAACCATAGTGGCTTTAATCATGTGTCTTCCCATGGGAATTTTTCATTGGATTTATTTTGGCCCAAGCCTATGGAACCTATTAAACCTCCTAAGGACTTCTTTTTTAGATCATATCAAAATTTTAAGGAAAAATTCATAGTAAAACTATCCCTTAGAAACATGTCTCAACCCATGATTGAGCCTCTTATCCTTGACGAAACTATGATTGAACCTAAAGACATTCCAAATAACCAAGACCAACCCATGATAGATACTTTTCCTATCTCCCACAAAAGACCAAGAGACAACCAAAACAATCCTTTCATGCCTCCTAAGATAATATAAGTTTACAAAGCCAAAGAGAAATTGGTTGAACAACCTCCCATGGTTCCTTCTGTTCCTCCCCTTAGGGAAGAAAAGAAACCTATTGTTGATAGACCTGCTCCTACACAAACACAACTTGAAAATTGCAAAAAAAAAAGAAAAAAAATGTTAGAGAGCATAGGCGTAGACGTTGTGCTCTTCCTCAAAGATTAAATGAAGAAAACAACAAAGAAAATCAACATCCAAACTTGACTGAAGCAATACACAATGAGTCTCCCTATTCGCTGCAACAAAAAGATCCTATATCGTAACCACAACAGGAGCTAAATTATTCTTTAGACATTATCACTCGGCCTCCCATTGTGATTGACTTGGATGAAGATGATGAGTTTACTAAAATTGATGAAGAAGTGCATAATGAATTGAATACATTTGTTTCCTCTTCTATGAGCTTAAATGATAATTCTCCTAGGAAGAGTTTTGAACTTGGAGATGACCTTAGTTTGACACTTTCTATTGTCCCTTTGGCTATTCTTCCACCTTTCGTATATGATGAACAAGATTGGGATGTGGACGACCTACTAATAAGTTGACTCACATGTTCCTTACTAGTCTTCTCTTTATTTTCTTTTCCACGTTTCTTTTATGTGATTTCATGTGCATAATGTGATCCCCCGTATTGTTATGTTTGATTTGTATCTATATTTTTGTAACATTCCTCTATTTGTATCTACATTCTTCTCTATGTCATAAAATATTTTCCTTTATCTTTTTCATTTGTCTTGTGTTTTCCTTTTGGGGATGACGCAAGGCATTGAGACATTTAGGTCTCTTCCATGTTGACCCAAAAGATTATATTTTAGCTTTTCCTTTGTCTTGTGTTTTCCTTTTGGGGATGACGCAAGGCATCGAGATATTTAGGTCTCTTCCATGTTGACCCAAAAGATTATCTTTTATCCTTTTCTTTGTCTTTTTTTTTCCTTTTGGGGAGGATGCAAGGCGTTTAAACATCTAGGTCTCTTCCATGTTGACCCAAAAGATTTTCTTTTTTTTTGCTCTCTTCATGGCATTCTTCCTATTCCATGAGTATTTAGGGAATGATGATAGTTTTGAGCTCTCTAAAAACATTGTAGCAAAGACATACCGACCCTGAATCCATGGATCCCTTGTGTGTTTGGGATTTCATTTTGGGGGCAACCTCTTTTTCATGGCATAGCTTCATTTGGAAACATATGACTTGGCATAGAGCTTTCCAAATAAGCTCTTATGTCCTCTTTATTGTTAGCATTGATCATTTGCTACTTTAAAGTAATTGCTCATGGTGTGGTGTTTAGCAATTTCTTTAAAGTGGGGGCATACATTGGCATTATTATTTTTTCGTTTCTCATGTTTCATTGTGTAGTATTAGGTGATGCGTCATTCACTTTGTGGTGGCATTAGGTGTGATGTCCCTGAAGAGTGCGATCTCTCTTAGCATATTGTATTCCTCTTAGTGGCTTGATGTGACACACTACATCCCCTAAGTTGTGAATCTTCTATTCTTTGATTGGTCCTCTCTTGGAGACATTAGGCACGATGTTCCCTAAGTTAATACCTTACATGAACTAAGAAAAAATCATTTGAATGTACCTTAAACTACTTTGCATTTACAATATCGGTTATATGGACACCTTGCATAACACACTTTGCTTGTCTATGGATCCATCTTGTTCATTCATGGGTTTCAAGCATACGAATTTTTGCTTGCCACATGAATTCCTGATTTTCGTGATGTGTTGCCATATGGTATGGTTACCATATGGGAGCTTAACTTAGGCATGACTTTCCCATAGCCACTTGCTTGTCTATGTGAGCACATACCAACCGCGTGTGTATGTCTCTAGGGGATCACCTAGTGGATGGCTTGAGGTTCCAATAGCCCTTATAAGTGTGTGCTTGGTTTTCATAGTGGACATCGCTTTCCTCTTGTAAACTTTTTTTGGACAAACAACTTAGATTTGATCCACATCGTATTGGACAAACGATCGAGGCTTGATGCCCCCTTTTGTTTTTATTTTTCTTTCTTTTGTCTTTGGCAGTGTATGCTTGTGCCTTGTTGTTGCTCCTTACATTATTCACATGTGTGTTCTTTTGTTCCTATGTTGGTTTTCCATAGGATCTTGATCTTGAGGGATTGTGCAACCCTCTTGATCACTGTCATCCTATCTCTCTAGCATTGGTACATTTGGACCCCTCTTGATGCAAGTTTGTCTACTTTAGTGTGAGTTTGAAGCAAGTTTCTCCTCTCACTAAAGTGGGGGATAAATTTAGTGTAGGAAAATGTATCCCTTTACATTTTCACACTTGTTTGGGCCCTCCCTAATAAAATTGTGCTTCTTTATGCCTTATTTGGCCCTATTTTGTATCCACAAGCATCATCTAATCTTTCTGAGGATAATCCTGACACATATCAAATGACCAATCATAATTTAATGTTTTTGGGTTGTGTGTTCCAAATTTAGTGATATGGGACTCATACACCACCTTAGGCATATGGGTCCCACCTAAGTTTTGGGGCTTGAACTTGAATTTGACATAGAACTTAACATTTCTTGAAATTTGTCCCAAGCTTAGGCTACTGGGACTTATACACCCCAACTGACATATGAATCTCGCTTATCTTGGAGCTATCTTCATTTCAAATTCTTGGTGGGATTTTATTCTCCTTGATTTGATGTCGGCTTGTAGTGTCGTAATTCTAAGAAATTTGGCATAAACAAGTATAAATACAAGGTTATTTCACATTATTTCTCCTAACAAGACCTAGAAATTTGCATGAGCAAGTGTGATCTATGTATTCAAGAATTCTAGTAATTCAAGAGCATTCAAGAGCTGATTATCAAGAATTTTGGAGTTACATTCAAGAATCAAGCATCATGTCAAAGTCACCGTGCATTATGTTTGTTTTTGAGTTAACATTTGTGATGTAGGTTTTTATGATTCAAGCAAGAATTCAAGTCAAGATCCATAGCATTCAATCAAGAGTCAAGATCTACATTCATGCTAGCCATTTCATACAATATTGTAGCCTTTTTTCTAAGGGTTTGGTGAGTTGCAACATAGCATATTTGTTCATTCATCATTTCTCCATTCTATTTCATTTCATTTCAAGGTTTGATTACCAAAATGGGGTTTAACCAAGGAAAATTCCTATCCACTAACAAAACAACATTTTTCCCTCTCTTTGATGTGTGATTTACAAATTTAGTTTGAAGATCCATTGAAGGGAAAGATTGGAGAAATTTATCAAAGTTGTAAAGTTGTCAAAGTTGTCATCTATCTTGCAAGATCACAGAAAGTCACCTATAGGTCAGAATTCAGAATTTCAGATTTAGAGATCAGAATGGAGACAAACTACAAGAAATCATAGAGGATATCAGAGTTTTAGATCAACCCTAATACTAGGACTAAATTTCCACCTTGGGCGTATGAGTCCCCGTATTACCAGTTTTCAGACTTTTTATGTAGATCTTGGTTTACCAGTTACAGATTTTGGTTTCAGCTTGAAACCCTAAACTAGGATTGAATGGCTCCTACACACGTATGAGTCCCAATGTGCTTCAAAATTCATAATTTTGGGACTACAGACCTTGTTTCAAGAATTTTCAGCTTTCCAAGTGCACCTGTTTTCATTCTCAGTTCATTATTCTAATTTGAAGTTTCATATTATAGTTTACATTGTTAGATTTTCATATCATTTACATTTCCTTCTTTCTAAGCCTTTCCTTAGTAGTGTACCCCCTTTTTTCTTTAATCACACCCCAGGAAACCATCATAATCCTAGCCTACTCCTCAATCAAGTCAATTGGTTGAGGGATTCTTGTTTCCAAATTAACATTAAGTGAAATAGTCCCTTATCCCTTGTGTTCCATCTCCTAAAAGGTGGAGCACCCTATTTCCTTTGTTTCAACCCCACACTAGAGTTAGTGTAATCATGGATGGAATATGATGAGTGATGTATGATATGGGAGGATAGTACATAAAGGATATGAATGCATTGACATTTGATCCCTAATTTTATCAAGATCAAGGGTGAAAAGAGGGGAGGAATTAGATAGGATATGAGGATGGAAGTAGAATAGGGGATGTATGATGGAGGATATGGATTGGATTATCAAGATTAAGTGGATAGGATATGGATGCATTGATCTTTGACCCCTAGGCTCTTCATCAAGATCAAATATGGGAAGGGAAGATGGATTTGGATAGGATGAGGGACATAGAATGAATGATATGGATAGGATAAGAAGGATGAAAGGATATAATGCATGATGTATATGAAGATCCTTAGCCTTGTCAAGTTCAAAGGAGGGAAAAGGGAGGATGAATATAAGTAGGATAATGAATGGGAAATGAGGGATAAATGAGGGTGTGGTAGGTAGGATAGCATGGATGAGACTTGCCCCCAAGTGTAGAGTGAAAGAGGGTAATGGATTACATATGATGCTTATTTACCTAGTTTTAATCATGGTACATACCACAAGAAGTGGTTTTCACCATTGGACGAATGATTTCTCCTTACTTTTATATTTTTCATTTTTTCTTTTTCTCTCTTTTCTCTTTTATTTTTTATTTTTTTGAGAATAGGATGGATGGAGAAGGATAAGGCTATGGATAAGTGGATTTGGAAGATAGTGGATGCATGATAGGGAGATGGAGGAAGGACTCAAGAATCTAGTTCCATGGATGGTATCCCTTGAAGATGTGCTCCATTAGACCATGGACAATTGGAGTTATGCTCATTGACGTTGGTAGAATGATGGTAAGGAGGGTGAAATGGATGGGAAGATGGTGAGGGATATGGATTTGTGCATAGGATTGGATAATAGGAATGGAAGGATGAAATATGGATGGTGGATAATGGATGGGATATTGGAAGACTTGTGGATGAGTGGATGGAAATTTTAGCAAGATCAACATTGACACACACCTAGAAGGGTGGTGGAGTTGTGGAAGAGAAGTGGCTTTAAAATTTGGATATTTAGATGGGGGATTAGATTTAGATTTTGGTATATAAGGGCCCAAAATGGATGGAGGTGAAGGATTATTAGATGGGGTGAAGGACTTAGGATTAGATGAAGCTTTTCAATAAGCAAGTTTGGATGCCAATTTTGATTTTTCTTTGGGATACATTGATTCTATGAGTATTTTTTGGGATACATGGTTTTATCCTTTTATTTTTGCTTCATGGGCCTTTGTGGCCTTTGGGATTTAATTTTTTTATTTTGGATCATATTTTTCTTCTTTTTGATAGACATCTTGATGCTTTGATTTTTGTGGATTGTTGGCTTTATGCATTTGAAATTCGACATCCAAATTGCTTCCAAGAGTAATGGGATTGGTGGATGGATATAAATGATTTGTATGAATTATGGATGGCTAGGTGTTGGTATGTTGGAAAAGGTTCAAGGGTGTGTACCTTTGTAGATCTTGAATAGGGATATGAGGTAATGGATAGAGATGATAATGGGATCTTAGTATAGGAATGCTAGGTGGTGAAATGTAAGGACCCAAGATGGATGGAGGGGATGAAGGAATTTTTTTGGAACATAGGGAATGAAAATGGATGGAAGGGAAGATGGATTGGGTTTTGGGACATAAGGGCTCAAGATAGATTTTGAGGATGGGGAATGTGGACATTTGGATTTAGATGGTAGGATTTTGGATTTTGGGTGGATGGAAGGAGTACCAATGTCTAGAGACTTATAGTCAAGTCCATGATAATTAGGATTTTCTTGGATTTGGATGGGTTCTAATATGCCTTGCTCATGTATGCATAACCCTTTGCCTTGATAGTGCATTTTTTGAAAAAATATTTTTTTCCAATGGGATACTTGTTGTTTTGAAAACAAGATGCAAGTCCATTTTGAGGAGGATATGGTATGGAATGAATGATAGGTTCTTGGAGGAAACCGGCTTAGATGAAAGTGGAGGAACCCAATTGATAAGTGTGGGGTTTGTGAGTAGCTTGGATAGGGGTGATTGGATCTTGTGGAGGATCTGGATCATGAGATGGAGATGTATGAAAATTTTGATTTTGAATTGGGGTAGGATCATGGGATGGGGTGGATGGCATAGTTTATCATGACATGGAGATGAAGGGATGCTTTGATCTTGACATAGAGGAAGGGGATCATTGCATGGAATAGAAGTTAGACTTTGATCTTAATTTGGAGGAAGGGGGTGATTGGATAGGATAAAAGGGATATGTTGCTCTTGATTGGAAATGGGGTCATGAGATGGAAGGGGATCATGAGGTGGAAGGGGATAATGTGATGGATTGGATGAGACATATTGATCTTGATTGGGAGGGGTATCATTAGATGGGGTGGAAGGCATACTTTGATCTTGATTTAGAGAGGGATCATGAGATGTTATGTAAGGGATAATTTTCTCCTAATATGAAAGGAGATCATGTGGGGTATGGAAGGGATGGCTTGATCTTGATATGAAAATGGATCATTTTGGATTTCTTGATCAAAGATAGGATATTGATCAAAGATAGGTTTATCTTGGATGCCATGGTTGGGAATAGGATCTTGATCAAATATTGGATCAACTTGGATATCATGATCATCTAGAAGGATTTCTTGGATGGACTTAAGGAAAGGATCATGAGATGAAATGGGATCACAAGGAGTACTTTGATCTTGACATAAAGGGGGGTCTATGATATCATTCTTTGGATCAACAAGGTCAAGTGAGTGACATGGTTGAATTTTTATAGGTGCTATGAAGGTGGAAAAACATAAAATGGATGAGGTGGAAGTGGGTAGAACTAGAAGATTAGGACTAAAATTTTGTGAAATAGGATTTTGCATGGGTTCTTGTATTCCTTTGAGGGTGAATTTTGGTGTTCTTTTGATGGTGTACTTTGGCTTGACGATGGGTTGACTAGGATGTGAAGTGCATGAGATATGATTATGGATGGGTGTTGGTCGAACATGGAAGACATTTTGGTTTCCCTTGTCAAGGTTAGGATAAGGATTATTAATGGATGATTGTTGGGGATCAATGGTATGGATTGTGTCAAGTGACCCTTGATACTAAGGATAGGTGGATGAATGATTAGATCTTATGGATTGTTGGTAAGAGGGGTAGATAGGTGGTTGACTATGGGTTGTGGTTGATTGGTATGGAATATTGATGAATGGGTTATTGAGGCTCAAGGCTTGTTGGGCTTGACCATTGAGGATTAATAGGTGTTTAACTTGACTACGATGGATATCAAGATAAATTAAAGAAATGGTAGTGAGTTTGGATTAGAATGGATTAGGTTGGAATGGTGTTAGGCTGATAATGTGATTGGATTAAAGTGATGATGAAGGATGATGATAATGAAGAATGTGAATTAAGGATAATGATGGAGATCAAGGATGAGGATTAAGGATAATGATGGATAGAGGGTGAAAATGGATTAGGAAGGAATGATTTTGATGTGGATTATGGAGGGTGGTTATGATAATGATTAGGACCTCAATTGTATTAGACAAATTAATTAAGCTTAGGGTCCTAAATGATGAATTAAGAATGGATGTGGATGATTGAGGTACTTGGGATGATTTGGATTAGGTTATTAGATATGATTAGGATAAGATGGATGATTAGAGAGATTAGAGAGATAATTAGGATGATTATGAATGATTAGGATGGGGTGACTAGGATTATAATGGTTGTGTATGATTAGGACAAGGTGATTAAGATGAAAGGAATGATTATGATGGATAAGGATGATTAGGATGAAGAGAGATGGTTAGGATGGGATTATTATGATGAGATGCAAGATGATTAAGATTAGGAGGGATCATTGGAATGATTAGGATGAGGAAGGGTTATTAGGATAGGAAGAAGTGGTTAAGATGAGGTGATTGGGATGAAAATGGATGATTTGGAGATGATGAAGGATGATTAGGATGAGATTAATGATGATGATGATGATGGAATGATTTGTTTGACTTGGATGAATAGTATAGGATGATTAAGATGGGGAATGAGGATGGTAAGTTTTACTAGGAGATTATGTGGATAGCTTGACTTGGAGGACACATAGATTTGTTTATTTTTGAAGTGTTGTTTTTGGGTTTTTTTATTAAGATTTAGATCTTGAATACACATTCACACATGCAAGATAAGATTTTATTCAATATGTAATACAAATTATTATGATAATAAGACACTTCCAAGCACAAGAACAACCTAGCAATTATTCAAGCGGGTAGATTGACCAATGGTCTTAAACTAGGATGCACAAGGATCTAGGGATGTCCTCTATATACCTTGAAGGTATGTGAGGCCCAATTCTGTGAATTTGAAAGGATAATAATTCCAAACAATCGAGAGGAGATGGTAACCCACACTCCACCTTCAATTCCCAAAGGTATAAAGTTCTTTGGGGCTTAGCCAAGATTGACAAGATTCTACTTCCAAGAGGTGTGTCTTTCGATTCACCCCCCACTATTTATACTCCACTAGCATTCTAGAGTTGAGGTCACCCCTAGAGTGATCCCTTCTCTAGGTAAACCCCCTAAGAAGGTTACATAAAAGTGATTCAAATAATGCTTTTTATCTCCAAGATCATATGATAATGTGAGGAGAGAGTATACACATGTATTTGATCACACAAGCAATGTTCATTCACCTTATAAATTGAAATGTGTGATGTTAAAATGAGATTGTTGAAGAGTTCCTTTGATTCCAAAGATCATATGGACATTTGAGGGAAGAGAATACACACCTCCAAACACAAACAAGATCACCAAGCAATGCAAACACTTGTTCTTTTTAAGCCCAAATTGAAAGTGTGATTTTGAGAAGACACTTGTTCTTTTTAGATCCAAATTGAAATGTGATGTTGTAAACAAGATTAGGATAAAGAGATGAGTTAGAAATTGTGTACTTGGATTTTCTTTAGCTTCGTATTTTTTTCCACTTAATCCAAGTTTCCCTTTAAAGAGTTTATTTTTCTGCGCATATAAAAAAACCAACAAAGCAAAACCCTAACAAGATAATTGATCTCTAATATTAGAGAGTTAGATTAACTCATATTTGATAATGACAATAAAGCTACTGCAAAGATTAGAAAATAATTTATGATGCAACAAAATAGATGTATATGAAAAATATGCTCATCACTAGATTGTAATTCCATTTTTTTTACCTTGTCAACATAAATCTGATTTTTAGAAAAAAAAAAATTGGAATCAAAACTAAAAACACAAAGAATAGACCCATACTAAAATTTTAAGATCTTTCCAAAAATGCAAAAAAAATGAAAAATTTGTTGATTTGCACCTAGAAATGTGGAATTATGGAAAAACCCTAATTAATAAAGATTCAATTTTTTATCACTATTTTAAGCTCTAAAATAAATCTTCAAAGAAAAAACCCCCACTAAAATTTCAAGAGATTTTTGAAAATACAAAAATTTCTAAAAAAATCTTTGATTTTCCCCCAAAAATGTGGATTTATGAAAAACCCTAAAATCATCATAAATAGCCTAAAAATAATGATATGACCTTAATTTTTCATGTGTAGCCTCCTTAGATGATCCATAAACATTACCTAAAATCCCATAGAAAAAATCAAGGTCGTTTGAAAGTTATGGTGAAATCCTTGAAAACTAGGGTTTTGTCCAAAAATGACACAAAACCTGCAAAAAGGCAAGATAGATTGAGTGAAGTGGGTCCAACTCCAAAATTTCTGAAATTTTCTAAAAATATTGAGCCAAAAATCATTTAAGGGGTTGACGTCAAGTTCACCAAATGTATACATGTAAAATGGATATAATAGAAATATGCATGAAAACCTCAAAAGATTAAATATATTATATTTATTTGTTGAATATTTGAATGTGGTTGCTCATGAATCCAACAACATAATAATAGCATAAAAGATGTTGATATGAAAATGGGATGGGAGGCCTCTTCTTTATAGAAAGCCAATTTCAAATGAAGGGCTAGGATTGAAGGATGAAGAATGATGTTGATCAATGGATGAGATTGCTTAGAAGCAAAGAGAAATAGGGTTAGGGAAAAAATAGGGTTTAGTTAAGGATGGACTGTGGAGATTAAAAGGTAATGTCACATGATCAAGGGTGAAAATTAAATGAGATGAAGAGATAAGAATGGCACAAAAAAGAGCTCGGTAGAGTAAATTAAATAATTATAAAATAATTTAATTTAGGAGGGAATGTGAATAATTGAATAAAAATGATTATTCAATTCTAGAAGAAAGGGAAAAGGTTAGATTTTAGTTAAAATAATTATTTAATAGTGGAGGGAAAGGTGGAAAGTAATTAAATAAATAGAATTATCTTAATTATGGAAGAAAAAGCTAATTAATAATTATTATTTAATTATAGATAGAAAATAGGAACATGAATAATTAAATAAATAGGAATTTATTTAATTATAGGGGAAAAAGGATTAATTTGTGATGGAATTAAATAAATATAATTTATTTAATCAATCAAGGAGGAATAAGGAGAAAATGAATTAATTGAATAATTAAGAATTATTTAATTAATAGGGGAATATGACCTTAGGGGATAATCAAATAATTAAAATTAGTTAATTATGCAAGGAGGAGGAAGAATTAATGTGAAAAATGGAATTCACATGCTTAGGACATTTTTAGAGTCTACACAAATCATAATAGAAAACTTTATGGTAGAAACTCTCTAAGAAAAGGAAGGGGCTTGCTAGATTCAAAGCTTTGGTACCATATTGAAGTGAACAACCAAGATCTTCAATTTGCAACACCAAATAACCTCCACATGCAATAGAGAGAAGCAACAATGGAAGATTCTATTCCACCAAATAAGAATTACAATATGAACAAGATTTGATAAAGATGCTATCAAGATGCAAAATATGCATGAGATTCCTTGCTTATAAAGGCAAGGTGAGAGATAGGATTAGAAAATGTCATGACAAGTGTCTTAATCCTATCACATGAGACAACTAACTCATAAATACCTAGGATAAGATAAAATCTAGAAAATCCAACTAATACTTCTAGAAGAAAGCGTATATCCTTAGTAAACTTAACATGTGAATAAGTCCCCTAATTCCCTAATAAAGAATTAACTAGGTACCAGACTTTATTCACACCAACAATAAGGAAATGAAATGAAAACATTAACAATCATGTTAGTTCCTCTCCCAATATTTCTCCTACTTGTGAGAAGGTTTTGGTGCAAGATGATGCAATCATGGAAAATCATGACAATAATAGTTGTTCTTCTCCCGATACCTCACCTACTTGTGAAGAAGGTATCTTGGTGTTAGAATATCCAATCACTAAGTGTCATGAAAATAATGTTTTTCTCTCTCCCAATACTTCTCCCACTTGGAAAGATACTTTAGGTAAAGATAATGAGATAATTGATACATTTCTTTCAAAATACAATAAGATGGATTGCATAGATTAAGATGCTAAGGTGACATTAGATCCCCCATCGATAGAATATCATCAACAAGTAGTTAACTCATTTTAGTTTATCAATGTACAATTGACTATTAGGTCTCCTTTAGTTATTGGACCTCCTAAAACTCCTTTAATTATTGGACCTCCTAAAATTCATCTAATTATTGGACCTCCTAAAATCCTCTAATTATTGGACCTCTCAAATCACCTCTCATTATAGGACCTCTTAAACCTCATGGCCATATCCTTAACTTTGCAAAACAACTCACTAGTAATCATGTGTTGCAACAACCAAGTTATCACGTAGTTGATCACACATATAATACTAGGAATAATAAACAAGAAAAATAAACACCAACATCCATCCCATTACCTAAACCATATCTTCCACCCACACCTAACATTCCTTAGCGTAGTGGTAAAGAATATGATCTTGTTGAACAAATTCATAATACTCCAACCCAAATCTCCCTTTGAGATTTTATTCAAACATCACCTACATGCCATGAGATGCTCCAAGAGGCTTTGCAAAAGATTGATGTCCCAACTTTTGCTAAACTGAATGATGTAGCAGCCTTGTTTGATTGTATGCAAGTGACAAAGTTGGATATTGCATTCCCTCAGTAGGAATTACACTCGCTTGAGATCCAAAATAAACATGAAGCTTTAATTATAAAGGTGGTCATTAATAAAATTTGAGTTAGGTGTACCCTCATAGACAATGGATTGGGTCTTAATGTTTGTAGCATTGATCTTTTAGATAAAATGGGTAGATAAGAATCTTATAGAACCTAATGATCTTTCAATTCATGGATTTGATAAAATTAATAAGCAACCATTAGGAGTGATCGCATTACCCATCAAGGTAGGACCTGTGACTTTACCTACACCTGTTTATGTCATTCCAAGACCTCTTTCATATAATCTTCTCCTAGGTAGACCACGGATTCATGCCATGAAGGGAGTCTCGTCTACCCTCCACCATGAGATGGAGTATGAATATAATTAAAAGATATGCATGTTTACAGAGGATGAAGAGAGTTACAATTTACAAGTTGAAGCTAGACATAATACTTCTAACTCTCTCAATACTTTGATTCCAACTTCAAAAGTATAACCCATACATGTCGAACACAAAGAAGAATGTGTTTTACCCATGATGAAATATTTGGATGATGATTGGGGGTCATTAGATTTTACACAGGTTGTTTCAAAGGGGAGTTTAAAATTTGTCCATCAAAGTCCAAATAACCTATATAAATTGATGCCTAATTGTATGTGTATGACTTCAAGAAAATCAAGCAGACAACATTCAAGCCTTGAGGAGATGTGTATGAATTCAATCCTTCATGGAATTCATTGATGAGTGGTGAGTGGTAATCCATTTTTGACTCATCATTATTTTATTATTTAGCCTTATCCCTCAAAATGATAGGCTCTCTATCATTGACATTGGCATTGTGGAAGTGGAAACACTAACACAGGGTTTGACTAAGGCGAGCCCCTAGATGGCACAACCCTTCCTCTCTCTTTGAATGTGTAGGTTTTAGATCTGAAGAAGATTGGGAGAAGTTTGAAAGTCAATTATCCATTATTACTATCAAAACTTACACCTTGACAACAAAGGAAAACTTGGTTACAAAAATATCCGACAATGTGATAGCTAGGGAAAGAAAGCTTTGTTTTGGCTCCCAAGGACTATGAAAATAGATATGAAATTTTTCAAGAAGGACAGTGGCACCCTAGGTGACTTAGTCCTCTGAAATTAGGCTCAAATTTGAACCATGGGTGCACATTGTCCTGCTCTGCCCATTTTTGTAGTCTGAATTTATCTATGACTTTTTACGTTTGTTGTATTTGCATCAGAACTGTAATTTGCATCATTAGGCTAGTTGAATCATTGCATCTCATCCTTAAATTCATTCCATATTTTTTCAAGGGAAAGTTGATTCACCTTTCAAGTTGTAAGTCAGTCTTATACCTTGTCCAAATGCATCAAACCCCCGCTACCTCAAATCTCTAATGGAACACATTTGAAAAAGTGATCAATCCTAGGGTTTCACTTTTTCTATGTTTTAGTAAATATAAATACAATTAGGAGACTAAGTATAATCAATTATGAAGAATAATACTCTTGCTACAACATTCCAACCTATGCATAGGATAAGAAATTTTGTTGGGAAACATAAAGATAAGTGCCATAGCCCATTTAATCCTTCTATGATCCTTGCTAGTGAATTAGAATTATGTCTACCACGTATTGAAAATCCTTTGTTTCTTTGTTAGATTCATCCTTAACTACATAGAATAAATTACTATTGCTTAATTGATAATTGTGATCTTTGGTTGTGAGCACGTTACATCTTTGGCTATGGGTTGTCTTCTTTACGTGTAGGAAAAAGTTATCTTTACAAATAATATTTAATTTAAGATCATTATAATCAAAATAACATGCTCTAATATCTTGGAAAGAATTTTCTTAACACAAACATTCATTTAAAAATTATAAATCTAATATTGTGCTTTCACCCAAATATAAATATTCTTAAGTATGCAATAGTAATGTTTGAAAATATACTTAAAATAGGAAACTAAAGCAATAAATAGGTATAATCATGAGACCCATCAGGAATGATAGGTCTTAGGTGGGTGATGGGCTTGTTAATAAGGCATGTAGATGGTGTTGGATTAGTGTTTGTTCTTTGACATCTTGAGTTTCATTGACAAGAGATTGTTATCTTCATGCGATTGGAGATTTTGATATTTTGGTTATCCATGGTTTGATGACTTTGGATTTTTTAATGAATTTTGAATTTTATATTTTGAGGGGTAAGGTAACTTGATTTTGGATTATTTGGATGGATTTATTGAGTGAATTAAAGGCCAAGGATGTATGGCACTTGATTATGGGAGTGATTGGGCTAATTTTTTGTGGATGTGATGGTCTTTGGAGTGAATACACCATAGAATTGTGCATATGTCATGATCTATGAAAATACATCTTAGCATAAATGTTGAGTTGTGAAAATCACTTTGATTTTGGGTACATATGTGTTGAAGTGCAAAAATGGGTGTATGTAAAATAAATGTTAATTGGTTGCAAAAATATTGAGATAGGTAGTAGATGCACTAAAATGTTAAATTCTTAGGTGTAGAAACACTTAAACGAGTAGGAAATGTACCAAATTCTGGACTTAGAAGGTATTTTTATGATTTTTGGTGGATTTTGGTTTAGATTTTTAGGTTTTTTACCTAGGACCTTAGATGATGATCTTGAGAATGAATTGGATGGATTTGATGATGGATTAGGATGAACAAGTTAAAGAATGGATTGATTAAGGATGAAGGGTTATGATTTGGGGGATGAATAAAAAATTAAAACCTTGGATGATGATTTTTATTGGATTTAATTATATATTTAGGATAGGATAAGTTCCTAAGAAAGAGTCATTTGAAATTACCTACTTGAGATAGGCTAGGTTCTCAAGCAAGCATTAATTGGATGGTTTGTTTTGATTAGGCTTTTGATAAATGATGAGTTTTATTTTTTTCTTTTGAGATGAAAGATTGAATAGAAATGATTAAGGATTGTTGGGAAAATGTGTCTCAACCTTGCAATTATATGTGATTTATTGTTGATAGGATGTATATATATTTATATATATATTTCCTAGTTACACCGATAGGTGTATACAATGGCAGCACAGAGTGAAATGTGAGCGTGTTTAACTCTTTCAGGAAACTTCTAGAATGTTCGACATACATTAACTAAAGGATATATTATAAATCTGGACCATTCATTATTAGGTTTTAGATCTAATGGCAAATATTTGGTTGGCCTGTCTTGCCCTAGAATGTAACTCTATTTTATGAGGGGTGTTGTATTATGACTATGCTACAGAGAGATTGTGATGATTTCTGAGAGTCTAATGGTCATGTTGTCTCTTGATCTTTGAGTGGTGATACTCTTGTGAGAAGCTTGTTCTACAAGTATATTTTAATATTTGTGATATAATGAATAATATATTGGATAGCTTTTGGAGTGGGGTTTTTCTCTCAAAAGGGTTTTCCCTTCGTAAATCATTATGTCATGGTATGCATGATATTTATTTTATTTCTATTTAAGTTTCTATAACTATTAAAGATCTATAAAATTTTTGCATTATTCTCCTCTCAAGATTAGAGTAGGAAGTTGTTCTGATACCTTAGCCTCCTTACAAGTGGTATCAAATCTTGATCACCTTTGGTTTCAGTTGTGGGTTATTGAGTTTTTTGAACTAATCCAAATTTGAGTGGGAGCTTGTACATAAGATACTTTGTGATCTTGTTGTAGGAATTTTTAGATGGCAAGTTCATTAGGGAGAATAGAGGTGGAGAAAGTTTTTGGAAATAATTTTGAGATCTAGAGCTAAAGATGGAGGATCTATTGATAGATCGAGATTTGTGGGATGTTGTTGATGAGAATGTTCCAAGGCCTATAGACCCTACTCAGGTTGCTCAATATGATGTTATAGATCGTAAATCCAAGGGTCTAATCATATTGTGCTTGGCAGACTTTATTTTAATTAATTTCCATGAGGAGACCTCTGCACACAAACTATGGAAGAAGCTTGGTGAGATGTATTAGACCAAATATTTAGTGAACAAGATTTTCTTGAGGAAGAAGTTTTATTCCTTGAGAATGGAAGAGAGTGGATGAGTCAAAAACCACTTGAAAGCATTCAATATGTTGGTGGCTCAATTGGCATCATTTGGTGTCAAAATGGATGAGGAGGAGAAATGTCAAATCTTGCTTTGTTCTTTGCCTGATTCATGGGATTCTCTTGTTATGGCTATTGGGAGTACTTCTATTATTTTAAAGACTGGAGATGTGGTGGGTTCTTTACTTTCTGAAGAAATGAGGAGGAAGGTATCCATCTCTTCCAAGGAGGCCCTAAATTCTTGTGGAAGACCTAAGGAAAAAGGTAGGAATAATGAGAAGCATGAAAAATCCAAGTCCAAGGGGAGATCTAAATCTCCTAGAAAGTCCAAAGTTATTTGTTGGAACTGCGGTAAGCCTAGACATGTTCGTAAGGAATGCAAAGAAGAAATGAAGAAGAAAAAGAAGAAAATTGATTCTAATTATGAGTTTGAGAAGGAAGATGGTGACACATTCATTGCAGCTTTGGCAACTCGTGTAGGTAATGATGTATGGTTAATTGACTCAAGTGCATCTTTCCATGACCTTAAATAGAGATTGGTTTTCTAAATATGAAGAATTTGATGGAAGTATGGTGTACTTGGGTGATGATTCTCTTAGACATTGTTGGTCATGGTAAAGTTAAAATTAGGTTTCCTGATGGTAGAATAAAAAGGATTAATGGTGTGTTGCATATCCCTGGATTAGCATGAAATTTGTTATCTATGAGTAAACTAATAGATGTGGGTGTGCAGGTAGTATTTTCTGATGCAAGATACAAGATGGTCAGAGGTGCTATGGTCATTGCTAGAGGTTTCAGATGTGGCACATTGTATAATCTTGATGCATGCATTGTTGAGTGCAATAGTACTTCTATGAAAAGAAAGTCTATGGAAGAAGTGAGGATTTCACCTTCAACAAAAGGTCATGACTTTTGGTTACCCAAGGGTGATCTTTCTTCTAAGACAAAGTTACCTGCAAAGAAAACTATGTTATGGCACTAGGGACTTGGCCACATTGGAGAAAAGGATCTAAGGACCTTGAAAAATAAAAACCTTGTTGAAGGTCTATCTGATTGTAATCTTGAATTTAATTTTTGTGAGCATTGAATTTATGGAAAACAAAACCATGTTCAGTTTTACTCGAGTTCTCATAAATATTGTGGTGTATTGGATATTATTCATTCTGATGTATTTGGTCATGTAGATGTTTCATCGAATTGTAAATCCACATATTATGTTTCATTTGTTGATGATTATAGTAGAAGGACATGGGTATATTTTTTAAATAATAAATCTGAAGTTTTCAGTCAATTTAAATAATTTAAAGCAATGGTTGAGTTGCCAACTGGAAAGAAAATAAAATGTTTGAGGACTGATAATAATGATAAATTTTTCTCTAATGATTTTGATAGATTCTGTTAAGATTGTGGTATTCGTAGACAAAAGAAAACTTTGTATTCTCCATAATAGAATGGAGTTGCAGAAAGAATGAACAAGACATTGGTGGAGAAGGCTAGGACTATGTTGAGTGGTGTTGGCCTAGAACAAAGGTTTTGGGATGAAGTTGTTGCCATTGCTTGTTACCTGATTAACAGGCCTCCTACATCAACTCTTTTTTATAAGATGCCTATAGAGGCTTGGTCAGGTCGCAAGCCTTCATTAAGACATCTTAGAGTTTTTGGTTGTGAGGCATATGCACATGTGCCAAAGGAGAGCGAACAAAGTTGGAGAACAAGGCTGTGAAATTTATCTTCATTGGATATAGTTATGGTGTGAAAGGATACAAGCTTTGGGATCCTATTGCACAGAAGGTAATACATAGTTGAAGTGTTATTTTTAGAGAAACTAAGCCTTCTTTTGTTACATTGTAGCTAGAACAAAGAAAACAAGAAGATGTGATTCAATTTCCTCCTACTTCTAAGAAAGTTGAATTGAGGCCCAAGGATAGACAAGAAGTTGAGGAGAGCTCATCTAGCTCTGGATCTTCAGAAGAGGAGGAAGAACCTCCAACTCAACTTGTTTGTAGGTCCACAAGACATAGACAACCACCTGAAAGGTATTCACATGATTATTGGAGATGTATTTTTGCTTTGAATACTAACATGGATGAACCTAGATTGTTAAAAGAGGCACTAGCTATGAATGGTGCAAAATCCTGGAAGATTTATATGGATGAAGAAATGGCATCTTTGAAAAAGAATGATACATGGGATCTTGTACCATTGCCTGAAGGACAAAAACCTGTTGGTTGCAAATGGGTGTTCATGAAAAATATTGGTTCAGATGGAGGTATTGAGAAGTACAAAGCAAGGTTGGTTGTGAAGGGTTACTCTCAAGTTGAGGGTGTTGATTATGGTGAGATATTTTCTCCTATTGCAAAAATGACATCCATTAGATTTTGTTGCTTTTTCTTTCTATTGTTGCTTCTTTTGATTTAGAGGTTGAGAAAATGGATGTGAAAACTGCTTTCCTTCATGGTGATTTGGAGGAGGATATTTATATGACACAACCAGAGCACTACATGGTGAAAGGTAAAAGTAAATTGGTTTACAAATTGAAGAAATCTTTTTATGGCTTAAAACATAGTCTTGGGGTGTGGTACAATTTGATACATATGTGTTGAGTTTGGATTTGAGTGTTCTAAATCAAATCATTGTGTTTATTATAAAACTGATGGTGATCATTTCCTATTTATTGCATTATATGTTGATGATATGTTATTTATCGATAAAGGGAAAGGTATGATTTCAAAACTGAAATATCAACTTGCTGCTAAATTTGAAATGAAAGATCTTGGTGTAGCTAAACACATTATTGGGATGGAAATTAAAAGAGATAGAGTGAGCAGAAAGCTATGGCTTGTCCAAAGTAAGTATGTCAAGTCAAGTTTACAGAGGTTTGATATGCAGGATTGTAGACCATTGTCCATTCCTGTTTCAATTGGAACAAAGTTATCTATTTTAGATTGTCCAACATCTACATTAGAGATGGAAGATACGAGCAGAGTACCTTACTAGAGTGCAGTTGGAAGTTTGATGTATACTATGGTTTGTACTAGACCATGCATTGCCCAAGTAGTGGGAGTTATTTCCAGATATATGTCTAATCCTCATAGAGTTCATTGGGATGCAGTTAAAAGAGTCTTCAAATTTTTGTGTGGTACCTTTGATTATTCCTTATGTTATCATAGTAATATGACTAAAGTGAAGAAAATTTTTCCCTTTATATTCATGGTTATGTGGATTCAGACTAGGTAGGTGATGTTGATAGCAGAAAATCCACCAATGCTTATGTGTTTACTTTATTTGGTGGTGTAATTAGTTGGATGATTAAGCAGCAAGATGTGGTTGCTTTGTCCACTACTGAAGCAGAGTATATGGTAGCTACTCATGCTTGTAAAGAATCCATTTGGAGTAAGAGACTGTGTTCAGATATTGGTATAAAACAAGGTGCAATGACAATCAGAGTGTGATATTTCTAGCCAAGAACTTGACATTTCATGCCAGGACCAAGCACATTGATGTACAGTATCATTTTCTTAGAGATATGGCCGAAGATGGCAGGGTGAAGCTAGTTAAGGTAGAGACTTTGATTAATGTTGTTGATTCTTTAACTAAGCCTATGAGCATAGAGAAGTTCAGATGGTGTTCAGATACTATGGGCCTTTCGGCCCCTAGCAATTAAAGAGACGATGTTTACACCCTCACATTTCTCTTCTTGCAAGGTGTTCGACAAGTGTAGATTTGTTGGGAAAATGTGTCTCAACCTTTCAATTATATATGGTTTATTGTTGATAGGATGTATATATATTTATATATATATATTTCCTCGTTACACCGATAGGTGTATACAATGGCAACACGAAGTGAAATGTAAGCATGTTAACTTTTTTAGGAAACTTCTAGAATGGTCAACATATATTAAATAAAGGATAAATTGTAAATCTAGACCATTCATTATTAGGTTTTAGATCTAATGGTAGACATTTGGTTGGCGTGTCTTTCCCTAGAATGTAACTCTATTTTATGATGGTGATGTATTACGACTACGCTACAGAGAGACTATGATGATTTATGAGAGTTTGATAGCAGTCGTGTTGTCTCTTGATCTTTGAGTGGTGATACTCTTGTGAGAAGCTTGCTCTACAAGTATATTGTAATATTTGTGATTTACTGAATAATATATTGGGCGGCTTTTGGAGTGTGGGGTTTTTCTCTTGAAAGGTTTTTCCCTATGTAAATCATTGTGTCATGGTATGCATGTTATTTATGTTTATTTCTGTTTAAGTTTTTGTAACTATTAAAGATCTATAAAAGTTTTGCATTATTCTCCTCTCAAGATTAGTGTAGGAAGTTATTTCGCTAGCTTCCTTACAAGGATTAGAGATGAATTTGGTTGGATTAATTTGATTAAATGTGGATAATATTAGATGAAGGATTTGAACTAGAAGAAGGATTTCAATTAGATTAGGGTCCTTAGAAAGATAAATGATGGGATTGGTTAAGATTAGGGTGGATTAGAGTAATGATTAGATAGAAGGTTTTAAATACCTTGGATTAGGTTTGAGTATTTGGCTTGGATGATTAGGCTAAGGTGGATTAGGGAGATTAGATTCCATTGGATTGGGAAGCTTGACCTTTAAAAAAATTCAAAAACGATGAATTTTAATAAGAATTCAAAGGCTTACAAATGATTTTATATTTTAATTATTTTGGACTAAATGGGTTACATAGGTCTCAAAAATAAGAAAATCCAAGTATTATAACAACCTTATGATCATTTAGGTGGTTATATCAATCCTTGTTGGCCCACATATATATCACCTTTGAGGAGTGGTAAGCCTTAACCCTTGTTAAGGACTTTTGGTTATAGGGAAAACAACCTCTAGACACTAGAGGAATTATGATATCCTTCCCATATATCCTACTAACATCATGACCTACTAGCAACAATGTGAATAACTTCCTAGAGTGATGTCCATATGATGGACTATAACAAAGGATGGTTGATTTGTCTTAGACTAGGATTGAACAGTGGTTGCTAGGTTCACCCTTTATATACTAATAGGGTACGTGAGGCTAGACTTTGCAGATGAAAGGGAATATTTCATAAAACTAGGATAATATGGTAACACTATCTCCTCCTTCGCTAATCTAAGATATAAAATTCTTGTGGCCTTATCTTGAATGACAAGATTATGCTTTCAAGAGGCATGTCTTTCAATTCACCCTCTATTTTTTTAATATGATAGAATTATATAGTTGAAATTTCCCCTAAGGTGATCAAATCCCTAATAATCCCCCATAAATTGATTATATAATTTGTTTTAGTCAGCCAAGATAGCTTGTAACTTGTGTAAGTGATGACACGTTGTGGAAAATACCTCTTACTTATCAATTGATTAGCTAAAGGGGCTCTATAATGAATGAATCATAAGGCACAACACTTGCCAAAGGTTTTGTAAATATGGTTTCAAGCTAAGTGGGCTTAACCTTGGGGAAAACTTTGTGGTTAAGCATGCTTGAATTGGAGTAGTACTAGGATGGGTGACCTCCTAGGAAGGCCCAATGCTTCACCCTTGTGAGCATAACCTAGATGTAATGAGTGCTAAGTGGACCATTCATTATCATGAGAGATGGGTTCTTTTGAACCACTACTCATGAAACATGGGCCAATGAGTTTGACTCAAAAAAATCTTGATAGCAATATCACAATTTGACACACTGTGGAAAATACCTCCTACTTATCAAAATAAACGAGACCAACTC
Organism: Sequoia sempervirens; assembly: GCA_007258455.2. NCBI lineage: Eukaryota > Viridiplantae > Streptophyta > Pinopsida > Cupressales > Cupressaceae > Sequoia > Sequoia sempervirens. Next base: position 423,032,202 of record VDFB02075321.1, on the reverse strand, counting down.
AATCTTTTTTTTTTATCTCCAAGATAAATTGAGGGTGTAAAGAAAGATAATATGCTTAAGTAGGCTTCACAATCATGGAATACAAGTTAAATCCTTTTAATAAATGAAGTGTGTCTAGATTAGTGATAACAATATGTCTTTTACAATTGATTACTACAAACAAGATGTTAGCATTTTATGGATTATGTCTTGGATGTTTAATTTCATGCACAAGATGATATTGGATCACAAGGCACAGAAAATTAATTATTAGTGTAGGGTGTTAGGAAATATAAAATCCTAAAGATATGATAAAATATTTTTACCAAAGTAGAGCCACTAAAATAGGATGTAAATCTGCTAAAGTGTAGAATTGGTTGTGTTTTATATATCTACCATTTCATCATAGATTGACCATGTGTCATCTTAGTTTCACTAGAACATATTATTGTTGACACCTTGTGCTCTCCTTGTATTTTCCTATTGATGATAAACATGTGAGGTTTTTAAGAGTCTTCCATCCTATTGAGAATCCAAATTGGTGTTCCCAGTTTAAATTTGGAGAAATTTGGATGAAAATTAGCTAATTTATATTTGATTGGAACTTTGGTTGGTTCTTGGAACCTTGTCAGCCTCTGACTAAGTTCCCAAAACCACAAGAACCTCCTATCATTTTCTAGTCCCTATTCCTTCTTTGGTCTTCAAGTTCCCTACCTTAGCCATTTTGAAGAAAGTTGTTAGGACTTTTGGTGGTTCTAGAAACCAATGGAATCTCTGACAAGGTTCCCAGTTCTTAGGGAGCCTATAATAGAAGAAAGGTTCAAGGATGAATAAAAAGTGAAGTGCCAAGAGTTTTCAAAAGTTCCATGGGTTCCTAGAACCATTAGAACTTTCGATGGTTCTCAGTTCTTTCCCAACCTCCAACAGAGGTAAGAACAATATGGACATGAATAAAAGAATGTATAAGAGAAGACAAAGAAGTTTTGGAGCTTCCCATAGTTCCTAAAACCATGGGAACCTCTAGAAAACTTCTTAATTCTCATGGATTCCTTGATCCTTGGTAGAGGAAAGATATGTGTAAGGAGTGGGAGAAACAAAAAAAAGAAATGATAAGGGAAGTGTCAAAGCTTCCCATGGTTCCTAAAAACCATGGGAACCTTCAACAAGTTCCCAATTCCTAAACAGAACCTCATAAATGTAAATACCAAGGACCAAGTCAAATTCAAGAAAATAAAACAAGAAAAGTGTGTTTCAATAGTTCTGGTGGTTCTCAAGAACCTCCAATAGGTTCCTAGTTCCTAGTGAAATGTTGAACACCGACCAAGATAGGAACTTAGGGAACCTAAGGAAAAATGAAGATAAAAGATGGGAGTCATTGAAGCCAAAGAAAGGAACAAGAAAAAGAATTAATGGTTCTAATGGTTCTCAAAACTGTAGGAACCTCCAATGAGGTCCCTAGTTCCCGATGAATCCCCAACCCCCAACAAAGGTAAGGTAAGAGCCTTTTGCAAGCACCAAGGTGGGAAGAAAAGAAAGTAAAAGAGAAGGATGAAGAAGTAAAAGGAAATTAAAGGTAAAATAAAATAAAAGAAATAAAGGAATAGGGACAAGAAGGCCAATGACAAGGCACAAGAATGAAAAGGATTTGGTAGTTTTGATAGTTCTTAGAACCATAGGAACCCTCGATGTGTTCCTAGCTCCTAAGTAACCTTCAACTAGGATGGAAATTTTTAGTTTCCTAAAGAAGAAGCACCAAGGCAAGAGAGCTAGGAAGGACATAAGAAAGTTAAAAAGCCACGACATAACAAAATTGAAAGAACTAAAGCCAAGGCCAATAAAGAGAAAGAATAGGCATTGATAGACAAAAGGATAAATGGAAAGAAGTAAAATGCAAACAAAAAATGATGTTGGGCAATATTTTTCTTCATCTAACTCCTTTCATAGTTATGACATGATTTATCAAGAAAGAGCAGTGGCATGCTTCTTTCATCACTATAGACCCATTTTCTATTAGGTGGTCATTCTTAGGCTATGATTTTCAATGGATTTCATGGGGGTTTTCTTCACTCCATCAAAACCATTAATTAAAAAGTGTGGTTGTGAGGTTAGAATGTTTTTCATGCCTTCAACTCAAGATTTTTTGTTTAAACATGTCAAATTCTTGCAAAGTTGCAGCTAGGGTTTCCATCCCTACCATGTTTCTCTCTCTCCTATTCCTTTATAAGGAATAAAATTATTTGGTGTGTTCATTGTAAATGGTTCTTCCCTTTTTTTATCTAGCATATACATGTATTTTTGTATCTCTGCAACTATAAAACTGGATTCAAGCCTCACATTTAATAAATGTCATTTTTTACCTCTAGCACTTTGTGTAATATTGTTACCTTTGTGTTTGAATGATTTTTTTTATCATTTTATATGTTTGTATACTATGTTAAATTTCTTCTAGGAACTAGCTATGGGGTTTCTCTTTCCCTCTTAGTGTTTGTCAAACCCTAACCTCTATACATACCCTTAGGAACTAGTATAATAGAAAAATATGTGGATTCTTTTGACATTTTTATTATTTCTTTGTGCTATTATGAGTAGGAAGAAACATATTTAATCTAGGTGCATCACCACCCTTTTCCCTTTTATGCATTATTTCTTCCCCTTTTCCCTGGAAAATAAGTAGAATAGGATTAGCTTGTATGTTTATTCTATGTTGGGTCGGACCAACACTATTATATATAGGTTAGAAAGGAAGCCTACCTTTTCTAGAGGTTTGATCTCATCTGCAAGGTCCCACACCTTGAGATCAATCCCATTATGTCATTGTAATGTTGTACCAATTCCAATAGGGTGCAATTTCATGTGACAACAATTACCAACCCACCATTCTATGTTTAGGCCTAGAAAATGGTCATAAACCTACAAAAATTGAGGTCAAACCTACAAAATAGCTTAGTGGAATGACTATATGGATATTAATGCACCTTAAATGATCATTATCTATTATAAAATAGAGAGAAAAGGATGTGGAAAGTGATGAAAATGAAGTTGGGAGGCTATTTCATAGATTAACCACTTTAGGTGCAAATATGACTCTATATGTTGTAGACCCACTAAAAAATTTCAAGGCCAAAAACTTGGTCAAAACTTGCAAATATCAATATTATATGACCACAAAAGAGGGTTACGATGACATATAAGCCATTAGGATGATATTCCCCTATAAAAACACAAGATTAGAGGCCCAAAAAACTTGATAAAGTGACCAAAACAAATATTATTTATAGAAATGTCAATATATATACAAAAATGGTGAAGCAAGTTGTACACCCACAAAAATATGATCATGGCTAGAAAACTTGGTTAAATCCTATGACAAAAATTAATGTTATAGTATCACAAAAGAGGGTTGGGATGATATGCAAACCCTTAGAATGATTTCCCCTACAAAAACAAGAGATTAGAGACCCAAAAACCCTGATAGAAGTCTTGTTTACAAAAAATGCCACTTTATGTATGGAAAGGGTGAAAAAGGTTGTAGTCCCACCGAATTGTGATTAGGGCCAAAAAACTTGATGAAAACCTAAAAAAATCATTGTTAAGATATCACAAAAGAGGGTTAGGATGATATATAAACTCTTAGTATGGTATTCCCTTGCAACAACATAATATTACACCCCCCAAAACCTTGATTAAGTGTTCAAAATTAAGACTAGTTATGTGACCCTACCAAGCTACCAAAAGTAAAGTATATATTTTCTAAAACATGTTGCACATACCCTAATCTATGAATAATAGCCCCTATGTGTTGCAAGAATGCCTTAGGATGTGCTAATTCGGTAAAATAGGTGTGGATATTTTAAAATATGAAGTAGAGATGTTAAATAGAGACATGCAAGTGGAAAAAAGCTACAAACACATGGACATGATTAGAAAATGGGACAAGGCCCCACTAGGTGTGTCAAAGATATGTACATACAAAATGAAAACATACAAGAACAAGTCAGCCAAAGTAATATATTTTACTTGACACAATATATACAACACTCTGATTAAGCATAGGGATTAACAAAAATTAATGAAAATATAATATTCTCACGAATACCAACCTTTTTTTTATCAAACTATGAGGATTTGCTCCAAGATAATATGTCAGTGTCACTTACTAGTATAGCATAATATTGCATAAGGTTCCATCTTTTTGAATGGATTCGATTGCATCCAATCCATAGATTTTTGGATGATGGATTTGATGACTAAGATCAATTTGAGGGATCAAGGGCTCAAATTGGTTGAGAGGATTAGGAGGATGAGGATAGGACAAGTGTCTTCAAGAGGTTCATGGATGTGGAGGAGTCCAAGATTAAAGAGAAATTAATGGTTGAAGATTCTCTTGGAGAAAGTGAGTGGACAAGATTGAAAGTGTTACTTTGGAGTATCTTGGGGGTATGAGCAAATATTTGACACATGTGACATGTATCAAGACCCATGACACATGTACAAAGACCCATGTACCTTGTGAATACAAGCCCATACCTATATACACTTTTGGAGGATGTGCATGATTTGAGGGGATTAATGAGGGTTACGTGTGTGCAAGTGGGAGATTAGAGGGCTAATTAGTTTTAGACAACTTAATAATAAGTGCATGGAAAAGATTATTAATTAAATAAATATATGTATTTAATTTTTTGGATGAGGATCGAAGACTTAGATAAATAAATATTGGGTTTATTTATCTAAGGTAGACTATAGAAGAAGGATGATTTAATGATTAAAAGATAGGAATAGGGTTAGATAGGATTGGAAGAATAGTTTTGAGTAATGGATGAATAATATTTTTTATTAATTAAATAATAAAATATTATTTAATTAATAATGAAATAAAAAATTGATATTTAATCTAATAAATAGGAATTTATTCAATCAAATATTTAGAAAATTTTCAAGTAGCTAGTTGAAATGATGATGTGTTAATTTTATGTGTCTACAAGAATAATTTATTCTTAAGTTCAAATATGATATTTGACACATTAAAGGAGACCCAACCAAACCCCACTTAACAATAATAGTAATAATCATAAATTGGGAATTAATCAATACAATTTTACACACAACGCATTTATACAAGAAGACTTTAACCCTCTCTTAGGATAAGGCCTAGGTATATTGGGGAATCACAACAATAATATTTTGAGAACCTCTTCAATTTTTTATTGATTATAGAATATTAATATATGCACTTGCACCCAATGTCAATATATCCAAGATAATAGTTGAAGAAACATTTACATTTAAATCAATCTACACAACATATATGCATCACAATTAAACAGGATTATCATGATTGAACAAAACCAAATAAGAAGTTTAATCCATCATCCAAAGCATATTAACACATAATCACATAAACACATAGCATTTAACCAAAATACATTGAGATTCATCACTACACCATTAAGTTCATTCGAAAACCAATCCCTAGCAACAACCAAATACAAATAGTAAACTCTAAATTAAAAAGTGTAAACAAGTTCAAAATCATTAATTACCAATTCATCATCAAATCGTATATAAACTACTACTCAAAACATGATATCAATGTCAACATAGTTTATAATCATAACACAATATAATGTCATGTCCATGAGTGTCATGAGAAAAACAAGTTCATTAAAAAAAAAAAGTTTGATCATAAGAAGGAGAATGAGCGTCATTGATTGATTACATAATTAAAAGAGAACTTCACCTAATATAAACTAACATATTAAATTTATTTAGTAAACATTATAGTACATATAAAGTGGTAGTAAATAAAGATAAATTTTAACTTCGTCGTAAGAGTTTTATTATTAAAATAACTTGAAATAGATAAACAATGGAGACAACTTAGGACACGAAAATCTATATTTCATGGATTAGGAATCATATATTTTTACAATGTTCCTTTGGAAGCTATAGGAAACTCTTTTATTTTATTTTGTAAATACACATTAAATCTTCATTTCTCTCTAAGAGAAATTGTACCCAAAATGTTTATAATCCCTATAGGTTGTAATTTGTTAGAAAGAAAATGAAGGGTTTGCAAGTCAGACTACTCTAAGAATGTAGTCATAAGATTAAACAACCAACCGCCCTCCACCAATAAAAATGTCGCCCATTCAAGAAAAGCCTTGATATCTATCAATATGCAAAATGCAAGATAAAGACCAAGTGATGTCTTGTGAAATTCTTAATGTCACACACTAGGAAGAAACTTTAAACATTTTATCTCTTGTCTAAAATTAAAATCTTTGTAGTATTTCATTTCTTCCAAAAGCATTAATATGGGAGGTCTTTTTAATAGTTTGAATGGTTATATCGATACCACTCTACTTAAACATCATTCAATTTAATGATCAAACAATTAGTAAAAAAATTACATCTCATTTACAACAAATAAATATATAAATATTTTTTTCGACCAAAATTAACCTTAACAAAAAAAAATCTCTAAAAATTGACTCCTCAACAAAATCAAATAAATAAATCATGACAAAAAGAAAATGGTGTAAAGTCAAAGCATTAACGAGTTACAACAAAATAACGGGCAGTACGTCAAATATCAAAAGATCTTGATAACCACTCATAATCCTCATTAACCAATAAAATTTCAACATTAGATATTCAATCAATTTTCCCTTCTTTGTCATGATTAACCAGCACGCAAATTGCGACTACTTTTTCCATTGTGGTAGGGCCCACCTATTATTATATATTTTATTGTGGTAGGGCCCAGGACTGTTCCGTTTCAACGCGGTTATTTATGCTGTCACTGTCACCATCACGTTAATGTTTGCAGGCCTGTAACGGTCACCGTCACGTTACCGTTTGTACGTGATTTCGGACAGTCTGTTGGAAAACAGATGTTTTATTTCTAAATTTAATTATGTCAGTTATATTTTTTATTTTATAATTTAAATGTTTTTTTAAATTTTTAAATATATAAGGATTATGTTTTGATTTTTTTATTTATATAATTATCATTGTAAATTGTATTAATTATAATCAATGTTTAAGAAACTAAATTTTCTTAAATCTTATTTAGATTGATTTAATGAAATGTATACAATTTAGTATAAATTAATTTAGATTAATTAATGATGATTTATGGGTTAATGTAATTTTGAACTAAATATTAAAAGTATAAAAGAAAATGTGGAGAAATAGTATTTAGCTCTATAAAAGAATAAACAATTATTAATGTAATGTTGAGTTATAAACTAAACAATTTTTAATGTAATGTTGAATTATAAATTATCTTTACCTAAAAATGTTTTAACTTTATCTATAATCAAAGAATGAACAATTTCCTATGTAATGTTGAATTATAAACTATCTTTATTTAAAAATGTTAACTTCACTCTAATGTAGCATTGAACTCTATAAGTGTGATGTTTTGAACTCTACACTAAATATGTGCTCTATCTAGGGTGAAGTCTATGGATTAGGGCTTTTTTTATATTCACAAATTTGTCCTTTGCATGCACATTTGATCTCACTCAATGTGTACCTTTGCACTGCAATCTGCTTGATTAGTCCTTGTTTGCTCAACTCCTTTTGTGATATGAAATTGGTGGTATTTATAAATACTTTTGGAAGATTGTCATTATGTTGCAAAGGGACACATTTGCCTAGGTCAACCGCCCAAAATGTGTGTAAAAAACCAACAAACTAAAGATAAGCACCTCATAATATTGTTTACAAATTCATCACTCCTTTTAGTGCACTAACTTAAATGTTTTTATGATGTTAAATGAATGCATACCATATTAATGATGTGTACAACATTGCAAGTTGTGGGGAGAGGAGGGTTAATTGACTCAGTCAAATGAAGGCAACAAGTAGATATTATAATTATGTTTATGCTTACTCGGCATCAAACACAAAATAATAAGTTTCTTGTTTTTGAAGTTATATATATGAATAATACATATAGAATACATGCATTTTTTTCATTTGTTTCTTTTATATCTATTATATGTTTGTGTGAAGTGCAATGTGATTCTAGTTTTAGTGTAATGTGATTTTAGTTTTAATTTTAGTGTTATTTGAGTTCCACATTCATTTGCTTATGCAAAGTAGGTTGAATAACTATCATATAATAAACCCATATAATTGAGTATGCCCCTCGAGCAATGTGATCAATATTTAGAAAATTATCCTTTCACATTTTACAAATGAATTTAGTTTGTTAATGCCTCAAGTATTTGCATATGCATATTTTTGGAGGCATTCTCTAAACCTTTATAAGAGGTCTATAAAAAAATTGTCAACACTAGCTAGATTAACATGAGAAACATGCTCTATATAGGTACTTTATGCCACTTGTACACTTGTTATTGCATAAAGGACACTATAACCAAAGTGTGCCAAAAACATAATGCAAAAGGTCATGGTTATGTAATTTTTACCATTACATTTTGTCCCCACTTTGATGTGCATATGAACTACAATGAGGGTGCATGCCAAAGTAAAACAAGCAATCAACATGATTTTTTTTTGGAAACATGTAGATGATGACAAATGGTTCACTCTTGTGCAAATTTGGGCCCATATACCTAATTCTTACCTCACCCTTATTTACATAATATTATGCTTATTGACACACCTCACTTCTATGTGCATATGCTCCCCCACATGTGACATATATATTTAGTATCCATACTAATCCATCCACTAATTATCGCTTTAATCACCATGTAAAAGCCTTAGGAATAACCCTCCTTGGCCTGGTGTACCCTTAAGAGAAGGTTTTCCCCACATTAGGAATTTGACCTCATCTTTCCTCTACATAATCATGTGTTTTAGCTTATTGTTCTAAAGTTGATACCCCCAATCTTGGGAATTAGGTATACTTTCTAGGATAAACGGAAAAGTAACTCAAATCACCAACCCATGGAATCTAAAATCATGTCAATATTGAAAGCAAGAAAATGTGTAAAATGTGATTTCTACACTAATCTATAAGAGGATATATGTGAAAAAATTAAACTAATAACACAATTACAAAAAAAGAGACACAAAAGTAATATATCATAACACAATGACTTATATAGAGAAAACCCTTTTGAGAGAAAAATTTTATACTCCAAAGAAAATCAATATATTATTCAATAAAAAATGGTTACAATACACAAGTGCAAAGTCTAAGCCTTTATAGGAGCATCACCAACTAGAGATCTAGAGTAACTATACTAGTATAATAATACATATGAAACTCACAATCAAAACCTTAATCTCAAGCATCTAATAAATAGGAGACACAATACATAAAGCCAATAAATGGTAATTAGGAAACCATGAGATAAATCAACCTAAATTGTGGCACCCAAATTCTTAGTTATAAATCCAACACCCAAACTCCAAGATGAGTCCATAGGCTAAATATACCATATTTCTTCCACTTACCATAAGATCATCATAATCCATTTACCAATTTGGGTGCTCTTTCTTGGCTCTATTATCTCCATTCAGAGATGTATTAGGATGTTCTATAAGACACATCATAAGTCATAAACAAATGTAACTCCCTCTTGTGGTGCTTTTCTATGTCATATATGCTTTTACATTTCCAATGTGGAAGGCTTAACTTCTAAAGATCGTATTTTTTTAACCAAAAGGTCATTTAGACCTATTTTTGAAAATTATAGAGCTCAAAGTGATCTATGTATGACACATCCAAGAATTGATACCAAACAAGGCTTTAAATGTATGCAAGAATATCAAAAGTTGTAATATTTTGTTGAATGAATTGTTGTCATGTATGTATGAGAAATAATCTACTAGATATCATTATTTGTCAAATAGAGAACATCTAAATGATGTCATTAGGGAGACCCACATAGGTTTTGTAGAGCCTAAAGTGCAGAGAAAATCGTCACTAACAAACAATTTTATGTTCGTTGGACAGTCTCCAAGAATCCTTAACCATAAGACTTGGTTCATCTTTAGAGGAGACTATAGAATTAGTTGGAAACATCAATAGGTTGATGGCATTGGTGATAGATTTGACATATATCTCAAATAGTATTAAGGATTAGAAAGATCTTCATTTTAGAGGAGGATGAAAAAATTAGAGAAAGGTTGAGCAATTGTAGAGCCAAGAGAAAGATATGGTCACCAAAAGCCCTAGGGTTTCAATCCCCAACTTTGGGTAAAGATATTTTAGTATTGTAATGATCTAGGTTTGTCCCATATTTATAATAAATATTTATAACCTTTGTAGATTTAATGATTAAAAGAAAATCAACCTTATTTGAGTGCCTCCTTGTGTATGGTGTACATTTCTAAATGTGTGCTAGTTAGTTAGTTAGTTGGACGACTCTAAAAAACTTGCAAAGCTTTTGCAAGGTATCTTCTCATAATAATAAAGGAAGTGTATGGGTATACTTATGGATTATTGAGTAGAATCATTTAATATATTTAAATATTTATTATTTTTTTAATGCATGTGTAGAGCCTAACTAACTTGTGCATTTTGAAAGGCATAGTCTTTTGTGGTGTCTTGATTAAGGTGTCACCTTAGGTTACCATTGTTATAGTTTTGTATGAACTTAGAAACTTTGTTTCCCAACTAGATAAAATTATCTATTTGCTATTGGTTCTAATTCCCCATCATCCTAACACACTCAAAATTAGTTAATATAGACTTATTGGTAGTTTTATTTATTTTGGTTTGTCCTTATTGCCATGTCTAAATGTATATAACAACATAAGGGATTATTATAAAACACATTCATAGATATTAGTGTGGTATATGACCTACTCTAATAAGTTGCTTGATCTTGAGTATTATAAACCAACATATAAGTACAAAGTGGCAACTAAAATAGGGGCGTGTTATGCAATGAGTGTGGTTTGTATCAAGGTTAGCGTTTATTATTTGTGGTGATATTTTTTATGTAACACCTTAATGAAAACCCCATTGGCTTAGTAAGAAAAAAATATAGGAGGCCTAATCCATCTCAATAATTGGTCCTTAGTTGCTCAACTCTAAACATAAGTTTTCTGGTATTCTTCCTAAGTTTGATGCACTTGACACTTGAGAGACTATCCAACCCTAGGGATTTGGGACCGTCAACTCATATCACCATCACATTAAATAAGATATAGTATTATCCATATCTAAACTCTCACGTTAAAATAAAGCATCATTTTTAAATTATCAAAAAGCTTCAAATCTTAAGTTAATTATTTTTCTAGTTTGATAATAAAATAAATAAACCGTTCTCTTTATTTTTCCATTGTGTTCACTATTTTGAGATTATTCTCATGTATTCAATATTATTATATATACATATATTTTTATTTATTCGCAACTAATATTAATACATCTACATATATATATATATAAATTTAATCAAAATAAATATAAACTAGCATTCGCACCTTGGTGTGCAATGGGTATGCCGAAGAGGTGTGGAATTGGTCAATTAGGAAAAAAATGGTCTGGTTTTTGCATACATTTGTGCAACACATAAGGTTAATTGGCAGACCATTTAGTGAATGATTTTGTTTGTGCAACAAAGGTCTCAATGGAGAAGTGATAGCTTCAAATCAATCGTGAATCCTTTTATAGGTATCCAAACACAGTTGAGACAAAACCTTTGAATGAGGAGAGAGAGGAGCATATGGAGATAGAGGAAAAAATAGAGTGATACATAAAGAACAAAGAGAGAGGACCTAATAAAGAGAGGGATATACAGAGAGGGAAGAGGGAGATATTGAGACATACACATATTGAGAGAGGGAGATGGAGACAAATAGATATAGATATGCAGAGAGATAGAGAGACAAATATGTAGAGGGAGAGAGAGATAAGAGAAATAAAAGGAAATGTATATTGAGGGAAGAGAGATTAATAGTTAAAATTTCATCTATAACATCTAACAAAATCTCCTCCCATTATGTTGTGATAGGTACCATACCCTATTATAGATGTTTTATTTTGGCACAATTGAGGAGAAGATAGGAAAATACTTTTGAGATTGACTTTATACATGTCAATTGCATTTTCTTGAAAGTTTCTAAGTACTTTTCTACAAATCCATTTTGTGCATATTCTATGATTGTAGAAAGAATGACAACACATATTTTGGGAATTATATGAAACAATTTTCTCCCACAAGATTTGATCACTTTGAGTTTAGGCTCCAAGTGTCGGGTCCATTAGATTAAAGTTGATAATGTGGATTGCCTAATTGGTCTCCAAGTAGTGTAGGTTGCATGTTATAAAGATTCATTACTTCTTACCCAAAAAAGATGGGTGAAGTTATTTCTAGTTGATGCATTGACAAGGACCTTATTGTAACGTGATATGTAGGTATGATGGATACCATATAGCATAGAACTAATTTTTCCAAATCATTTTTAGTGGTAAGTTATATTGTATTGCATATTTTAACTTAATACTAATACTATTTTGTGATGGTAGAAATGGGCCCTTGTTTTGTAATAAGATCGTAATCTTGCCATCCCTACCATGACTGTTAATGGTGTGCTTGTTTAAAATGATACAAACCCTATCAATGATGTTGAGGAGGAAAAACAGGAAAAAAATGGTAAATGAAAATGGGCAAAAAGGAGGAAAAATGAGCAAAAAATGGTGAATGAAAACTGACAAAGAGTATGAATGGATGAGATCATCCTGATCGTCTTGCATCCTTTTTTCAGCACTGCACTTTTTTTATGGTAAAAAGGAGGTTTCCCACCTCATATAAGGAATACTCCATAGGACATGTCATTTTTCATTGAATATGTACTAAGTTATAAAAAAATTGTTGGTTTGAATCCCTTGTGATTGACCCATTCTATCTTTTTTCTCACTTCTCTTGTTTATGCTTTTTTTTTCACTTTTTGGGAGTCTTAAATTACATTATGTCATTATTTTCCTTATACTCATTCTTATCCATGCAATGTTGAAGAAGGGATGCAAGACAATGAGAGTGGTCTCATCCATTCATAAAAATATTGCACAAAGGAGACATCGGATTCACTGAAGTTGATACATATGCAGTGGAAGAATTATTATCTATCAAGATTAGAAATTACTTATATCAAAGTCTTAGGAAAGCATTGGCCATGAAAGTAGATCTAACATGTTTTTTTTAAGAGAAGATGCCTCTTTACTATAAATTTTACATTTTATTTTTCTTTGGTGTGTCATTAGTAAAATCTATGCAACATAGAGAGATGAATATAGGCAGAGAAATAGAGCATGAAGAAGAGAGAGAAGAGATATAGATGGAAAAATAGAAAAGTAGGAGGGGGAATGTAATGCCCCGTCTTGTAACCTATGGAATGTTGCATTTGTCTATGTAAGTGAAATAATTTTTTTTTTAAGTGTTAATATTAACTTTATTAATTGCATACATTCTCTAAGTTATGCGACGTCACACTACTTGAGATTGCATAGACGACTTTAGTATTTAGCATTGCATATATTTAATTTAACATAAACTTAAAAGTAAACATTGCATAACATTTGAATTCCATTCATGAAAGTATAAAGTACAAATAAGATTCTTACATTGCATTTGAAATGACATTACAATACTCATTCTTCAGATGAGGTAGATCAAATAATAGCTTACAATTACATATTTCAAATGTTCACCTCATAAACAATTGAGGGATGTTACAAATACAAGATTTCCAATGATACAATTAAGGAAATACACATATATCCAAATATGAGCTCTCCATCCATGAAGCTCTCGTTGCCATGATCATAAACTGGGGACCCAACGGAGTAAGGTGCACGTTCCACCCAACCATGTGGTACCCATAGGTCCACCTCCCGTGCTAGGAGATAGTAATAAGGTTCCCTAGACATAATCTACTAATCCTAGACACAAGTACATACTTAATTGATGGTTACATTGCTTCCAGATTTAGGATAATCAAACATACTAAGCTCACAAGGTAAACTGTTATTTTAGGTGGAGTTTCATCACAATGTTGCATAGGTTACCCTGGTGTTTCTTCCTAGGTTTTGGCTCCCAACTTGGGTTACCCTGGTAACCTTTTACGAAACCCAGCCCCATATGCAAACTGTTGTGAAATCAAATATCTTTTAAAGTAACAAGATATCAATTTTCCATTCTAGGCCTTCTCAACTTAATCTCAAGACTGAACTAGCTCTTGAGTCTATAAGCGAGGCATATTAATCTAATTAAAGATTTTAAGCTAACTAATGTTTTGTTTTAGTTTCCATTGACTTACTAACTCTCCATGAGTTACCCAGGCACCACTTTGTGTGTCGGCCCTCACACAGAGCCACTCCCCTAAAAATAACTTAAGGAATCTAAGTTTTCCTGACTAAGGCAAACAAGGTGTACAAGAATACAACATATAATTCTACACTTTTCATAACGAACATCAAGTCTATGTTCATAAAACCAAGTGTCTAAACACCATGCAAAAAATCATGTACACAACCTTAGTCAACACAAGAATTCTATTTAATCAATTACAATTCCCACATTTAAGACAAACTAATCTGGAAGACTTGTACATCTAAAACATTCCCAATTTGCCCAATTAAAAGAAACACAATTTAAAGCAAATCGAAACATTGGGAATCTACGTTAGGATTTACTAAATCCAAACAAGTCAATAGAAATAAAATGAAATAAAAATAACTTGATTAAAATTCTTTTCTCATTATTAAAAGAAATAATATCATTTAACCTAAACTTAGTTTTCACAATTTCACACAGAAATTAAATACTGATTCTTTTTAATCCTTATAGTCTTATAACTAATCAATCTTATGCATCTAAACATCTAATGATCTTTATCTCATTTAAATACTAAAATATTTTCTTTATACTTATAAATTATATATACAAATACAAATATATATATATATATATATTAAACCAAACCCTAAATCCGAATTTATATAAAGCATAGTTCAGTGAACATATTGTATTTATTTTTCTAAACTTTGTTTTAAGGAGTGCATACCACACAACCACTGTAAAAAAAAACAGCAAAGTATAAATTACTAGGCGACGACATCCATAGATGGGGTCGGCCTGAGTGGTGGCGGTGAGCTGGGGTTGCTCCCATCGTCGCCTCCCTTAGGGGGGGCGGCTGTGGGAACAGCCACAGCCCTCTCCCACCATCGCCTCCCTTAGGGGCGACAGCTATGGGAACGGTCGTAGCCCTCTCCCATAAAATAAAATAAAGTCCGTGGGTTTTAATCCCTACGAAAATTTGGTATTCGAATTTGTTTTTTTTCAAATTTTGTTTTTTTTTAAATATTTCCAAATCCAAATCTTGCCTGTACGGCGACTTCAAAAGAAATATCCATGTATTGAATACAAAACTTTTACAATCTAATTTATATATGAATGTATATATATATATGAATATATATATATATATATATATATATATATATGAATATATATATATATGAATATATATATATGAATATATATATATATATGAATATCATATATATATAAATTCACAACTAAAAGAATAAAAGATTATTAAAATAATGCATATATTTTCAACAGGGTTTGAAATGGGGAAATTGAGAAATTTCAACAGGGTTTTACAATGGAAAATACGCACAAAAATTTCCAATCAAATTCTAATTTATCCCCAAAGGTTTCAATTGTCATTTCCCCAAACAAATGATTTCCTTCACAAATTTTAATTCAAACTGTTTCCTACACGAAGCTTTTATCAAGGAAATAACAAATTCTCTATAGACTAATTTGCTGAGAAGAACAGAGATTAAATCACAAACAATTTCTTCAATAGGCATGATTTTTAAACAATTTTAACAAAACTTCTCAATACTAATTCTTATTCACAGACAAACTTTTCAAAAGGATTAATTCAAATAAATAATAGTGAAAAACCTATTTCCTGTAGCTTGAAATTTGTCTGTAGGGGAGAATCTTTACTGCCTATTGCGTGCAATCCTCCAAAGCTTCTCCAGAACACAAAATCCAGAAAGATGCTAAAACCAACCCAAAGAGATCTTCCAGAAATATACAGCAAATCCCAAAGCAAAATTCACAAATTTACTCAAACCAATATATTTTTTAACAGAACCCTATTATTTCATTTCCTGTGAAGAAGTAATCTTCTATTTTCCCCAAATCCCAGATAACCTCTGAGAAAATCCTCAACAAGAAACAATAAATTTAACTACCACACATATCGAGAAGAAAATATCTTCTAACAACTTACCGGTAAATCTTTCTTTCTTCTTTTTTAAGATTTGCATGCTTATTAAAAAATTAAAGAATTCAAATTTCTTTTCTTTATTTTATTTATTTATTTAACAAATAAAATACCATTTCCCACATAGCAATTAATTTTAAATTTAAATCTATTCACACAATTAAAGCAACTTTAGTTTAATTTATTTATTTATTTAATTAAATAATTTTAATCTTAATGATCAAATTACTTAACCAAACAAACTAATTAATTAATTAAATAAAATGTAAAACTTTATTGTCAACATTTAAAATTAATTTAAATAAACAGTAAATAAAAGAATAATAGTCTATCATTAAATTGACAAAATTTTCCTTTCAAAAACAATTAATCCAATCAGGCACAAACGAGACAACTAAAGACACCAAACTTAATTGACGACATACTTGACCAGGTTTAAGACTAGACTAGGATAAACCTTGTTACTACCTCCCAATCAACATTTCCATTGAGTCTTGACACGCTCAGACCTGAGTAACCAGGTGGAGTTGGTGTCATGTACCTGCAATCCTGCAACCAAATAAATGACATACATATATATAATCCATTGTACAAACACACCATGCGGAGAAAATCACGAAAATCACAGGGCACTTGCAAGCAAGTGATGCAACTTCGTTCTCCACACCAATACACATCACATCAAACTGACAAATTAAGTAACAATTAATCTACCATAAACATATATATAGCAATAACATCTGAAGGAAATATCTACGCTATTACAAAGTATGTCAGAAATTAATTATCACCATACAATGTATCATCATATCACAAAATGAATCCACTGTCGCTCAAAAGTAGTGATCAAAATATTCAAAACAAAGTACCAAAGTCTAACAGTGTGAAAACATGCAAACAATAATCATAAGCAAAATGGAGAAGAACAGAGATTAAATCACAAACAATTTCTTCAACAGGGACGATTTTTAAATAATTTTAACAAAACTTCTCAATACTAATTCTTATTCACAGAAAAACTTTTCAAAAGGATTAATTCAAATAAATAACAGTGAAAAACATGTTTCCTGTAGCTTGAAATTTGTCTGTAGGGGAGAATATTTACTGCCTGTTGTGTGCAATCCTCCAAAGCTTCTCCAGAACACAAAATCCAGAAAGATGCTAAAACCAACCCAAAGAGATCTTCTAGAAATATACAGCAAATCCCAAAGCAAAATTCACAAATTTACTCAAACCAATATATTTTTTAACAGAACCCTATTATTTCATTTCCCGAGAAGAAGTAATCTTCTATTTTCTCCAAATCCCAGATAACCTCTAAGAAAATCCTCAACAAGAAACAATAAATTTAACTACCACACATGTGTCGAGAAGAAAATATCTTCTAACAACTTATCGGTAAATCTTTCTTTCTTCTTTTTCAAGATTTGCATGCTTATTAAAAAATTAAAGAATTCAAATTTCAAATTTCAAATTTCTTTTCTTTATTTTATTTATTTATTTAACAAATAAAATACCATTTCCCACATAGCAATTAATTTTAAATTTAAATATATTCACACAATTAAAGCAACTTTAATTTTATTTATTTATTTATTTAATTAAATAATTTTAATCTCAATGATCAAATTACTTAACCAAACAAACTAATTAATTAATTAAATAAAATGTAAAACTTTATTGTCAACATTTAAAATTAATTTAAATAAACAGTAAATAAAAGAATAATAGTCTATCATTAAATTGGCAAAAATTTCCTTTCAAAAACAATTAATCCAATTAGGCACAAACGAGACAACCAAAGACACCAAACTTAACTGACGACATACTTGACCGGGTTTAAGACTAGACTAGGATAAACCTTGTTACTACCTCCCAATCAACATTTATGTTGAGTCTTGACACGCTCAGACCTGAGTAACCAGGTGGAGTCGGTGTCATGTACTTGCAATCCTGCAACCAAATATAGACAAAGAAATAGAGCATAAAGAAGAGAGAAGAGATATAGATGGAAAAATAGAAAAGTAGGAGGGGAAACAGAGAAAGATAAAAAGAGTGATAGAGGAGACATAGCGATATATAAAGAAAAGTAAATTGAGAGATAAATTGAGAGAGAGGGAGATAGACAAGGTGAGAAAGAGACACATTTATAGAGAGGAATAGAGAGATAGGGGATGGGAGAAAAATAAGAGATAAAGGGAAACTAAGACTAGATAGGGAGAGAAAGAGACACATTTATAGAGAGAGATAGAGAGATAGGATTTGAGAAAAAAAAGATATATAAAGGGAAACAAAGATTGACTTTTGATCAACTATTATGCGACAACAATCCAAAGATGACACGTGTCCATGGAGATCTATCTCTCTACCTATCTCTCTCTATGTCACTCTATCTGACTCTCCCTCTTTATCTCTTTATGTCTCTATCTCTCCCCATGTCTCTATATATATTCTTATATATCTCCCTCTCCCTCAATGTTATTTTCTACACCAACATTTGCAACTACACCATTTGACATGTCATTCACAATTGTACTAATTGGTAAGTCAGAGTTTCTATAGGAGAGAGGGCCAAGGGAGGAAGCCACTTAGAAATTCCATAGGACATGTCATTTTTCATTGAATATGTAGTAAGTTATAAAATGTTTGTTGGTTTGAATCCCTTGTGATTGACCCAGAGTCTTAAATTACGCTATGCCATTATTTTCCTTATACCCATTCTTGCTTTTCTCTAGTTTGACACACAACCTTATGAGTGTGTAGATACTATTTTGATTATATGTTATTGAATTAACATTTTACTTAATTTTCCATCCAACAACCATATTAAGTTTAATTTAATTTGATTTGTTCTATTATATCTATGCATTATTTACAAATTTAAATTTGACTAAAATAAAGATCGTTTCTATAATTACAAAGTAATAATAAATCTATCTATACATTATTATGTAATATTAACTAGAATTTAAATGATATGTATTTAATATATAAAGTATTATATCATATCTAATAAAATTTAAATAATATTTAGTATGGAATAATAAGTTAAATAGAATATAATTATATAATAAATATTATATTATATTTGTATTAATATTATATTTTATAATAAATAATATATAAATATTATATATAGTAATATATAGTATATCATTTTGATATTATATAATATAATATACAATAAACATATAAATATAATAAATAATATAATATAATGTATATTATATATATTAAATATCAAATATTAGGATAAGGTTGTTCATCAAATATTATTAAATACAATTTTTTATAATTTTCTTTTCCACACGTTTTTATTTGAGGCAGCCAAATGGAAGAGTTTGCAGGTAAAATATTAAGCATATAAAAATCGGCTTTAAAACAAATTAAAAAATTAACGAAAAAATGATCAACAACTAGACATGTTTCGATCATCTTATATATAAGGGAAAGGGGCCCATAGTGGGTAGGGGTCCAATGGTGGGTATAAAAGTAGGTCTGAGTGGGCCCCATAGTAGGTAGGCTTAATATCCAATAAACTTACACTTAATATCCAATTTCAAAACACTTTTATCCATAAAGCACACAAATTGACAAATCATGTGATGCCACATTAGTGCACCAATAATACATTACTTAGAGACCCACTATGGGTCTCACCTTTTTTTGGGGCCTTTTTGGATGCCTTGACAAAAAGCATGCTAATGTGGCATCATATTTGATGATGTAGCCTTGAAACCAATTTTTATAAGCAAGGGACTTGCCAAATAAGTTGTACAAATTTGGGAGTGATTAGAAATTTTCACATAAGACTTTGGGAAGTGCAAAGTTAGGGTGGCCCACTATAGACCGCTCTTTGACAAGATCAACTCGCCCTTTTTCAAATAGATAATAAAAAATAGTGATTAAAAATTATTTAGCGAAGGCGTTCCCTGTAAAGGCGTTCGCTATATGAAATGGACGACCTATTTTTTGAATAAGGATGTACCACGATGCAATTAATCTCAATCGTTTATAACCGTATTCACTCTCACCAATGGCAGACAAAAAAAAGTTGGCTAATGGTTTTGGCAGCAGTCATAAGCTATGTAGGCAGGCATCCCTAATGCTATGGCCTTTCGGAGTTCCAAGGGGCCGCTGTTATCCTCTGCAAACTAAGGTAGGGCCCACCTATTGTTATATATTTTCTTGAAAACTCTCCCGTTTCAGTTTATTTGCGGTTATCTATGTTGCCCCTGTCACCATCACGTTAATGTTTGCAGGCACGCCAAGACTCTTCCTTTTACTGGGCGAACTATAATGGTCCCCGTCTGGTTATCGTCTGTATGTGATTTCGAAAAGTCTGTTGAAAAATCAGCAGAAATCCATTCAAAGCTCTTTTGCTGATTTTTCAACAATCAACCGAAAAAAATAAAATTAGACTGTACAGATTTACTGTGCACACGTCGAATTCATGGACTGAAGCTTTTGTTGATCAGATCTGTTGGTTGCTCCGTCTGCAAAAGCTATTTCGTCCTGAATACTACTGCTCTACTGTTGTCCAAATGAGTGAATATATTACAGTTTTTTCACTTTTTTTGAAACGGTTCTTAGATTCGATTGTGTGATAAGTTTTTGGTCGTCCATTATTTGAATGAAAGAAAGAGGTCAAGAAGAAAAATGGGAAGTTGCAGACCATTGCCAGACGGAAAAGATAGGGATGAGAGAGGGGAAGGATTGCACATGGGAACTAGACAATGGATAGAAGAAAAATACTTAAATAAAAATAAAAATAAGAACTAGCATATATATATATATATATATATATATATATTAAATATTAATATATATATATATAAAATATGCGGAGAGTTATCCTTGTCTAGATGCCTATTTTAAATTGTAACTATTTTTTTTTGCTTTTTCATATTTATCTTCTCAATTGTAATATTAAAATATATTTAAGTTTTATTGAAAATATTTAAAAAATTAATATTTAAGTTTTACAGCCACTTGCACCTGAAATTTAACTTTTTTAGTTTTTCCTTACAAAGATTTTTGGATGCCATTATTTATTACATGACACTAATTATTTAGTTTTAGCTTATTTTTTTAATTAAATTGATTTCAAAATCTAAAAAAGCAACATGACCGCCACTTGCATGTTGAATTTAACTTGATTAGTTTTTTCCTTACAAAGATTTTTGGATGCCATTGTAATAGGCCTCTCGGCATAATTAGCAATTACAAATCACATATAGTTTAATCCAAAAAAATACACTTTTATTGATATGGATTATGGAAATCTTATGTCTTTGGTTTTTATTTTGTTGTATTTTTTATTTTATAGTTTTAGTTTTTTAAATATATATGGATAATCAAAACATGTGTCTTTAATGTTAAAAATAAGTTTTCTTAAATCCGATCTATGTTGATTTAATGAAATGTATCAATTAATTTAAATTAATTATTGAGGATTTATGGATTAACATAATTTTGAATTAAATGTTAAAAGTAGAAAAAGTAAATGTGAAGGAGAAATACTAATTAGTTCTATAATAGAAGAACTAATGATTTTTGTATAATCGTGATTTACAAACTAGCTTTATCAAAAAATGTTACATCTTTTCTAATGTAATCTCGAATTATAAATTGTGTACCTTTACACTATAATTTGCATGATTTGTCTTTGTTTGCTCAACTCCTTTTGGGATATGAAACTAGTGGTATTTATAAATACCTTTGGAAGATTGTCATTATGTTGCAAAGGGACACCTTCACTTACATCAACCCACCAAAATGTGTGTAAAAATTTGACAAACAATGGGCAAGCACCCTAGAATAATGTATGCAAATTTATCAGTCTTTTTAATCCATCAAGCTAAAGTGTTTTACTATTAGTTGCTCCTTGAATGCTTCTACGATGTCAAATGAATGCCTTCTATGCCAATGATGTATACAACTTCGCAAATTGTGGGGAGTGGAGGGTCAACTTAATCAAATGAATGCAACAACTAGATATTATAATTCTACTTATGCTTACTTTTACTTAGCATCAAACACATAACAACAATTTTCATGTTCTTGAACCTATATGTGAATAATACATGTAGAATCTATGCATTTTTAATGTGCTTATCTTTTAGTTGTTATATGTTTGTGCAGTTTCTAGTTGTTATATGTTTGCATGTAGTGCAACTTAATTATAGTTTTATTTTTAGTTTTATTTGAGTTTCACATTCATTAGATTATGCAAATTAATTTGGATAGTTGACATATAAATAAATGCATATAATTGAGTGTGCCCATGAAGTAGTGTGGTCAACATTAAGAAAAATATTCTTTTATATTTTACTAATGAATAGTTTGTTAACCACTCAAGTATTTGCATATGCATAATTTTGGAGGCATTGTAAACCTTTCTAAGAGGAGGCCTATAAAAAAATTTGACACTAGTTAGATTAACATGAGAAGCATGCTCTATATGTACACATTATACCACTTGTAGACTTGTTATTGCATAAAGGACACTCTAATCAAAGTGTGCCAAAATCATAATGGAAAAGGTCATGGTTCTATAATTTTCACCATTACATTTTCTCTCTACTTTGATGTGCATGCATGCGAACTTATATGAGGGTGTATGTCAAAGTAAAACAAGCAAACAACATAGAACTTTCTTGATACATGTAGATGATGAAAAATGGTGTGCTCTTGCACAAAGTTGGGCCCACTTACCTAATGTTTACCTCACCCTTATTGATGCAATATTACACTTATTGACACACGCCCCTTGTATGTGCATGTGTTCCCATATAAGTGACATCTATTTAATTATCCATATCAATCCATCTTTAAAATTATACCTATTTAATTATCATGTAAAAAACTTCAAGAATTACCTTTCCAAGCCTAGTGTACCCTAAAGAGAAGGTTTTCCCTATCTTATTTGACCTCAACTTTCCTCTAGCTAATCATGATTTTTAGCTTATTGTTCTCAATTTGGCATACCCAATCAAGGGAATTAGGTATGCTCTCAAAGGTTAGTGGAAAAGTTTAACTCAAATCACCAACCCATGGAATGTACAATCATGACAATATTGAAATGAAGTTGAGGTGTAGAATATGCTTTCTACACTAATTTATGAGAGGGTATATGTGCAAAAATTAAACTAATCATATATTTATAAGGAAATAAACATAAAATCAATACACCACAATGCAATGAATTACATAGAGAAAACCCTTTTAGGAGAAAAACCACAAACTCCAAAGCAACTCAATGTATTGCTCAGAAATCAAAGGTTAAATACACTTGCAAAGTCTAGGCCTTTATAGGAGTATCATCAACTAGAGATATACAGTAATTCTAACAACATAATAATAATACCTACAAAACTCATAATAATTCTAGAAGGATGATTATAAACTTTTCTTTTGTTGTATATATAATCAGCGATATATGTATGGAATATTCTTGTGTTTGTCTAATTTTCTAGGATTTCTTGAAGTTCATTGGGTTAACTTGTCTATAATGTAGATTTATAAAATCATTTAAACATTATTGACATCATAATGTGTAGATTATTATGTTAATTATATAATATTATATGGATTATTGTTAATTAATGATTATGAATTTGATGATTTTATGGACTAACTACTATTGTCATGATCATGAGGTGGATGTATAGATAGCTTCCCCCTCTTGTTTGAAGAGATAGAGCATCATCCAAGAGAGAGTGATATATCAAGGATAGAAGACTATTGTACCATGTTTCCAAGAATGAACACAAATTTACACAATTCATAGGTCATGTGTATGTTTAATGCATATAGTCAATCATTTTAAGTGTTGTAAGAATAATATCATTGTTTGGCTTATAATTGTACATTTGAATTTTCTATTAATTGGTGAAGCTTCTAATGCATGCCATTATTTTGAAATGCACCTTTGCTTGTGGTTTTTAAGTAAAAATGTGTCTACATTTTTATCTAAATTATTTTGGATCCTTGTGATATTGATAACAAAGGTATATAACCTTATTTGCATAACCTATACCACATATAACCTTTCATTCATGTATTCAATGAAGTGATTTTGAAAGTTAGTTTGAAATTAAAAGGGTTTATGAATTCAAAAAGGAGAAATAAAATAAAAGGGTTTTATCATTATGAAAGCCTTAGTGAATAGGGTAATTACAACTTGTGGAAGTTGGAATAGAGATGATTCCACCATTATGAAGGAGGTGGAAGAGATTCCTAGTGAAATGGGGAGTTATGGAATACATGGAATTGATATCAATTTGGGGTTCATCCATTTGGAATGCATTTTTTTGGCAAGGAGAGGTTGTGGGTGAAAAGGAGGGGGGGAGTTTGAGAAGATTAAGGAGTTGAAGTGAATGTCCATGAGTATGTAGTTTTCCCTACAAGTTACGATAGTAATGGAGCATGTTATTTGATGGCTTATTGTATTCCAGCTACGTTGATATTTGCATAAACCTTCATTTTTTATCTATTTTTGAGCTCTATATACTTATGGTTGAATAGATTATTTTCTTGATTACTACTATTAGTTTTACCATTATTATTGAAAGTTGTGGTTGTATGTGTTTTTGTGAGCATTTAAACTAGCTAACATATAATAGTCATAACTAGTAAATGTTTTCATGTTATTTAATGGTTGTTTCAAACTACCTAAGTTTGATAGGGTTTCGATGTTAAACAATTCAAGGTTGTTTCGACCTTCCTGAATATTATTCATGATATTGATAAGGTTTTACATTGGTAAATTAATTCAAGTTCATTTCAACTTTCTTGAGTATGTAAACTAATACAATGTCATTCATTTGAGGTTAAGGTAGATCATGTTGTACAACTAGTAAATAGTTGTAAAATTATCCATGGTCATTGATTACTACAGTTGGAAGTGTAGAAACCAATGTTTGAATGAGGTATACAATCATTAGGGATGTAGTAACTTCAAACCATATTAGGAAACTCTTATTCCTCTATTAAAAACCTGTATATTGTATCATTTAGGTTTGGGAAGGGTTGCAAAGAAATATAACTCAATGTGATTTCTCATTAATGTAAACATATATACTTTACATCATGAAGACTAGTTTATTTGTATAGTTGGCTCTCTGGCTGGAAGAAATCAATAAGTGATAACAATTTTTTCATTCAAGTTATCATCCTTAATTGAGGGAAAGATGGTAGTGTCTTAAGTATGACTATGAATATTTTTCTTCCTCCATAATTTATGAGTCCTTACTATTGTGCTTTGTTACAAGAATAAACTATTTGAAATAGAGAAATGTAAAATAGTCTCCTCTTTAACTATATTCTACCTTCATTTTGACTTATTTGTAGTAAGTGTAAAGCCTCTAGAATTATGCAATTTTATAAAATTATTTAAGTATTATTTCTATTAAGTTTATGAGCTATTGTTCCTTATTCACAGGAGGAAAATTGATAAGTTTAATATGATTTTTATCAAAAGATACCTTTATGCTTATTTGATAGCACTAAATATTAGAAAAGACTTTAACAATTACATATACCAAAAAAGGATTGTTGTGTTAATTCTATTATGGAATCAAACCTATTCAAGTGTATGTATAATGTGGAGCAATAAAGCTATCTTATAATGATTCTTTTGTTTATTTATTTATTTATATAAATTTATATAGGGTTTATTTATTTTATTTATTTATGTTATGTGGTTGATTATGATACCAAAGATTTACTATATAGTATTTGAAAGGTGGAAAATTGTCATTGACTATGGTTTAGGACATAAAACAACAATCTTCTACACTTCTCATTCAAGGAAACCCTAGAGATCTCAATCCAAGGATGAAGTAGGGGAAAGAGATCTGCAATAGGGATGTTCTAAAGTGTGATTAGGTACTAAAAGAGGGTTCACCACCAAGCTAGGGCTTGGAAAGATAAGAGATGAATGAATCATGCAAAGTACCATGCAAAACCCAACTAGATGACCTAGGAAATGAAACTGAAATGTAGAATATCAAACTGGAAATGAACAGAGGTGCACCTAGAAGAGTGATGAGGTCAAAAAAAGCTCCAAAACCCTTAAAACTTGTTGTTTGATGCTCATTGGGACTCATACGCCAGTCTGGGTGATTTAGTCCCAGACTAGGGTTTCTGTGCCAAAACTAGAATCTGACAGTGTATGATCTGAATCTCTTGAAACCTAAAAAATGTACTATACTAGAACTCATACACCACAAGTGGCATATCAATCCCACTCTACTTTTTTAGAGGGCCAGGACCTGAATCTACTCTCCTATCCTTGCTCTTCCTTCCACACTACATTTCTGGATCTAAAACCCTGATTTACAACCTGTAGGTGACTTTTCGTGAAGATAGCAACATTGCATGATAACTTGATGACTTTCTTTAACCTTGCAACCTAATCTTCAAATGATCTTCAAGCCTCAAAGACACCTAGATCTACAATCACACATGTAGAGAAAGAAAAACTTGTTGATTGTTAGGAAATAATGGTTTTCCTTGGTCAAACACCTTTTAGGTAATTAAACCAAATGATGAGATAATGAAATAAGGACATGAAACATGAAACATGAATAATGATACCTTGAATGATGTCTTGTAAATTTGCAATCTAACATGAAGTGGCCATGAAGGATGTAGATCTAGATCTTGAAAGAAGTGTAGAACAATGCTTAATCTTGGATCTTGAATGTAACATCACAACACTAGCTCAACAACATGCTTGATCCTTGATAACCTTGACATGATGATGGATCTTGAATTGTTGCCAAAATTGGTGAAGAAATCTTCCCTTGAATGCTTTAGAAATTCTCTTGAATGCTCTTGTGATACTCTTGTAAAGTCTTGGAATGCTTAACTCTTGATGGCTTAGGTTGATATCATGAAGGCTTAGTGAAATAATGATTTAAGACCTTGTTTATATAAGCAATCCATCCAATTTACCATTTATTAGTGTAGTGTAGGAAAATGCATACCCTTGCATTTTCACACTTTTTTGGGCCCGCCTTGCTTTATTTATCCTTATTTATGTCTTAATTGTCCTATTTTGCATCCACAAGCCTTATAAATTATATCTTTTTATGGCTAATCCCGACAAACATCTTGAAGAGGAAATGATAATTTAATGATTCTGGTTGTGTGTCCCTAATTTTTGGACCGAGACTAAGATGCCACCAAGGGAATTTTTTTCCTCCAAAGGTCTTGGGACCCTGATTTCAAAGGCACCTTAATTGGGCCCCTTTTTGGAGTTTGTGCCCTGAGTTTCATGTCTCATGACTAAGACGCCACCTAGGGCATCTTAGTCCCCCTTAGGTTTTTTTTGGGATTTCATTTCAAATCTTGGTGGGATTTAGCCTTCTTTAATTAATGAATTCATATGTCATCTTGTTGTGGTGTAATTTCGAGATATTAAGCATGGATAAGTATAAATACAAGGTTCCTTCAATCATTTTATCCTAACAAGCATTCAAGTATCCATTCCTAAGGAAAGTTTATGAGATCAAGAGCATTTAAGAGAAATTCATCAAGCATTTGGAGCCATCATCAAGATTCAAGCATCATATCAAGGATATTCTTGCATCATGTGTGTTTTTTAGCTAACATTTGTGATGTAGGGTTTTGATTCAAGCAAGCAATTCAAGTCAAGATCTATCAAGAATTCCTTTGATTCAAGATCTACATTCAAGCTAGCCATCTCACACAAGTTTGAAAATTTCACAACAAGGGTTTGGTGATTTGCAACATAGCACTTTTTTCATTCATCATTTCCCTCCTTTATTTCATTTCATTTCAAGGTTTAGTTACCAACAATGGGTTTGACCAAGGAAAACCCCCATTTACTAACAATCAACAAGTTTTTCCTCTCTTGTGTGTTTGTGATTGCAGGTTTAGGTTGAAGACTTGAAGATTATTTGAAGCGCAAAGTTGCAAAGTTGCATTACAAAGTTGGCATCCTCACAGAAACTCACCTATAGGCCAGATCTAGAAGTTTTAGGTGTTGAGATCAGAGAAGAAGGAAGTGCAAAGCTTGAGCCTCGGGATCACATTCAAAGACTTAAAAAATTCCAGACAGGACTAAGTCACCACCTAGGGAATCTTAGTCCTCCCGAAGGTATTTTGCATAGATTATTTTAGATCCTATTTCGACATACGAGGATTTGCATCTATCCTAAAAAACAACAGTGGGACTAAGAAAATAGTAAAGGTGTCTTAGTCCTCCCTAACATATTTTCACAACATTTTTTCATTTCCAAAATCCTCATTACATTTCTGGACTTCCTAGGTACACACATCTTAACTTGTTGTTGCTTAATTTCATCATTTGCACTCATTATTTGGCTTGCATTACTAGGTTTTGTGACACAATAGCACAACGGGCAATTAGCGCCGACTTTTGCATCGAATTTTAGTGTATTTTGAGTGCATAAGTTGAATAATTTGGCTAGCATTAAACTCGGTGCAAATAGGCATGGTTAGTTCAACGCCAGATTTTGCGTCGACTTTTCTGTCATATTTAATGCCAGAATTAGAACTGGTTCGAGCACCAAAAAATCATGGTGTCTCTATTAGCGCCGAGAAGTAACAACGGAAATTGCACCGAAATTGGTGCCCAATTTGGCTTCTGGTTTTGCTTCCATGTCTACTCCCATTTTTGCTTCTAGTTTTGCTTCTAGTTTTTCCTCCAAGTTTGCTTCCAATTTTGCTTTCAAGTTTGCTTCTAGTTTTGCTTCTGGTTTTCCTTCCACTTTTGCTTCTAGTTTTGCTTCTGGTTTTGCTTCTACTTTTGCTTCCACGTTTGCTTCCAGTTTTGCTTCTAGTTTTTCTTCCAGTTTTGCTTCTGGTTTTTCTTCTAGTTTTGCTTATGGTTTTGCTTCCAAGTTTGCTTCCAATTTTTCTTCCAATTTTGCTTCCAATTTTGATTCTGATTTTGCTTCCAAGTTTTCTTCCAATTTTTCTTCCAATTTTTCTTCCAAGTTTGCTTCCGATTTTGCTTCCAGGTTTGCTTCTAGTTTTGCTTCCGATTTTGCTTCCAGTTTTGCTTCCAGTTTTGCTTCCAGTTTTGCTTCCAGATTTGCTTCTAGGTTTGCTTCCAGGTTTGCTTCCTGTTTTGCTTCCAATTTTGCTTCCAAGATTGCTTCTTGTTTGCTTCTAGTTTGGCTTCCATTGTTGCTTCCTTTTTTGCTTCTAAAAATGTTTCTTATTTTGTTTCCATTTATTAATTTAATATGTTTTATTTCAATTTAATCAGTTAAATATATTGTGCCTCTTAAATAACTCATATGATTATAGAGTAAGTAATTTAATTATTTAACTCATATGTTTAAATAACAATATTATTATTGTAACATGATCATCATCTATAATTAAAACAAGTGAGTCAAATATCTATAATTTAATTGAATTTGACAACATCCATCCTGAGTAGTAAATTAAAATCATCATACTTAATTAAAACAAGTGAAAGTCAAATATGCCAGTACATCAAAAACATGTCAAAATGATACATGTCCAATAGTCAACATAAGTGAAAATGATACATGTACAAATGATATAAATAAAATTGATAAATTATGTAACTCAAATTGATACAAGTCAAGATGATACATGTCCAAATGATATAGTGAAAATGATACATGTCAATATGATACAACTCAACAATATAGTACAGTAGGCCATGAAAATGATACATATGATAGTAATCATGAAAATAGTCATCATAACGATATATCAGCAATGATCCATGATGTAGTCTATATGATCATGAATGTCACTGGTTACTATCACCAACTGTCTCATCATCATCATCATCACCATCCTAATCATCATCATCGTCGTCATCATCACCATTGTCATTGGCCTCAGTGTCTTCTGTATCTACATCATTATCATCTTCTTCCATGTGATTTGTACCAGAAAAACCAATATTTTGTGGATCTATATCATGTTGAGGATCATCTTGATCTTCTAGAAGACCCGTGTTTTGCAAAAAAAAAATATTTAAAATGAAAATTTATTATTTATTTCATGCAATAATTTATTTTTTTGTTATATATCTAATATTACAACATATGAGATGAAACCATAATCATATTACATCATATCAAAGTGCACATACCCTAATAAAATTTCAAAAAAGTTACAACTAATACTGGTGAGTCAGGACAAACTTCATCTTTCAAAAACAAAGCTAATTAGGCTGGCAGACTTGTGGATCAGACCAGCATTTGGTGGAAGAGGAAGAAAGATGACTGGAACTCTAGAGGCCCACCATAATGGATTTCAATATTCGACCATGAGAGTAGAAGAGAGAGTTGATATCACGTATCAAAACATTAAGCATGCATTCTTCTAGCCAACAGAGAAGGAGATGATTACTTTGCTTCATTTTCATTTATATAACCATATCACGGTGTGAGAACTAAGAAGACCAAGGATGTTCAATTTTATGTGGAGGTAATGGATGTGGTCCAACCTTTAGGAGGGGCAAGAAGTTCAATGTATGATCCTAATGAAATTGAGGAAGAATAGCAAGAGAGGGACAAGAAAAATAAAATCAATACAAAGTTTCAAGGATTTTTCAAGCGAGTAAGAGAGCTATGGGAGAAGCCTCATCTAAAATATTTTGAACTAGAGTTTGATATACCATTTAGAGAGCTTTGTTTTCATGGAGTTCCTTTCAAAGCCTCTACTTTTATTGTTCCTACGATAAACTGTTTGGTAGAGTTGGTGGAATTACCTTTCTTAGTAATCACTATTAGTGAGATTGAGATTGTTAACCTTGAGAGAGTAGGATTTGGGAAAAAGGCATTTGATATGGCTATTTTTTTCAAAGACTTCAAGCGGGATGTACTCCACATTCACATCATTTCTCAATATTCACTTGATGGCATCAAGGAATGGTTGAACTCCATGGATATAAAGTATTGTGAAAGCATAATGAACTTGAACTGGCTACCAATTTTGAAGAGTATTACTAATGATTCAAATAAATTTATTGAAGATGGTGGTTGGGAATTTTTGAATATGGAAGCTAGTCATTTTGATTCTGATAATTCAGAAGAGTCAGATGAAGGATATGAACCCTCTGATGTAGAAGAGGAATTAGAATAAAATTTCATGTAGCCACCATCAAGAGTGCTACAAGCCAACAAGATGGAGGGAATTCTTATATAAGGATAATTTTCAATGTTGCAGGTACTGACTTTAATGCCAACTACAATGGCAACATTGAAATTCCCTAGTAGTATTTATGTTAAGGAAATTTCCTTTAGATGCAAGGATTCAAAGCACATCAACCATGTGGTACAAATGATTAAATCCTAGAGACTATCAACTATAGCAATGAAAGAGTCTGAAAAGGAAGAGAAAGCTACATTGGTGACGCAAGAGAAACTTCATCTTTCAAAAACAAAGCCAATTAGGCTAGCAGACATGTGGATTAGGCCATCATTTGGTGGAAGAGGATGAAATATGACTGGAACTATAGAGGCCCACCATAATGGATTTCGGTATTCAACCATGAGAGCATAAGAGAGAGTTGATATCATGTATCAAAGCATTAAGCATGCATTCTTCCATGTAGTGGAGAAGGAGATGATTACTTTGCTTCATTTTCATTTGCATAACCATATCATGACGTGGGAACCAAGAAGACCAAGGATGTCCAGTTTTATGTGGAGGTAATGGATGTGGTCCAAACTTTAGGACTGGAGATCTTGATGTCTACCAAGAGACATAAAGTCAGATGAATTAAGTTCACCTACATGTCTTCCAAAGTTTACTTCCATTTTTTATGACTATTTTTCTTGACTGTCAGAGAAGAAACTTCAGCTTTCAAAAACAAATCCAATTAGGCTGGCAGACGTGTGGATCAGGCCAACATTTGGTGGAAGAGGATGAAAGATGACTGGAACTCTGGAGGCCCACAATAATGGATTTCGGCATTCAACCATGAGAGCAGAAGAGATGTTAGAATTAGGTGTTGTACACCTTGCATAATGTTTGTAATATTTTATTTATTATTGTGTGTGTGGTGCACCTAGGGGTTTTCTAGGTGAACGTGCATCACAAGGATTCATAATGTTGGGGCCACTTTGTTGTATGTAACATTGGGACATGTAATTGTCAAATGTAATTATTTAATATTGGGGAATAATAATAAAATAATAAAGTACCCAATATTAAATGTGGGGTCACATGTTGTATGGTTTTGGGCACATGGTTTATGTAATACCACTTGGTGGTTTTGTGGGAGTTTGTTTCTATAAAAGCAACCACAAGGGTAGTTGTTTAAGGTTGGGTAGTTTCTGCAGGTTAGCAGGTTGAGCTTGTGCATGTGTGAGGGTTTGAAGCATGGCATGGGATGTGTGGATTCATGCTTGGTCACATGGAATGCATGGATAGCTTGTGCTTCAAAAGTGTTCATGGAGTCTCTGCAGATGTATTGTAATGGGTTTTCATTGTTGAATAATACATGGAGTGTGGATGCTTTTGGAGGCTGGGTTTTTCCCTCTTGAGGGTTTTCCCAGGGTATATCTTGTGTCATCTTTGATGGGTATGTTGTCTATTCTCTTGCATGTTGATGTTGAGTATTTTACTTACATGTTTCAGATTTGGGTTATGTGGAAATTGTCATTACATGGCTGCATAGTTTCCTTACAAGTGGTATCAGAGCTTTGGTTGTGGATTGAATAACCCTAGGTTGCATGAGAGAATGAAAGGCAATGGCAAGATATAGGGGTTTTGCAAGTGTTTTATTACAGATCTGAGGGTTTTATTGTAGATCTGAGGGTTTTATTGCAAATCTGAGGGTTTTGGGTTTGCTGGTTTGATGGGTTGTTTGCAGATTTGGGGTATAAGAAAATTTTGGCAAAATAGGGTTTCTTGGCTGTGCATTCAAATGAGGGTTTTGGGGGTGAGTTTTCACAGATGATCTCCTGGTTCAAAATGGACCTCATGATTGGATTCAAATTGGCCGAGAGAGAAATTTTGACATATAATATGCCCTATTTTGGTTACAGAAAAAAATTGCCCATACCCCTGTTCGGCCGTACAGACGTCGTACTCAGAAAAAAAAAAATCCAAAAAATTAAAAAATCCCCATCGAAATATTTTTTGTACCTGCAAAATCGAAAATCAAAAACAAAAAAAAATTATTAGAAAAATATAAAAAATTGAAAAATTGAAAAACAAAAAAATTTAAAGAGGTTTGGGGGTCATGACCCAGCCGGTAGCCAAGTACCACACTGCATGCGGGTTACAATGTCGATAGATGCTACCCGGCCCCGGATCGGCCGACGAGTACCACGATTGACCAGGTGCGACCCGCCACCAGCGAAGTGGCCTTCCCGACCGTGGAGACAAAACAATTTTAATAAAATTTAAAAACCTTTAAAAATTCTGCCATGCAAAGTCCGCCGGACTTGAAAATAATTTTAGCCAGATTTGGTAATTGCGTTGGGTCCGTACGCAGGGGAGGATAGATTTTTTTTTAAAATGAAAAATTAAATTAAATTTGAATGGGATTTGGAATCCGCCGCCCACCCACCACCGGAGCACCGCCCGGGCGCCACCGCAGAGCCACCAAGAGGGCTTTTTACAGCTATTTTTTTTCAAACGGGCATAACTTTCACCCAGGTTGTCATATTTTCGACTTCTTATAGTCGTTGGAATGCTGGTTCCAAGCACTACATAGTGGTATAGGTGTTGTTCCATGATTTTGCAGTTTTGACAGTGTTTTTCTTGGTTAAAGTCAGATGTTTATTTTGAGCTTTGAGAGGGCATATCAGGTGCATACAGAGTCAGATTTTGGACTTCGAATAGTCAACGAAAAGCTTGTTCAGATCACTACGCAATGGATCAGGTTTGGAGATATTTTGGCATGGTTTATTTACTGTTTTCTTTATCTGAGCTGTTTATGGGTCTCTTTGACTATGGTGTTATTATGAGCTTATGGATTGTTGGATTTGGGATATTTGATATTGGATTCATTGTATGCTCAGTTGTATATCTCAGATTATTATATTTTTGACATGGTTATCAGCATGTATGTTGCATTTTTGTATCTACAAGTTGTGCAATGTTGTAGGCGGTCTATACTTACTTGTTGCACCTATGACTTGGATATGGGTTGTCTTTGCCCATTGATATTTCAGTGTTGATGCATGATCAGTTTTGGTGGCTTAGTTTAGTCACTTGGTTTGCTGATTTGGTTGTCATGTTGAGGAGGTGAGATGGTATTACCAGGTACAATTATGATATGAGACCTATGCAGTTGACTATGATTATGCAGATATGTGGACAGGGTTGGGTTGATTTGTTGGTATATTTGGTGGTGATCATGATGTCATGGATGTTTCTTGTGCATTAGATACTTTGGCATGTTATGATGGTTTATGCAGGTGCATTGTTGGTGGTGTTGGATTGTTTCCTGATTATGGTTGTGGCGGTGTATCTTCTTGGTTTGAGGAGATTGGTATCACGATGTCATGGATAGCTTGGTTACATGGTTCAGTGGGAGCTTGTGACAGTGATGGTTTGGCGGTGATGGATATGATGGTTTGGCGATGTATCTTCTTGCTTTAGAGGATGGTTATCATGTTGTCATTGAGAGCTTGGATTCACAAGTTTTGTGTGAGCTTATGACCATGATATGGTATTGGTTGTGTGCATCATGGTGCCATGGGATTGCTCGATATCACAGTTCAGTGGGAGAATTTGGCAATGATGTGGATCCATTGTTGATTATGGATGGTTGTCTTCAGCAGGTGATCTTTGGTGTCATGGAGGAGCTCTTGGATTCTGTGTGCTACAGTGAGAGTTCTTTGACATCAGGTGTTGGAGATGTTGAGGTATTATTTATGACTTGTTGGTTTTGACAGGTGATCCTTGGTTGTAGGATGGTTTTGTTATTATGTCATGGTATACTCTTGATTACTAGTTTAGAGTTGTGGCATGGTGCATATTATGATGATTTATTCATGTGATCTTTTGAGAGGATGTGAGATCATGGTGTCATGTTTATGTTCCTGATTCTGTAGTTGGAACTATGATTTTGATCTTGGTTGGTTCTCTTTGTATTGAGTACATTGATCATTTGCTTGATGTTTAGCATGGATTGATCGGTTACAGGTGCTCATGGATACTTGGAGACTTAGGTGAGGCTTGGTGTTCTCTTGTGGTTAGAGACATGTTGTTGATATGGTTACTCTTGATGAGGTTTTAGCAGGAAGTCCTAGGGAGCCTACGCCTTTGGTTGGACGTGAGTTCAACATGGACCAATGAGGAGAGTGTTCTTGGTTGAGTCATGATGACTTGGATATCCTGGAGGAGCATTCTCATTCCCCACTCTTGGTTTACTCGGCGGTTCACTTGAGAGGTATTGCCCATTATTCTTTCAGGTGCATTATGTTTATGCTTTGTCTTCTCATGGATATGGATCTTGAGCCATGGATATTTGGTTCTGGAGGGTTCATTTGAGGAGTGTTGGCATGTTTATCTCCTTGTATATGTTGAGTTTAGGAGATGATTTATTGGGCTGATTTCCTTGGTTTAGGAATGATTACTTTGAGTTTGATCTTCTTGTTTTTGAGATGCTTACATCCATGTTAGTTACATATGTTATCTTTGATCTTGGTGATTTGATGGATGGATGTTGTTATGGATTTTGTTATTGGGAGTTATGGAGGAGATCATACTTGACACAGTTGGCATTTAGAGGGGTGTGTGTAGGAGGACATGCTATAGGGTTTGGTTTGCAGGTTTTGCTTATCAATGTGGATGTTCCTTGGTACTACATGTTTACTTCTATGAGATGCTGGTAGTAGACTTGGTATGCCTTTGTGATGGTGCCTTTTTTTGGGATGTTAACGAAGCGATGCGTTGAATGCGCTCATTCCAGGTTTGCATTCATCTTGACATTGCCCATGCAGTGGGAGCTCTTGGATGTGTATGTCATGCTTTGACAGGTTTGCACATGGAGTTTGTCATTGTGGTTTATGGGTGGATATGTTGTTGGCATGAGTTTACTATGATATGTATACCTTGGAGGTATGGATAGTTGGATGTGTTGGCATTTGCTGTGGATGTCATTTCAGCTATGATGATTTATTCTTGACAGCTACTGGTGCATATTGGATTCAGTGTTTGTGTTTTGAGATATCAGGTTGAGGCAGGTTTATGCTTCTTTGTGACAGTTAGTGTGACATCTCTTTGGATGTGTTCATATCTTAGTGCAGTTGGCATGGTGGAGGATGGGAGCATTCATGGATGAGATGGTGGTCACCTTGGTTCTTGTTACAGGTATCTTGATGGATCACATGGAGCACTTGGATTACAGGATTGTACATGTTGCCTATGGAGTTTATTTGTTACCCCCTTATGAAATGTATACAACAAGTGGGAGATTGTTAGAATTAGGTGTTGTACACCTTGCATAATGTTTGTAATGTTTTATTTATTATTATGTGTGTGGTGTACCTAGGGGTTTTCTAGGTGAACGTGCATCACAAGGATTCATAATGTTGGGGCCACTTTGTTGTATGTAACATTGGGACATGTAATTGTCAAATGTAATTATTTAATATTGGGGAATAATAATAAAATAATAAAGTACCCAATATTAAATGTGGGGTCACATGTATGGTTTTGGGCACATGGTTTATGTAATACCACTTGGTGGTTTTGTGGGAGCTTGTTTCTATAAAAGCAACCACAAGGGTAGTTGTTTAAGGTTGGAGGTTCTTTGAGGTTAGCAGGTTGAGCTTGTGCATGTGTGAGGGTTTGAAGCATGGCATGGGATGTGTGGATTCATGCTTGGTCACATGGAATGCATGGATAGCTTGTGCTTTAGAAGTGTTCATGGAGTCTCTGCAGATGTATTGTAATGGGTTTTCATTGCTAAATAATACATGGAGTGTGGATGCTTTTGGAGGCTGGGTTTTTCCCTCTTGAGGGTTTTCCCAGGGTATATCTTGTGTCATCTTTGATGGGTATGTTGTCTATTCTCTTGCATGTTGATGTTGAGTATTTTACTTACATGTTTCAGATTTGGGTTATGTGGAAATTGTCTTTACATGGCTGCATAGTTTCCTTACAAGAGAGAGCTGATATAATGTATCAAAACATTAAGCATGCATTCTTCCAACCAGTGGAGAAGGAGATGATTACTTTTCTTCATTTTCATTTGCATAACCATATCATGGCGTGGGAACCAAGAAGACCAAGGATGTCCAATTTTATGTGGAGGTAATGGATGTGGTCCAAACTTTAGGAGGGGAGATCCTGATGTCTGCCAAAAGGCATAAAGTCAGATGAATTAAGTTCACCTACATGTTTGCCAAAGTTTACTTCCAATTTTTATGACTGTTTTTCTTGACTGTTAGAGAAGAAACTTCAGCTTTCAAAAACAAATCCAATTAGGTTGGCATACATTTGGATTAGGCCAGCATTTGGTGGAAGAGGATGAAAGATGACTAGAACTCTAGAGGCCCACCATAATGGATTTCGGTATTCAACCATGAGATCAGAAGAGAGAGTCGATATCATGTATCAAAACATTAAGCATGCATTCTTCCGGCCAGTAGAGAAGGAGATGATTACTTTGCTTCATTTTCATTTACATAACCATATCATGGCGTGGGAACCAAGAAGACCAAGGATGTTCAATTTTATGTGGAAGTAATGGATGTGGTCCAAACTTTAGGAGGGGAGATCCTAATGTTTTCCAAGAGGCATAAAGTTAGATGAATTAAGTTCACCTACATGTCTGCCAAATTTTACTTCCAATTTGTATGACTGTTTTTCTTGATTGTCAGAGTTTACTTACAAATTTGAAATTTCTTTATAGTCATTTTGATGAGGATATATTCAGCCAATGTGTAAGCACCTTTTGTTTGTATCACAAGCATCTATGCATTGCAAGAATTTTGATTATCTATGGTCTACAGGTATGTCGTCTCACTTATTGGATCTTATATTTCAATGTTTTATATGGCCTTCTCTGTTTGAGTAGCACCTAACAATCCTACCTCCTTTCCTTAGCTGAGAAGTGGATTTGAATTTGGAAATACTACACTTTAAAACTAGCCATGGTTTAAGGAGAGCTATTCTAGCTTTGTTGTTGACACCCTCAATCTTCAACAAGGACTTAGATGCATGGACTGAAATGCAAGCTTTCAAACTCGTCTCAAAATTCAATGTATTGATTAACATTTGTTACACATTTTAGTTTTTTATGCAAATGATGCATATATGTTAACTCGATCAGTGTTGTTACTTCGGTAGTTTGAATTCTATGACAACTAGCCATTAGGCCATTGTGTGCGGGAGAACGTTTGTGTTTTTAGTTAGCTTTTTTGGATAACTCTACTAGGTGTTGAGGATATTCCATTTATATTTTGAATGTTAAGAAGTCAGAGTTTCAAGGATTTTTCAAGCGAGTAAGAGAGCTATGGGAGCAACCTCATCTAAAATATTTTGAACTAGATTTTGATATACCATTTAGAGAGCTTGGTTTTCATGGAGTTCCTTTCAAAGCATCTGCTTTAATTGTTCCTACGGTAAACTATTTGGTAGAGTTGGTGGAATTACCTATCTTAGTAATCATTATTGTTGAGATTGAGAATTGTTAACCTTGAGAGAGTATGACTTGGGAAAAAGGAATTTGATATGGCTATTGTTTTCAAAGACTTCAAGAGGGATGTACTCCGCATGTACGCCATTCCTCAATCTTCGCTTGATGGCATCAAGGAATGGTTGAACTCCATGGATATAAAGTATTATGAAAGCAAAATGAACTTGAACTGGCAGCCAATTTTGAAGAGTATTATTGATGATCCAGATAAATTTATTGAAGATGGTGGTTGGGAATTCTTGAATATGGAAGCTAGTGATTCTAATTCTGATAATTCAGAAGAGTCAGATCAAGGACACGAACCCTCTAATGTAGAAGAGGAATCAAAATCAGATGAGGAAGGTTCAGAAGATGAATCTCTTGTGGAGTCAGAGGAGGATGAAGAAAAATAAGAAGATTATGAAGAGGAGGAAGGTAAAGCATGGGATGAATTAGAAGTCGAAGCCAAAATGGCAAATAAGGAAAAAGGAGATGAGTCTGGCAGTGAAGAGGAAAGGCAGCAATGAAAGGTAAAAGCTACACAAAAGTCTTGGGCACCTGATATTAGAGATTCAAGAGGAATGCCTTCCGAGAGGCATAAAGTCAGATGAATTGAGTTCATCTACATCCTTCTACTATTTATTCATGCACATAAATGGTCATCTTGTAATCATAAGATTTGAGCTCTATTTACTCATCCTACGCATCAATAAACAACTCAACACAAGAGATGCAAATTGACATATTAACACAACAATATCCAACTAAGTTATTGAAACTCAACTATTGATACCTCGTTCTCCATCCAGATTACAAAATCGTTCCATTTTTAACATATTCTTTTCAAATTGCTTTGGATGGCGGCTGTATTTCTCCTCTTGTCAAAACATGGCACATGAACTAGTTAAACTAATTAATATGCAATCATTTACTTTTTCCAAGGAAATTAAAAAAAATCATTTAACATATTAAATATACTTACAAATGTACAAATCAAGGCCTGTAAACCTTTCTAGCCACTGCAATGCGTGGCACGAAGTTTCTCAAGCCTAGCCCTGGAGGCCTTGTCTTGAAACATATACTAATTCAATTTAACTATGCATAAATAAAATTTAAATATCGTTTAATAAATTTGATATAATCTTATGAGAAAATTCAAATACCTGTGTACTCTCCTCACCGGGCTTCCTCCATGCATCAGACTTCTCATATGCTTTTACAAGCTCTTTCCATATTACTTTCACACTTACATTAATTGGCCTTCTTTTTTGCCTTAGCTCAGGAGGGATTTTTTTATCTTCTTTGTTTGGTTGCACCAAAATCTCTTACAGTTTTGAGACATTTGTAGCTTTATCTTCTTTATAGACCAACCTGTGCCAAAATCAGTATCCATGTCATGGATAACTGCTTTTTTCAGTTGCATGGGTATCTGTGAGAATGGAAAATGTAGATGGTCTTTGAACCATTGAAAGCATGATTCCTTCAATGTATTCAAAAAAATTTTCCCAACATTCATCATTCGAACTTCCCTTGAAACCACCTCGTATTCTATCTTTGTATTATAGCTACCAATACAAGATTGATAACATGGTGTGGTGGAAGAAGTCTGTGTTCCAGGAGTGCCTGGGACATTGGAAGTCTTTGCTCCCTGTTCCACATTCTTAGAGTTTATTGTCACTGATTTCCTCCTGGATCTTTTGTTCGATCCAGGACTGGTTGGGGAATCAATTGATTCCCTTTCACAAAATTGATTTGTTTGCAATGTTTGAGAGGCATTACCAGATTGTTTTTCTATGTATCTGGCAAGCATTTTCCAGTCCATATTAACCAATTTGTTCACTGCCTCTACCCCCAATATGGAAGCCAATTCCTCTTTATCTTTGTCAGTCTCATGTCCCTATATATATATAAATTATATTTCTTCTTTTAAATTTAGAAATAAAAAACTAAAAACTACAATTCCTCTTTATCTTTGTCAGTCTCATGTCCCTATATATATATATTTTTTTAAAATTATATTTCTTCTTTTAAATTTTGAAATAAAAAAACTAAAAAGTAAAATTCAAAGAAACAATGGAAACATTTACAAATCTATAAATTTACAATGAATTACCTCATTGTGGCCAGAGTCTGCTGATAATGCTTGCTTCCTTCTATTGCTTGAAATTTTGAGGCGACCTAGGGAAAATTATTTTTGTCCAATCTATGGAGGAAAACGAAGTACACATTGTCAGGTATGAAAGTTTTCGTCCAGTTTGTGGTATGAAAGTTTTGTTTTGTGGGAACATATGTTCATTGGGTTTTCATAGTGTTGATAACCTTATCATGAAAACTCTTTCATAATGCAATCTTGCACGAATTTGTCATGGTATCGGTGACTATGGTGCGACTGGGCAAAACCAAGTGGTTTATGCATTTATTTTCAGTAGTGACCGACCCAATTCCTAGATTTTCCAAGCAGTTCACTATTTCCTTGATACCCAGGTTAGGGAAAGAATAGGGAGGCATCTTGGATTCGTGCTATAATATTTTGAACCAAAGCTCAAATGGGTAGGGTAAAAAAAAAATTTGGTTTTTCAAAGGTTTTACAATTTATAATGATGGGACAATTTAGAGGTTGGTTGGACAGGTTAGGCCACGAACTAGTAAACAATCACGAATTTAAATGCAATACAAAGAGTAGTAAACAATCATGAATTCAACCAAGAAAAAAAAATTGTAACCTTACCTAAGGTGTCACAAACTAAATCGAATTTCTCATTAGTTGCTGGTAGCACCCTACTCTCTACCTTCGCATGATGTTTTTCCCTTTTTTGTCATATGATTTATTCCTTCACGTGAGAAATTTTTAAATTTTCAATTTTGATTCAGTAGTCGGCACTTTATTCGGCATTAGTTAACGCCAACTTTAGCACCGACTTTTTTCCGTTAATGTAATTTTTTTGGCGCGCCTAAGGCGGCGCCAGGTGCGCCTAATTCAGTCCCTATCATTGTTGTATAGTGACTATTTTCATTGTTGTGTATCACAGGATCCAAAGTGTTGGAAATAATTCCAACTCCTGCCTTGTTTTTGTGACCAATGTTGTCTCATGGCTCCTTCATTAGCTCAGTGCGATAGAGCAGTTTTTACCACGGTCTCGCAAGGTGCTTCATCCTTCTTGGCAGTAGTGTGGTGAAAGCTTCTATGGTGGAACGCGAGTCTTCCTTTTGTTCTTGGCAGTGTTGTGGTGACTCCCACAAGTCTTCTACCATTGGTGTGTGGTAGTGCGGTGACCACAGTTCTCCCACGGCTCCTTCATCAACTCAGTGCAGTAGAGATTTTTTTACTGTGGTCCGGCAAGTTGCTTCTTCCTTCTCGGCAGTAGTGCGGTGAAAGCTTATGTGGCAGCATTTTTATTCATAAAGGAGGCCATGGAGAGAGGACATGGATGGCGTAGAAATACTAAATCGCTAAGAGAAAAGTGGGTGGAAATAGATGAGACAACAAAATCTTCAGATACAATAGAGGTAAGAAGAGAAAGCAACCTCAACCAAAGGAGGAAGGTGTTTATGAATTCACAAATGCTACAACATAGAGGAGATATCAATATGTCAAATATATGACTAAAGTGAGGGTTTTTTTTGGATAGAATGCTCATTGAAATGATATAATTAGTGTACTAAACATTATTTACTATTTTGTGTATTATAGGGGCGAGACGAGGCCATGGAAACAAATCATGTCATATAAAATGAGGACACAACAGATGAAGCAGGACATCAGTTACTCAAATTTTGACTTAACTTAGGAAAAAATGATCAGATGACATTTTGTGATATGTCCATCTTTTTTCACAATATTATTGAAATTTATAATGTATTATCCAATCTTGACATAAATTAATGCATGTTGTTGATTATTTTAGATGGAGATTGGAGCAAATGCAGAGCTTAAGCATTCAACTAGCAAAAGAAGAAGATATGTACATGGATGTGGACCTAAAACTATTAAATCATGTAGAAAACAGTGGGTGGAAGAGGATATGACAATGGATATTGCAGACACAACAAATGATTGCACTAAAGAAGAGGTAGGTCAAGACTATAGTACATGGGATGAATACTTTGAGAAAATTGTTGTTTGTGGATGTTTTGTATGTCGTGGAAAGAAATAATTCAAATGAGTGATTGTACAAAGACATTACATATATGATGAGCTTCCAGTCAGTAGTATGCCTCCTACAATTGATTAAAACCAAAGAATAATAAATGAGTGTGGACTGATGTTTTATAAACTATGTTGTCAAAATTGTGTTTTATTTAAATTATTGTATAAAAAAGGTAGTCTATAAAATAATGTTCCATTATTCAATTGATGTATATATGTTCATACAATTTATATTTATATTTTTTAAGCCATATTTCATTATATTTCTTTGAAATTGATACATTTATGATTTATCCAATTGTTTCCAAACATTAAATAATGCTTGTGTTTGTTGATAAGTAGAAGATTTTGATGAACCACATAATAATACCCAAGATCCAACTGGGTTATTAAGATTTCGACGAGATGATCCAAACCATCCTTTAAACCATAGCAGAGCGAGAAGAGAAAGATTGAAGAGAACACTACCACCTGAGAAATTTGAAGAGCTGATGACAGTCGCACACATTGATGACATGCCACCTAGCCTTAATGATGATGATCATGATAGTGAAAATGCAGTGCATGAAGAAGGATTGAATGAAATGCTTACAAGTTTCTTTGGGGATGGAAACAATGATGACAATAATGATGATATGGTTGACAGTAACGATGATAGTAGGGGTAATTACCACCAACGTAATGTTGATGATAAAGAACATCAAATACTCCATCAAGCAAGCAGCGAAGACACCCGTGTTCAAATCGAGTGCAAGTAGAACCTCAAAACTGGCATGCACATTAATATTATTAGAAATCAATTCACTATTTGGTTGGTCAGACAAAGGATTCACTACCCTACTGAAGTGAGTTGAAATCTATTTCTTACTTTGCATTGTCAATTGGTGTACATAATTCGTAAACATTCATCAATTTCGTTTATATTTCTTTAAGGGGATTTATAAACCATATATTGTATATAAACAGTCCTAGTATAGATTGACATATCAAACATGTTCATCATAAGTCAAACATTCAATTGATTTAATCTTTGGCAATCTTACAGGGCACTAAAAACTAAAATATTCCCTGAAGAGAATGTGTTGCCATCAACTTGCAGAGAGGCGCATCTATTGTTGGTTGAGTTGGGGATTTAATATAAGAAAATTCATTCATGTAAAGATGATTGCATTTAATACAAAGATGAATATCAAAACAAGGTAGAATGCCATGTATGCAAAGAGAAGAGATATTGTACAGATGTACAAGGTCCTACAGTTCCAAAGAAGGTTTTACGTCACATGCCAATTATACCTAGACTTCAACGAATGTTTTGTTGCAATTCACTCTAGCACAATTGATGGACTATCATGCAAAGAACAGGAGTAAACATGGATTCATGTGAATTCCTACCGACTCCAAAGCAATGAAGCACATAGAGGAAAAATGGCCAACAAAATTCAAAGATGAACCCTGTAGTATCAGGTTTGGTCTTGCAATTGATGGAGTGTGCCCATTCTCTTTCCTGAGCTCAAATTATAGTGCTTGGCTAGTCAGATTAATAGTATACAATATTCCCCCATGGATGAGTGTTAGAAAGGAT
Organism: Sequoia sempervirens; assembly: GCA_007258455.2. Lineage (NCBI taxonomy): Eukaryota > Viridiplantae > Streptophyta > Pinopsida > Cupressales > Cupressaceae > Sequoia > Sequoia sempervirens. The sequence goes on along the minus strand of VDFB02075321.1, from coordinate 422,987,622 downwards.
CACCTTATGCTGACTCTCATTGTTCCAAGAAAATATCAAGTTAAAAACATGGATGTTTATCTTGCGCCTTTTATTGATGAGATGCAATTGCTATGGAAAGGTACAAGAATGTATGACATATCACGTCCTCCATCAAATAGGTCCTTCATGTTGTATGGTGTGCTATGTTGGACTATTCATGATTTCCCAGGACTTGGTGTTTGTTCTAGTAAGATAAAATATTTACGTATTTACACTCATAATTTGTTTTCATCCCAACTTTCATACTTAGTTTTATACTATTTTTTTATGTTATTAACATTACTTATTGAATTGCAGGGCTTCAAACAAAGGGGGTATTTGCATGTCCAAGATGTGCAGAACAATTTCAAGGGTGGTATTCTAAGATCTACATAAATTTATTTACACAAACAACAGGGTTTTTCTACCACTAGATCATAGGTTTAGAAATCGCCTGAAGAATCAATTTGATGGAAAAGTTGAAAATAGAGGCCCTCCCATGATTATGGGTCTAGGTGATTGGCTTAAGAAGTATGAAGATGCTGAATTGAAAGCTTGGGAGGATTTTTTTGATCGGGGTGATTCAATTGAAGAACCAGAACAAGTTGTAGTTAATATGCCAGAAGGAATGAAAAGTAAATCCATATCTCCTTTACTGGAAGGATCTATTAATGTCTCACATATTAGATCCTATGCACATCTTCAAAAATGTCTTAGATTCTATATTTCGACACATATCAGGAAAAGAGAAGAACACCTTGTCTTCGAGGAGAGATATTACTCTTTTGCGTACCAAATTTGATAGAAAACATTTGTGGCCAAATAGGGAAAATGAAACATATGCAGAAGCTCCATGGATTTTGAAAAAAAAAAAGAGCTAGTCCAACTAAAAAATATCACCTGTTCAATAAGGACACCTACTGGCTATGGGTCATCATTGGCTAAAGATTTTACAATTGATGGACATATCACATGATTTAAAACACGTGATTTTCATAATTTAATGAAGGTATTATATATGAACATTTAACATTTACTGGTAACATTGATTAAGCACTAAATTAATTTTGATATTTTGTTGTGTGAGAAAAAATTACTAATGACCTTTTCATAAATGTGTTTGATAGCATATCATGCCATTGGAAATTAGGGGGGATTCCTATCTTACAGTTGACTTAAGGAATGCTATAAGTCGATTGTCAGCATTTACAAGGTATGTGGTTATATGAAATGTTCATGTGTGAGAGACATAGAGATATTATATTGCATTTTAATTTATGACTAAAGGTTCATACTAATTTACTATTCTTATATTAGGTGGGTGACCTCCAAGGAGATCCATGAATCTGAAGTGCCAAAGTGGAAGAAGGAAATTGCAGAAATTGTATGTGTATTTGAGAAGGAGCTCCCTACAAGTTTCATGGACCTACAGTTGATGTTCATACAATGTTGGTCAGTTACTTCCAACCAATTGGATAAATTAAATAATAGGAAAAGTTATTTAATTTATAGAGCCATTGTTTTGATTAGAGGCAGATTGATATTAATTATATTTAATTATGAAGAGGCACGATTTAATGAGTTGTAATTTTTACCTTGGGCGACCTTCATTGTAATTCATAATTACTATTTGTATTTATCTTTTCCTTTGGTGGCCAACCTAGTTCTTGTAAAGGTGCAACCTCTTTAGCAAATGTATATATAGAAGTTCATTTTCACTCATTCAAGCATCAAGAAAGTTCAATTCCTTCCTACAAGCAAGTGTGAATTCTATCAAGAGCAGCTCCTTCTATCAAGTGCAAATTTCTTCTAGGGCAGATTGTGAATCCATTGAAGAGTAGATTTGTGTTCAAAGTAGAGCAGACTATTCTTTGTTATTACAGTCTTTGTTGGTGCTGAATATTGGCCTTGTGTGTGGCCTCATTGTAAAGAGACTTGTTGCCATTACTTATATATATAAGAGATATATTTGTTGTTGGGTTTTTCTCCCTCAAGTGGAGGGTTTTCCCAGGGTATATGTTGTGTCATTGTGTTGATTTTTTAATTAATTTTTGTGCATTAAATATGATCATAAAACTAACATGGTATCAGAGTGGGTTTGAAGAAGATCTTGATCATATTTAGTCTTATAGCAATACTCTTTATTCTTCTTCTCATCTTTGTTCACTTTTATCTCTTCATCAAGATTGTGAATGGTCTCAAGATCGAGTACAGACTTGAGGGAGCATCTAATTTCACATCTTGGAGATTTAGAATTATGCTCACCTTGGAGGAAAATGAATTGGCAGAGTTCGTGGAGAGAAAATTCCCCGAGCCTATGGATGAGGAAGAGAAGGTTCAATGGAAGAAGAAAGATACTAAGGTGAAGAAGATGTTAGTTGATTCCGTGAAGGACCATATTGTTCCAATCATCTCTAAGTTGAAGACAACAAGAGTGATGCTTAAGACTTTGGAGGAGATGTATGAGATAAACAACACAAGTCATGCACTTGCATTAAAGCAACAACTTCATCATGTTAAGATGGCGTAAGGAGAATCTACCATTGCTTACTTCATGAAGATTTCTGAATTGAGAGATCAGCTCTCTACCATTGGTCATATTATTGATGTCAAGGATTTGACCATGTTGGCTCTCAATGGTCTTCCTTCATCTTGGGATTCTTACATTCAAGGAATCAGTGCGAGATCAAAACTTCCCAAGTTTGATTGTTTGAGGGTAGACTGTATTCAAGAAGAGTCTAGGTTGGCTGCGAGAGGTATTGGTCAAAGCTCTACAAATGAAGACATTCGTGTTCTTTCCGCTCAATCCTCGAAGAAGAAAGGAAAAGGAGGAAAGAAAGGATACTTCAAAAGGAATAGAGATAAAGAAGTTGATGGTGCTCCCGCATTCAAGAAGAAGTGAGACCTTTCCAAAGTCCAATGTTTTCGTTGTGATAAGTTTGGTCACTATGCAAAGGATTTCCCAACCAGGCCTAATCAACATGCTTCATTTGTGGATGTGGATGAGATCTCTCCTCAGAAGGATTCTAGGGAATTTATATTCTAAGTCATGGGCCTATGTTCAAGTCATGACGGTTGTGTGTTGATCTGAGCGCAAGAGAAGTGTATCTTACTGTGTCCAGTATTTGCATCCATCAAAATATTTAAAGAGATAAGTATTATTTGTTTACTGAGTTATATCATTTAGTTGGATCTTGTAATTAGTAAAGAGAGATAGTAGTTTCTCTTGAATTGTGTTCACTAGCATAAGATCCTTTGAAGATTTCATTTATTGCAAGTTATTTCATGCTGGTTGTGAAGATTTTTGAGTGTGACTCTGAAACAAAAAGAGAATTGCAATTTTGATGATGATTAGTTGGTCACATCGATATCATTCTCTAATGCATGAATTGAGATAGAGCCTTGAACTCTTGGAGAGAGTTGGTTCTACATGCTAACTGCATAATACATTCAAGAAATTTGTAGTTGTGCAAATTATCTTTTGTTGTGCTAAGTTTAGCACTCTCGAGAGGAGTAAAAGATGGAAGAAAGAGTTATATCTTAATTCAATAAAGATAAGTTATTTATCCCTTCATTCTTATCTTTTGATATTTGCTACATGTTTCACCTATAGGTTGATTTCCTTATTCATGTTTTTTTAATATTGTTCATAAAATTTTATGTATTCATGCTATAAACTGAGATAGTAAACTTTGTATGATTCTAGCCTTGATATTTCTTTGGATAGTTATAAATGGTTAGTAATCTCTCTAAAAATGCTTTTAGGGAAAATCTAAGAGCGAGAAGGTGATGAGAGATTTCTTAGTGATGAAAAGCTTGAGGCATCTTATGAGGAAGTCATACCAACCAAAGAAATGATAAAGCGTGAAGTCACAACTTGCAGCCATGGGATTGATTTGGTGGCTAGAGGGAGTTCATTTCCAGAAGTCTTCTTTGCAATCTCTAAAGCAGGGATCAAGAGCAAGTTTTGTAACTCACTAAGAAGAAGTGAAGATTACTGTATTGCAAGGCTAGGTGCTAAATCCTTAGAGGATCCCTTCAGCTATTGAGATCAAAATTGCTCAATATTGTCATCTGGATTTGACATTGGTAGCTCCACAAACCTATTTAGAATAGTGTGATATGGGATGAGGTTGAGGAGGAAAATCTTGAACTCTCTACAATACCAAAGGTGTGTGCTGGAAAACATTTATCTAAGGCAAGTGTTGTAGGTAATCTTGGATGAAGAGGTCAGAAGGTTGATGCAATGCTACGCCCTTAATATTATGGTACATCGGGTTATGAATAGTCGGCTTGTGGCTATCTTAACTCTCTATTAAGTCATATTATCATTATTATATTGTTAGTTAGTTGTTTAGGTCAGCCTAAGTCTTATATAGGTGTGTCTAAGTCAGCCTAGGTGATATCCTTGGCATAAATAGGTATATATAGGAGGTTGTGAGTCTTATTTCATCATCAAGTTGTGAAGTGTGTTCTCATTAGAGATATTTGAAGGTTTTCCCCCTCGAAGTGGCTTGTTATTCTCAGTTATTATCAAGTATTTTCAGCATATTTCATATCATATTCTTCTATTGTGCAAGTTATTTCTTAACAAGTGGTATCAGAGCATGATCTTGGCACCATAGAGGCAAGGTTTTTCTCAATTTTGGAGGCGATTTTGGGAAGAGCATATCTTTCAGATTTTGGCAAAAAAATTTATAATTTTTAAATGGTTTTTGAAGAACATACTCAAGAAGCTACAGTCCATATTTTAGAAGAATTGGAGCAGAACTAAGCGAATTATTGCAGAATTAGGGTTTCTACACTATTTTTTTGGAATCTACATATCTCCCACATCTTGTTGAATTAAAGTCTGATTTTTATTGGGTTTTTGAAGAAATACCAAAGTATATTACAATAAAAATTTCAGATAATTTAAGTTACATTTGTGTGATTTATTTCAACATTATTGGTTTCCATCATGCCGGGGCCTGGAACAAGGGGTAAAAAGAATGTTGTCACTCTAGGGAAGACTCCTGACAAGGACAGTGAAACAATCGAGGATGTTACTCATAATGAGGAAATCAATAAGGTCAAGGAAGATATTTCCTCAATGAAGATGGATATGTGTGACCTAAGAGGAGATATATCGGACATACGAAACATGTTAAGCACCTACATGGTTGAACCAAGAAAGGAGTTCTCAAGCGCCTAAGGTGAAAATTCTAGGTCAGCTACCATGGACATAAGCTTTAGTACTCTATGGGATCTAGGAATTTATTTCCAAAGGTGGATATGCGCAAGTTCGATGGTAAGGATCCTCTCACATGGATAAACCAAATGGAGAATTTTTTTGAAGTACACCAAATCCCAAATGGACAAAAGGTCATGATGGCTTCCCTATATTTAGAACCAGATCAATTCATTTGGTATCGCTATTTTGGCACCTCATCGAAGGAAAAAGGCTCACCGCCTCATGGTCAATTTTTACGTAGGAACCGCTACAACAATATGGGGCAATAGCATCATAGGACAACTTCTTTAGCCAACTATCTAAACTTCAATTAACAAGATTAGTCAAGGATTATACTCAAAAATTCCAAAATCTATCCTTAAGAGTGAGTACAATTACATAGGAGAACTTGAATGATTTATTTTTTGGTGGTCTCAAGGATCACAGTCAACATGAGGGTGTCGTTTCTATCCCTAGTTCCATAAATGAGTTCGGTCTAGCACGCAGGTGAGAGAAGTATTTGATTCCTACAAAGCAAGGGGCTAATGCGACAAGTAGAAAGGATATTCAACACAACCTTACCAAGTTTACCTTCAAAAAAAAAATTGAGGGAGGAAGAGCAAAGATTGTGTTTCAAATTCAGGATAGTAAAATATGTCACCTAGGACATAAAATGTAGTGAAAATAAAATTGTTTTACATTGAAGGTCCCAATGAGGAAGAAAGAGGAGTGTCCTCAAACTAGAGACATGAAAGGGAGTCAAATGAGGGAATCACATTATCTCAACCACCCCATTTCTTGTCATGCACCTCAAGTTTCGCACAAACCTCAAGGTGGTGGGGTTCCCAAAGAAGTGTATGGTAACAGTAAGCTGATTGACTCGTGTAGTGCCCTCTCTCTATAATTTCATCAACAAAAGTTAGCTACTGCCTAAATTGTTTCATATATCCAAAATTCTTAGGCTTCAAGTTTTGATTATAGATGGTGGTACGCTTAGTTGTTCGTGGAAGTGTCATAGCATTAAATTATCCATGGAGATTATCAACTCTTTGATGTCTCCCTTCAATGTATGCATATCCATGGTGCAGATATTGTTTTGGGAGCGGCCAATGGCTTACTACATTAGGGGAACAATTGAGATGAAACTCCCCAAGAACTATTCATGAGATTTCAATCAGAAGGAAGGCTAGTAGAGCTAAGAGGGTTGAAGGAAAAATCTCCACAAATGGTAAGCCCTCATCAAATGCAAAAGTTGCTTAAGAAAGGAGTGGATGGATTTGTGGCCCAACTATGTTCATTAGAAGTCTCTCAATCTAATACTCCTACTCATCTAGATTTGCAAGCTATAATTGATTGTCACTCAGTTGTTCTTTGAGATATGCCTAAAGGACTTCCTCCTAAGAGGGATCATGATCATGCCATACGCTAGGTCCCGTGGGAGTCCTCAACCACGTAACGATCAAGCCTTTATAGGTAATTCACATGCTGTGCAAGAGTGAGATAGGAAAAATTGTTGAGGAGATCCTAGAGGCAAGAATTATCACGCATAGCCAGAGTGCTTACTCCTCACTTGTGGTGATGGTACGCGTTGATGATACTTGGTGCATGTGTCCGATTATAGAGTGCTCACCATGTACACCCATTAAAGATAAGTTTTCCACCTACCATTGATGATTTGCTAGATGAATTAAATGGAGCTATGTTTTTTACCAAGCTAGATCTTAGATCTGGTTATCACCAAATTTGGATTAAGGAGGAAGATATTTGTAAGACAGCATTTCAGACTCATGAGGGTCATTATGAATTTTTGGTGATGCCATTTTTTCTTACCAATGCACCATCTACATTCCAAAGTTTGATGAATTCCATTTTTAAGAAGTTCTTGTGAAAGTTTGTGCTAGTATTCTTTGATGATATCTTGATTTATAGCAAGACTTGGGAAGAACATTTGCAACATGTGGACCAAGCATTACAAATACTTGAAGATCATAAACTCTATGCTAAGCCATCCAAGTGTGCTTTTGGTCTTACAAAGGTGGAGTATTTGGGACACATAGTTTCACATGAAGGAGTAAAGGTGGACCCTAACAAAATTAAGGCTATCATGGAATGGCCTATTCCAAAAACCATTAAGAAACTAAGAGGATTCTTGGGATTGATAGGGTACTATAGAAGATTTGTGAAGAATTATGGTAGTGTAGCAGCACCTCTCACCACTCTATTGAAGAAGGATTCTTTTCATTGGAACGAGTCTGCCAATACAGCATTTGAGAGATTGAAGGAGGCTATGTGTACAACTCCAATACTTGCCACTCCTGACTTCACCAAGGAATTCATTGTGGAATGTGATGCTTCTAGAAATGGGATAGGAGCAATGCTCATGCAAGAAGGTCGACCAATTGCTTTTGAGAGTCGTCAATTAAAAGGTAAGAATCAACTAAAACCTATTTATGAGAAGGAAATGCTAGCAATACTCCATGCAGTGAAACAATGGCGGCCTTATCTATTGGGTAGACATTTCAAGGTTAAGAAGATCATGATAGCCTAAAATATTTTTGGAACAACGAATATCTTCTCAAGAGCAACAAAAATGGGTCACTAAGATGTTAGGATATGACTTTGAGATTGTATATAAGAAAGGGAAAGAAAATATTATAGCAGATGCATCAGAAGGATGGGAAAGATGAAGCCTTATTGTGTGCCCTTCAATAGTACAAGTAAATTGGGTGGAGGAAGCCAAAGCAGAGTGGCAAAACGATGTTGCAACAAGTAATCTCATCGAGCAATTAAAAAGTGATCCTAGTAGTTCAGATAAGTTTTGTTGGAAGGGAGATACTCTTTGGTATAAAGAGTGTTTGTATCTCTGCAAGAATTCCAACCTTAAAATCAAGATTCTCACAAAGTTGCATGAGTCTCCAGTGGGTGGTCATTCAGGATTTTTGAAGACATATCATCGAGTCAAGCAAGATTTCTTTTGGGAAGGGCTAAAGGGTGATGTTGAAAAATTTGTGGCTGAATGTTTGGTGTGTCAAAGGCATAAAGGGAGACAATTAAGACACCAGGTCTCTTGCAACCCTTATCTATTCCTAGCCAGCGTTGGGAAGAGGTATCCATGGACTTCATCATAGGGCTTCCCAAATCTAAAGGTCATAATGTCATCATGGTGGTAGTTGATCGGCTCACTAAATATGCGCATTTTATTGCATTAGCACATCCTTTTACAGCAAGTGCAGTGGCTAAAGTTTTTTTGGAGAATATCCAAAAGCTACATGGTACACCTAAAGTTATTGTCAGTGATCGTGATCCTATCTTCACTAGTCACTTTTGGAAAGATTTATTCTCATGTTTGGGTAGTCAATTGGCTCTTATCTCTTCATACCACCCTCAATCAGATGGAAAAACGGAGGTTGTTAATAAGTGTTTGGAAGGATATCTACGTTGCTTCACTTCAGAGAAACAGTCTCAGTGGGTAGATTGGCTACCACTTGCGGAATGGTGGTATAACATGTTGGTGTAATTAATATTTAATTACATATTTAGCATAAGTTTACTTAGGCATATTTAATTCCTAAGTTTTAGGCTTTATCTTTATCTTATTGAGCTATCTTGTTGCTCAAGATAAGATTAGGTTTGCATATTTGCTTTTATAAAGCAAATCATATCTTGTAATTTATTGAAATTCTCGAATAATTAATGTTGCACATCTTTTTGCAACCTTTGTGCTTTTTTGATTTTCTCTTCTGTGGAAGGTTATTCTGGCTTGCAAATCTGATCATGGGTTTCTAACATGGTATCAGAGCCTTGATTTGCAGCCCCTTCTCAGATTTCTGGAGAGATTCATCATAGAGTTCGTTCGGGATTCCTCGAGGGTTTCATACCTCGAGTTTGTCTCTCTATTTGGGTGCTCTTGCATGGTTGCTTTCGGTGCACATTGGAGGAAATCTGAGCTCATTTTCAAGTCTAGGGCTATCGAAAAATTCAAGATCGACTTTTGTTTCGCTTGATTCTGACATTTTATGCCAAAGTTATGAGGGTTTGAAGATCTGTCAGATCTGGGAGTTGCGACACTTCTGGTGCATTTTCAGGCAGATCGGACCTTGCCATCAGATCCAGAGCATCTGAGAAATGAAAAATGAAATATAATATGCCTATGTTCGGCATCAGTTGTTCGTGAGGCAAAAAAAATTTACCCAGCAGGCCGTACGGCCCGCCAGGTACAGGGTACGATTTAATTGCAGAAAAAAAATATATATTTTTTGATATGTTCTGCAAAATAATTTTCATCGAGCTTTATAAAAATATTTTGGGCTTATTATATTGGCTTTTTTATTAAAATGGGGGTTTTTTTTTTTTTAAAACCCGTGGACATTGAATTCCCTGGTACTGTCGTACCAGGGTCTATCATTCAGTACCCTGCAACTGTCGGCCCCCGCTTTCTCCACTGGCCACCCTTATCTCTCCAGGTCCCACCGACAGGAACCATCCCTTGCCGCTGACTTCATTTTACTGGCCCCCGTAGCTTCTCCTTTCGGTCCCCGCCGACTAGCTTTTCCTACCGCCGAGCTCCCTTCGCTCTCCCTCGCCCCTCTGTTCTTCGCCCCCGGTCCTATGGCCTGCCCCGGGGGGGGCTCTCTTGCCGGTGGCGCCAGGAGCGGTGCCACCTCCACTCAGCCCAGGTGGGCGGCGGGTTTTATTTTTCCTTTGGCAGCACCCGCGGTCACATGGAAGACCAAGGGCCAAGCCGAAAGGAGCTTAAATATTGTGCCCGTTTAGCCAGTGAAAACCCTGATTTGCTCCCATACAGCTGTTTTTTTCATTTCATCATAACTTTTGATCCCGGAGGTGTTTTTTTTTAAACGAGATATCGCCGGAAAGATGGCGAGCCCAATTTTCTGATGGTGCAGTCTATTTCCAAAAATTTTTCTGTTTGATGGGATTTTTTTCTAGTTGAATTCAGATGTTCAGATTTCGCTTCGGAGGGCATATCTTTCGACTCAGTGCTCTATTTTTCGTCATTCTTGCGGCGTTGGAAAGCTTATTCAGTCCTCTACACAGATCTGAGGTCTATTTATATTTTATATTTATGCATGTTAGTATTCTCTCCTTTTACAATCATCGGGTTATTGTAATAAACGAACTGAGATAAAGTTCCATTCAGGGGGGTTTCTTGCATAATAAATCTGATTAGAGTGTAGTTTTCACTTTGATCACCATATTTCATCTTGTTTTGATGGAAACTCGCATGGGTTATATCTGGTCTCCTCATTTCTTTTGGCCACATTTTTTGCTATAACTTGACACATGTCGGATTCATTGGTTCACACTTCAGTTGGGAGATTACGTTTCTTGATCCTCATTGGTTCAGATTCTTCTTAGTTTGAGGGCCATATTTTTGTGGTTATTGTTCCAGAGTCTATTTTTGGTACTCCTTCCCATGGAAGAGTTTCAGTCACAGTTTGGCATCGGCATCGAGTTATATGGTTTCTAGATTATGTCATCATCACATCTCCTGTTGCTTCACAGATTCCAGGGTTGTTCCAATTTGTGAGTTTTCGAGTGTTCCGTGGCATCGGGTCTGCTGTCACATTATCATGACTCCATTTTTGGTTTCAGTTGTAGATAGAGGTATCTTTCCTTGCTTGTCAGATTGAGGTTCCAGTGTTACTCCACAGTGTTCTTCCAGTGCTTCTTTGCAGCAGTCATCTCATTGTAGGGGGGTTTTGTCCCACTAGGTTTTCCTTCTCTGCTTCATTATTGCATTTGTACTTGGGTACCTGATCAGGCCTTGTTGCTGGGACCCATTCATGCTTTCTTGCATTCATCTTATTTTTAGGTGCATGCTTTATTTGCTTCTCCCTAAGTTGCACTTATGGGGGGGGTGTTGGTGTAATTAATATTTAATTACACATTTAGCATAAGTTTACTTAGGCATATTTAATTCCTAAGTTTTAGGCTTTATCTTTATCTTATTGAGCTATCTTGTTGCTCAAGATAAGATTAGGTTTGCATCTTTTCTTTTATAAAGAAAATCATATCTTGTAATTTATTGAAATTCTTGAATAATTAATGTTGCACATCTTTTTTGCAACCTTTGTGCTTTTTTTATTTTCTCTTCTGTGGAAGGTTATTCTGGCTTGCAAATCTGATCATGGTTTTCTAACATAACACTTCTTTTCATAGATCATCAAAAATGCCTCCATTTTTGGCACTTTATGGATATCATCCTCCTTCCATCACATCATCAATTAAGGTATCCCCAAGAGTTCAGGCAGTAGAAGACCACTTGCTTCATCAACAACAAGTACTTTTAGGACTCAAGGATAATTTAGCCATGGCACAAAATTGAATGAAACAACAGGTAGACCAACATCGTAGTGAGAGAAGTTTTGAAGTTGGGGATTGGGTCTTCTTGCGATTGCAACCTTATAAGAAAATCTCACTAAAGCAGCAAAGAAAGAATAATAAGTTGTCTCCAAAGTATTATGGTCCATACCAAATCATACAGAAGATTGGTAGTGTTTCCTACAAGCTTGAGTTGCCACCAATAACAAAGATACATCCAGTTTTTCATGTTTCCTGTTTGAAGAAGGTAATTGGGCATAATATTCCCACTCCAAACAACACTTCAGAGGCGGCTAGATGAAGGAAGGAAAAGATCATTTTTGGAACTAGAGTGCATTAAATTGAACACACAAAAGAAGTTGAGGAATAGAGATATCAGCAGTATCTCATCCAATGGAGGAATTTACCAGTTGAAATGATGCCACACATGGGAGAGCGAGGAGTTCATTCAAAGTTTCCAAACTTGGTGTGCGTGAGGACAATGCTTCTTTGAAGAAAGAATACTTTCATATAATATTATATGGTACATTGGGTTTATGAATAGTGAAACATTGGCTATCTTAACTCTCTATTAAGTCATATTATCATTAGTATATTGTTATTTAGTTGTTTAGGTCGGCCTAAGTCTTATATAGGTGTGTCTAAGTCAGCCTAGGTGATATCCTTGGCATAAATGTATATATAGGAGGTTGTGAGTCTTATTTCATCATCAAGTTGTGAAGTGTGTTCTCATTAGAGATATTTGGAGGTTTTCCCCCTCAAAGTGGCTTGTTATTCTCAGTTATTATCAAGTATTTGTAGCATATTTCATATCATATTCTTCTATTGTGCAAGTTATTTCTTAACATGCAAGTACTTGAAGATTCAGAGGGAGCCTATTGAACCTGAAGAAGATGAAGTTTGGCAGAGGCCTAATGAGATCATTATGAGTCAAGGGGAGTACACTATTAACAATCTAAAGAGTTTTGGTATAATGGATTGAAAATCGATGTCTATACCTATGGAGAGCAACATGCAGAAGCTAAAGAGGTTGTAGCTAGTTCAGATCTGGTGGATCCTACTATGTATAGGCAGTTGATTGGATTGTTGATGGATATTTGCTATGCAATGAGTGCACTTAGTCAGTTCATGTGTGAACCAAGGAAAATACATCTAGTTGCAGCAAAACATATCCTAAGATACTTACGTGGCATAGTTGGATATGGGCTGAGATATTATTCAAGTGTAGATTTGAAGTTGCATGGTTATATTGATTCTGATTGGGCAGGGTGTGTCACTAATTGGAAGAGCACCTCTGGATGTTGCTTCATTTTGGGGTCTACAATGATATCCTGATGCAATAGGAAGTAGTCTTCTGTGGCACTGAGTACAATAGAGGTCGAGTATATTGCATCTTGTGTGGCAGCTCGAGAAGTAGTGTGGCTTCAGAAGCTCCTTGCAAGATTGTTTGGACAATCATTGGAGCCGATTGTCATTCATTGTGATAACTAGAGTTGTGTGAAGCTTTCTATCAACTTTTTGTTTCATGACAGAACAAAGCATGTTGAGATCAAATACCACTATTTCAGAGATATGGTATTGAATTCAGTTAAGGTATATCAGCACTGATGAGTAGACGACAGTCATTCTCACCAAGCCTCTCTCCAAGATAAATTTTGTGCACTTTCTAGACAAGCTTGGTATGGTGGAGTATGAAGCCCTAACTAAGAAGGAGTCTCTGTATCAGTGATCCTCTTTAATGCATTTCTCTTTGAGAGAGATTTGAGGTGTAAGCCCTTGTTAATGCATTTCTCCTTGAGATTTGAGGTGAGAGCCCTTGTTTCCACCCTCTGGTAGAGCCATGGTGGATGTCATGTGTGTGACTCCATGACAGCATCACGTGAGAGAGTCCATGATAATTTTCTTGTACTTGTGTTTTCACCCTCTGGGAGAGCCATGGTGAACGCCACAGTGAGGTGAGAACATCACATTGAGTGATGAGAACTTGTACATACCATCCATGGGAGTAGCCATGATGGTTGATATCATGGTGAGGTGATATCTCTTCTTTCCATCCATGGGTGTAGCCATGATGGTTGATATCACGGTGAGGTGATATCTTTCTTTTCCATACATGGGTGTAGCCATGATGGTTGATATCATGATGAGGTGATATCTCATATCACGATGAGGTGATATCTTTCCTTTCCACATATGGATGTAGCCATTGTGGTAGACATCACGATGAGGTGATATGTCTTGTGCAACTAGAAGTATTCTCCCTAGCAAAGAGGGAGTGTTGATGTTCATACAACATTGGTCAATTACTTCCAGCCGATTTGATAGATTAAATAATAGCAAAATCTATTTAATTTATAGAGCCATCATTTTGATGAAGAGGCATGATTGATATTAATTATATTTAAATATGAAGAGGCACGATTTAATAAGGAGTTGTAATTCTTACCTTGGCCAACCTTCATTGTAATTCATAATTACTATTTGTATTTATCTTTTCCTTTGGTGGCTGACCTAGTTCTTGTAGAGGTGTGACCTTTCTAGCAAATTTATATATAGAAGTTCATTATCACTCATTCAAGCATCAAGAAAGTTTGATTCCTTCCTACAAGCAAGTGTGAATTCTATCAAGAGCAACTCCTTCTATCAAGTGTGAATTTCTTCTAGGGCAGATTGTGAATCCATTGAAGAGCAGATTTGTGTTCAAGGAAGAGTAGACTGTTCTTTGTTATTACAGTCTTTGTTGGTGTTGAATATTGGCCTTGTGTGTGGCCTCATTATAAAGAGACTTGTTTCCATTACTTATATATATAAGAGATATATTTGTTGTTGGGTTTTTCTCCCTCAAGTGGAGGGTTTTCCCATGGTATATGTTGTGTCATTGTGTTCATTTTTTAATTAATTTATGTGCATTAAATTTGATCATAAAACCAACACCAACAAGTCCATTTACTTATACACATAGTCAATGGCAGTGAATTGGTGGGTGTCGTATCAATGAGGTGGATGTTTTTTTCTTTGGGAGGTATATGAAAACTCTTAAAAGATATGTTTGACAAAAGGCACATCCAAAGGGTTGCATGGTTGAAGGGTATGTATTGAATGAAGCATTTTTCTTCCTGTGTGAATTCCTTGGTAAGGATTTTGAAGATGGCCCACGTGTCTGGGATGAAGAACAAGCATCATATATTACTGATGGAGAAAAACCACAATCTAATGGTGTTGAAGTACAAATTAGTAAGTAAATTCATGATTAGTGTGGTTGTTTTTCTTGCAATCATTAATTTACTCTGTAATTTATTTGTCAAATTAACAGCATGACATTTGGAGTTTGAAATAAAAATGTTGACATGTAATAGGTGTAGAAAAAATTTCTATACTCAACAAGTTCATTATGTACCACATGGACTTTATGCACAAATGGATTGATCTGTATGATAAAAAGAGAGAAGTGTTAGAAGCAAGGAGACAGTTTAAGAGATCGAACCCAAGGAATACTCCACTTCCCACTCATCTTCTTGGGGAATGGGGCAAAGATTGCACACTAGAATGGGTTACTGAACACATTCAAAATCAAATAGAAGATGCAAGTACAGATTCAAACATAATAGAAGATGAAATCAACATGTCTAGAGGATGTGAAAGAAAGGTACAATTGGAATTTTACAAAATGTTGTTTCCTTATAGTTTTGATAGTATTAACTATTTTAATATTCGTCATTATATTTGTTTTCACTAAAAGAAATGGTCTTTCACAGGCGAGGAAATATCCAACAATGTGGGCATATGGTCGACATTATCGTGTAGAAAGTGTAGACGTAAAGAGACAATCCTTCAATTGTGGCATCATGGTTGACTTCGAGCAATCCAGTCGATCAAGCTCAAAAGATAAGAATACAATTAAAGGGAATCTACAATATGTTGGGAAAATACAAGAAATTATTGAGTTGGATTACCGCTCTTTAAATGTTGTATTTTTAAGTGTAGATGGTATGAAGCATTTGAGAGGACATGAAGACATGATACCCATAGTGGATTGTTTTCTATAGATTCCTCATTGTTCCTACCAGAGAATAAGGAGCCTTATGTTCTACCAATTCATTGTGAGCGGGTATTTCTTTAACTCAAACAGGAAGCGGTAGTGATCATTAATCTATTAATTCATAGCTTATTGTGAATATATACATGTGTTTATTAATCAATAAAATTGTTATAACATACGTCTAATATATGTATGTCGTTCATGTGCAGGTATTTTTCTATGAAGATATTTTGGATCCAAAATGGATATTTGTCATACATTATGATCCAAGATTAAGGCATGTATTTGACAATGCATTAGTGGATATTGAGCAAAACAATGATGGCCAACAAAATGAGAGAGAGGGATTAGAGAACATCGAAGAAATTGACATCCATGATGATGTTGAAGATGGTTATGTTCAAGCACAAGAAGACAACAATCCAAAGTTAGATGATGTAATGGAAGACAACAATATGGATGGTATAGAAAATGATAATCCAAATACATTTGGTAACAATATAGATGGTCTACAGTCAAATTTCAATGATGATGAAGATGATGTAGGTCAAGATGAGGATGATGATAATATTAAATACTTGAAAGAACATATGAACATTGACAATGATACACTAGATGACATTGTAGTAGACAATAATTTTAATGACCAAGACTTCTAAATTTTCAAAATTATTTGCAATCTATGTTTAAAAAAGGATGATTCTTATGGCCTAAGCTTTGAAATGCTTCAGTAATATTATGTTGTACTTGGACAATTGAAAACATGTTTTATTCTCCTAGCAAGTTTTTTTTATTTTCCATTATAATTCTAGACCAAACAACATTTGCGGGGACGACCTTTTACACCAATCTTAATTTGTATGAAGTTCATGAACCTGTTGTCAAGCAGTAAATTCCTTTCATAGATTGGAAATGTAAAGGCTTCATTTAAGAAAAGATAAGTAGTCTCTTTCTGAGGGTAATCCACATGCAAAAAGTAAAAAACACATAAAAAACAATTGTACAGTAGAAAATCAAATTCAATTAGTTATGTCTTATTTCACTTGCACACTTATCTAAAAGACATAGGGTATTCACCATACATTTCTCTTGACAGAGCAAACATGTGCTTTCATTTATTTTTATTTTATATCTTAGAAGTGAAATTGTTGTTACATAATGATGCACTGAGAAAATAATATATACAAAAAAATGCAAAGAAAATGTTTGAAATTTAACTTGCAACCTAATGTGTTTTGATTGGAGGTAAAAAAATGGGTTTTGAAGGGGCCCAGAGCCCTTTACAAAGAAAAGCAGCTGATAGAAAAAGATAACAACAATAAGCAGCAATCAACGCGAGCGACAACAATGAACCAACATCCAAAAAGCAACCAAAAAGAAGGTAACCAACCAACAACACTACATATTGTTCAGAATCTCAACAACTTCCATTTCACTAGTAGCCAACTTTTGCACCTTATCCACAGTATCAAACACCTCAATACCCGAGGCCCTAGCCTGAGCTTTCATTATGTTTCTAGTTCTGGCCCCCAGCCCACCAGTTTTTACCTCACCACTCAAAACACTACCTACTGTGTTGCGCTGAAAGGAATCAAGATTAATTGGAACAAGAAATAAAAATAAAATTTTGATGATTGTACTTAAAAGTGAATAGGATATGAAAAGTGTGGACAATGATGGTGCTGAAATTGAAAACCCTAATTCTGATGACATTACTATTTTATGTCATTAGAGATAAAGAGCACATACAATTTTATATACATAGAAAATGAAGATTTGAAACTAGTAAACTGAAAATGTAAACACTGTAAGATTTTTCCTTAAACAATAATTCACATACTCACTTACACAAAAGGGTGAAGCATTTTTTATTCAAACTCTGTTTTCTTTAATAGACATAACAGTAAAAGAATATTTACAAGTACAAGAATATATACACTGTTTCATAGAAAATAAGGAATGTTTCATAGAATATACAAGTATAAGAATATATACAAGAATATTTACAAGTACAAGAATATATACACTATTTCATAGAATATATACACTATTTCATAGAATATATACACTGTTTCATAGACTTCTAAATTTTCAGAGTTATTTGCAATTTGTTGAGTCTAAAAAATGCAGGTTTTTAGACCATAAGAGGGTGCCAATCTCTAAGAGGACTTTAATCCTTAATACGAACCAATTAAAGTAAATTATTTGAAAGGACTTTAATTCACACCTAACCAGAAACCAATCAAAGCATCCACACAGTAACAACAAATGTGTCCTGATAAATCTTGCAGATTTAAACAACTTGAAAAAACCACTTTGGAGACAACAAAGCAATAAATAAGCATGAAAATCGACACAACAATTGAACACTAAAAATGGATTACAAGTTATAATGTATCTGCTCCATTATATTGCTCAAAATATGAACATACATAGCATGAGTTCTTTTGATATGAATAAGTGGATGAGATGGTCTAGTATTTATTCTAATGGATTGAAATGATGATGATATGATGATCAAAATCAGACCTTGGTTTCCCTATTTGTACGGGAAGCAACAAGCTTCAGGTCCGTTCACAAAAGTTACATCATTTCTCAACTAAAGCATAATTAACATAACATAGAAACTTAAAAAGAGTTTATTGTTGGATGCACCACAGTCCGTTAATCATCAGCAAGCACTTGTGACCACCTAAGATCTGTTCAAGGTTCAAGCACCATGTTAATGCGTCCACAACAACCAAACTCTGACTACCTCCTCATACAACTCGTGCAAGGAACAAATTAACCTTTGGCATATGATCAATGTATTTCTCTTGGGCATAAGTGTTTGCATTCTGTAGAGTGTCTATCATTACATTCTCCAATCCATCAATCCTCCCGAGCTCCTTATGCATTTTCCTGAGTACCTCATCCTCATCATTGATGTCATCAAGGATGCCTAGAAAATATTTTGATATCCCATTTTTCCAAGTTTCTTGATCCTTCAAATCTGTTTCTTCAAAGAAGTCTAGCATGGCCATACATAGTGGTTAGCTGAAGTCACTCAATTCCTGTGTCAAGATATTCTGGAAGTTTTCATGTGTATTCATGAGGCTCTGACATTCTTGGAGCAGAGCATTATTATCCCCATCTTTTGCCTTGATATGGGATTCCATTTCCTTCATCCTATCAAGCAGACTTCCATGCTCCACGAGGGCCTTGTATATTCCACTATGAGCATGCCAGACACCATCTTCATGTTGGCACATATCTTTGAATTTCATACAAATTATCCCTGATGCTACTTCAAAAGTAGTAGCCTTCAATTTTCTTTTTAGTTCTTCCTGTTCCTTTTGAGCCTTTTCAAATTTATGCTTCCATTAAGTAGTCTCAGACATGGCCTCTAACAAATTTCTTTCATGTTCAATTAAAGGAGAGCAAAGCCTTGGAGAAGTAGGCAACCTATCTTTGTAGTTGGTTAATTCTTGTTTCAACCTGTCATTTTCCTCTATCAAATATTGGTTATCTCTTACTAGCTTTTGGATCTAGGCTTTGGTGAATTTGGCTACATTCACATTCAAGTCAGTAGTCTCCAAGGGATCTGTCTCCCCTACTCTTTGCACCAAGAGATGTCCAAAAATATGATCACAGTCAATGAGAGAAGGCTTCTTGCCTGGGGGTTAAAGAGCCCAAATTTGCAAAGTGGTATTATCAAGATTGTACCCTGACCCTGTATAGACCCTGTCACCTGCTTCATCTGTTATTTGCAAAGTTTTATTCTTTCTCTTTAAAAAGTTTTCAAACACAGTGGATGAACTAATATCCCACCCAGGAAGGAGCATAACTCTAGCTTCTTGCAATAATGCTCTTCCTCTCTTAGTAGTCATGTTTCTCATTTCCCTATCAACTTCATGTTGCAACTCTTTCAAGGCATAAGCCTCTTTCTCAGGGTCAATGTCCTTTAACCTTTCTCTTATTAGTCTTCCTTTATACTCATATATAAAGGACTTAAATTTAGGGGTCTGCACAAAAGTATCATCTGCAACAAATTCCTGACTTACACGATGCCTCACATCATCTGATAGCTCATTAGAGGCTTCAAAGGTGATCACACTTCTTTCCAATGGTATCTCATATTGGGGTATAATAGGAGCCTTAAATTGTGAGAATCTTTCTTCCTCCTCAGTGTTATCTTCTTCCATGGATGGGGAACCAACTAAAAAGCTCACTTCAGGAGTAGGCTGAGGTGATAAGTGGCCTAGTGGTGTGATATTTTCTACTTGCCTCCTAGGACCGATGCCCCTTCCTCTTTCAAATGCCACAAGTGGCACATCTCTTATCAGTTCTTCTTCATGGAGGATTAACTGTTCAATTCTTTCTATGGGATCTTGTACCTTAGGGAAAGCCCCTATGTAGCCTAGGTTATTATTCACCTTCCAAGCCTCAACCATCATAACCCTATTGTAGGCATTCATTCTCATCATGTTTTTTTTTTCTTCACAATTTCTAATGACATCTTCTAAAAGGAAACTATGCTCATACCCTTTCAATTTTTGAAAAAATTTGGCATCACAAATGAAGTGTTCAGGATCAAACTTTTCCCTTTTGTTGCCAACTGGCAAGCCATAATAATCTAGTTTACCACTAACCAAGACATAGCCTAAATTAGAGATAATAGTGAAATCACCAAAGAATAAAGTGGAAGGCATGAAAGTCTGCCTCCCATAGCTCTTTAAATGCATGAAAGCTGAAAATGACAATTGCCTTATGATCTCTAAATAAGCAACTTTGTCTGGCATAGTCTTAGGCAGCAAATAAGGTGTAGCTTCAAATCCATAAACCCTGATAATAGTACAATCCCCAAACATATACCAGTCCCCCCAATTGTGATTTATCCCTGATTCATGACCCATATCTTTTGGTCAGAGAAATATTAAGATCTCTGGGGAGAGGTTGTAGTCACACTTGTGGCCTAGCATCTTGTATAGTGGTTTGACAAAATATTCCTCAAAATATAGGTAGTGGGACCTACCACACCTGTTGTCCCACACAGATGTCCACATTTGTATAGGCCTTGAATTTCCATCACTATCTGAGTCTTTTATTCTTAATTCCTCACCCCATATCCCCATCACCTACCCTTTGTATAATATCATGTGCATGAAAAGAGAATAGTGCATGAAATTAATGGCTTCACTGTCATTCTTGATGATATTGAGGGCATTATTGATGGCCTCCGATAAATACTCTGCATAAACATAGGGTCAAGCATTATGGCACTGGATGTCTATGGCTAAAACCATGGGAGCAATTGCCATGTTCTTAGGAACATGAATTCCCAATACTTGACTAGCTGAGTAATAAATGTATTGAAAGTATTCTTCAAACAAAGCCACAGAGAATGGGGGCTTATCTTCACTAGAGAACCTCATAGTTTGGTTACCCGCACCTTTAACCCTATGTAAAGGCAATTTCCACATCTTGTAACTTGTTTCCATGGTGCGGTATTGCTCCAACAAGTCTCTGATTCGTAATTTTTTTTTAGGGAAGTGTCTAGCTAAAAAATCATGGAAATATAATCTAGCTTTATGACCATGAACTGTGACCCATTAGGAAAATAAATTGCTCTCATCTTCGGATTGTAATTATTTTCCAACACCTTGATTAACTCTATGTTCACAAAGACATTGGGTACTACAAGTTTACCCAAATTCAAATTCCACGGGTTTGACATTGGGCTATGCCGAAATTTCTTCCTATAATGGTAAATAAAGAGGTCGTAACCCCTACACAGAGTCCATACATCTCCTAGATTTTTTTGTTTATCTATTAATGTCACACACGATGGGTTAAGCTGTGCTATTCTTCTAGATTTTGGCCCAGACCCAGGACACTGATTGATTAAGTCTTGATTCAATTTCCTAGCTTCAGTTTTTTGTCTTTTTGTTGTTTTCCTGGGGTTTTTTCCATCTCAACCCTACTCATGCAATGCTTTCATCTACTTACTGAGAAAATACTTTGAGCTAAGTCTAGACCACTTACTTGGATAAATGCTACAAATTTCCAGCTACCTACTGTCATCCAACTTGGTTCTCCAAATCCTCCAATTAAAATTCACATTGACTTCAACTTCTTTGAGGCTGTATTTATCAAATTTCAAGACACTTCATCCAACCCTAGTTCATAAATGGTGCTCACGCCACCTTTATGATCAAGTTCTTCATTAATAGCGGTAGTCTCATTGATATTTTCATTAGTCACATCAATCGGACTAATAATCATTTCATAACTATCGAAGAGACTTTTATTAAAATGTTTGTTGTTTCTTTGATATGCCAGTATGGTGGTGTTTTTCCCTTCCCTTCTGGTGTATACCACTCTACCGCATATGTTTCTCACCTTCTTGGTGGTATAGCAGTGTATGCTTTTGATCATTACTTGAAGACTGTCGATCAAACAATCTTATTTGTCTTACCGATATCTCAATGTCTCATCGACATTAAATCTTATGTTCCTTCGATGTTGGTTTCCGGTGTCGATGAGACAAGTTAATATCTCTTGCTGATATGCCACTGTCTCATCGATAATTACTTCGTTATATCCAAGAGTTATGTTTCACCGAGCACTTGTAGATATAACTTGTCGATGTGACATAAGTGATTCTCTCCTCGATATGCATGAAAGGTACAATGATGAATTCCATAATAGTGAATGTTGCTTAAGAGGGATTGAAGGAAAACATTTTGTATCAAGGAGAACAAGGTAACCTCAAACTCTATTGTACCTGAGCTTTTGGTGTTTCTAGATGGAACCTATAGCGGAAAAGTGTAGTCTCCATCTAAAGGAACCATCTTTAGAGTTCTTCCCTGAAATGAGGGTTGAAAACATTAGAAGAAAAGAAATACCATAATTCTAAAGTAACAATTTGTATCAAGAAAAATGTCAGCAAGTATAATTAAAAAGACAAATCCTTACAATTGGACCTCAAATTGGACCAAACAAATTCATGATTTAATCTTTAGAATGTAGGAACTTTCTCTGTTAGAGCTTCATGACATGAAATTAGATCTCCAATTGGACCAATAAAATTTATGATTTTATCTTTAGAATATAGGAACTTTCTCTGTTTGATATTCAAGACCTCAAATTAGATCAAAAGTTGGGTAAGCAGATTTATGATTTTATCTTTAGAATGTACAAACTTTCTCTATCAGATATTAAAGATGTAAGGTTGGATCAGAAACTGGATAAGCAGATTTATGATTTTATCTTTAGAATGTGGGAACTTCCTTTGTCGGATATTTGGAAATTCCTACACACAAGTTCTGCTTTAGAGCGAAAAAAACCTGGAAGTGTTTCACACCGGCTCAAGGTACAATCCAACCTGGTTATGACACCAATAGCAATCCAATTTTTCCTGAATCATCCATACTTATACATTGCATCACAATCTATTCTTCCTGCACATAAAAATGCCACATATTAACCCCTTCTAAATAAAACTCAAAATACCATGATACAATGAGTCCCCTATATTAGTAAGTAGGCAATTTATAGGGCATAGTTTGATTTTATACAAGGATGCTCATGAAAGGAATCTTCAAGTGACAGTGAGTGAGTTGTTTGAGATTGCAGCTGATGGTGCAATATCCAGTCTTAAAGGCAGTTAGCAAAGCAGTAAATGTGCAAGAAAATCAAATCGTACACAACAAACAATTCACAATGTTATCTTGCATAATGCCTTAAGTTTGAAGACAAAAATATCATTGTATCTTGATGAAAGTAGTGACCTTAATGGTCAATCACTGGAAAACATGATTTTAAAACATGCTATTGTGCTTATGGAGGTAGCATTTTAAGCAAGGCAGTGAGTGGTGGTTTGGAACAATGGCAGGTATGAAGGACTTGCTTTATATGCATACTATGTAGTTTAGCTTAAGACAACGTTCTTAGAAGAGATTGATGGTGGATTATGGAACTCAAGGGTTACAAGATAAAGATTAAAGCAAAGACTGAGATCTATTTAAAAGCCACTATCATGAAGATATTAAAGATGTAAAATGCAAAACCCTAGTAGCTAGAGTAATGAACACAGTGCGAAAGAGGACAATGTGCTAGGGAAGATTTAGGAGATCTCCACATTATCTAATCATAGGAAAATACATCATTTATTTATTTTTTAAAATTAAAAGAAATTATTCTAAATCCTATATAGGACACATTGATACTTCAAAAGCATCTGATTTATTTTTTAAAATTAAAAGAAGTCATTCTAAACCCTATATAGGATACATTGATACTTCAAAAGCATCTGAAGGAACTTGAGGTTATGCAAACATATGTCAATTACATTCCTGGATTACAAACAGTAGCATGAACATTGTAACCCTTATTGATCAGAGCAGGAATGAGATAAACATCAATGAATCCTATGCCTCCTTACCATTCTCTGTCATTCTTTGCTAAAACACTTCTCCATTTTGGCTGGTTGCGCTTGAAAATAAGGTTTCAACAAAGGTTTTATTGTATGTTTATTAAAATGAAAACTCCATTCTGGCAGGCTATGCCTAAAAATAAGATTTTGACAAAAAATTTAGAGTATGTTTGTTAAAGTTTTAGAGTATTTTGGTGGGCTATATTCTTGATTCCTTAAATGACTTATTCAAATGGATTGTGACTGACGTGATTTGCTACATTTAGTGTTATAAATTGTAATGATGCCACGATTACCATACTACCACCATCTCTTATTATACCTGCTGTGGTATGGTGGGGTTTTTCCCTTCCCTTATGTTGTTTACTGCACTACCGCCTTGCTCAAGGCTTCTTGTTGTGGGGTTGCAATGTATACCACTCTATCACATATGTTGCTCACCTACCCGGCATATAGCGGTGTATTCTTTTGATCATTACTTGAAGAATGTCGATGAGACAATCTTATTTGTCTTATCGATATCTCAATGTCTCATTAACATTACTTCGTTATATCCAAGAGTTGTGTTTCACCGAGCACTTGTAGATATACCTTGTCGATGTGACGTAAGTGATTCTCTCCTCGATATGCCCATATCTTGTTGACATTTCACTATTTTACATCATCGATGAGACATATAAAAAATTCTCTTCGACATAGGGGTGTCTAAACTAGCACTAAACCCAAAGCTAAACTCAAAGCTAAAGTCGAAGCTAAAAGTGGCGCTAAACTCGAAGCTAAACTCAAAGCCAAAGGCGATGCCACACTCGGAGCTAATATCGGCATGACATGCGGTGCTAATTTTGGCACAAATTAGCACCGACTTGTCCTGATCAGCGCAAATAAATGCCAAAAAAAGTGCCATCCCAATAAATAGCATCGACATTTTCAATAAATTGGCAAAAAATACATTAAAACAGTGGGTGGAAGCAAAAAATGGAGCAAATCACAGGGATTTGTTGTAGTGTGAGTTGAATGTTAAATTGTCTTTTCCAAGATTTTGCTTGGTGGTGAACCCCTCAAAGCTTAGAGAACCCCCTCCTAGGTCTCCCTTGTTGAGAATTGACTCACCTTTGGGTTGATAATTAATCCAATTTGGGATCCTAGGAAATTATTGAATGACCAAAGGAGAATAAGGTGGGCATCTCCCTCCACCTATTTTCTTCCCAGTTCATTTTGGTGAACCCGACATTTTCGAGCATTCATTTTTTTACTTGGATTTCATTAAAATCCTAGATCTAGGTTGCATTCATTCTTGCATTAAATCTTGCATTAGTGAAAGTGCATCTATGGTTTCTCATACTTGCATTAGTGAAAGTGAATCTAGGGTTTCTCATATTTGCATTAGTGAAAGTGCATATAGGTTGCATTTTTTCCTTCTTGCATCATCTTATCTCATTGAAAAACTAAAAAAGTGCAGTTTCAATCATTCTAATTGCATTTAGAAACATTTTTATTGCATTCAAAATTTAAAAAGTGCATTCAACTTTGCATCTAATTTCTTTTCATTAGTTACTTTTTCTTGCATTCATTTGAACACTTTTATGTTTCTAAACATCAAGTCCCTAGATAGGCAACTTGGGAACACTGTTATTAATCTATATTTGTCTATTTTTCTGAAGAAAAAAAAACTCTTATTGAGACTATAATGCCCTTACTGACGTCTTAGTCCCTCTGTAGGTTTCTACTTCAAAATCCTATCTAGGTTGATTGCATTCTATTCCAATTTTTGGAACTTCAAATTTTCATCAACAAGACCAAGATGCCCTTGCTGGCGTCTTAGTCCCTATTGAGTTTGAATCTATCATTTTTATGGTTTACATATGCTTTTCTATGCTTTTGTTTGTTGCTTGTAGTTTTATATTACAATTTGTAGAATTAGTGTCACTCCAATTTCTTTCATTTCAAGTGTATTTCAAAATCATTTCAATTACAAGCATCATTAGATCTGAAAATGCTCACATTTTTGAAACTTTGCATAATATGGATAAAAGTACTTTTCACTTTTGCATATACAATGTTTACATTTATAAAAATTTGCATGAGTTTGATAAAAATGCTTTTCATTTTTGGATATACATTGTTTGCATTCTTAAATTTTTACATACATTGGATAAAATTATTTTGCATCTTTGGATTCATATTGTTTACATTATTAAAGCATTGCATGAGATAGTTAAAAGTTCTTTTCATTTTTGGTCAAACAATGTTAGTACCTTACCTTTCTAGACAAGCTAAGAAAAAGTTCATATCCCCTACCTATGAGAGTATTTTAGTGAAAGAGACCTTGGACAATCCTAACAATCATAATTTTTTCTTCTCCTAATATCTCTCCTATTGGCGAAGAAGATATTTTGGTGTTAGAAGAACCAATCAATGAGAGTTTTGAGAATCCTATTTGTTTCTCTCCTTCTACCTCTCTTATTAGGAAAGACATTGATGAACAAGAAGAAACAACCATAGGTAATCATGATGACCACATAACACAACAAGAGACCATTGAAACCTACCCACATTCATCTCCCAACATCTTCACCTCTTATGATAATGTTATAGAGGATGAAAGAGTAAGTGAAGATATGTTGGTGTTGGATGATCAAAAATTTAATATCTATGACAATCCTCTCTATGCTCCATCTCCTATTTTGGAAGATATTATAGGACAAAGGAATGAAATTATGGATAATCATGATAGTTACATGTTTTCTTATCCTAGTATCTCTCCTAGTTGTGAGGAAGATGCCTTGGTGTTAGAAAATACAACCAATGAAATTCATGAGGGAAACATTCTTGAACAAGATAGTGACATCATTGATAAGCAAGATAATTCAACCATTGATCATTCCCCTACTTGCGATGAAGTCATTTAGGGAGAACCAATCCTTGAATGTCAAGAACATTTGGTTTGTAGTTCTCCTAAAAAATATCCTACTAGGGAAGATATAATGATGGAAGAAAATGAGAACATTGACAACAGTAATTCCTTAGATGACGATGATGAAGTGACATTAGACTCCCCTTCACTAAGAGACCGTGAAAATAAGGGTAAGTCTTCTAAGGTTATGCACATTAGATACCCCTTGGAGTACTCTCTTGAGCCTAAACTTATCATTTATCCACCCTCTCAAAAACAAGTTCAAAACAAACCTATCCTTATCCTCAAACCACCTAAGAACAATGTTTCACAGCAACTGAGTTACAATATTGTTGCTCATACATATAACACTAGAAACAATCCACAACCAAGACAAACACCTTCAACATCCCTCCCATTGTCTAATCCTATTTTTCCTAGTGCTCCTTGTTTAACTTCGCATAGTGGGAAGAAGTATGATTTTGTTGAACAACTAAGAATAATCCCGCAAAGATATCCCTATGGGACCTAATTCAAAATTCACCTAATTATCACACTATGCTTCAAACAACCTTGCAACAAGTTGTGGTCCCCTCTAGTGCAAACCCAAATGACATAGCAGCAATGATTCAAGGAATAAATGTTGACATTGTTTTCCACCAAAGTGAGCCCCCTCCTTTGGAAGTGTAAAAACAATATGATGCTTTCATGATCATAGCTCAATACAATAGCATAGGGATAAATCAAACCCTTTGTTGATAATGGCTCCACCCTTAATGTGTGTCATATAAACCTTATGGATAAGCTTGGTGTCAATAAATAAAAATTCCAACCTGTCTCTTTATCTATTAGTGGCTTTGATAACATGGGAAAACGACTACTCAGGGTGATCACATTACCTATTAAAGTTGACAAAGTTACATTACAAACCCTAATCCACATTATACCTAATGATCTTTCATACAATCTTCTTCTAGGTAGACCATGGATCCATGAGATGCAAGTTGTGCCCTCTACCCTTCATTGTATCATGAAATATGTCTACAACAACAAAGTTTATACAATTGAAGTCGATCTTGAACCATACAGTTTTTTGAACATTGAGAAAGGTAAAGAGAATCCTTTGAAAACATTGACACCAACTACACAAGTAGAACCCATGCAAGACCAACAAAAAGATAGATGTCCTAAACCTTTCACAATGATATCACTAGATGATTTGGGATGATTGAATTTCAAACCAACATTCATGGGAGAATACAAGATCATAAACAAAGACTCTGAAAAGGGAAAAGAAAACATGGTAATGTCAACACAAAATTTGGATGACCCTTTGAAAGCATCCACCTCAACCACTTTAGAACAAATGACAACAAATTACACAAAAAACTTTGATGAACTTAACCAAGAGCAACCATCAAATCCAAAAGAAATGAAGAATCTTTATGGAAAAGGTTATGAAATGATGAAACAACTTGGTTATAGTGGAAAAGGATGTGGTGCTAGAACAAGGTATTTGTAACCCTATAGAGCCTCATATGCAAGAAAATACTAGTGGTTTTGGTTATTTCCCCTTGAAAGAAACAAACAAACCTTCACTCAATATCGACACTCTAACAAAAGATTCATCTAAACCAACTTTAACAGTAATGCATCCTGAATTGATAGACACTAATGGTCTTGATTATTATCCTTTGAAAGAAATGAAACAAACAAAGAAATATTCACTTAATGTCAACATCATCTCGCAAAACACTAATGATTTGAATTCATTAGATTTTACACCCTCCTATATAGGAGAGAACAAAATATTGCAATCTAAAGACTCTTGTGTAAGTATGACATCATCTCCTAAACAAAAGATATCTTTGTTGCACAATAAAGAAACATCCTCTACTTTTGATCAAGAGAATATATTGTTGAGACTCCTCCAAGATCATTTGATATCTCTCCCTCCAAGAACATGGAAGAAATTCTACTATAAACATTCATTTTGTGCATATCATAGAGTTCATGGTCATTCTACTAATGAATGTAAGGCTTTAAGTGATAAAATTTAACATCTTAAGGAGTGTGGTGCTCTTCCTTATGAGGGAGCACCTAATTCCTCTAATTGATATTGATTTTCACTTGAGCATGTTTCTCATCAATCATTTCAGCTCACCCTTGTCCTGCACTAAGTGCAGGAAAGGGGTTAGGTAGCTTTCTCCTTATATGTCACTTATCGTTGTCTCTTTTGGCTAGTTGACCGCCTTCCATGTATATGTAAGAGCAACCTTGGGATGTGTAAAACATGCCTTAAGTTGGCTCACATGTGATGTACTGAGTTATGCATTTTGGGGGCTACCCCTTTCCCTTTCATGATGTAGCTTATTGGAAACATATGACTTGGCATAGGGATTTCTGAGTAAGCTCTCATGTTTTCTTCTACTTTAAAGTAATTTCTCACGGAAATGGTGTTAGCAACCACTTTAAAGTGGGGGCATACATCAACACTCATGTTTCATTGTGCTATTTTCTTTTTTCTTGTGATGCATCCTTTTCTTGGTGGTTTCATTGTGTTTGATTTCCCCCGAGAGCGTGATATTTCTTTGACTTGTCCTCTCTTGTAGACATTAGGCACAATTTTCCCCAAGATGAGACCTCACATGAACTAAGCAAAATCCCTTCGAACATCCCTCTTTCCTGTTGAATTTTTTTCTTTTTGTACCTTATTAAATTCATGGAGGTATGGCTTTGGTATGGTCCCCTCGGGTTCACCTAGTGAACAACTAGCTTCACTAGCCTGTGTGAGCATTCACTTTTCCTTTTTGTACCTTATTAAATTCATGGAGGTATGGCTTTGGTATGATTCCCCGAGGCTCACCTAGTGAACAACTAGCTTCACTAGCCCTTGTGAGCATGCATTTCTTTGTCATTATCATAGTCATGAGGGTATGACTTTTATATGGACCTCTTGGGGCTCACCTAGTGGACAACTAGCTTCACTAGCCCTTGTGAGCATGCATTTTGTTTTCATAGTCGACAACGCGTTCCACTTGTATACCTCTTTTGGACAAACAACGTAGACCCAGTCCACAATGCGTTGGATGACTAGTCGAAGCTTGATCTATTGCATTTTTCTTTTTTTCTTTTCCTTTTTCTTTTTCCTTTTTCTATCTTTGATGGTGTATGTTGGCGATTTGTTTATGGCTTCATATATCATCTGCACGTGTGTTCCTTTGCGCTTATGTTGACCTTTCATAGGATCTTGATCTTAGGGGCTTGGCCACCCTCTTCATTATTGTCATCCTATCTTACTAGCATTTGTACATTTGAACCCCTATTGATTATGTGGTTGGCTATTTTAGTGTGAGTTTGAAGCAAGTTCATCTTCTCACTAAAGTGGGGGCTAAATGTAGTGTAGGAAAATGCATACCCTTGCATTTTCACACTTGTTTGGGCCTACCTTGCTTTATTTATCCTTATATATGTCTTAATTGGTCATATTCTTCATCCACAAGCCTTATAAATTATATATTTTTATGGCTAATCTTGACAAACATCAAAGGGGAAATGATAATTTAATGATTATAGTTGAGTGTCCCTAATTTTTGGACCAAGACTAAGACGCCACCAAGGGCGTATTTGTCTTCCAAAGGTCTTGGGACTCTAATTTCAAAGGCACCTTAATTGGGCCCCTTTTTGGAGTCTATGCCCCGAGTTTCATGCCTTGGGACTAAGATGCCACCTAGGGAATCTTAGTCCCCCTTAGGTTAATTTTGAGATTTAATTTCAAATCTTGGCGAGATTTAGCCTCCTTTAATTAATGAATTCATATGTCAGCTTGTTGTAGTGTAATTTCAGGATATTAAGCATGGATAAGTATAGATACAAGGTTCCTTCAATCATTTTATCCTAACAAGGATTCAAGTATCCATTCTTGAGGCAAGTTTATGAGATCAAGAGAATTCAAGAGCAATTCATCAAGCATTTGGAGCCATCATCAAGATTCAAGCATCATATCAAGGATATTCTTGCATCATGTGTATTTTTGAGCTAACATATGTGATGTAGGGTTTTGACTCAAGCAAGCAATTCAAATCAAGATCTATCAAGCATTCCTTTGATTCAAGATCTACATTCAAGCTAGCTATCTCACACAAGTTTGTAGATTTCACAGCAAGGGTTTGGTGAGTTGCAACATAGCACTTTGTTCATTCATCATTTCCCTCCTTGATTTCATTTCAAGGTTTAATTACCAACATGGGGTTTGACCAAGGCAAACCCCCATTTACTAACAATGAAAAAAAAATTCCTCTCTAGTGTGTTTGTGATTGTAGGTTTAGGTTGAAGACTTGAAGATCATTTGAAGTGCAAAGTTGCAAAGTTGCATTGTAAAGTTGTCATCTTCACATAAACTCACCTACAGGCCAAATCTGGAAGTTTCAGGTGTTGAGATCAGAGAAGAAGGAAGTGCAGACCTTGAGCCTCGGGATCATATTCAAAGATTTTAGAAATTCTAGATGGGACTAAGTCACCACCTAGGGCGTCTTAGTCCTCCCGAAGGTATTTTGCAAAGATTCTTTTGGATCTTGTTTTGGCATCCGAAGATTCTGCATCTGCCCCGAAAAACAACAACAGGACTAAGACAATAGTAAGGGCGTCTTCGTCCTCCCTAGCATATTTTGACAACATTTTTGCATTTCCAGAATCCTCATTACATTTCCAGACTTCCCAAGTACACACATCCTAACTTGCTATTACTTAATTTCATCATTTGCACTCATTATTTGGCTTGCATTACTAGGTTTTGTGAGTTGAATGTTAAATTGTCTTTTCCAAGCTTTTGCTTGGTGGTGAACCCCTCAAAGCTTAGAGAACGCCTCCTAGGTCTTCCTTGTTGAGAATTGACTCACTTTTGGGTTGATAATCAATCCAATTTGGGATCCTAGGGAATATTTGAATGACAATTGGAGAAGTGTGGTGTTATATGACCTAGGTTATAAAGCACCCATTTCCCCTATTGTTCAATTAGATTCCAAAGGCCGACATTCATTTAATTTGAACTTAAAACCCTGATTTCTTGCTCAAACCCTAAAAAGGGGCCAAATGGGACTCATACGCCACTTGTGGTGTATAGGT
Organism: Sequoia sempervirens; assembly: GCA_007258455.2. Classification (NCBI taxonomy): domain Eukaryota; kingdom Viridiplantae; phylum Streptophyta; class Pinopsida; order Cupressales; family Cupressaceae; genus Sequoia; species Sequoia sempervirens. The sequence goes on along the minus strand of VDFB02075321.1, from coordinate 422,955,596 downwards.
CCCATCTGAATGGGACTCATACACCCAAGGTGGTGTATGGAACCCACCAAGCTTTTTCAAGTGGAGGAAATGTCGGGGAGTTGAGAAATTAAGTTTATTTGCTGATCTTGTCAGGATTTTAGTTGAAATATCCCTCGAGATGCATAATATAGGGTCTTAGGGGCCTATTAATGATGATATGAAGGCTATAAATGCAAGAGGGCCCAAGACTCAATGTGAAGGTGCAAATAAATACACTTTACAACATTAAATTAAGGCAAAATTAGGTTTATTTAGCTTAAAAGGGCCTTAAATCCAATGTGAATGTGGAAAACACATTACAACACTAGATCAAGGCAACATTAGGTCCATTTAGTTTACAAGGGCCCTAAATTTAATGTGAAGGTGTAAATGGATACACTTTACAACACTAAATTAAGGCAAAGTTAGGCTTAATTTAATAGGGAGGGCCCAAACAAGTGTGAAAATGTCACAAACGACATTTTTCTACACTATAATATTATAATTCATTTTTCATAGTTGTATACCTCATTAAATGGATTACAAGTTGTTAAAAGGTATGGAAAATGCTATTCAATAGAATAATGATAGTTTGATTATGAAATTGATTAGTAATAGTAATTATTCAATTATGGTGTGAATTTTATTTTGAAAGGTATGAAAATTTGTGTAACTAGATATAATTACATATTATTTCTTCTGTAATTTATAATTAGACTTTGTTTTATTTTAAGTGAAAAAATTTATATTAGTATATTTTGGTGGATAGATTGTTGTAGTATCATTCACTTAGTAAAGACCTTCTTTTGAGAACTAGTACATACTTAAAATAATAAAATTGTAGTATTTGTTTAGTTGGAATAAAACTCAAGGTAGAATATGTCAAGAGATTTATTGTGACAAATTTTAACATATTTCAGTTGCAATTAAGTTGGTAAATTTATTAATGTTGTTTTATTAAGTCAAGAAAGAAATAGTAGTGTGTGAATATATGGCATGCATATCCATGTTTAGGAATGCAATTATATTTAAAAATTTGGCCAAAGTAATGTTTGTTGTGTGTATTTTCAATTCATGCAGCTAGAGGGTATGTAAGGATGCATCACAAATTTTATGTGATAGCATAGTACGTTTACACTTAGTTCTTATATTGGACATGGTACCATGGCAACTACCATGATTTGTCACCTTGTTAAGGGTCAAAATAATTCTAGCTGGAAGGTGTGTGAGGGACTATTGATCTATGGTTGGAGGTAAAGTGCTAAGATGATGCTCTCCCTCCATATAGCTTGATAGAGCTAGATTGCTTGTACTCATTTAGACCGTTGGTTATATATTAATGTTCAAATGTGAGCACTAGATTATATGTTGTATATTTTTATTGAAATGAGTGTGTTCTCGTATGAAAGATAAGTATGTATAAAGGAGAAACAACTCCTTGTGATTCTTTCATAAATTTTAAAAAGTTTAATACTTGTATGGTTTGATTTCATTAAAGAATGATATATGTCATAACATTCAAGTTAGTTCCATATTGTTGATGTATAAAAAAATGGCTTTGACTTTGAGGGGATGACCTCCAAAAATCAAAATATGAGAGTATGAATTTAATCTTACAACTTATGATGTTTTGGAAGAGTCTTTTTCTTCCTTATTTATAAATATAATTAGGTAGGGACACACCCCTTCATCCTAATTAGGTTGGCTTAAGGAATTAACTATAACTAATGAATGAGATATTAAGGTGAAGCATGTCACAATTGCTTAACCTTATTACACTTAAGAAAAAGGATAGATGTGTAACCACTGAAAAATGTCTTGGGTCCACAAACAACATTTTTTCACTTCAATCTCTCGTCTCCCTTGCATAATTAAGTAAATCTAATTATTTAATTATTTTACCACATTCCTCTATTAATAAAATAATTTTTAATTATTTAATTAATTCACGTTCCCTTGCCTTATTCTTCTTTTTGATCAATTACATAAATTACTTTTTAATTGTGTCACTAACATTCACTTTCTTTCTGTAATTAAATAAATAATAATTTATTTAAGTTTTCGCTCTTCGTCATTCACCTATAGTTAAATAATTATTTTTTAGTTATTTATCTATTCATTAATCTTCTTCATCCTTTTATAATTAAATAATTTCTTGATAATTATTTAACTGTCTTTTATCACTCTTCCAATATTAAATAATTAATCTGATTTAATTATTTAATCCCTTTTTCCATTGCCTCTATATTTAATTTAATAGTTGCACAATCATTTTAAATTAAATATTCATATATCCTTTCTCTCATAAATAAATATTTTATTATTATTTGTTCCTCCACATCTTTTACCAAATTAAATAATGTGGTCAAAGATTCCTCTCATGAATTAAATATTTTTTTATTATTTAATTCCTCCACTACCTTCCCTCCACTTTCTCATTTCAAATCTGGATTGTTGATTGCCTTTGGTCTTCAAAGAATCTTGATCGTCCATTCATAGTTGTCCCTAGCCCACTACTTTGTGGTGCATGAATCATCCACCGTTGATCTTGGCATCTTCTAGAACTTCAATCTCGTCTGTCCATTCAAGAAACTCTTCTATAAAAGAAGGTTGTTTCCTCCATTTTGGCTTTACAACCACATATATCCAACATTCTTGCTATCATTTGCAAGTGTAACACAGGAAAATAAGCAGGTTAAGCAGTACAATGCATAAACTCAAACTAAACCTACTCTAACAACAAAGAACAATGGAATATAAAAAGCATAAATATAAGAATGATCTCACCAAACATCTATGTAATTCCATGAATAACCTCAATTGCACTTCTCCATTTTGTCATTGTATGATAATTTCCCTCAGATTTCTCTTAAGTGTGCAAGTATAGCCTCATGATAGTGTTATTAGCAAAACATCGAAGATTCTAAAGTTGATTGCTTCCAAAACTCATAAGATTTTAGGAGGGGTAATAATGATAAAGGTCAAGCCAATTTATAGAAAACATGGTTTTTGAATGACAGGCTCAGATTAAAAGATAAACCAATGATTAAGATTGAAAGATGTGACATGCATTCGAATTAGGGTTGGATTAGTGTGAGTTAAAAAGCATAAAAGGTGGAGATTAAATTAAATAATAATTTAATCTTTAGTTAAGATTGTTTGAAACTCAAAAGAATAAAGTTTGCATGTAAAGATAAATATTGAAATAGATAGAAGACGAGGATAAATTAATTAATAATTAAAGTTATTTAATTAATGAAGATTTGCACGTAGAAGATAAGATCTAATCTAGATAACGGACTGATTAAGACAAAAAGTTTATTCGTCAGAGACAATCAGACTGCGTGATCAATTTAGATCTAGACATAAGTGATAAATGACTAATTAGATAACACAGAGATTATCCAATCACAGAGGAATATGCCATGGATAAACCTTTTTATGAATTAAATAATAATTTAATCCAACATTCAAGATTTAAGATTAAATTAAATAAATAAAGATTTATTTAATTAAAGATAGAAAAGGCTAAAGAATAATTAAATAATTAAAGTGATTATTTAATTATAGTCGAAAGTGTGGTTGGAATTAATTAAATAATTCAAATTGATTATTTAATAGAGGATAGATTTAATTAGCGACATAATTAACTAAGTAATATTTATTTAATTAATCAAGAAAGAATAAAGGTAAAGAATTAATTAATTAAATAATTAAAATTATTTAATTAATAGAGAACAAATGACTTTAGAAAATAATTAAACAATTAACATTATTTAATTATGAAAATGAAGATTAGAACTATGATGAAAATTAGAGGCGTAGGCCTAGGACAATTTTCAATGTCTACAACAAGTACTTGTATGCAACAAAATCTGAGGGCAAGCTTGCAAAAGCAGTTTTGAGGAGATGCAAGGAAGGTGAATCAAGTTTGAGCATGGAGTTTGGCATAGCTTTGGTTATTGTTTAATCTCCTTTGCTTTCTTGTGCTTTCTTGTTTAGATTTGGGATTTCTTGGTTTAGATTTGAAGTAGTTGTGGTTGCTACTTGGTCTTTACCTTTGGATTTGAATTTAACCCAATCTTACAAGAGGCATAAAACCTAAGAACCCTATTTTTCACTAACATGGTTGAATTATAGAACATGATAGAAATGGTATGTATATGTATCAATATTAATGATACATAAGTGTCATTAATCTATTAGGGATGGAAGTTGCATATTCATCAAATGCTAATGTGTGTCAACAATCCATCGAATGGCCAATGGGTGATGTTAGATGCCATCATAGCCATGTTGGATGTCACCATAGTCATGCTTACATACCAAAAAGGATAAGACAACAACTCTTGAATAGGTAATGAATGAAATTTAGGAACAATTTGATGAGCACCTATAATTTGAGCTTAAAGATCATTTAATTGGAATCAATCAAGGGGAACAACTCCAAACTATGGTTAATGTAGATATCCAAAGGCCTATGTGGATTGATCAAGAAGTCGCTTACACAAAGGCTAGGATTACAAAAGAACTAGCAAAGGACTTGAACAAAGTCACCCCACCTAAATATGATGATAATGTTGGGAGGTGAGAGAGGTATTGCTTATTGAGAGGGAGAAAGATTATTTGGACAAGTCAAGGTAATTTGGGGAGTATTTAACATTTCAATGATATCAAGCTATCAAAATCTACTTTAAAATTTCTTTGTTCTCTTAAACATTGAATAATATGGGTAATTGCAAGGGGAATTGTAGATGAAGCAATTCATAGCTATCAAATTGTGCTCTCAAAATTCTTTGTTCTCTTATATATTGAACTATATGTGTAGTTGCAAGGAAAAGAATAGATAAATCAATTCATAGACGTAATATAAAGAAATATTATCCAAAATAAACTTATCTCAAGAATCTAAAAATCAATGTAATGTGCTTACTTAAAAAGTTAAGAAAAATTACTATTTACCAAAACTTATTATGACATAATATCTCAAATTCCAAAAATTTGAAGATTATTAACTTTTTTTAGGAATTTCAAACCATTTTTAATAAAATGTCACCCCAAAGCAAAGAGAAATGACAAAAAAAAATCCCAAGCTTTCTATTATATTACATTTTCAAAGTACAAGCAATTGTACCTAAACAACCACCATTAATAGTCAAATTTTGTCATAATGAACATGACCTGTTATCTTCTAAAAACAACACCTTTCATCATATAACAAATAGCCAACATGTAGAAAAAAATTGTAATATTGTTGGCAACATAATTCACTATTTTCTTTTTTTAATTTTGACACTAACTGGCACAATGTTTTACAATATTGAATTTGGAATGAAGAGCTGCAATAAATTGCTTTAAAACCCAAATAGGTTCTTATCATTAACCTAAATTTTGAAGTCACTATACAAATATCAAATATAAAGTTGTTTGCATATCAATAATTGTTAAATAAATAATAAAATCAAAATTTATGCATGCAATTTAATAGAATTTATATTTTATGAATTCACCTTGTAGGCTTCTCAAATTTGCCTTATGGCTATTGGAAAAGTTCTATGTAGTGGCCTTTTATACTTCATGACATTAAAATAATAATTTAATTTACTACATTAGACTTTTTAATTACAAAACACACCTTGCCAACTCAAATAAAAATCTCTCGACAAAAAATCACTCAATTAAGCTTGAAATAGTGTTCAAATTTGACACAATTTTTCTTGTAAAAACTAGCTAATGTTGGAAGCCAATATATTCTCAAAATCAAGAGGAACATGGAAAGAAAGAACAAATCCAAATAAGGTTTGATTTTTAAAGGAATGAACTGCCAAGACATCAATGTTAGAAATTAGTGTACTACCAAAGTAAATTAATATGTTAATGTTAATTTATAAATATAAATAAATGTGTGTTAAATAAAGTAACATTATAACTGTTAGTAGTGTTAATATAGTTTTTTAGGTTAGTCACCAATCGATTTAATTTAGAGTAATCTAAAACCATCTCATTATCATATCAGAGTAGGTTATTTGTGAGACCTCTCTACAAATTTAGCTTTGCTTATAACAAGATTGAGAAAAACAAACCATTTGCAAAAGTCTTCATTTAATAGCTATTTGTTATTGTTGACTACAAAAGAATAGTGTAGACCACATGCAACCTTGCTATCAGTTGTGTTACTCATTTCAACAAGCTTAGCGTACATATCTACTATCTCTACAACAATTGTGTCAACCTATTTAAGGATTTGGTTTTTAATAAAATCCATATATTTTGTTCTATTTTGAAATGACAAAAATTGAAAAAAAGTTATGTATTTGTTAGTTATAATAGTGTTGGATGGGTGTTGGAATATCTAATAGCAAAATGCATTAAGACTAAGGAAGTGTAGGTCTAAACTAAGGCATTTCTACATGTTCACGTAGTTATTGTTGCATATTCAATTAGTTCATAATAGCATATGTGAACAAGTTTTCCATCCTTCACCATTAAGTCATTCATTAAATGGGAAAAAATCCAAATATAAATTACAAATTCATTCCAAAGAACCTCGGATTCATGCCAAGTGTCATGTACATCTATGTCATATAAAAATTGTTTGAGCCATCTTTTGTTTGTTTCTTTGAAAGGAGTTTGAAATGTATGCACCATAACACCAATTGTAGCAAAATAGCATTGATGCTACACCAAATTGAATGCCTACTAGAAGATATGCATCAATTGTTGCAACTATCATACATTTTGTTTCAATTTTGTAGGTTAAAAAATATCTATTTTTTAATTGCAGAGGAAACTTGTATTTTAAAAATTAAATGTTTGTCTGGTCAAAGTTTCAAAACTTTCCATTATATTTTTTTATGTATGAAGTGTTGCTTTATGAGACAATTGGTTAATATTTTGAAAAATGTTTGTATTACAATAATAAGATTAAAATATCATTTTTGTAATTAACAATAAAAATATTAGAAATTCAAAAACAACTTGAAGTATATTGTAAAAAGATATACGAGATTTGTTGTGAGGACATATTTTCAATTGAAGCTAGTATCCATAAGTCAAACATCACGAGGGTAATATGAAAAAATGAAGTTCTATTGACAAGCTCAACAAAAAAAGATTTCCATAAACAATTGTTACTGATTGAAACAAATCTTTGGGACATTGCTGATGGCACCATGGCCAACAGACAAATGTTGATGAACTTCATTCATAACAAATGGAAGGTGAAAGATAAGAAAGATTTGGCCATTGTCGTCTCAATTTATCAAAATCCTACTTGCATCATGAAATCTGAAAAACATTACACATTCAGATTTTAAATCAATAATATAGTATCTCATATCAGCAATTTTCAAAAATTGTATAGAAAAAATGAATGAAAGTAAAGATAATAGTATCTCATATCAACAAATTTGCTCTATAAGGATGATTCCCACCATGTAAAAAGAGTTTGATTACACTCAAGGTAAAGTTAAGGGAAGTTAATTTGAGTTTTGGGAACCGAGAAAGCCATTCGGTCACTCGGTTGGAAAAGATTTATGTTCTCGTGCATATCGATGCATTGTGCATGAAGAAAGGCAAGTTATGGTCCCTGTTACCCTGCATGGAGGAATTAGTTTAGTTTTTATGATGGTATGTTGAGGATATTATGGCGAGAAGAGAATCGTTAAAGGGTGAAGATCAGCACTTTCTTGACTTTCAACCTTTGGACCTTGTCAGAACACGCTTACGCCAGTTTGGTAACCTCCCTAAAATCTTATGACCTGTGCTCATTAATTTTTGGCTGTTGACTGCTGCTTTGTTTCAATTTTATCAAAAACACGATCTTTTTGTGCAGATGGAGGAAATCCCCATCTCTGATTTCATCATCTCATCTACTTGAGGAAACTCCTTAAAATTCCAGGTTTTCTCATTCAAATTCTGGCTTTTTAATACCAATTTCTTGAGGCATTATTTTGAGTACTTAAGAGACTCCTGCACTGTTCTCAATAATTTTAGCTATTAAAATTTGCTGCTTCGTTTCAGTTTTATCAAAAAAATGTGCAGATGGGGAAATCCCATCTTTGATTCAACATCTAATTTGACTAGAAAAAACCCCTAAAGGTTCCGAAATTCCAGTTTTTCTTATTCATTTCTGGCTTTGCACTCATTTTCTAGCCTTGTACTCTCTAGTAATTAAGAGAACCCTTCACGGTGAAACATATCAGCTTTCATTTTACTGCCAGGACTCAAGTTCCTTAAAATCACGTCTATTTTAACATAGTATTTTGATCCTTGTTTTCATTTTGACCTGGTGGAACTCAAGGCTCAAACATAGGTTCCTCTTATTAGCCAGTTCTAGATTCATCAGTTATGCCTTAAAACAAGTAAATGCAAAGTGTGCACAGTTCATGATGCACAGTTCGAGTGCAAAACTTAGGAGTTATGGTCCTACCTTAAAACATGATCCAGATCTGTTCCAGATATACCCCATTCAACCAAGTGAGACCCAGGGTTAGCATAGCCATCCACATAACACACAATATTTGCTTCCGCCATTCTTTAGCAGCAGGATGGAAATTCGACAATTGATGCACAGAAGGTCAAGAGGCCATTTTGATAATAATATCCCCCCCAATTAAACAGAAATTTCTTCAATTAAATAGAAATTTCTTCTATTACCACCTCAGGCAGACCATTCAAGACAACGACCGAGACTGGGTACAAACAAGAATCCCAAATTTTTAAACATACTTATACAAGAATCCCAAATTTTTAAACATACTTATGCCCTACGTAAGGTGAGTTATTTTCTCTATTTATCGCAATGTAAAAGGTTGAGTTGAATATTTACAGGCTAATGTTGATGATTAAAGTCAAACCTTGCAATTTGCTATGCCGCTCTTAACAACTCTAAGCTGTTTGATCTACAATGTTTTAAGGTGGAATTGGAATACCTTATAAGATTAACCGATAAGAGCTAGTATGCACATTTTATAGGCAGATAGTTCATATAAATAAAATTTCTTTTTATAAGCATACGTCAATTTAATATGACCATTGCTATGATATGTACTTATAAGGACATATGTACAAGTCTTTAGCTGAAGATTTTTACTGCTAAGACTTCTCTCACAAACTGATTTGTCGTGCAAGTAACAATAACAGCATTTAGACACAATAGTGACAAAATCTAAACCTAGAGAAGAAAAAAGAAAAAGAGACTTTGGCTTCAGACACTACAGCCTTATACAAAAGGATGAGTCTCAAAGTGGACAACATACCCACTTTGCAAACCACAACATCAAAAGCTTCACTACACAAGCTTTTGAATCAGTGTTTCATCCCCCAAACAACCCTACCGCATTAAAAGAGGCCCTCATATGAATACAGTCATGTACAAAGTTGTTAAGAACTCAAATCATTCTTAATCTGTTGCCGGATTTGCCCCATAGATTAGTCAGCAGTCAGTGTAAAGATCAGCATGTTGAAGCAATTTATATTTAAGCCATTGCAGGAATCCTGCATCTTGTATCTCTATCCAAACAATCAAAGCCCTCAACCCGAACGGCGGGAATTGACCCAAATGATGGCCTGACACAGGACTTGGGCTTTGAAAGAGGCGAGGGTGAGGTTGGTCCTCTCTGATGAATGAACTGCAGATCATGTACAAGTGGATTCTCTACACGACTTGGAGGAGAACCACAGAAATATGGTGGTGAGCATCCCAGGTTTAACGGGTCACCACATCCACTCTGCAGACAAAACCAAACATCAACATCTTTTACAAAAAGCTTGGAAGGGAAAAACTCAAAGAGAATTATGCTGTTCCTAGAATAAATATGAATGCAACCCATTTAATACCTTGCTAAGAACTATGTCCAAAATCTCCACTCCGGCATTTGTTTCACCGTGCTCCTGGTTATGGCTGTAAACATAATACAGAACATCAGTAAATGCACTAGTGGTGTATCAGTTGATTAAAAAAAGGTTCTTATTGAACAACAGTCTACCCAAAATCAACCATGAATCCTATATCATTTCAGGAAGTTCGGCTAGAACAAATTCCATTGACTGGCTACAACGACAGTATCACTAGTATTTAGAGAGAACTCAAGTGGGACAACTCCCAAAATGTAAAAATCTCGGAAATTTTTTACCAGATGCAAAAACAAAGACTCGTCAGCAGAGATTAAACAAAAACAAAAAGAACAATAAAACACGCTAACGACAGCAGGACCATGCAGTTAAGAACCTCCTATTCAAAAAGCCCAATTCACTGACCCATCCAAAGTTCCTAAAAAATAAAGAAAACACTTTACACAAGATATAATACTGATAACAAATCCTTCTTCTGTATCTGAATGCAAACTCACCTGCGATGCCATCTCAAGGGTTTTGGAAACTCTGGAGTTGGATGGTTTGCCAATCCAAGCCTTTGTGGTTTCGGGCATATGACTGCTCCATCAGATTTTTCTCTCATTAATGCAGCTCTTAGCCTGCCCATTTCCTTCATTTCTGCTGAGCTTGTGAAGTTGTTTTGAGCAGCACAGTGCAACATGGTTACTCAGTTCTTTGAAAAGAACTGCAAATCTGCAGTCCAATGCCACAATATTAGTTATTTGGAAATCATTTTGCACGGATTGATTTCTTGAAACTAGAATTGATTGCACTTATGCCTTGAGGACAAGTAATACATCAACCCAATCATGGCATATACACTTAAACAAATAAATCAAGGTTAAATAGGAAATTGAACGACAAAAATTGGAATTTGTGCTGCCTGTAGATAGACCATCATACATATTTGGCTCCTAAATGTCAGCTGGAATGTAATTTAGATGTCAAAATAACTACCTGGAAGCAAATACTAATACATCTTATCATAAGTCTAACTTAGGCCATCAGCTTCTAAGAAATAACTGAAAATGTTTAATTTACTTGCATATGAATTACAGATAATATATTTGGTTCATTGGTGACGTCGGTAGACTTTCATACTGACCCCTAGGGTTTCATTAGTGCTAAGGTCTGCACTGGCCAAATGAAGTGTGATAAAGATGAGATCGGGAGCAAGCGCCAGATAACTTTGGCACAATAGACATCTATCCAACATAGCCTAACCCAGGATAACAAGAGGATTAAGACGTTTAAAACTCAAAACAAGGAAGCAAATACACCAAATAATGATTCAGTTCAGATCTAAAAATTTAAACTGCTTGAATTTTACTTCAAAATTACTGTGAATGGTTCTCTAGAAAGATCAGTGGATTTGCACACCAACCACCAGAATTTCTGGTCCAGACAGCGCACTCAAACGGCAAAAAGCGCCGAACCATTAGGACTTTGCACAGAAGAGCTTTAAGCTGGGAGATCAGGAAACTAAGGAAGACATGTGGCTGTGGCTAAAGATGCCTACAAAAACTATGACGAAAGGAAGCCTTGTGAAAGCAACGCCAAGGGAAACCGCTTTTGACTTAGAAGACTACCTACCCCTTTCAGAGTCATGCAAAAACCAGATTCTCAGTTCAACTTCTCTGTATAAACGCAATTGGAACCAAGAGGTTTGATTGGCGTTGGGCTCCCACCGACCTCTAGCCCAAACCCATTTTAAACAAAGTGGGTAAAAGAAACAATACAAAACACAGTTGGGCCAAAGATTATACGACCTTCTCCTAGTCTATGTGAAAGATGACCGAGATCTGGATAAAAACAAGGTGGCAATTTTAAGGCCTAGAAATTGTTTCTCTGTGCAGAAAATCTAATCTCTTATTGCGTTTTCACTGTGCAGAAAATCTAAATCTCTTATTGCGGAAATACAGAAAGGAAATTTCCTTGATTTCTAACGAGGAATGTTTACCAGTGGCCAAAAATGTTTACAACGACAAGGAATATTCTAAATCACCTCCTTTGTCTAGAAGATTTCCAGAACTGAAAATACAAGACTTAAAAAGAAAAGAGAATCAGACTGAAAATCCTGAATGGGTAAGAGGATTTCAGATCAAAAAGGACACCAGTTTAAGGACATGCAGAGAAGAAAAACTTAATTTTTTTATTTCTGAAAAGACACATAGATCACAGAATTCAAAGACCCCCGTCCTTCAAAAACCAACGATAAAGTCATAGGATGTTACGTTACCTTCCCAAACTCTGTACTTTCTGCAACTGATGATTTGAGATTGGTAGCTGGGTGACCAAAGACTATGAAGATCTGTTTGAACTACCGTTACGCTCCTCCCTTAACACGCCCAAATAGTAATTTTCTAGGTAGATCTGGGAAACCCCTATCAACTAGATAACCAGAAATGCGTTGAACGAAACCCTCATTCAGAGCACTGTCATATGTTGGTTATGTTAACAGAGCCCCGCAGAATTCCCCACTTCCTCCTCCTGCTACTTAATGGATGTATGGAATAGGCTGACAGGTAACACAGGAGGAGGGAGGAGGAGGAGGAGAGCTTAAAGCCTTTAATTAGAGAAATATAAGGCGAGAAGCGAGGAAGAGAAATACCCTCCCGCGGTTTGACCCAATATATCGACAAACAATTCCACAATACGATAATGATGACAAGCGTGCATGATGCTGGATCCCATCAAAAATTAATACGGACAAATGGAAGCGGTATACACAATTAATATATGTCCCATAGAGGCGGTATACACAATTAATATATGTTACATGCTTATGATGCCTCACCTCTCTCTTTTCATGTTTGGGTCTTTGGCATTGATGACGAGGACATGAAGAAAACAACAATAAGGCAGTGGAAGCATCCTGGAACCCGCGGGTCAGATGCTCTTTGCTTTTTTTATGCAATCAAATATATCGATTGTTTTCCAAGTTGAATTTTTAAAATAGTATAATATAGATATGTAGAGGATGTGTTGGGTTGTAAACCAAGCAAAGGGAATCAACCGCCTCTTCCCTTCTAAGTAAGAGATCTGCTCAACAAATTGCATTTGATCTCTCGGCTGGATTTGCCACACATTTTTACGCCCTCGTGTGTTTAAATACACATTTTCTTCGGCATATTTGAATGCCTCAAGCCTTAAATTTGATGGTCCTATCACTAGATTAAAAAAAAAAAAATTAAAAAAAAATATTATTTTTTTATTTATGTCAAATAAATTGTGAAATTTAGGGTGGGTTATCAAAATTGTAAAAACTATAATTAGCGAGGTAAATAAATAAGAGTTTAAATTATATGTATATTTAAATTTGGAATTAATAAATAAATAAAATGATTAAAATAAATGTGAATCTTAATGTCAAAGAGGAGGACATCGATTTGATTATATGATAGAGATTGGATACCTAATATCGAAGATTAGATATGAAAATAGACGATTGTGGAAAATACACACTATGAAATGTTATATTGTACAAAGGTATGTTATCCCTAGTTTTGACCATTGAAATTTTTAAATCTTTTGCATTCCCTAGGCTGACATGTGTCTTTGTGTCATAATTTCAAAAGTCATGTTAATTTTTTAAGTCACATGTGAAGTTTCTTTATCACCTTCACTTGATCAAGTCAAAAACATTAATGCTTGTGCTAATGATTTTTGGTCACAAATGTTCTCAATTGTTTTGAAGTGTCGAATTGCCTATCAAGCCAAAATTATCAACTATTGGTCATAGTTGCAAATGATTTTCAATCAAGTTCAATTGCTTGAAGGTGTTTCTAAAAGGTCTAAATTGAGTTGCAGCTTCCCTATCAACTATATTTGTGTGCTTGGTAATTAGATGTTTTATTAGATATGTGGTAGAAATATATAGGTTTTCAATGTACTTTGATGGGCATATAGTCAGGGTATATTTTAGCATTTTTGTTCTTACATGGTTTGCAATTTTTGAAGCTAAAAAATAGTTCAAAAAGTTGATAACAGGTTTAAGGGACTCCTTTGAAGTTCAAACATGTCAATTTTAGAATATGTTAAGTCTAAATGTAGTTATAATCAAAAAAATCACTAAGTGATTATTTTGTGAAATAACCCTTCAAAAAGCATTTTGACCAAAAAAAATTTGAAACTCAAATCAATGGATTTTTTTTTCTTGTTTTTACATTTTTAATATTAGGTAAGAACACCAGTGGGCATACATTCACCAATATTCTTTTTAAGTTGCATTTTTGTCTTCGTCACATTCTTCTAGTCGTAGTAGAATTCCTTTATTTGTTGTATGCTTATTTTTATATTTTGGGGATAATGCAAGATATCAAGACAACTTTCATAATGATGTCTCCTTCATTTTGTTGACCCAAAGTTTTTCTCTCTTTATTTTCTATGTTCCTTCTTCCTTTGTGTTGGCATGACAATTTGCACCTTTGGAGTATGAATTGGCCACAGACAACTATGCATAGTGCATAATGACTACTCTTCAAATTAGGAGGGGAAGCTCCCTCTTGTGTTGATATGCGTGAAAAAGTAAAGTAATTTAACTTCTATCTTTTTGACTCAGCTAGAAGAGGCACAAGGTTAAGGAAACCAAGAATGTTGCAACTAAGGATTTTCTCTGATTTTGCAGATCTTTAACTACAACTAAGCTAAACGCTAAACTATCCTATCTCCTCAAGAAATAAAGCATGAGGATTTAGGAGCAGGGAATTGGGTATACGATAATCTTTAGACCAAGATTTTCAAGGAGATGATTACACCTATCTGAGCCGTAGGTTGAAAGAAAGATTATTGGCAACAACATTAAACGACAATCTTCACTTCTAAATTCCCAAGGAAGTGACAACACCTATATAAGGTGTAGATATGAAACAAATATTATTAGTCACGACAACACACGATAAGCCTCACTTCTAAATTCCTACGGAGATGACGACACCTATATGAAGTGTAGATATAAAATGAAGCTTATTAAACACAACATGAAATAATAACTGGGACAATAGATTACATATCAAGACATGCATAACAATAAACTATCAAACCAGCCATTATATTTAATCTGAGGTGAACAAGTACCATAATAATAACATTCAGGTAAGGCAACTCAACTATTTATTATCACAATAAAAGTTCTTGAACAAATACAGAATAGCAATATTGCAGGTAAGGTTGCTCAACATGTATGCTATCACGTACAAAAGTTAATTACAAATGAGCAAAGAGCTCTTATTTATAGACATCATAAGTGTAGGGAACCCTAAAATCACCTTGAGTCAGCTACAATCTTGCGAGCATGCAAGATCTTATTGCTAAACCCTAAATAAATGAAACTATACAATTAACTAGAAAACTACCATCAATTAACCGAAACAAGACTAAACTAAATGGACATGTGCAACATGCACATCCTTATTGAAATGAAAATTAAATGAAAACTCCAATTGAACATTGATGATTCCAAGACAGACATAGCATGAAATGTGGAACAATGAGTTAACTTGAAAAGAAGCATCGAGTTAACCGTTGTGTCTGATGTCTATCCTAAAAAGGTGGGACGTCCTGATCTGGAGTTCACTAGTTGCGATCTCAAGAAAGTAACCCCTCCACAAGGTTGTTGACCGCATCACCATCTAGAGCATTAATACTTTGTCATAGCACACTGTGTCTTCACAGCATCTCCTCATCGCCCGTGATTTAACTCTGAAGTTCTCCTCTACTCTTAACCACCTCATCAAATAACACTGACACGACTATAAGTTGATCTAACTTATAGCTAATAGAATCTCCATTGAAAATACCATGGATGGGCACCTACAACTCTGATTGAACATCAATAAGCTTGACGTACTCACCACCCTCACGTTGATACTGGCAAGGAACTCGGGACACAAAATTTCTCATGAATTGGAGTGCACTAGTCTGTGTTCTCTGCTCTCAACCAACTCTTAAGCCATTGTATCATGTACCTTTTCCTTGAAGATTAATTGTGTCCTCCAAGTAAAAATAGCTTCTTTATCTTCTTCATCGGTGACCAAGTCAAATGTTGTCCTCAGATGAGATATCGTGATTTCATCTCTAGGTTTGTCAACTGCCAAGTCTTGTTCCTCATCCTAGATCCATAGATGAAGTTTGCGGGCGTTGTACCTCAATTGATATAACTTTGTGAGTACAAAGCCGCCACTTGTGATAAACTCTTCTTCCAAGTCTACCAAGCACTTCCCATATACAACTATTGATTAAGCTAATTTTGGTTTGCTAGTAGCTCTAACATCTATGGTAGCAAAGCAATGACATTTTCAATTCTATGCATGAGGTTAGAGATATATTGACAAAGCTGGTGGATTTCAGCCTTGAGGGTTGCCTTGTCTTCCCTATCTTTTATCACTCTATCCTTTATGCTATTCATTGCAACCTGAAGGAAAACAACCTTTGCTTGGCATGTGCTTCTTCCAAGGTTGACCTTTATCATGTTGAAGTCTTCAACTTCCACCAAGTTCAAGTTCTTGCCCTCTAGGGGTGCAGTGGTCTCTATTATGATCTCCTTGTTAGTGTTCCTCTCTACATGAACTTGCTTCTTTATTCTCTTATCTAGTGTATCCTGGTAGACATGATCAAAGTTTGAGAAGTCAAGTTTGTAAGATGGTTGCCTCCTCTTCCTACCCAACTGATTCTCAAGCCAAGATGAGTCTTGACAAATCTAACTAGAAGGGTCAGTGCTAGTCATAGGAATTTCTAATGAGTGTGAATGTGTAGAGGTATCGCTACGCGGTGGTGAGTCTAGTTCCAAATCAATGTGAACTAGAACTAGAGAGTGTTGTGGTGTAGGTGATGGCATGGGAGGTTGTACCTCTAGCTCTAACATGCTACAAACTATATTTGTGGCTGTCTCCACATGTGTTTTTGTAACAAGTGCCTTTCCTTTTGAATTGTCAAACACTTTGTTTCTTTTAGGAGGATTACTCCTTTTCTTTTCTTTTGGTTTTGACGAGGATGGTAGTGAAGATTCCACTAGTGGCGGCTCTGTACTTGGCATGACTGCCCTCCTTGTCTTCTTGCTCTCTAAGTAGAGTATATTGTTCTGAATGACTCTACTTGATCTCTCTTTGACAAATGAGTATTCCGTGGCAAACCAATCGATAGTTGGAAGTGGCTACATATCAACTTGTTCTTTGAAGAATTGAGGAAGTGTATCCCCATCATCATCTAACAATCCTCCCACATCCTCCGACATGAAGACAAAAATCTATGAGAGGGTGAACCTATTGTAGGTGCATCGACGCACCTTGAACTCGTCCTCGTAGTTGACCTAGTAATCCTCCATAGAAGGCTTGTGGTAAGGGCGACCACCAAGGCGTGTTGAATAACAACCCCAAGGGTCATATGAGTGTGCATCAACAAGGTACTTAAGATTAAGTTTCTTTAACTCATGACCTATAGCCTTGGCATCAACTACTGTCTTGCACCAGTAGATTCCCATTTGCAATGGAAAGTTAGTAGTTGGCTTACACTTGTGGCACAGACATGAATGAACATTGTATAATTGCCTCAAAAAATCCATGAAAATCGTCCTATCCGAAGGATAACAAGGTAGCATGGCTGGATTTCATGTATATTCGTAGACACAGATGTAGGTGTAGGTAGGGAATTGAATGAACCGGTCTACTCCTTCTACCATTGCTGCTCTAGCAACCACTAAGATATGAACATGCAATTCTCAATCTAGGTTCCTCACTATGTACATTAAGAATGCTTCTTGCACACGATTGAAATGTTGCTCGGACTTTGTGAACTCAAGTTGGTCGTAGTATTGATAAACCTTTTGTACACTAAGAATCCCCAATATGTTCAACCCTCTAAACTAACCCTACTAAGCCATTAGGTATACGAGATACGAACACATGAAATTGGTGGGAAACTAGGAAACTGGTAATCTGCTTGTGGAGAATGTCCCTAATCAAAGAGGCCTGGTCATAATGCTCTCACTTGAAAATAATTTGAGCAATGATGTAGTACATCCAAGGCTGGAATTTATTGGCATTTGCATGACCGAAAACATGATTAAGAAGAGTGATCAAAATTGTGTACTTATCTTTGAACTCTCCACGACCCACATTGTTTGGAAATTTAACTTTCTTTTGTTTTAACCACCTTGTTGCCATTTTTCTCTAACACATGTCCCTATCAGCGTTAAATGCTTTTTCACACTGCTCTATGGTAATGACCAAATTGTTTGGATGTTGAGGAATACCAAAACACATCTTAATGTCATGGGGCTTGAGACTACAAATCATCTATCCATCTACTAACTGAATTTCTTGAGTAGTAGAATTGTAATGCTTGACCCAAGACATCACGAATTTTATGCAATGAACTAAAATAGGGAGTGAAGCCACCTCTAGTAACCTGGTTTCTTCAATGTTTTGAAGTATTGCTTGATTTATTTTAATCGGATCCAAGATAGCCTCTAGAAGCACTTTATGCAAATCTGTGTCAACTATTCGATGAAGTCATAAACAAAGACTGACTTAGTCTTGAATTTGATCTGTGTGCATTCTAAAAAACTCGCCCGTTGACTATAAACATAGCTATCTTTTGACAACTCTCATTGGAAAGCTAAAACATCTCCGGATGAGGCTAAAAATAGCCTATCGGAGGGAAATTTTCACGAAAAATTCTAAGACATGGGTTTTGTGCAGAAAGTGATTCTAAGGCAACCCACAATGTCAAAATTGCAAAAAAAGCCATTTAGCTTGACATGCAAAAACTTTTCAGTTGAGAACTGCAGGGGTTTTAGGGTTTCCAGAGGGCAATTTTTTTGAGAAAAACTAAAATATGGGTTTTGTGCAAAAGATGATTCTAAGCCAACCCAGATCATTTGTTTTGAAAAATATTGAATTGTACTATACCATGCAAAGAAATTTCAGTCGAGAAAAGTAGAACTTTGAGAATTGAAGCTTTGAGGCAATTTCTCCTGGAAAATTCTAACACATGGGTTTTGTAGAGAAAGTCGTGCACAACAAACCCAGATGATCAAAATTGTCAAAAGTCACTGAATTCTTGGACATGCGAAGAAAACATAAGACGAGAATAGAAGAATTTAAGATAGAAGATAGAAGTTTTATGGTTCTGCTCCTTTAAAAATTGCCATGCTTTTCTAAAGTCTATTGATTATTCGGGACCTGTATCTACAAGGAAATCTAAAAAATAATATTTATGGCGCCTTCAATTGTTGATTTGAAAATTTGTTTGCTCAATGAGAAAATTCGCTTGCACTCAACCTGTTGTGAGAGAAATGGATGCCTAAATGCATATTAATAAAAAAAATTGAGGGTTTAGGTACCAACTACAAGTAGAAAGTCTTATCTATAAAGAAATTATCTGATTGGACCTCACTTTGTTCAACAAAAACTGACTTGGAATTTCAAGAATATTAAAATATTAAAATATTTAGTTTAAATCAACATGTGAATTGCAATTGAGTCTCAAAATGGGCATCAATATTAAAATATTGAAGAAAATTGCCTTCATCAAAGTTGATTGTTGAAACTGAAGATTTAATATTTTTTAATTGAGTTAACTTCAAATTCTATCTTTCTGGGTTGGCTTAGAATATTTTGTTGATTTTGAAAAGTTAAAGTTTGACTTTCTAGGCGCCCCCCTTCAAAATTAGAGATTTTTTAGCTAACTTCTTATTTTGTAGTTCGTTGAAAATGTCACCACAGCCTCTTTTGAACTTTGCTTTATAGGTGCCCAGTTAATGCTAGAGCTAAGCTGACACATCTACTGCATAACTAGAACTACTCTGATGAAAAGTCTATTGGGAGCTACAAGTGTTAAAAACCATGCCTGGTGCCTCAAAATCAAAGTCGCCTTTTATTAAAATAATATACACGACACCAGACAACCATTTTCTTGATTTACCATCCCTTGCTTCAATCTGCCGCTATTGATGAATGATGACTCTCGTCGACTAGATGTTGGATTCATCACGTAGCTAGAAGAATTCCGCAAATAATGACTATATGTGGAGCGTCTGAAAGTGAGTTTAAGACCCTCAAATGCAAGGGCACCCCTGGCCGACAGAGGCACAATTACCATCTTGGGAATGATTTTACAAATTGCAACTTTCATGCGAATGTTGTACTTTGACCCTTGACAGCGGGAGCTAGATTGCTCTTATGTGCATGCCATTGATCTCATCACAAAGCTAGAACAACTTGGAAGAGATGTTCCTGGAAGTGACGAAGTGAGAAAACAACTTCTAAGATCTCTAATAGAAGGGTGCCTTTTTGAAGGGAGTATGTAAATTCCATACTTGGCCATTTTTTTGCTTGTTTTTATTTTTCAGTATTTTTCTCTGATTCTTCACTCACAAGTGTTTGAAAAACCCTAAGGGCTGGCGGTTGGATTCACTAAATAGCTAGGAGGATTCTACACATGTCTCATGAAGACAACTGCTAAAAACCTCATCTAGTTGGCCAAAAGGATAGGCGCCCCTGGCCTATAGAGGTACAGTTTGATATTACACTTTTATTTACCCTCCATTTTACATGCTCATTGGAACCACTGCTACGGTCACTCAGCACATCTAACAATCTCACAAATAGATGCATTGTGGAGCTAGGCTGAATCAGAAGAGATCCCCTGGAAACAGAATTTGCAAATTCATTCATCTGACATGTCTAATTCAAGGGTGCCCCTAGGCTACAGGGGTGCATAAACTGCAAATTTGACTACCCTGTGATGTGTAAATTATTTGTACCTTCCGCTTCTGCCTTTATTTTTCGGAGTTCCGCAAGTCGGATGGACTCACTTAATAGCTTGTCAGAAAGCTAACTGAAAACTGAAGAGAATGAATGTATCTACAACCAGAAACAACTGAATTTGAGCCTTCAAATTGAAGGGCGCCCCTGAGCTACAGGGGCGCAAATTTGTTCTAGAATTGAGATTTTCCTCCATTTCACACTCTATGAACACTGTGATGCCTGTTGAGTTGACTACGTAGAAGCATTACTGTTGTTGATGTGTGTGTGTGTGTGACTGTATTTCACCATTTTCACATGTACGAAAACTATAAAATTGATTTGCACATTGATTGTGCAAGGGTCTCCCACATTACAAAGTGAAGTGTTTCCAGACTTAAAATATTTTTTGCACTTTTCACCATTTGAAAATCTCCTCCGCCATGAAGCATCTTTTTCAACATCTTTCATCATAGAATGTTTTACTTTGAGTTTCAGGCTTAGATTTTGACATCTGGTACTGGCCAACTGCCATTGATGACCTCGAAGGTCCTAACTTTTCTCTTGGAAAAGTGAAAACTACCCACCAGACTTAAACTAGTTTTTAACTTAAACTAACTTCACCATTGCATTCGTGATGTGAAATAAGCCAATCAAAATTAATTTTAGCCAATTTTGACAAGTTTCAATTTTTAGGGTTTTGTGACTTGAAACAGGGGTGCTTGAAACCATAATTTTCAATTTTTCCAAATTTCACCAGTATCTTCTCGACACCAAACTGACTCGAAGTCCATACATGACGTGCCCAAAAACTATGTTTTGACATCATTTTAACAAGGTTTAGACTCTTTTAAGCAAAATGCCTTAATGCAGCAAAAAAAGTTGGTTTGGGTACAACACTTTGTACGTGTATTCTTTCTTGTGATTGTATATGATGGAACCCCTAAAAATGCTTTGTGTTCCATCTCAAAATTTTGTAAAATTTGGTTAATCCCATGTCTTTAAGCTTAGGGTTTTGTCTTTCATCATGCCTTAGGGTTTGTGTTCATAAAAAACCCTTCTTAAAAACCCTTATGTTTGTTGCCCTTTGAAATGTTATAATTTGTCATTTACTTGTTGTGCCCATTTTTGGTCACGTTAAAAGCAACTTAAATCTTGAAATTCCATTAAATGATTGGCCCCTTGTGGTTAGGATCTCTCATTACCCACTGTTGATATCTTTGCGTACCTAGGTCCGTGAGATTATTTTATTTTATAAGGTTGATCTTTTTGCCTTGTTTGGCCTTTGCATCCTTTAACAAGAAAGGTTATTAGTCTATTGAGACCTTGTCCTATGTTATCCTACGCAATCCCCTTTGTTAAAATAATTTGGTGCACATGCTTATTTCCAGTCACTTGAATCATTGCTCATTGTCGAAGTCATTTTTATCATCGAGTTCTTTTTTTGCAATACGTGATGTGCTCTCGGGTCCTTCTCATATCACCTATTGTTGAAGTCTTTTGGCCCCTTAGTTCCATTACTACAATGCACAATGGACATTGTCTTTTCTTTTTATCGTGTTATCACATAATTATTTCATGGCTTTTCTTAGTTTCTACGATGAGCGATGGGAGTGGATTGAAGGCAACGAGATGATCTTGCCACGTGTCTGAATTTGGTGTTGTCATTGGGTTTACTCATCATTGAAAGCAATCT
This sequence comes from Sequoia sempervirens, assembly GCA_007258455.2. Taxonomy (NCBI): domain Eukaryota; kingdom Viridiplantae; phylum Streptophyta; class Pinopsida; order Cupressales; family Cupressaceae; genus Sequoia; species Sequoia sempervirens. Next base: position 422,933,282 of record VDFB02075321.1, on the reverse strand, counting down.
CAGCTCCAAGTCAATTACTATGGTGTGCAACGGCCTATGGATATATTATGGCATCATTGGAAAATCCTCTTTGTCAAAGTACAAATGCAACCTTGTCACCTTTCTACGACAAGTGATTAGGGATATACCAAGGAATATTCCCTTTAGTGGGGATTTGTTGCTCATCGCCGAAGTTTGGAGATGGCTTAAGGGCATTACTGCGATGAGCACGGAGTGTAGAGATATGGTGAATATGTGGATGATTACATGGTAGCTTTCCAAGTTGTCATCGTTGTTTCCAAGTATGGATGAAAAGGCAAGTGGTGATACATGAGGAGAATCATTGATTATGTTTTAAATAAAAAATGATCAACAACCAAGATTCAAAGTTGAGCGGTTGGTTGTCAGCTCACTCGCGCGAGCCTCCTTTGAACATTAACGGCTACACACTCCAGTTACTCTACTTAATGAGGATTGTTAGCATTTTTCTTCACAATTTGCAACCATCGAGAGTTGAGGAATTGGTTTGGAGCCAGAGAAGAAATGTGTGGGTTTTAGGTAAGAAATTGCAAAGATATTGAGGTAGTTTTCCTGGGTAAGTGGGTGTTCATACCTGCTCTGTTTCAATTATGCATAAGTTAGCTCGTGAGCTCTAAATTCTTAGGGTGGTGAGGGTTTAATTGCCTGCAATTTCTACTTGGGTTGGTAAGCATTGCGTGGGTCTAGGAGTTTTGTTCTACAAATTCAATTTAAGAACATAAACTGATGAGTTTTTCTACAAGTGAAGGTTTCTTAGTTCTTGTTTTGTTTCCTATAAGAATGAGTAAGCCTGGTGAGTCTATCCAACTAGTTAGAAGGTCTAGGAGGATTAGTATGCTTGAACCTTAGGATGATATACCTGAAATTGAATGAGGTACACCAAGAGCTCTTGGAAATTCAAAAGACAAGAGAACCTATAATAAGTCTAAGAAGGGTGGTTTCAAGAGCACATACAACCTAAGGAGTAGGGTTGTTGTTCATGGTCATACCATGCCTAGTGGTGTGTTCCTGAACAAATAGAGTAAAGAGAAGCAAGAGGCTAGGGTAGAGAAATTGACCAGATCTAAAGAGAAGAAGAAGGATAAGGATCACAAGGCTTATGTTTCTTATGTGGAGGAACTTGATGTCACCATGGAGATTGAGGCAAAAGATGATCCAAAGTACGCCCAAGATGGCGAGACAAATTCTCCAGTTTCAACAAAGCCCCTAGGGGACATGCATACTCTGACTCTACGTATGATGAACCATCGCAGAGTTAGTGACCCAGTTTGTGGTTTTTTGTTTTTGAGGACATCACTACCACAACAACTGGTGTGCCTTCTTTAACAAGCAAATAGGTTTTGTTTGGGATGTTGTCGAGGAAAACTTCTATGGTTGATGTGGATAGGAGGTTTTGGTGTTGTTATGGCGATGACTGTGCCTTTTGGAAGGCAGGTAAATCTTCTACGACAGATGGATTTTTGTCTTTCGCTTTCCCCCCATTATGGAAGTGCAAATATAACTATTTGGGGATCTTTGAAATTGAAATGAAATTGAATGTCAAATGTAAATGTGACTAAAATGGTAATTTGGCCTGATGCTTGTTGCTCCCATGTTTCTATAAATGGGATTTCAAGGCTAGTTACAAGGGTTCCAATTTTGGGTCTCGGGTGGTCTAGGTTGGAAAACTGAGCTCATGTAAGGGCAATTTGTAAATTCATGCACAGATGAATAGACTAGTATGAAGTCTAGGGTATAAGCTAATTTGTAATGAACTTAATTAGTTTTATAGTAGCAACAGTATATAAATGAAAATGCTAGTTCAAAAGCATATTCTCTCCTATTTATTTTGTCTTCCAAATTATAAATGAAATGATTAAGGATCTTTTTGTTTATCTTCAATCGTTTTGGTTGAATGAGTGATTTTATTTATGCTTTGGTTTAAGGAATTGATTAAATGCTTAAATAAGATCATAGGTTTGTGAGGGAAGATTTTAGGATTGCTAAGTAGTTTTGTTTTTGACACAATGAGTTGAATATTGTAATTCAATATGTCAATAGTCCACAAATGTTGAGTATGAATTGATAATGTATTACAAATTGTTACAAGTGTGACTCTGTTACCCGAAGTAAAGCACTAGTCTATTTGTTTGGTTATTCTTGAATGTAAATGAGCCAGCCCTGCACCTGACCAAGAGCACAAAATGAGAATGAAAATCATTTTAACATTTTAACTATAAAACATCAATATGAGATATCACTTATTCCTTGCTTTAGATAGCAATTCGCTTAAGGGTCGGCCAAATCCTTGAGGGATTTTATCTATTTGCATCTAATAGGAATACACCTATTTGTTCTGATGTTAAGAAAAATGGTAAGGGAATATTATTTGAACATTATTAGGATTACCCTCCTAGGTTTCACAAAGCCCAAAGAGTAGAAATAAGGGCCTAGTAATCATTACTTGTTTGTTGGCCAATCCTTTCCTTTGCTTATCATTGAATTGTGGAAAATTCATAGGCATCTGGTGAGATTAAGTTTGGTTCTAAAAACAAACCAACAAATTGGCGACTCTATTGGGGAAAACTTTGAATCTCCAGTTGCAACCCAAAAGCATTAGAATCGAGTGCTTTGCAAATGCAAATTTAGTTTTTAGTCTGGCTTTGGTGTCAGTGGCTCAAATTCTCAGAAATGTTGTTTAAGGTTTGTTATGTTTGGCACTTGCAAATTATGTCAAAGATCTACCATAATTTCAAGAATATTTTCATAATTTCTCACTAAATATGGGTGGCAACTTTGAGATCTCTACACCAGTATGCATTATTTGAGAGAATCCAGTAAATTAGAGTGAAAAATTGCTAAGAAAAGATGAGGTGGACCTAAGCGGACATGATGAAGTACCTTGATGGGAAGCTAGAAAGAAAATTTCAAAAGACTCCAGTACTATCTTGAGAGTCAAAGAATTTACTAAATTTGAACATCTGGTTCAGATATTGAGTATTTAAACATGGAAAGGGTTGTGCTACAAAAAATACAATGGATTCATGTGTGACTCTACTGATGAAGAACGACCAAATTGAAATTAACCTTTGATAGAAACTTCATATTGTTGAAGTTCATTCCTCTGTAAAAGGAGGTGGTGACTCTATGTGAAGAACCTAATGAAATTATGATGATAGCTTCAGATCTACAAAGTTTTCCAGTCAAAAGCATAATTTATGGTAGCTGCAACATATCCAAGTAATTTCCCCTATTTTGGTTTATAAGAAGCATAAATTTGTGTGAAAACCATATTGAATGATTTGGAGAAAATTTTGCTTCCCTATTAAGTGAATTGAGCACTAATAAAAGGAATGGTAGTGGGAATTTTACATCTAAGATATAATTTGAAATATTTTTATTATGTTGAAGAATTATGCTTGTTTTGAAATCTGCCTATTAGAAGGCTCTAAGGCATAGATGTATTTGAATTGTGCACTTTAAAGCCATGATTAAATCAAGGAATAAGGCAGTTAATAATCAACTATAGAGTTGATGTTTTGAGGTTTATAAAGGAGTGCAAGAACTATATATCATTCCCCTGTATCTCCTTGTGGAGTGTCAAGTGAAAACCTACAAGGTGTGTAGCCCTTGTCATGCCATCAAAGAAATTTCTATATTGGGAGGTATAAACCATTAAACTTTAGTGGTATTAAGGGTTTCCCAAACCTTGTTCCTAACAATGTTGGGGAACGTTTGCCAAACTTCACGGGACAAGATTCAAAATCAGCTTACAAACATTTGCATATGTTTATGGATTTGATGGGAGACTATGAGATCAGTCATGAGGATGTTGTCATGAAATTCTTTGTTCAATCTCTAAAGGAAGATTCTAGAGATTGGTTTTCATACTTGTCAGCATATTCTATCCCCTCATGGAATGAGTTCATGGTAGCATTTATAGAACAATTTGGTGAAAGAATTAATCCAAGTTCAATAAGTAAAAAACTCATGGAAATTCAAAGGGATCAAAAGGAGTTGGTCCCAACTTTCAACCTCCAATTTGTAAAGGCAATAAGAGACATTCCTAAAAACATGAGACCAAGTGATGCAAAGTGTTTAATTGTATATTTAGGTGCATTTGATGAAGAAATGAGTTATTTGTTGAGAGATAAAGATCCCGCAACACTAAATCATGCATTTCAAATTGCTATGGACATTGAAAATAACTTGAGAAACTCAATGATGAAGGGGTATATGGCTGCAAGTGTCAGCTATTTTAGCACATCTCATATATGAGGATCAAATAACAAGAGTAATTACCATGATAGAGATGCTTCTATTGCTCTAGTTTTTCCATCATTACCTAGTATAATTAATGGTGAATTCCTAATTGAACATCAATAAGGCTTAAGCAATACTAATCAAATGTCTTTTGTTCAAGAATTGTCTAGTATGAAAAGATATAAGGGAGAATCACCATATGACCTTTTTGTAAGGTTTTTGGATGCCTTGTTGGAAATTCCCAAGAATTTCAAACTTGAGGATTTAGTATGCATTGACTTTTTTTGTGAGATTTTTGAGCCAAGGCTCAGTACCTTGCCAAAAGAGTTGAAGCCTCATGGTTTTGATTAGATACTTGATTGGATAAGAATTGCTGAGGAAGCTAGGTGTGATTATGCACAAAGTATGATGTATCAAAGTGTTAATGGTGGTTACCCTATTGAGAAAAACCAGAAGGCTACTCAAACAACTAAGAAGTGTACATTAGAGAATATACATCTATCTTATGATATAGGCGAGGACAGTGATTGTAATCAATTCACAAATAGCCTGTGTGCAAATCAATACACCAGTGATGAAGATAAGGATACATTTGCAAGTGTTGTTGATGTCTCATCACAAATCAATGGTCAAGATACTGAGAATGAGAGTTGGGGCATTCACTTTTGTATAAGAGCGAATTTGCACCCTAGGCACAATTCCCCCTTTTGCCTTTATACACTTTAGAAAACCAAATTCAGAGGCTTAAATTTAATTAAGCCCGTTGTTGGTGGTCCATGTGGAGCCTATTTTGTGTGTCAGTGGAGGTGTTTCTGTCAGGGACGTCCGCGCGATGCGCGGACACCTATGCGACGCATGGACGTCCACGTGGCACACTTATGTCCCTAGAAGAATCCTGCAGCTAAGACAACAGAGGCATTACTCTTCCCATTGGCAACGAAGTTTTAACACCTCCATCGGCCAACCAACCTAAATATGGCCATTTTCTTCCTCATTCCTTCATATTCACTCCTTCAACTTGCATTTCAACTCTTCACAACCTCACTTCAACTCTTCAACACTCTTCATCACAGCAAGGCTTCATTCTATCACTCTCACAAGCTCACTTTCACTCACTTCCAAGCATTCCATTGTAGCAACATCACACTCCATCAACTTGATAGAGCAAGTTTGGGACCACGCCATTCGCAACAAAGGCTTGAGTTCCTCTAATTTCTCCCCCAAGTAACCTTGAGTGCTCTTGGTGGAGGTGATAAGATTCTCTCTCCTCTCCTCTATCATTTGGTGAGTAGCATAGTACTACATTGTAGTGTTTGTGCTTTCATTACATTACTTCTTTATCTCGTTCCTTTGGCTATCTTTGGCAATGGAAACACCTAAACAAGGGTCTGAATGAGGCAGGCCCCTATATAGCCCCCCAACATTTTCTCTCTTGTTGTGTGTAGGTGGACGCACTTTGTGGAGCTAGCTAGCGAATAGGCTCTTCTACAAGATCATCTTCATCACCTTAGCTTTGGTATACCTATTTTATCACCTTCGTTTGTCTTTCTCTTATTTCATAGTATTGTTTTGTTCTCTTAGAATTTGTTAAACTAGGTTGTTAGTCATTTTAATGAGTTCAACCTTACCTTGGTTGTGTTCTAACCATATGAACTACAACGCGCTTTCGAGACACCAGCGTGTCACACTATTGTCCAAATTCCGCGCTAACATCCTCAAGCAGAGAGCTCCCTAAGGTGCAGAGTTGGACCTAAAAACTGACTCGCCTAGCCCCACCTTAAAAATTGGGATTGATGAGTGGTTGCAAGGTTCTATAATCTTCATCATTGTCATCCCCATACCCTAAACACTACTCTTAGCTGAGGTAAGTTAGGGTAGCCTCTTGCATATTGACCCTCTATGACCTAGGGTCTTGCACGCGGTGGTCCCCCTCTCTTACAACTTTGAACACTTTGAGCATAGGACATGTGATAATGAATCTCCTTGTGATAAGGATCAGGGAAAGAGTGAGGTTTATAATTATTTTTCTGAGTATGGATATTTATGTGAGGATGATCCATATGCACTTTCTTTTCATGAAGGATGTAATGATATTAATGCTCAGGAAATATTCTTCTCACAAGTGAACGAACAAATCCCATGTGAGGGTACCAGGAATGCAATCCAGTTATATCAGGAATTGAGTGTGCTAGCTTTGTGAATGATGATGACTTTGAAGACAAGAATGTATGTGTTCAATAGCCTAACCCTTAGAAGCACAGTGTTAAAAATGATGGCAATTGTGGTGCTAACCAACAAAATCATGTCCTAGTTGCTCTTGATTGTCTATGTGAAGCAAAGATGGAATATACAAGTTTCTTTGAAACACGTGGACATGATTATTTTTGATAAGGAATGTATTGATGAGAAAAAGAATGAAGAAGCTCGTTCAATTGCTAGTGAACAATAGTCAAATTACAATGAGCCTTTCATATTTGGATCAATATACATATCATTTGATGAGACACATGAGTGATTTGCTAGTGGCCATACTAACTTTGAGTTATTTGAGCCATGAGTTGAAATGTTTTACATTAAGTTGGATGATGATCTAAAAGATGAATCAAAATACATTACTAAATTTGAGATGGAGGTATTATTTAATGCATGGGATGTTAACAGTGATGTTCACAGTAATGACCCTAATCTAAATAAGAGCAAAGGTACCGTGGGTTTTGATGAATTAATTTCCCAAGGAAGTGAAGCATATGACAATATGATTGGTTCACAATGCTCAGATGAATATGAACACCAATTTGAGAATATTCCTTTGTATGAACACCTTTTGTTCATCACACAAGATGAAGGGTTGTCAAATATGGGATTGAAATCAGGAGATGTTTCCCAAGATTTATATGAATTTTCTATTCTTTTTTATTTCTTAGATGTGGAGTTTCAATTTGACTTCAAAGGGTCAGGATGTGTATTCCTAGATGGAACTATTGAGCAAAGTGTTTATGAAGGTTTTTAGTTTGATGTGCAAACTGAAGTTGATGTCAACCCTTATGGTGTTAATGATCAAGTGGACTATGAATGTTTTCAATTTCTAGTCCAATTGGAGGATTATTTGGTGGAGTATGATCATGAATTGGACAAGGTAAAATGCTACATTGATTATGGATTTAAATTAATGTCTGAGTATAGTTTTCAGTTGGACAAGGTTAATGATGACAATGGTAAGATAGTGGTTGATTATAGTGGCCACAACAGGGTTAGTTTGTGGGAATTTCATGGAAATGTATTCAACCTTGGCTTAGTTTATATAGCAAAAAACAAGGTTTTTGATAGAGGAAAAGACTCGTTCTAAGTTTTTGGGGGCCTGGGGCCACCAATTGAAATTGAAGCCTGATTAATTGCAAGATGCGAGCTAAAAGATTATACATTAGAAAAGGATTCTGAGAAAATTTAAGGAGTCCACATTGTACAATTTTGTAAGTGTGTATATATTGGTGTGTTTTCTTTGGTTGCAACTGGTTCTCTTGCCTTGTCTGGGCATGTCCTGGTTTTGGGGTCCTTGTGCTTGGTGTGCTTCACCCTAAGATTATTGGATCTTGCTCTGTTCTGGAGGAACAAATGTCCTTAACAGGAGTCACTAATGGAACCCCTAAAAATGCTTTGTGTTCCATCTCAAAATTTTGCAAATTTTCGTTAATCCCATGTCTTTGGGCTTAGGGTTTTGTCTTTCATCATGTCTTAGGGTTTGTGTTCTTAAAAAACCCTTATGTAAGTCACCCTTTGAAATGTTATAATTTTTCATTTACTTGTGCCCGTTTCTAATCATGTTAAAAGTAACTTGAGTCTTGAAAGTGTATTAAATGATTGGCCCCTTGTGGTTAGGATCTCCTATTACCTACTACCTAATATCTTCGTATGCCTAGGTCCATGAGATTATTTTATTTAATAAGGTTGATCTTTTGGCCTTGTTTGGCCTTTGCATCCTTTGCAAGAAAGGTTATTAGTTTGTTGATACCTTGTCCTATGTTATCCTAGGCAGTTCCCTTTGTTGAAAACAACTCGGTGCACATGCTTATTTCCAGTCACTTGAATCATCGCTCATCATCGAAGTCATTTTATCACGAGTTCTTTTCTGCAGTGAGCAATGTGCTCTTGGGTCCTTCTCATATCGCCTGTTGCTAAATTATTTTGGCCCCTTAGTTTCATTACTGTGATGCACAATGAACACTGTCTTTTCTTTGTATCACGTTATCACAAAAGTATTTCATGGCTTTTCTCAGTTTCTATGGTGAGCGATGGGAGTGGATTGAAGGCAGTGGGGTGATCTTACCACATGTCTAAATTTTGTGTTGTCACTAGGTTTACTCATCACCAAAAGCAATCTCAACTCCAAGTTAGTTACTGCGATGTGCGACGGTCTGTGGATATATTATGGCATCACTGGAAAATCCTCTTCACTGAAGTACAAATGCAACCTTGTCACCTTTTTGTGACAAGTGATTGGGGATATACCAAGAAATATTCCCTTCAGTGGGGAGTTGTTGCTCATTGTTGAATTCTGGAGATGGCTTAAGGGCATTATTGCGATGAGCAACAGAGTGTAGAGATATGGTGAGTATGTGGATGATTATGTGGCATCTTTCCAACGTGTCATCATATTCTCCAAGTACAAATGAAAAGGAAAGTGGCGATACTTGAGGAGCATCGTTGATTATGTTTTAAATAAAAAATGATCGATAGCCAAGATTCAAAGTTGAGCGGCTAGTTGTCAACTCACTTGCGCGAGCCTCCTTTGAACATTAATGCTTACACGGTCCAGTTACTCTACTTAATGAGGATTGTTAGTTGTTTTTCTTCACAATTTACAACCATCGAGAGCTGAGGAATTGGTTTGGAGCCAGAGAAGAAGTGTGTGGGTTTTAGGTAAGAAATTACAAAGATATTGAGGTAGTTTTCCTCGGTAGGTAGGTGTTCATACTTTCTTTGTTTCAATTATGCATAAGTTAGCTCGTGAGCTCTAAATTCTTGGGGTAGTGAGGGTTTAATTGCCTAAAATTTCTACTTGGGTTGTTAAGCATTGCGTGAGTCTAGGAGTTTTTTTATTGCAAATTCGATTTGAGAACATAAATTGGTGAGTTTTTTTTGCAAGTGAAGGTTTGCTAGTTCTTGTTATGTTTCCTATAAGAATGAGTAAGCCTAGCGAGTCTTTCCAACTAGATAGAAGGTCTAGGAGGATTACTATGCTTGAACCTTAGGATGATATACCTAAAGTTGAATGAGGTACACCAGGAGCTCTTACAAAGTCAAAAGACAAGAAGAGAACTTGTAATAAGTCTAAGAAGGGTGGTGTCAAGAGCACATACAACCTGATAAGTAGGGTTGTTGTTCATGGTCAAAGCATGCCTGGTGGTGTGTTCTTGAAGGAACAGAGTAAAGAGAAGCAAGAGGCTAGGGTGAAGAAATTGGCCGTCTAAAGAGAAGAAGGATAAGGATCATGAGGCTTTTGTTTCTTATGTGGGGGAACCTGATGTCACCATGGAGAATGATGTAGAAGATGATCCAGAGTATTGTCAATACCTTCTTGCAATAGATGATCTAGTGGGCTCTAATGATGGCGAGACAAATTCTCCAGTTTCAACAAAGGCCCTGGGGGAACATGCATACTTTGACTCTACGTATGATGAACCATTGTAGAGTTAGCATCCTAGTTCGTGGTTTTTTGTTTTTGATGACATCGTTACCATGATGGCTAGTGTGCCTTATTTAATGAGAAAATAGTTTTTGTTTGGGATGCTGATGAGGAAAAATTAAATGGTTGATGTGGACAGGAGGTTTTGGTGTTGTTACGGCGATGACTGTGCCTTTTGGAAGGTAGGTAAATCTTCTACGATGTATGGAGTTTTGTCTTTTTCTTTCCCCCCATTATGGAAGTGCAAATATAATTGTCTGGGGATCTTTGAAATTGAAATGAAATTGAATGTCAAATGTAAATGTGACTGAAATGGTAATTTGGCTTGATGCTTGTTGTTCCCATGTTTTTATAAATGGGATTTCAGGGCCAGTTACAAGAGTTTGAATTTTGGGTCTCGGGTGGTCTAGGTTGGAAAACTAAGCTCATGTAAGGGAAATTTGTAAATTCATGCATAGATGAATAGACTAGTATGAAGTCTAGGGTATAAGCTAATTTGTAATGAACTTAATTAGTTTTATAGTAGAAACAATATATAAAGGAAAATACTAGTTTGAAAGCACATTCTCTCCTATGTATTTTATCTTCCAAATTATAAATGAAATGATTACGGATCTTTTTGTTTATCTTCAATCATTTTGGTTGAATGAGTGATTTTATTTCTGCTTCGGTTCAAGGAATTGATTATATGTTTAAATAAGATCATAGGTTTGTGAGGGAAGATTCTAGGATTGCTAAGTAGTTTTGTTTTCAACATAGTGAGTTGAATATTGTAATGTAATATGTCAATAGTCCACAAATGTTGAGTCTTAATTGCTAATGTATTACAAATTGTTACAAGTGTGACTCTATTACCCAAAGTAAAGCACTAGTCTATTTGTTTGGTTATTCTTGAATGTAAATGAGCTAGCCTTGCACCTGACCAAGAGCACAAAATGAGAATGAAAATCATTTTAACATTTTAACTATAAAACATCAATATGAGATATCACTTATTTCTTGCTTTAGATAGCAATTCGCTTAATGTTTGGCCAAATCCTTGAGGGATTTTATCTATTCACATCTGATTGGAATACATTTGTTTGTTTTAATGTTCAAGATAAAATGGTAAGGGAATATTATTTGAACATTATTAGGATTACCTTCGTGGGTTTCACAGAGCCCGAAGAGTAGAAGTAAGGGCCTAGTAATCCTTACTTGTTTGTTGGCCAATCCTTTCCTTTGCTTATCATTGAATTGTGGCAAATTCATAGGCGTTTGGTGAGATTAAGTTTGGTTCTAAAAAAATAACCAACATATATGCATATGCTACCCTAATATAATGGTTTTGCAGGGTTATATGTTTTAACACTATTACCTTGCAAGGTTTTATGACCTAATGTATTAGTTTTGTAGAATAATTTTTTTCATCCTCTACAGTATCCTATTTGGGTATATATACATGTTATTAAAACTTTCTTTTTTATACTTTAGCATAGCATATCACCTAAAATCATCAACCCACTAAAGTGGGAGGAAAATGTAATTTAGAAAATTTTATACCCTCACAATTTCATGCTACATTTTGAACATGCTTTGGCATTCACTCCTTTAACATGTTTTGAGGATCATTTGACCCTTATCCATTTTTCCTCACCATAATGCCATATTTTCATATCATAGTCATATTCTACTTGTTGACTTGGGATTACGCATTTGAGTTTAGCTGATTTTATTAGGATGTCAATGCAACATGTCCACATCCATGTGATGTTCTAGTGTCCATAAATTTTTAAAAAATTAAACATTGTTATCGCCCAACAACTTGCTCTCATCTATGGTAATTCTCACTAGTCCAAAAAAATGTCTCACACATTTGAATGTGATGGTTGGGATTCCCACTTCTTTTCTATTATACTCTCCATTTCAAAAAATTATTCTAAGTTACATTCACATCTTTATCTCTCTCTTCTTAGTTTTGCTATTTATTGTGCAACCATGGCTATACTCTAAAAAATATTGGTTTATTGGTGCTCTTGGAAGAGTTGAAGCTACAAAATATTTGGGAGCATCTTCTACACACCTTCCTCTTCATTTTCTACATCTCTAGTTGGTAATATCACTCAATATATATTTTTTCAAATGTATATTTTAATCAATTTTCTATAATCCCATTTGGAATATATTAGTGATTTATCACCTCCTCTATTTCACCCATACACATTTTTCATACACACTAGGGTATTTATCCTTATAGACTAGTGATAAATACAATATAATTTATTTTATTATTTGCTCTATCAATTCCTTAACATGACTAGGATAGGGGCACATTATTTTTATTTAATTCTACAATATTAGCTACTTGTAGATGCCAAAATAGGGACTAGACCACTCTTGGAAAGCTCTTATGCAGGCCACTACATAGAGAATTGGTATCACTTTCCTCTCCTTTGTCATTTTAGTTTTTTCCATTATATATAGTTTTTTCTCTATATTTCATCATTTAAATATATATTTCATTATGTGGATATCTCATGTTGTGTCCATGTTTTTATTGTGTGGTTGTATAGGAGTAAACTAGACATTTTCATGAATTAGTAGACCTCTGGAACAACACATTATGTATGGACAACAATGCATTTCATAGACATCCATGCATCGTTAGGCATCATAGCCAATGAGCTCCAAAATCTAGATCTTGGTTCCATTTTCCATTTTTTTACTATTATGGTATTAGTTTTCTTAAAATACTTTTCAAATTTAATATGTATGTATATTTTTTATTTTTCTCACATTATTTTAGATCATAGAAAACATTTCTTTTGAAACTAAAATAAATCTTGGAAAAAAACATACATTGCTCTTTTTTTTAACTAAAACTATAGTAAACATTTTGTTCTCTAAATAATAGATTTCTTTGTAAGAGTAATATAGAGAAAATAATTTAATCTAGAAATATATAAGCTTTCTAAGTTAAATCATTTTTTATATTATACATAGTGTAACTATGTATACATCTTTCATAAAGGTATGGTATGCTCTTCACACAAGTTTGATTTTCATGAATTTACATATGCCTAGACATTGCATACACTTATAGTAGGACAATTGCAACTATAAAATATTTTTCTTTCCATTTCCATGTCCTATCACAAATCTTTAATTTTAGCACAAATCAAAATTTAAATATCTTAAGAAAGTTGAATTGGAAGATTGTGGAGTTTTAGGAACATATTTTGATGACAAAGAGGTTCCTAAGATCCAATTAAATGTTGAAGCATGTGATTTCTAAAATATTTTTGGCAAGGCCACTTATGCCATATCGACCTTTTGAATATTGATTTTTCAAAAGGTGTTTGGAACAATTCTTTAGGAAATGAGAGGATATGAGGAATTGAGAAAATTATTGAATTGCATAATTTACGTATGCTTCTACTTTTTTATATTTTCTTAAAACTCACTAAATCCTATTTTGAAATGAATTTACCACAATTAGTAATTAATAAGGTTTCTAGCACTTTCTCTAATGCCAAAGATGTTCTTAGGAACACCAACACTAAAAAGGTTCTCAGGGCCACTCAAAATGTTGAAACCCATATTGTGACTTTAGACATACTTTGCAACTATTGTATTCCATTATAACATCTCTTTGAGGCATTATGTTGAATAATACATTTTTTATGTCAATGCTTCAATGTTGTACATGAATATCTATCAAAGTTGTTGCAACTACAATATTTGCTAAGACTTGACTATCCTTCATGATTTTATGGATGTCTATGCTCTATCCTAAAGCCTTCACTCTCAGAAGCTATTAGAAAACCATGTTCTCAGGCTATATAACAATTATAACTTTTAATATATTTCAATAAATCAATTTTGTGCCTATTCTGTAGTTATTACAATTCATGAGACACCATTTCTTCCAAAGGAATCTTGTCCAAATAATCCATGTGCTTGATCTTGGAAGCATGGTAAAGTTGGTCTTTATACATATAATTCAAATTTTCTTGATAGTTTCTAAATGATTTTCAATAATTCAATTTCCTGCATATTTTGCACTCATTGTATTTCTTGGAGTAACACCTTTTTATGGTGTTTTTAAACATCCAAATATATTTCACATACTTTAATCATTCCTAGTACCCCTTACGAGATGTTGAATAAATTTAGACTCTACACAGTTCATACTATTAATTCATTTTTATATTTCCCATTTCCTCATCCTTTTCAATCACAACTAACAATAAGTTATTATTTGGGATACCACAATTTACTAAAATACATATGTATATATTTTTATTAATAGTGTTGTTAATATCAAACTCCTCAATCCCACAACCTCCACTAATAAATGAGGTAGTGAACTTAGGTGGTGCCTCTTAACATGTCAAATTAGTATAATGCCCATTCAATTATTAAATTTTATCAAATGGTTTTTCTAGCTAGCAATTGATGGCATATATTTTTTGGATTGTAAGTAAGATTCCTTGTCAAAGCCTTTTTATAATTGAGGTGTTTTTGGCACCAAAACTAAGTGCATTGTTCTCATTGTCTAGAACATTAGTACAATAATCTCCTCTAATTTGTTAAGGTATGGAGAAGTAATTGTGGTAATGTTGGTGACAATAGACACCTTTTGACTTGAATGTAAATATCTTCATCAAACTCACCATCCAATTATAACATTATTTTGAAATCAAAATAAATTAAACATTATGAGCCCATGATGCTCACTTGGTTATTTAGAGCTCTCTCAACCAACTGGTTGTTGCCTTCAACCCTAGTTTCCACTACTTTGCCACACAAGAATACCCAATTAAATTTGGCATCTCTATGAACTTATGTGATCTTTCTCATTACATTCTATCACATATTTTCTAATCATAGAACCTTCCAACAATGCTAGAACTTGAGTATAGACCCTTTCAATAATTCTTAGTGACTTCTTGTATAGCCACTAGTTCTCATTTTTTTTATGCTTTCTCACTTTTGATGAATTGGAAGCAATATATGCACCCCTACACTAGAATATTTTAAGTAATTTTTTCTCCAAATAAAGCTAATCCAATATCAATAGTGTTGGTCTGTGGAGCTTGATCAAAATTTGGAGTTAATATTTTGGTCACTTTTCTTAGTGCAGTTCCCCCCAAATTAATTAATATGGGAGTGCAGGGGGTGGAGCCCCTCCTGTGAGGTCTGAGGGTATCATCCCTCCAGTGAGGGCTCGAGGTGGAGCCCATAGGGGGATATAGGGGCAACACCCCTAGTGAGGGTTGTTAGGGCAGTGCCCCCAAAGCAAAATTTTGTCATTTTTATTAAAGGAAATTTGCAATTAATTTTTTTTATGAAACAGTTATCAAACTATTCGAAATAATGATTTTTCTTGCTACAAGTTGAAATATTGATGATCATGCATGAGAATATGTTACTCATGCAAGAAAACATCATGCCAATGGGAAGTGAATAATTATGGTTCTAAGAAAACTAACACGCAATAAAGCACATGGAAGTGATCCTTGGTTTCGGTATGTAACACACAACAACATGTGATGGAATTTTGAGTGCAGTTTAATGTTGCATGTTGCAACATATTGTTGTAGGTTAAATGTATTTGTAGTTTTTTAGAAGTATAATAAAAATTAGACTATTGTTGTTTATGGACATAGCCCAAATGGAAAACCATGTTAAGAAAATGTCTTACACCTCTGTGAATTCATTCCTCTATTCTGTGAATTACATATTTATTCTGTCATTTAATTTTGAATCATAATTGATTTAAGTTTTTATATTATTGCTCCAATCCTACCGAAAAATATTAACAAATAGAAATTTTAGTATACTACTTATGGTTAAACCATCATTCCTTTGAATGCCATCCTTAATCAACAAACTTGCACTTTTGTCATATTTTATATCTTTAACTTTGGCTACTATTTTACTTTAAGGAAGATTCCTTTTATAAATTGAAGAACCATCAATTAGATGAACCTCCATCTACAATTTTTGAAGCTCCCTTCTTGTATCCTCAAGTTGACCATCACAAGACATCAAACATCTAAGGATGTTAGCCAATTTCTCTTTTTCCTCTTATTATTTTTGTTTTTGTTATTACTATTTGATCCACTTTAGTTGTCTTGTATAATTTATATTTTCTCTTTTAAGACTTCGCCTCTTGAATTTATTTTTCTTGATTCTTAGATTTTCCTCTTGAGGATGATGTTGTGAATGCCAATTTGTTATAATGTATGGTGTAATTATGTGCATTCATGAGAATTAGTGTGAAAATAGTTATTACCTAACCACTTTCCTAGTTCTTTGTACACCTATTCACACACTTAAGTTCACTTAGTGGTTTTGTTGTCTCACCTCATAAGTACATGACACATGTAGCTCAAACTTGTCTTAAGTATTTTACATGTGTCACACTTATTGGAGGGTTAGTCAATGTTTCACTCCCACCTTCATTCTTCCTCCTTATCCTACATATACAAGTAGTTCATTGCATATTCTCGTTATTTTTAATGATAGAATTTTGGTATTTTCTATGTTAATTTATTTGTAGAAGTATTTTTTATATTGTATTCATTTGATTACTATTCCAACATGGTACAAAGAGACATGAATTGCAAATCCATTCCCATTATAGTTTAATCCTATACTTATCCCTATTATAGGTGTGTCATAGAGCCAAACAAATATCGCCATTGCATTTGGAAGGTCCAAATTAGCTAGGAACACCTAGATCAAATCATTAAATTTTGAAATAGGCAAGTTATAACTTGTTGGAGGGAAGCTATACCTATAGCTACATTGAATCCATACAACCATATGAAATATTAACTTGTATGAAAGGTAAAAAAAATTAAAAACTAAAATTTTGTATGTTGAATTTTTTTTCAAGGTCAAAAGTTTGGGCAATTTCACATTTATTTGGTTTGGATTTTGAGGGTTTTGTTCAAATTTCATGGTTTTTTACCTTCAATTTTTTTAGAAATTTTTCCACTAGTAATTTCTTTGATTGGTCGTATATACCAAAGGCTAACTACCAACTCCCATGGTCTCACAAAATTTAGGCCTTCGATAGTGGAAAACATCCAACAACCTCCACTCACAACACTTCTACACACATCCTGTAATTTAATTACAAGTTTTTTTTGTTGTGTAGGCATTTTTTGCTAACATATATTATTTTGTGCACTACACCACTACAAGTCACACCCCATTGTCATGTGGCTTCCAGTTACAAGGTTTGCCACTTATCGGAAGTGGTGTAACCACCACTTTAAAACCCATGACCTTCAAAATTTTAAGTGATGACATTCATTATTGAAGTTTTTCATCACTTCCAACACTTTGTTAAAGACATTTGAGAGGGCTATAAATCATATGTACCCATGGTGCATAGTTGCGCCCTCTTCAAAGGTGGTGGCTAGGCCTCAACATAGTTTGCAATTTTTTTGCAAGCTAAAATTTTATGTTATCCTATTAATAGTTAACTATAAACTTTTATGTCCCGTATTACAATTTTATGTTAGTAGCTACCATTATTCAACCCAAAAAATTATTGCTAGAATTTATTGTAATTGTTAAAATTGTATGATAACCTCTAGGATAGTCTAAGTGCTTAAAAGGGGGTATTTTTTCTTCTTTAAATAACTCTCAAACCAAGGGGTCTTTCTTTTGAACTTGAATAGCTGACAAAAATTTGGTTCCATCCACTATATAGGAGTGAGGTTATTTTTTCCAAATTGTGCTAGTTTTCACTATTTTTTGCATTTGAAGTCCATTTTGTGTACTAAATCTTATTAGGCATAACTTTCACCTATTTAACAAAAAATTTACATTTTATAAAAACTAATTAGAAAATTTTATATGGATTTTGATTATACATGTAATTTCTAGATTTGGGTAGCTTTTTTTTTTCAAATATTATATAAAAATAACCATGTTACATAATAGATGATTAAGGCTTCCATCTTGCATAGATTGTAATCAAATCTTGCCAAAAACCCACAATTTTCCCCTTTGCCTTTACATAATACTATGAAAACCCTAATTTGATAAACTATTTTCTCCTTCATTATCTTTGCATTCATTGATGCCCTAATTCAAATCCAATTTACAAGAGTGTGAAAGAAGTTGTAGGGTGTCTATTACATAAATTGTGCCTATAATATGTTGACCCAAAATTTTCCTCCACATTTGTAATTCGATACTAAGCACCCAAATTATCAAGCAATCAATAATGATGTAAAATAACTTGCAAGGCTTATACTATTTATATTAAAGTATATAATACAATAGAAAACACTATAACTGATGCAATTGCCACAACAATGAATTGAAAGGTACAATGTTAAACCCTTAAATGAACCACAACTTTCTTACATTAAGCAATTATGGAATACCTACTAAGATGCTACTACATTAGCAATAATAAATTGAGAAGTATAGGTAACTACCAAACCCCTTTTCTTACTAATATTGAACTCTACACATACAATTAAATATGTTCAAAAATAAAAAATATGACACTACAATAGTAATAAAAAAAAATCCAAAGTAGACCACTCGGATCTACAACCACCTACAAGTGATACCAACTAGTTGTAGCTAAATATCCATGACAACTACAAATTATACTAAAGAGGGTTGAAAAAGATTGAAGGCAAAAAAAGGAAGATAAAAGCAATAAAAAAGCACAATACCTTCACCTAGAATATTTGCTTCTCTCCTTGATGAGCGAACATGGAGTGCACCCTTATTTCATTTTTATTCAAGCTCTTTGATATTGATAATATGTAGATTGCTCAATGCTTTAGCATAACCTTGATATGATTTTATAATGATGATGATAAGCTTGATTTAATAGATATTTTGATAGCATGTATGTATGATAATAGATTCTATATATGAAAATGAAAAATGAGATCCTTCTAAATATAAAGTCTTGAAGAGGCAAAATCAATGGCTAGAAATGATGGATGATGGATGGCTAGGATTGAAGGAGGATTAGGGTTTGGATCAAAGATGCAATCATATGAAAAGTGTCAAATAATGTATAGGATCTAGGTTTAGGATTGACATAAGGATAAAAGCTCCTTATGATAATGGCTAGGGTTAAGAGGTTAAATGAGATGAATGGATAAGATGAAAATTTATTTTGAATTTTGGGTAGGTGCCTAGGTTCAATGAATCTAGAGGAGTTAGTTAGACATGTGAAGGGGACATTTGTCACATGATGACAAATTTAGATTATGATCTATGTGAACAAGATGAAAGGCTAGGATTAGATGGACAAGGATAGAGGATAAAGGGAAATTAATTGAATAAATAAAGTATTTATTTAATTAATGGGATCATGTGAAGGAATTTTAATTAAATAAATGATAAATATTTATTTAATTAAAGGATTAGAATAAATATGGGAATAATCAAATAAATAGTAGATATTTATTTAATTATTGGCTAAGGATAGGCTAAAAGTATGTGTGGTTGGGTGAGGTCAGATTTTAGGTGTCTATATATACAACTTGGTGAAGTCATGAATCACCATCGTGACAACTTAGTCACAACATTTGAATGAGATCATCTTTTATGTAAATGGTTTATGTCCTCTAACACATAAAACCAAAGTTTCATCCTTTGGTTCCCGACTAATCTAATAGTTTTTCCTTAAACCTAGACATTTGAACACAAGTGCTCAAAACTTTGTTAGCTAGGGTTTATGTGTGTAAAATAATATATAGTTCTCTTCCAATGAATTTGTTCACTCTTGATATCCTTCAAATTCAAGATCATTTTCACTTGATATCTTCAAAATTAATGACATCCTTCAATATGTGTGTGTAAGTCGAGAAGAGTATGCAAAAAAACCTCAAAAATGACAACCAACCCTCAACCACCTTGTTAATGAAAATGATTGTTTTCATCCTCCATATTGTGTGTATAGGTGAATATGCACCCCTTTAAGTTTAAACAATGTTTCTAGGTGGAAAAACCCTTTTTAAGAAGTTGTGTGGTCAAAATTGGCATTAATGGCTCTTGATCTTGTAGGAGGTAGGTAGGAATGATAGTGTGAAAGGTGGGAATGTCAAATTTTGGGGGTCAAGCATTCCACATGATCCTTACCACTTATTGAGAATTAGAGTTTGGATAGGAGGCATGTGTTGGGATAGTAAAGTTTGACATTCTAACAATAATAAGGAATTGGTGAGGTTGGGAATAAGGCATACTAGAACAGGTAACTTTGATGCTCTAACAACTTGTGTAAACTTAGGGAATTAAACATTCTCCATTGTTAGATTTTTTTTGGAACCTTAGATAGGTTTATGTAGAATGAGAAAGGATACAAATAGATAAACTCTGACCAAGAAAGACACTAGAAATAGGAATTTGGCCTTTGGTCCATAGACACAATTTGATTGAAAAGGGGACATTACAATAAATGAGAATTCATCCAAGTAGAAGAATAAAATTGATACATAAGCTACATCATCTTCTGTGTCAAGTAAAAAATATTCCATTATAAATAAGAAAAGTAGTCATGTAATTTTTGTGGATTATAAAATCATGCCGTAAAATTTTGTCATCAAAGGATTACAACTTTGGAAGAGTTGATGAAGAGACACAATATTGATATTCCCAAACCTAGCAAGGGTCAAGCACTTATAGCTAAAGGTTTGGAATAATCCATAAATAATTAGATATTAAACTCAAGAGCCTCATATCACATGACTCATTCACATGACCTTCTTGAGTCTCTTTCTAATAGCACTAATTTTCATATTACAATGGGAAACTCCATGCAAATTCCAATTTTTTGGTTAGGTATTGTACAATTGATAAATTGTTGCATTGAGGATGTTTTTTATGTTCTTGATATTTTTTTCCAATCTTCTCTCCATATATCAAATTTTTCATACTAGGGATGGGAAGGTAGTTGATTTCTTACCATATGATGTAGTTGTTGAGAACTACAACATCTAGAGAAAATTATTGCTTTAGGAAAGTTGATCATGGTTCTAAATTGTACAGGTTTCATGGTTTTGAGTCATCTTGTGGTTCATCACACATTTTCCATGTGTATTCTTTGAGCATACTTTGGCACAAGAGGTTGGGAAACCTCAATTATAGGTATCTTTAGTAATTGAGCACACAAGATATGGTACTTGGTCTTCCTAAGGTTTCAAGCATAGGAGTTTATCAAGGTAGTGTCCTTGGAAAAAAATCATAAGGAACCCTTTTCTAAGGGTAAGGCTCACCATGCTACTACCTTTTTGAGTTGGTCCATAGTGAGATCAAGTCATTTATAAATCCTTCATTTTCAGGAGCCAAGTATGTGCTCACCTTCATTGACTATTACTTTCATCGCACATGGTGTACTTTCTTAAGTACAAGAGTGATGTCTTCACTGCTTTTAAGAATTTTAGGGTGTTTGTAGAGAAGAAATAATATTCTTCTATATGGTGAATACTCACATATAATGAGGGGAATATGTGAAATAAAGCTTTTAGTATTATTACACTAAGAATGGTATTTATCATCAAAATAATTAGCTCCTTATACTCAATAGAATGATGCCATTGAAAATAATAATATATCACTAAAGGATATGGAAAATTATATTCTTTAGTCTCAATCTATGGCACCATCTATTTGGGATAAAGTAATCAATTATGCCAATTTTATTTAGATTTGAACTCCCCATAAGGAAGTATTGTATTTTTCACAAGTTGATGGTATTGATTACTCTAAGAAATTTTCCCTTGTAGCCAAGATGGACTATGTTTTCCTTATACTTTCTATTGTTGCATCTCAAAGATGGTCAGATTTCCATATGGATGTGAAGAGTGCTTTCTTACATGGTGATCTTCATAAGGAGATCTAGATGGCTCATAGCTTGCAATATTTTTGTAGCTCTTCACTTGTTTGTAGACTTCAACATTCCTTATATGGTTTGAAACAACCCCCTTGAGCTTGGTATGAGAAGATTGATGGTTTCTTGTTTACATCTAGTTTTACTCATTTCCACTTAGATCACATAGTGCACATTAAAAGATATATAGATGATATTTTGATATTAGTATTATATATATATATATATATTATTTGATTCTCACTAGTATCTTCTTATCCATGCTTCAAGATATTCAACACACTTTGATGGCACACTTTGGCATGACCAATCTTGGTCTTCTACATTACTTTATTGATCTTTAGGTTCTATAGTCTACTGATGGGATCTCCATATAATAGAAAAAGTATATCATTGACTTGCTTCAAATTAGTTCAACATGGCTAATTATAATCCTACTCCTACACCATTTCAATCAATTGTTTCTTTGACTACCACTTGCACAACACCTAGTGTTGATGATACTTTGTACAAATAGTTAGTTGATAGTATTTTGTATTTGATACACACTCATCCTAATATCACCTCCATTGTTGGGCTTGTCTCTTGCTTCTCATATTATCATAATAAGCATCATTGGAAGGAAAATAAGCATATTTTAAGGCATATCTAGGGCACCACACATTTTGGCATTCACTACACACTAGAAGCTTCAAAAATAGTAGGCTTCACCAACTCAAATTGGGCAAGTGATGTTGACTCACAAAATTCCACTTTCAAGATTTTTTTATTTGGTTTTAATCTAGTTGTATGGTCTTGTAGGAAGTATACTACTATTGAATTATCATCTACTAGGGCCAAGTATTGAGGTGTAATTCTTGCTAGCTAGGAGGTTATATGGCTTTGAAAGCTCTACTTGTTCATCATACTATTCTTTGGTGTGATAACCAAAGTTTCATTCAAATTTCATGCAACCTAATGGAGCATCAAAATATGAAGCACATCAATATACATATGCATCTCATTCAACAACTTATCCATAATGGTGTTCTCTCCTTAGAGCATTTGTCTATTCAGGAGCAAATTGTGAACATCTTTAGTAAACCTTTAGAATCACCTCACTATATTAAGTTGTAAAGTATGCTTGGAGTGAAGGAAGTTGTCCTTGGGGGGTCTTGAGTCCTCCTTCCTTTGTATTTATATCTCTTTTTTGGAGAGGATTTTTTCCCACAATATTTTCTCCTTTACTTTGTGAGAGACTTTTATTTTTTACATGAATACCTCATCAATCCATGTTGTTAGGATTCATTGTTTTAGTGATTTTCTCCCCAAGTATCACTTAAGTGGGTTGTTATTGTGAAAATGGCTATTACCTAACTAGTTTTGATTTACCTAGTTCCCAATAGACCTATTTAGACTAGATTAAGCTCGCTTAGTGGTTGTGTTGTCTCACATCATAGGCACATGACACATGCTCTCACACTTATCCCAAGTGTTCCCAAGGATTCTACATGTGTCACACTTCTTATAGGGTTGGTCAATATTTCATTCCCACCTTCCTTCTTTATTATCCTACATATACAAGGAATTCATTATATATTCTCATACATTTTTATGATGGTATTTTAGCATTTTATGTGTTAATTTATTTGTGGAAATATTTTAGATATTAAATTCATTTTATTACTACTCCAACAACAAGTTCCTAATTTATGAAACTAACTGGAGCTTCTTGCTTGATCAACATGTCTCAAATTCAATAAAAGCTTCATGCCAGTCTTCACTAGACTAATATGGAGTGAATACTGTATTAGGATGGACATCAAACAAAGAGGGGGAATCCATAAACAAGGAGTCTCTTTTCATATGGAGCCAAAGATAAATTTTTGGGATCATGTCCCTTTAGGCAAACTGTTCAATAGGTTGTAAGGACTTTATATGCTCTTATACCCATATAACAAGGCATATGCAATTGAAAAAAATCACAACTTTTGCTAGTATCATTCACTATAATTCTTATAGGGGTGGATGTGGTGTGGAAAAGGGTTTGTTGCACATCATTTGAGAGGTTATAGGGGTGGCTCGCCTTGTAAAGAGCTAAGCTCTAGGTCACTAGGTTGAACTCTCAATTCCTCTTGGTAAAAAAAAATAACATAGGCTCATCAACCATAAGACACATCACAAGATCTAATTTACAATAAGAAAATGAATGGCAATTGAAGAAAAAGACAAACAGGTACAAGTCATCCATCTCATTGCCATTGGAACCCACACTCTTCTAACAAGAATTTGAAAGCACCACAAAAATAATCAAAATGACAAACCTTAAGAATAATTAATATTTTGATCATAAATTCTATAAAATCAAGACTAAAAATCTTGTCAAACCATAAAAACTACCAAATTACTTAGAAATGTTCAATAAACTACTCTCAAACTAAAACTATAGAAATAAATTGTAAATCATGTTTCTATACTCATATTAAACAAAAATCTATTTACATCTTTTATAAGAATTGATTTTCCATAAAATTGACAAAATTATAAGATTGACCAAAAGAATTTTAACATGACTACAATCAAATCAAATATTCCAATTTAAAAAAAACAAATAAAAAAAAATATTATCATATATTCACCTCATTCCAATACAACCCAAATATTTGTAAAGATCTAAATCAATATAAATGATCAACATAAATTCAAAATAAACATATAGAAGTGCTGAGAATGTAGGCACAATTAGCTTTTGGAATAATAAATGGAATATAGGTGAGATATCTCTAGGGAGTTGGGAATGAGAGGGTCCTTTCACCATCCGGAACATGATGTGAGAGGAAAATGGCACATTCTTAAATGTGGGGGCATTTCCTCGAACTTGGTGATGACTCATCACCATTATACAGCTGGCTTGCTTGCCATGTGATGAGCAACTTTGTCAGCCAGCTAAGGAATTTGGTCGTAATGTGTTGAAATCAGAAGCAACTTTATAGTTGATTGACTGACTACCCACCTACCATTTTTCTTACTATAACTTGTGTTTGTTGTGATGTGACGACAACTAAATATTTTATTACTCACAAATCATTTTCTTCAAAAGTGAAGATTGCATGGCAATTTCCGAGCTTGAGTGAAGGAAAAATGGTATACTTTTGCATTCGTATCAAACATGAATACCTCAAAACTTTTCTCTAATATAAAATTCCTTTCATTTTCTCAAATTATCCAAGGATTGATAAAGATTGACTCTAACTACATAATTAGATAATGAAGCTGAGTCATAGGTAGCTAAATGTTATCTTAATAAAGGGGATACGTGCACTTACTTTAAGAAATGATAAAGAAAAGTTTGATTTAAAATTTGTTATGTGATTTGATTTAGTGATAAGTAATTAAATATATATAATTTTTTATAAATTGTAGCTTTTTTTTTTGTTTCATTTTAAATTTACGTTTTTAATTTATATATTTGTAGTTTTATACTTTTTCGTGATTTTGATTTTGAAAATGTGACTTTGAACATATTTTTTGGTTTCTTATGATATATGGATGTTTACAAGAATGGGTAGGAAGGTGCTAAAAAGTAATGTTGGAACTTGCTATGTTAGGATAGGGATTTTGACTAGCTTTCCACCTTATGTCTTAGTCAAGCCCCTTGATCAATCTATTGATTTGCATAAGTTCAAAGACACGTCAAATATAATACAAATGCCTAGATATATCCTTATAAATATAGATGTAGATGTTGATGCTATCCTCTCTATGATTAGATAATATTTTTTAATCCCTCTATAGTGACTGTTATAGGATGATCTATTGATGATTGAATGAATTAGGGCTTTGTCCTATCATACAAAAACTTAGATACAAATTTAAATGTTTTACACTGCAGTGTATAAGTAATGGTTAGGCATGAGATTACAATTGATTTTAGAATTTAAGGGTCAAGGCCACATGTGTGGTCTTGACCAAGTTTATTACTACAAATACATGATTGAAATAGGGCAAAAATTTAGGAATGTGAAGGTTAAATCTGGATGCACGGGGATGAGAAGTTAGATTCACCTCAAGTTAGAACCAAACATCAAGTTTCACAAAGAAATATGACAATTACATACTATAATATTGCAGTAAGGACAAAGGGTCAAAGCAAGTCTAAGATGAGTGGAGAAAAGTGGTAGGGATGTGCTTTATACCCTTACATTTTTCCCACACGTTGAATTGTAATTGATTTACCGTGAATCATCCATATCAAAGTAAACAAGTATCTAACATGAAAGTGTGACACACATATATAAAAATGATATAAACATGGACGATGATTCACATATGATCCATGCAATGACTATTCTAACTTCATACCAACAAGAAAAAAATCTAAAAGCTGCATTTGATAAACTAGCAATTGCACCTTAGTGTGCAATAGGTATGCCGAAGAAGTGTGGAAAGTCAATTGGGATAAATTTTGATCTATTTTTGTAATATATAAAACTATTTTAATCATTTTATGTAATTAATAATTTTATTTAAAAATATAATATGGAATAATAGGTATAATTAAATTATTTATAATTTATTGATGGTAATTTTCTTTTTTATTTTTTGATTACAAAAAAAATTACAAAAATTACTTATTTAAACTTTTAAAGTAATATTAAAGTAAATATGTATAGTTTTTGAAGAAATCTTTCATATATAATATATATTAAAAATTATATTTCAATTACATAATAAATCAAATTATAAAAAAATTATTTAAAAAAATAATTTAATTTAATTTTGCATTGTATTATGTATAATTTAAAATTGATTTACACTTTATAAATGCATTATATATAATATAATTTACAATTCAAATGGGAAATTGGGAAGGCGATAAGGTTGAAATATTACATCCACTGAGCAGGTGGTGGGAGATCTTTGAATTTATTGTTGTACAGGAAAGTTGAGTGCAGGTTTAATTGTTTGTGTAGGTTTAGTCGTCATGGAAACACGAGTCTCTAACAAACACGGGATTGTATTTACAAATCTGACATGGTCGGCTGGGTTGTGCATCAGGGAATGAATGTTGTTTTCAATCAATTGCTAGAAAATTTAAATGGTCGACAAATGATATCAACCCTTAGATTGTACTTTTTAGCTTTGTCCTGTTGAAATAGGATACACCTTTGGCATAAAATATAAAATAAGCATGAAAAACTACTTAGCAATGTCAATAAAAAAGTACAAAGGTGGTTGTAGGTTCCTTAGTACATCACTTTAATCCAAAAGATGGATAAGGTGAGAAAGCTAATGGTACAATATTTCAAGTGAATCACTTTAACTAGCAATGGAGGAGGTCATGCCCTTAAATGATAAAAGATGGTGTATGCCTTTCAACAAGACAATATAACTAAATAATGTGTGTAGGATTATGAGTATATCACTTTAACCATGAGCATGTGGAGTAGAATGCCTAGAGAATCTTTGTAACCGTAGCCATGAAAGAACATTAGTGATATTATATTCCCCCTCTAATTGAATATATATGAATGAGGCATGGCATTGGATGAGAGGAGAAAAAATAATATGTAAAAAGTATGATCATGTAAGCTCAATATGCATGTAAAATATAATATATATCATTGTGTGATAGTCATGAGATAAGATAGTAACTCATAATCATGCAAGCACATGAAATATGGGGCAATAAGGTGTTCCCTTGAAAGGATATAGAACTAACAATCTAAAGAAGATAAACCATGTTAAATAGATTTTCAAATAAGTATTACAACATAATAAGCAAAGCATTCACACATGAACACAAGATCTACCATGGGAAATATTTTCAAGAAATTCCTAACATCAAACATAACACCACTAAATATATTATCAAATAGAAGATTGCAATATAGGGATAACTTCACTTGTATTGATATGATGTCTTTAATCGTGTTTATGAATTGATAACATGAACCTTTAGAGAATTTATTATCAATGTAGTCTGTGAATTGATCTCAATTTTATGATTAATCTAACATGTGCCTACTCTAGAATCTTGTCAGAATATTTATATATAAAAAAACCAAGCAATTAATTTATAGGTATAAGACAAATCAAGAAACAAGGAATGGTTTTCAAAACCACCCAAAACTGTTGCAAGTATGAAGGTGTTGTCATTGATGTCAACAAGTATATCTATTAGTTGATGTTTTTAGTGATATGGGAGAGATTGTTGCATGTATGAAAGTGTTGCCATTAGTGTCAACTATATGTTGAGGATATTGAGAGAATTGTGAAAAAGGAAGATTGATGTAGGGTGTGTTTGTATAGCTGAGATATTGATAAATTGTTGTGAGTACATAGAGCTATCTTTCTGTTGCAGTATTTGATATGGGTTGGAATAGTGTAAAGTACTAAAATGATGTCTCTGGTACTTGGTTTCCAAGTTCTTTTGAGGAAATTTGATAAACAAAGAAAATAATGTTGTGTTGATGTTCAGAATGTGCTTTGGGTTGTGCTCTAAATTTCTTCTGTATTGATGCTATGCTTGTGCAGTTCTTATATGTTGTTTAGGACTGTCATTAATTGTTATATTTGTTGAAAGGTGCAAGACAACTAAGAGCGGGGGTGAATCAGTTGTCACCAAATTCAAACACAAAACTTCAAACACTTATCAACTTCACAACCACTTTATTTTGTTATTAAGCATGAACATGAAATGAAAATAACATAAAGCAATATCAACACAAGAGACACTAGATTTACGTGGAAAACCCAATAAGGGAAGAACCACTATGAGGATTAGCTCACAATATAAAGTAATTGCACAACCAAATACAAAGAGGCTCACTGCCCAAAAGGACTCACTATCTGAATACAAAGGCTCATTACCTATAGATAGGACTCACTGTCTAGAAGGAGGCTCACTACCTACAGATACAAAATATTATAGAAAGATCCACCACAACAAAGTACACACATTCGCAACCTTGATCAGAAAAATTGTAGACACCGTCAACTCACTGCTTTCAGGAATCTAACACATTAAAGTACTACTACCTCAATTCACTTTCACACAACTCTGCTTCTCAAACTTATGGATTGATAAATTAATTCATAACATATCGACTTGTATTTATACCATCTTCAACCTTATAAACTTTTTCAAGGTCAGCTACATAGGCTTCATTTCATAAATTCAAATTAGGTCGGCAACTCAACATTCTCACAGTGGAAAGGAATGAGAGCGAACCAGACCAAAACTTAACCAAGACCCAAAATATCATCTTGGATCAATCACACACTTCCTTAATTAATTCTTAATTCTTTGTATGAAGTGTAAACACCAGGTCGACCAAACCTAATGAAAACACAAATGAACTTTGAAGTACACGCTTCCACATCAAGAAGATAACAACAGACCACACAACATGCTTCATCAATCACTGTAACACATCTCAGATTCCTTTAGACTCATCCTCATCAGCTGCAACAACCTTCAAACTCATAATACTTCTCACCAGTCCATCTAGACTGCACAAAAACACACAACTTAGAAACTCAACTTCTGGAGCACCAGACCATGAACATCTTTGCTAGAACATAGAGAAAACCATTACAAGACATATTCCAGATCCACAAGACCTGAAACAAACCAGCAAAGGATTGTAGAGTAGAAACATTTCTCCCAATCCACAGATAAACAACTTTGTCAAACCAGTTCACACACTGGTGAACACATCTTTCACTCTCCATCAAACCAGAAGCTACAAACCAGGAGATATCACTAACATAAGCCCATAAACAACATCTCAGATCCACACAAGCATATGATCAACACAAAAGAAATGCGGAGCACAAACCAGAGCACATTCTGAACATACACACAACTTTGACTTCTCTATTTATTAATTTTCTCAAAATCACTTGGTAACCCATTATATCAACACATTTGCAACACCATAAAGATAGCTCCATGTACTCACAACATCTCATCAACATCTCAACTATACATGCACCACCTGCAACATCCTGTATTGTGTTGACATCAATGAAAACATCAATGACAACACAACCAAACTTGCTCATTCTTGCAACAATCTCCCCCTTTGTCATTGATGGCAACACATGATGTGAAAAAACATCAAAGACACATTCTCAATATTCTCTCTTTCTTTCAACTTCTTTTTCTCTCCTTTTACTATTTTTCACATGAACCTCTCTCCCCCTTTGACATCAATGGAAAAGAAAAAAACTCAAATCACTCCCCCTTAGGAGTGCACCCACACAACTCATACTACAACAATGAAACTCTCTACTCCCCTATGGAGTAGACCCATCCATTAGTCCAGATAAATGAAGAATCTATAGATCCATTGAACTAATGCACCTCCATGTGCACCTAATTCAAAGAAGGAGGGCCAATGACCCCCAAATTCTCCCTAAGATACTCAAAAGTATCCTTCAGAAGAGCCTTAGTAAATATGTCTACAATTTGATCCTTTGTAGGCATATACTCCAATCTAACTTTATTCTCCAATACTTTTTCTCTCAAGAAATGATATCTGATAGATATATGTTTTGTCCTTGAATGAATTACTAGATTCTTTGAAATATTTATAACACTTGTATTATCACAGAAGATAGGTATAGGCTCATCACATATCACTCCTATGTCCTTCAATGTTTGCTTCATCCACAAAACTTGTGTAAAACAAGATGCTACAACAATATACTTAGCTTCTGTAGTGGATAAAGAAATTGAATCATGTTTCTTAGTAAGCCATGAAATCAATCTTCCACCAAGAAAGAAAGCACCACCACTTGTACTCTTCCAGTCATCTACACAACCAACCCAATCTGCATCAGTGTAAGCATTCAAAGTGAAATAAGTATCCTTAGGATACCACAAGCAATAATCTGGAGTGCCCTTAAGATATCTAAATATCCTCTTCATAGTTGTAACATGTGCTTTTTTCAGTTCTGCATGAAATCTAGCCACCAAACATACTGCATGCATGCTATCCAGTCTTGTAGTAGTAAGATACAACAGTCCACCAATCATAGATCTGTACTTTCTTTGATCAACTTTAGCAAATTCATCATCTTTGATCAGCTTACATCTGGTCACCATAGGAGTACTAACCAGTTTGGAGTCATCCATTCCAAACTTCTTCAACAACTCTTTGACATACTTGGATTGTGAAATGAATATCCCCTTATTAGTTTGATTCACTTGCAGTCCAAGGAAGAAATTCAACTCACCAATCATAGACATTTCAAATTCTTTTTGCATCTCTTCTACAAACCTCTTACACATACTTTCATTTCCTCCAAAGATGATATCATCCACATATACAACTACTATCAACATCCTATTTCCTTCAGTCTTGAAATAAAGATTGTTGTCTATAGAGCCTTTATTAAAATTTTGTTGTGTCAAGTATCTGTTTGATCTAGCATACCATGCTTTGGGAGCCTGTTTCAATCCATACAATGCCTTCTTCAACTTACAGACCGTATCTGGTTTATCTGATAGCTAAAATCACCCTGGTTGTTCCATGTACACTTCTTCTTCCCATTCTCCATTCAGAAAGGCATACTTGACATCCATTTGATATACCTTGAAGTCTTTATAAGCATAAAATGCCAAGAACGTTCGAATTGCCTCCATTCTTTCCACTGAGGAAAATGTCTCTTCAAATTCTATGCCTTCAACTTGTGAATAACCTTTACATACAAGTCGAGATTTGTTTCTCACAACTTCACCATTCTCATTCAATTTATTTCTGAACACCCACTTAGTGCCAATCACATTCTTGTTTACTGGTCTAGCAACTAGTTCCCATGTTTGATTATTTTCTATCTGCTACAACTCTTCTTTCATAGCTCTTACCCAACTCTCATCTTTACACGCTTCACTCACAAATTTATGTTCTATCTTTGGAAGTAAACACAAATTTACCTCACTTGCCACCTCTTTGCTTCTTGTCTTCACACCTTCACTCTTATCTCCAATTATTTGTTCTTCAGGATGATTCTTCTTTACATACTTAGGAGTCTTAGGAGTAGGTTCCAGATCTCTTCCTCTTCTTCAATCTGTTCTTCTTCTTCCTCTTTATTCTCTTCTGGTACATTTTTGTAAATGGGCTCATTTGGTTCAAATTCACTTATCTCAACTGGTATGCGCATGTCCTCATCAACCTTCACATTTGCACTTTCAACTATCTTCCTCAATCTCTTATTGAAGCATCTGTATGCTTTGCTATTTGTTGAATACCCAAGGAAAATTCCTTCATCACATCTAGCATCAAACTTCCTAATCTTATCATCATCTATTTTAATGTAACAGTTGCTTCCAAACACCTTAAAGTACTTCACAGTAGGAATATTACCAGTCCACAACTCATAAGGAGTCTTAGTGTTGCTACCTCTGATCTAAACTCTATTAAGAATATAAACATCAATGTGGATTGCCTCTCTCCAGTATACATAAGGTACATTTTCTTCTTTCATCATTATTCTAGTAGCTTTATGAATAGTCTGGTTCTTTCTTTCTACAACTCCATTCTACTGCGGAGTTCTAAGAGTAGAAAAATGTCTCTTTATGCCATGCTCTTCACAAAATGTATTAAACTCGTTGGAAGTGAATTCTCCACCTGTATCAAACCTTAAACATTTAATTCTCAAGTATACTTCATTCTCTACCCTTGCCTTGAACACTTTAAATCTATCTAGAGCCCGAGTCTTCTCTCTGAGAAATGTAACCCATGTCATTCTTGAATAATCATCAACAAGGAGCATGAAATGCCTATCACCATTTAGAATTCCTATTCTTGTAGGGCCATAGAGGTCAATATGCACCAATTCAAGCATTTTGGTAGCTGACTGATATTTTCCTTTAAAAATGCATCTAGTTTGCTTTCCCAATTGACAACTTTTGTACACAGTATTAGGATTTGTGATCTTAGGAAGATCTTAGACAATCTCTCTTTAACTGATCTTGATCAAATTATCAAAATTTACATGTCCCATCCTCCGGTTCCATAGCCAACTTTCATTAACTTGAGATACAAGGCACTAACCATCAACACCCTTAAGCTGATAAATATTTCCATATGTTCTTCTTCCTGCTGCAACCACAATTCTGGACCCTTTTCTGATCTCAAGGTGTTATCTTGAAACACAAGCTTGAATCCTTTACTAAACATTTTTCCAACACTCAAAAGATTATGCCTCAAGCCTTTAAGATAATAGACATCATTAGTGATGTTCTTTCCATAAAAAATAATTGTTCCTTTCCCAACAATCTTTGCTCTAGAATCATCTCCAAACATAACCAAACCACCATCATATTTTTCAAGCTTAGTAAACTTACTTTTATCTCTAGTCATGTGATTAGAGCAGCCACTGTCAATCACCCAATAGTCTTCATCTTGTCTAGCATGAAATACAGTAACCAGAGTACCTTCCTTCCCATCCTTCTTACTCTCTGAACCACTTTCCCTTGCCCATCTTCCAGAGTTAGCAAACATAGATTTATTCTCTAAAGCTAAAAATAAGCATTCATCATCATTGTCCTCAAAATATGATTCATCATTAGAAATTCTAGCATCTTCTCTGGCATAATACAACTTGTTGTACTTCTTATCCTTTATTTCTTTATTATTATCCATGTTCTTCTTATGTATAGCTCTATTTGGACATCTTGAAGCATAATGACCAATATTTCTACAATTGAAACATTTACAAGGTAACATACCTTTGTACTTACCAGTACCTTTCTTCAACTTCCTTGTAAAATTTGCTTCTAATTCATCTGAACTATCATCCTATGGATCATCTTCTATCTTCGTAACTTTAAAGGCTGACTCTGTCTTCTCCTCTTTCTTTCCAAACTTCCTCATCTCAAATGCAGTCAAGGTGCCAAATAGTTGTTCTTTAGTAAACTTCTTAGGATCATACACTTCCTCAATAACTGAGACCTTATCACTGTAACTCTCTGGTAAGGTCATTATAATGTTCTCTATTATATCTTCATCTGCTAGAGTACCCCCTTGATTCCTAACTTCATTTGCTGCAAGATCAACCCTCTGGAAATAGCTTGCAATATCTTCACTTTCTTCCATTTTCAAAATTTCATATCTATGTTTTGCTGTCAGCTTCTTTGTCAATTTCACTCTATCATTCCCCTCATAAATATCTTCCAACTTCTTCCAAACTGCATAAGCAGTTCCTAAAGAAATAACTTTTGTTCGCTCAGTCTTAGATAAGGCACTATAAATCACATACCTTGCTTTCTCATTCTCCTCATAGGCAGAAACCTCATCTACAGTAGTAGGACCACTTGCAAGAGAAACATACTTCATCTCAACAGCCTTCCAGGTCTTGTAACCAAGAAAGATTATGTAGCCTCTCATCCGCACTTTCCAGTCATTGTAGTTAGATCCATCAAACATAGGGATCGCCAATTTTTGTGCCATCAGATCTACCTCAAGCGGTTAAGCTCTTCACCAAGGAACCAAAGCTTTGATACCAATTGTTGAAAGGCACAAGAAAAATAAAAGTGGGGGATGAATCAGTTGTCACCAAATTCAAACACAAATCTTCAAACACTTATCAACTTCACAATCACTTTGTTCTGTTATTAAGTATGAACATGAAATGCAAATAACAGAAATCAATATCAACACAAGAGACACCAGATTTACGTGGAAAACCCAATAAGGGAAAAATCACGGTGAGGATTAGCTCACAGGATAAAGTAATTGCACAACCAAATACAAAGAGGCTCATTTCTCAAAAATACTCACTGTCCTGATACAAAGGCTCACTGCCTATAGATAGGACTCACTTTCCAGAAGGAGGCTCACTACCTATAGATACAAAAGATTATAGAAAGATCCACCATAGAAAATTACACACATCTGCAACCTTGATCAGAAAAATTGTTGACACCGTTAGCTTATTGCTTTCAGGAATCTAACACATTAAAGTACTACTGCCTCAATTCACTTTCGCACAACTCTACTTCTCAAACTTGTGGCTTGATTGATTAATTCGTAATATCTCGACTTGTATTTATACCATCTTCAACCTTAGAAACGTTTTCAAGGTCAACTACACAGGATTCACTTCATAAATTCAAATTAGGTCAACAACTCAACATTCTTGCGGTGGAAAGGAATGAGAGTGAACCAAACCAACACTTAACCAAGACCCAAAACATCATCTCAGATCAATCACATGCTTCTTTAATTAATTATTCATCCTTCGTATGAAGTTTAAACACCAGGTTGACCAAACCTAATGAAAACACAAATGAACTTTGAAGTACACGCTTCCACATCAAGAAGATAACAACGAACCACACAACACGCTTCATCAATCACTGTAACACATCTCATATTCCTTTAGACTCATCCTCATTAACTAGAACAACCTTCAAACTTATAATACTTCTCACCAATCCATCTGGATTGCATAGACACACACAACAAGTTAGAAACTCAACTTCCAGAGCACCAAACCATGAACATCTTTTCCATAACATAGAGAACACCATTACAAGACATATTCCAAATCCGTAAGACCTGAAACAAACTAGAGGAGGACTATGGGGCATACAAATTTCTCCTAGTCTATAGAAAAATAGCTCTATTAAATCAGTTCACACACCAATTCACACATCTTTCACTCTCCATCAAACTAGAAGCTACAAACCAGGAGATATCACCAAAATAATCCCATAAACAACACCTCAGATCCGCACAAGCATAGGATCAACACAAAGGAAATGTGGAGCACAAACCAAAGCACATTTTGAACATACACACAACTCTGACTTCTCTATTTATTAATTTTCTCAAAAGCACTTCGTAACCCATCATATCAGCACATCTGCAACACCATAAAGATAGCTCCATGTACTCACAACATCTCAACTATACATGCACCACCTGCAAAATCTTGTACTGTGTTGACATTAATGACAACACAACCAAACTTGCTCATACTTGCAACAATATTTAGAATTTAGGTTTCTAAATCGTTGTACAAAGTGAGATGTATTCACCAATGTGTGAATTGGGTAATTCAATATTATTTGATGTGGTCTAGGAGAAATGTGTTTGCTCTACATTTCTTCGCATTCTTATTTCAGGACTTGCAGTTATGAAGAAGTGTTGATGGTGTTGTTCTCTTATTTGTGTCAAGAGGATTCGAGGTTTAGTGTTGTGGAAGACATGTTTTAGTGTTGCAGAGTATGATTGTATCTGACAGTGTTGTCTGATTGTATAGAATGATTATATTCTTCAGGTGAAATATATTGCAGAGGTTTTGGATGCATTTCAAAGTGTGTGAGGATTATTCTAGATCATGTTCAAGTGAATTATGTTGTCTAGAACTTTTGAATTTTGATTGATTTGAAGAAGCGTGTACTTAATGCTTTATTGTGTTTAACACTGTTGTTAGTTGACCTTGTGTTAACACTATATGTGAAGCTTGTGAAGTGTGTTGAAGTGTGTTTGGATCTATTTGGGTCCTAGTTGAGGATTTATGTAGGTCGCCTTCATTCCCATCCACCGTGGGAATGTTTAGGTGCCGACCTATTTTGAATTTGTATGTATAATGGCTAGTTGCTGATATTGGAGAAGGTTTTTGAGGATGAGGTCGATTCAAATAAGTTTGGTGTTGTTGTGAGTTGATGAATGAAAGAAGTAAGAAGCAAGAAAAATGTGAGATTTATGTGAGTGATGTGTGTGATGAAAATTTGAGCAGAGTAGTGCGAATTTTAGTGTTAGGGTTAGGCAGTGAGCTGAAAGCATTTGAAATCATTCATGCAAGATTGTGAAAGTGTGCAAGCAATTGTGTTGGATTCCTTGTTGCATTGAGAAGTGTTCTCTTTGTAACATTTTTCTTCTATCTTCTTGTATTTCTTTCTGTGGTAGTGAGGCCTGGCTGTGAGCCTTTTTGGACAGTGTGTCCTATTCTGGTAGTGAGCCCTTTTGTACCAATTTTGCTATTACTTATATTGTGATCTAATCCTCATCGTGGTTTTTCCCTCATTGGGTTTTTCATGTAAATCTGGTTTTCTCTTGTGTATGGTGTTGTGATTTCAATTTCTATTATGTGCATTTCATGTTTAATTATACTAACAAAATAAGGGTTTAATGAATGCTTGTGGATCTGATTATTGTTGAGGGTTTTGAAGGTTTAATTTTCCACAACTAATTCACCCCCCCTCTCAGTTGTATTGTTCATTTCAACAAAAACTTGGTCAAAGTCCCCCAACTTAACCCATGTGCCCCCTCATGAATTCATCCCATGAATAGAAATGTAACACCATCATGACCATCATGAGATTCTTTTGAACCCATCATGGAGTCCACCTAGTCAAAAATATTTCTTACTAAAACTTGGCCTTGGCCACCAATGTTTGTTGGGAGGTGATGACAAAAAAAATCTATTGAATTTGATAGAAATTTGTATTACTCACAAATAATTTTATTAAAAAGTGAAGATTGCATGGTAATTTCCAAGATTGAGTGAAATAAAAATGGTACTTTTATAGTTGTATCAAACATGGAAACCTTTCAACTTTCCCCCAATATAAGTTTCCCTTATTTTTCTCAAATTATCTAAGGGTTGATAAAGATTGAGTCAACTAGATAATTAGTTAATGAATTTGAGTTATAGCTTAATAAAGAGGGATAGATCTATTTAGTTAAGAAATGATAAATAATATTTTGATTTTATAGTCAATGATTTGATTTAGTGATAAGTAATTATATATATATATAATAATAATAAATTATGAAAGTATTTTTTGTTTAGGTTTAATCTCACACCTACATCTCTAATCTATGCATTTGTAGCTTTATACTTTCTCCATGACATTGAATTGGAAATGTGATTTTGAACCTTTTTTTTTGTTATAAAATATGTACGCTTACAAGAATCAAGGGTAGGAATATGTAAAAAGCATGTTGGAACTTGTTATGTTAGGATAGGAAACTTGAATTCCACCTTGTTCCTTGTCAAGCCCCTTGATTAGTTTATTTATTTGTATAAGTTCAAGGACATGTCAGGCATAATACAAATGACTAGATACATCCTTAGGGATGCAGTTGTTGATTTTATCCTCTCTATGATTAAGTAATATTTTAATCCTCTCCGTAGTGAGTGTTATAGGATGATCTTTTGATGTTTGAATGAATTAGGACTTTGTCTTTTCATACAACTTAGAAATTGATGTGAAATAAACAAGCTCTTATAACAATTGTTGGGAAATTCAATCTCTCTCCAAATATGACTTCAATGGATGAGATTCAAGGCTTGGACTACAACAACAAGAAAATCTAAAACTTATAGGCAAATCTAAAAATTAAGCTACCTTAAAATGGAATTACCATGATTAGATCCATCTTCTTTATAATGCCAAAAATAAACAAACATAACATGCTTATAAAAACTAACTTATGTGAACTTATAACAATAAAATATAAAGAATAACATCACCATACGATAACAAAAATGAGGCACAAAATAGCAACACAAGAGCATCACATAACATAGGATTTATGTGGAGAAACCCTTGCAAGAAAATCTGCACCAAGAAGAGAGGCCAAAAATGCATTAGCTTTAAATAAATGAGATTACAATACATTCAATTCCATTATCCTCTTTTCCTCCATCATGAAAACACCTGTGCACCTATAAACAACCTCCTTATGGCTCAACCTATCCTTGTTTCGACAATGAAAATATACATTCAATTGTTCCTCATGATTTATACATCCAAGGTGTTAATTTTATAGACTTGTGAAGACATCTTAAGCCCCAAACATGGCTCCCAAAGATGACCCTTCATTCCAAATGTCCTCAACCCTTGTAATACCTTCTTAGAATGCAAAAGAATACCAATTTTGGCTCCAATACTTTCCCTCCAACTTAGGTGCCCAAACTTGGAAGCTAAACATTATATTAAATACAATAAATGATGGAATACCAAGAGACACTTGTTGCCTTTTTCCAAGCATCCACTTGGAGAATACCAATAGTTACTCATTTATCCTTTTCCTTACCTTTTATCATCCCATTCTAGGCATCCACATGTGGGGAAAGTAATCTTAAATATTTATATCCACAAGTCACCTTTACCATTGCTAGTGGAACCCATCACCCCCTATGAATGTAATACGAACAATGGTGAGAATAAATATTATAAAATATTTTCCCAATACACCTTAAGTGCCTAGGGACACTTTCCAAGGATGTTGGAACCATGAAATATGATATAAGATTTACAAGGTAGATGGAACCTTAATCCTAAAATTCTCCTACTTGACATCATACATTATAAATATACCCATAGTGTGATTGTAATCATAGTAATAGCTAAATACACCATATCCATATTGATTTAAGCCATGTTTAACTACCTAAGCTACAATCCCAATGAGATGTTCAAAAGCTTTCAAAACAAGTAACCATTATACTAAGCATGAAATAAACCACTAAAGCATAAAAGAAACCTAATCTAGAACTCCAAACCTTATCCCATTGGGGGATTGGTGTTGTATTGATATGGAATGACGACCCTTTCCCAATCCCTTGGATAATGTGAGCATCTAATCAAACTTCATTGATGAAAGCTTAAGATAAAATGGATGAAACTATGCTAAGGTGGATGAAAAAGATGAAAAAGCTTGATAACGGATGCAAGGATGAATAAAGATAGTATTCAAACGAGCAACATAAATTTTCTTTGATGGAAGTGGATCCATTTCTCTCCAAAATATGAGGTATTTATAGGAGAAAATGGAGAACCAAGGGCCAAGATCAAAGAGATCAATCAATGGTCAAAATGGAATCAAGGGTGAAGACTTGGATCAAGGATTCTCATCAATGTATGAGAATCAAAGATCACATGGATCAAAGAAGCAATCAATGGCTCATAATGCTTCAAACAAACAAACTTTCAAAGTTAGAAAGTTTGTTAGGAAAGAATATTCCATTTTTGGAGCCAAATAGAAGAATATTCCTTATGTAAGTGGATGGGTGAGGAAAATTAGTAATTAGTTAATTAAAACAAAGTTTTAATTGTGCAAGTTGAGGAATATAAGGATTATCATTAAATAATTAGTTTATTTAATGAAAGGGGATGCAAATGACATTTAATTCAATAATTTAGGATTATTCAATTAAATGAGAGGACATAACGGGGGTTTAAATTAAATAATTTGCATTATTCAATTAAATCAGGTGAAATGTTAGTGTGTAAAGGGGAATTAATCTAATAACATTAATTAGAATAATAGATGAAAATGATGCATTTAATTAAATAACTAGGCTTATTTAATCAAACAGGCGAAAAGAAGATGAATCTTAGGACGAAATGATCTTAGCGACCAGATTCAAGTGTGTAATACCATTCAGGACAATTTTAAGTGTCTACATTTTTCCCCTCTTTGAAGCGAGGTACCTATTATGTTGGTTCAAAGGTTGATGCATTTTGGATTAATGTTTCTACTTAGATAAAAAGTCCAAAAAATTATGATTTTTTCAGATGCCCCATTGTTGCCCAAGGTAAGGAATTAAGTTGGTACCCTACCCCCTTGAGAGATCAAGTGAAAATTTGTAATTTCGGGTTGATGTCGCTACAAAGGTTGAACATAGATTCATGTGTAGAAAACAAGCTTTAGGATGCAAAAACAAGTTTGGAAGCACAAAAAATGTCTCAAAACATGCCCCATAGCTCAGAAATTGGTAAAACAAGATGAAAACCCTAATTTCCTCCTCAAATTAAGGCAAAAAACCCTAATTTTTAGGCATAAATAGAGGTTAGAGGGTCACTTTCAATTCATTTGCACTCTTGTCTCTAGCGAATTGTTGCTCTTTTTCTCTAACACCTTGGAGATATGGCGTGACGCGAGCTTCCTACACACCTTTCTGACAAAGTTCGAGAGTACCAGTGCCCAATAGACGCAGGACCTCAGGTATGTGCTTCAAAACTTTTATCATTTTTTATGTTTTTCTTATATTTTTTAGGGTTTGAAATAGGTCAATTTTGGGCATCACTATATCACGACACATTTGAAATGGTTGGTGTTGCTATTGATTCTATAGCAACGCACTTACCTTTTAGCGATGTGTTAGGTGATTTAGGTATAGCGACGCATTTAGTTTATAGTGATGCATGTTGTAAACAGTGACACATTGAGGGATTTAGGTCTAGTGATGCCATTTAAAAATGGCGATGCACTTTCTCTAGAGAAACACATGATGGATTTGGCTAGAGTGACGCACCAAAACACCGATTCGCTTTTGAATATAGTGATGCACTGGTCAAATAGCGATGCACCTGTAAAAAGGTTAAAGCGACGTTATTTAAAATAACAATGCTTTTGCAAATTAAGGACTTGGACACTCATATTTTTAATTAGTTTTAGCCAAATTGACACTGTTCGCTTCATGCGTGCAGGAGGACATTCAACTTCTCATGTCCCTAGAGCATTGACTTGACCTTCTTTCAGAGGTACAAGATTTCGATGTGGAGCAACAAGAGTTCTTGGGAGTCCTCAAATTGGGGTTCATTGCTTACATGCTTGAGATGCAGACTCACTTAGTGATGATGACAATGTTGGTGGAGTGTTGGCATAGTGAGACTTCCTCATTCCACCTTCCCACCGACGAGGCGACCGTCACTTTGGAGGACGTTTGGAAAATTTTATGGCTTCCCATCCATGGGGAGTGAGTCATTTATGACAGATTATGGGTTGGATGCATGCTACTATCTCCTACAGACAGATGCTATCATTCTAGTGAGCTCCTAGATTGACTTGGAGCTGTACCAAGGATGGGTGTTGGTTTTTAGATTGGTTCTAGCTAACTTGATTTCTAGTGTGATTTCCCTAGACTGACGAGGTAGAGGTTTCAGTTTAGGTTGGGGACTAGCGTGGCATGGCATGCTCCGCAGGATGACCCAGTATGCATGGGGTCTAATTATGCTTGCATCATTGTATCATGATAGGCATCAAGAAATGTACTTCTAGGGGAGGATAATTGGAGCCGATGTCACCTTACTACACATTTGGGCATATGAGCACATTGTGGTGCTGAGACCCATTGCTGTCTTATCAAACATTGATTATGATGAGCCCTTTATTTTCAGATACTGAGCAACGATGACCTTACAACACATGGGGCCTACAGGGATCCCATATTGGAGGAGAGTCATAGATGATATGACTATGTTCATATGAAGGCCATGGCTTTAGGTACCACCATGGTACGATGATCACCAATAGTTATTCTTTTTTAGGCAAACCCGATATATCTAGGGTCGAGAGCACACAATGATAAAGCGATACCTTTCAGACCTTGTAGCTCGACAGTTTGAGGAGACACAAGATGTTCCCCTTGAGGATTATACAACTATTTTTTCTTGGGCTCAGAGAGAGGTTTACTGGGGATCGCAGATTCAGCCCCAGATAGCCATAAAGGATTTCAGATAGCTGGTTGCTTAGCCGTGGGTATATGATCAAGGACCGTATGATGCAGGGACTACCCTAGCTTATGATGCATGGTGGGTGCCTCGCACATGCTTGATAGATCCAGAGGGAGGATATCCTCAAGGTAGAGCTAGAGGTTGAGGTGCAAGTAGGGGGCGACATCAAACTCCCCATGATCATGGTCACCAAGACCATGGTCACTAGGAGTAGATAGTGGGACAGATTCCAGGGCCATCGCCACTACCACCACCACCAAGGTGATAGGATCAACAACATCCACAACATGAGCAACCATAATAGTAGCCAGGGCAAGATCCTTGAGATATACAGATCTAGGTCCTCATAGCCGAGAGAGATCAGTTATGGTAGTAGTTGCAGACTATGAGCGATAGTTGTGACAACAGCTAGATCTACAATTGGCTCAGGAGATTGGGTGATGGAAGAAGTTAGAGGTTGTCATGGTAGCGACATAGGGACAAGTTGTGTCTGCACGGATGTACAAAGATGTTGTATCAGAGGAAGCATATTATTGGACACTCTATCACAAGGTTTTCCCTCGAGAGCAGATGCAACCAAACTATTTGTAGTGGAGTGGGGCAGCTCTTAGGGATTTAGATGGTCAATCGTCAACTAGACAACTTGGCGAGGGTAGCCAGAGACAACCACTCGATGGTCATTAGGACTAGTTTCGACATGACAATCGACAAAACATGGGATAGCTCATGTTTATTTTGTAGACATAGTTTTGATATACAACCTAATTTATATATGTATACACATTCATCAGCTCATTTTTTATAGCCTCTTGTATATTTACTGTTCATGATAGTTACACATTGACTCTAATATTTGTACCATGAAATTCATTTTTTGAGATGTATATATGAGATGACTCTATTTGATCACAATGTGATGCTCTATGATATGTGATGTGATGTATTTATTTCATGCTTTATGATCATGTATGGATGCAAATGTTGATGTTATGGATGCATTTCTTTATGTATGCTTTATGATATGATATGATTTATGATGTGATGTTTATATATGATAAGTGATGTATGATATCTGTTGTGGATGCAATGCAATGGATGTTGTATTCTCTTTTCTAGTATCTTTCTATGACATGCGATGAGATGGATGTATTTCCCTTTTGTGTATTTTCCATATGAGGATGTCATGTTTTATGAGATGATATGATTAGGAAAGATGCATGTATGCTAATGATTTGTGGATGTAGGA
Source organism: Sequoia sempervirens (assembly GCA_007258455.2). Lineage (NCBI taxonomy): Eukaryota > Viridiplantae > Streptophyta > Pinopsida > Cupressales > Cupressaceae > Sequoia > Sequoia sempervirens. The sequence continues at coordinate 422,889,760 of VDFB02075321.1, read as the reverse complement.
TAGATGCATTTATGATTTTTGTTAATTGTCATGATACCATGTTAATGTGGAAAGAAGATAGAAGAATAAGACGAATGGATTGACCATTGATTTAGAGATTGATTCAAAAGTTCAACAAGTCCATGATTTGTCGAAACTTTATTACATATGGTGATGAGAGTGATAATATGCTCGTTTCAGGGGTTGGGATACTATGTCATTCCTTATTTTTGATATAACACATAGACACTATACATCAAGGTATTAATAACCAAGATGGTGTTGTATCTAGTGCGATGGAATTTGACTCTATACACAGATAGGATAATCCTTGTTCACACCTTGACATAAGGAAACCTCGTTGGAATGTAGTTTAGAAGTTTAGAATATTTTGGACCAAAGCATACACAATAGTCAACAATCTATTCCAAACAACCTCCCTACACACAACTAAGCAAGTATGCGCCAAAATTATTTTACAAGAATACCCCTCAAGCACAACAAATATAAGATAATGATCGACGCCCCATTCCTTTCTCTCTAAATTGTTTAGACATCATCAAGAGGTCCTCATAATGGTTCAAAAAGATAAATCATAAGAAAAGATCAAAAAATAAATAGTCAATGTTACCTATATCCCTTGCCAAAGTAACATAGCTAAGGTGATTTCTAACTATGATGTCTATTGTAGGAAGGATACATCCTAGGAAACTTTTATCAGATGTTTTGACTAAGACTAAGTGTTTGATAGGTCGTTGATACAATTGTCATCAACACGTTTACCTATGATCTATACTTTTAGATTTTGACACTTAGGTTCACACTTCATGACTTGCCATAATTGTTTTCTACTTGTTTTACCAAAGTTTGAAGATGACAATTTGATTTATTATGGGTGGAAGGTTTATTGCGGGTGAAGTGAAATGGGATGGGTGGTTTTGGGAGTTTTTTTGGAATATTTCAATGTTTTTAATGTTTTCTAATGTTTTGAGGTTGTTTTTGGTCTTTTTGAATGTTTATGTTTTCAGGTTATGTGAGGCTATTTTAAGGTTTTTCAAGTTTTCAAATGTTTTTGTGTTTTTTGAGGTTTGACCAAGACCTAAAAGGGATTGACCTAGGTCCTCGAGGGCTTATCAAAGATTAGCCTTTCCTACGTTATATATGTAGATACCATGTAGTTTGACTAAAAAACACTTGCAAAATCTAGAAAATACAAAAACATCAAAATCTTGTATAGCCAAAATCTAAAAACATTCAAAAAGATTTAAAGTCAAAATCCAAAACATCCAAAACACATCAAAATCCCTAAATAGGTCAAAACATCAAAAAATCAAAAACATTACCTTGTTGAACTACGTTGTCTCTGAGCTTGAACGTAGGCAAGGCCATCATTGATGTGCCCTCAAGACACCTTAGGTCAATTCTTTAAGAGTCTTGTTGATGGTCAATGTAACACAACAATGTTAAACATAATATTTCTACCCTATTTCTCTTGAAAAAGATAGATAGCCTAAAGCAACCTATCTTGTTGCAATTTTCTAATAAAAAATTATTGGTTGACAGTGGTCATTGGGTCACCATGTTCTAAAGGTTGTAGGCTATCAGGATTGAACATTGAAAAGGTCAAGATTTCCTCTCTTTTATATACTCCTATCTTAGTTTCAAAGTAAGCTACCTTGTTAGAACAGTTGTACTCATTGCTCATATGTTTGAGTTGAGGCTCACTCTCAATCCTAATTTGTGTTGGTACCCCTTTCCATGGAAGCCATGTGTGTGAAAAGTATAAGGATAGATAACCCCCAATTCTTTTCATTAGGTCTTGGCTTAGAAGCATACCATATGTCTCAGGGATATCATCCACTTGGATATCCATATAAGTTTGGATCCATGGGTTGGATCCAACTTGCACATGAATATTTTTTAGTTCCCCTACCACATTGACCTTTGTTGTATTTAATTGAATTACCTTATTGTGAGTTTGAAGTGGATTCAAACCTAAATTTTTACAAATGGAAAAGGGCATGACATTAGTTGATGCTCTAAAATCTAAGAGGTAGTTGTGCAAATTCTTTTTGAATATTCTCAAGCTTAGAAGGAACGGTGGGGTTCTTGTCTCACCTTTGTACAAGGCCGCATTCATTTCGTTGGTTGGAGTCACCTTATTCTTTCATTTTGACCAATCTGCCTCTTCCAAAGCTCTCAACACAATGTCTCGTTGAGAAAGGCACCACTTTAAAATATCAAAGAATGAAAATGAAGTCTTTTGTGTTTGCATCTTTGAAATAAAATCAAACTCCATGTTATTTTTCATCTAATATTTAGGAACAAAAGATGAGTTACCTTTATTTTGAAATTCAAGTGGGCCTTTTGGTGGAGGCAGGTTGTTGTCCACATTCTAATTGGGTGGAACAATGGTATTTAGAGGAGAAGATGTGGTGGATGGGCCTTTATTCTGATTCCTCAGGAAATGACCTCCTTTGGATTGGAAGGCCTGAGCGTCATACACATCTTCCTCTAGCTCATTTTCTTCTTTCCTGGGGAAAGGAGACTCTTCTTCAAAGAGCTCACAAGCCATGGCCGTATGTATGGATCCACTATTCTTGTTGGGAGTACCTTATAGCAGGGCATCAACTTGTGCAATCTTAACCATTTTCTCCATTTCAGGACAGTTGACCTCAAAATATGTTGCAGTGTCATGCAACCTACACCAATTTGTCATGAAATTAAGATCTGCAACATTTGTAGTATGTGGTTTGTTATCACTAGCTTGATAGTTATGAGAAACTCCCCCATTGTTTGGCCCAATATTCCATTGTCTGTTGTTATTGGATTTATGATTGCATCCCCTATTTTGGTTATGGTAATTTTGATTAGGGGAATTTTGGTTTTGATTTTGAGGGGGGTTGTATTTAAGTTGTGCCATCTCATTGGTCATCTGAGATAATTTTTTCTTAAGGGTTTCCAACTCTGTTGTCAGGTGAGCAGTATGTTCACTTTCTGCAGTGGTTGCAACTAACACATGTGTGGTGGGGTTAGATCCTCTAGCTTGATTATGAGGATTTTGAACTTGCTGCGAGGGATCAGGAGTTGGGACACTAAAGAATAGTTGTTGAGACAAAGATTGTAACTTAGCTAAGGGTCCATATGCAAAATGAGACATCCTTGAGATTTTACTAAACAATGACATAAGATTAGGTATTTGGGAGTATCCTAGAGGAGGGAAGACTCCTAGACCTCCTACTTGTGAAATGATCTACTGCCGCCGTTTAATAGCAATGTGGTAAATTTTGGAAAGAGAATTAATGTCATTGGCATTGTACGTTCTCTACAAAAACAGGCCAACCAAGGGATCTATGGCCTTCAGGTAAGCTTGGATGACAATATTTTTCAGCCACCAAGTATGAATCTTGTAACCTCCTGTACATCCTCTGAAATCTGGTATTGAACAGGGGTAATGGTTCATGGGGCTCTTTCTTGATAGTGGAAAACTGATGATATAGGATTGCAGGATCAACGTAAACCCAAAACGGGTTAATGAATGCCTCCTCTAAGCTTGTCCAGCTCAAAATTGAACTAGTAGGCAGATTCAGATACCAATTATAAGCCATCTCTCCTAATTAATAAGGAAAAAAACCTACATGCAACATCATGGTGGGAAAACTAAGCGTGAGTACAGGCATCTTTGAATGCTTGTATGTGCTCTTCAACACTTCTTGACTCGCCATGAGCATACCTAGGGCATAATTTCTCTGGGTTCTTTGTCATTTCATGTATGCCACTAGGAATGACTTCTAGTGGCGAAGGATTGTTGGAAAAGAATGCCATAGGTGGTGGTGGTGGATTTGGTTGTACCACCTGTGGTATTGGTGGAAACTCAGGTGGAGTAAGTGGTGGTGTTAATGGTGGGATCAAAACTCTACAGGATTTGGGTCTAACAGGTGTTTGGAGTTCAACTAAAAATTCAAGATTTGTAGTAGATCCGAGAACTCTTTCAAACCTTTCTAGTGAAAAGGACCCGATTCGAGCCAGTTTGTTCCTCCAAACCCTCCTTCTAGCGCTAGACCTGTTGATGGTCAATGTAACACAACAACGTTAAACATAATATTTCTACCCTATTCCTCCTGAAAAAGATAGATAACCTAAAGCAACCTATTTTGTAAGGTCTTTGTAGTTGGTCCTCAACTGTGCTGATGTTGTTCAGTGGCCTATGCAATTGTAATGTTCAAGGGGCTTGCTGGTAAAATGGATACAAATTGCATCATACAAATTAATCTAACTTTTGGGGGTGTAAATAAATATCAAAAGATAGGACAAAGCTTAGGAAAACATAACATAAATGTAGATTTCCTTCAATTCGGACATACAAACTTCACAATGAGCATTATTTCCAAACAACTAAACCATAAAATTATACAATCTATAGAAAAATCCATACCATTGCATTCATTCATAGTGAAAATTCAAGACATTCAATCATTCATCATTCCTAAACTTCAAAGATCAAAATAATAACACATCACCAACTCATCATTAAAACTTCAAGGGGCTTGCTGGTAAAAAGGATACAAACATCATACAAATTAATCTAACTTTTGGGGGTGTAAATAAATATCAAAAGATAGGACAAAGCTTAGGACAGAAAAACATAAATGTAGATTTCCTTCAATTCAGACATACAAACTTCAGAATGAGGCATTATTTCCAAACAACTAAACCATAAAAAGATACAATCTATAGAACAATCCATACCATTACGTTCATTCATAGTGCAAATTCAAGACATTCAATCATTCATCATTCCTAAACTTCAAAGATCAAAATAAGAACACATCACCAACATCCTTTTCTTTTTGCGGAAACTAGTGATTGAATGTTATAATGATGAGTTGGTGATGTGTTCTTATTTTGATCTTTGAAGTTTAGGAATGATGAATGATTGAATATCTTGAATTTGCACTATGAATGAATGCAATGGTATGGATTATTCTATAGATTGTATCATTTTATGGTTTATTCATTTGGAAATATTGCTCATTGTGAAGTTTGTATGTCTGAATTGAAGGAAATCTACATTTATGTTTTGCTGTCCTAAGCTCTGTCCTATCTTTTGATATTTATTTATACCCACAAAAGTTAGATTAATTTGTATGATGCAATTTGTATCCTTTTTACCAGCACTATGAATGAATGCAATGGTATGGATTATTCTATAGATTGTATCATTTTATGGTTTAGTCATTTGGAAATAATGCTCATTGTGAAGTTTGTATGTCTGAATTGAAGGAAATCTACATTTATGTTTTGTTGTCCTAAGCTCTGTCCTATCTTTTGATATTTATTTATACCCACAAAAGTTAGATTAATTTGTATGATGTAGTTTGTATCCTTTTTACCAATAGGCCCCTTGAAGTTTTAATGATGAGCTGGTGATGTGCTCTTATTTTGATCTTTGAAGTTTAGGAATGATGAATGACTGGATGTCTTGAATTTGCACTATGAATGAATGTAATGGTATGGATTGTTCCATAGATTGTATCATTTTATGGTTTAGTTGTTTGGAAATAATGCTCATTGTTAAGTTTGTATGTCTGAATTGAAGGAAATCAAAATTTATGTTTTTTTGTCCTAAGCTTTGTCCTATCTTTTGATATTTATTTACACCCCCAAAAGTTAGATTAATTTGTATGATGCAGTCTGTATCCTTTTTACTAGTAGACCCCTTGAACATTACAGTTGCATAGGCCACTGAACAACATCAACATAGTTGAGAACCAACTACAAAGACCTTGGAAGATAGGTTGCTTTAGGTTATCTATCTTTTTTAGGAGAAATAGGGTAGAAATATTCTATTTAACGTTGTTGTGTTACATTGACCATCAACAGGTCTGGCACTAGAAGGAGGGTCTGGAGGAACAAACTAGCTCGAATAGGGTTCTTTTCACTAGAAAGGTTTGAAAGAGTTGTTAGATCTGCTACAAATCCTGAACTGTTAGTTGAACTCCAAACACCTGTTAGACCCAAAGCCCGTAGAGTTTTGATCCCACTATTAACACCACCACTTACTCCACTCAGGTTTCCACCAACACCACAGGTGGCACAACCAAATCCACCACCACCACCACCTATGGTGTTCTTTGTTAACAATCCTTCGCCACTGGAAGTCATTCCTGGTGGCATACACGAAATGACAAAGAATGTAAAGATATTATGCCCCAGGTATGCTCATGGCAAGTCAAGAAGTGTTGAAGAGCACATACATGCATTCAAAGATGCTTGTACTCGCACTCAGATTGCCTACCATGATGTTGCATGTAGGATGTTTCCTTATTAATTGGGAGACATGGCTTATAACTGGTATCTGAATCTTCCTACCAGTTCAATTTTGAGCTGGACAAGCTTAAAGGAGGCATTCATTAACTAGTTTTGGGATTATGTTGATCCCACAATCCTATATCATCAGTTTGCCACTATCAGGAAAGAGCCCCACGAACTGTTACCCCTGTTCAATACCAGATTTAAGAGGATGTACAAGAGGTTACAAGATCCATACTTGGTGGTGAAAAATATTGCCATCCAAGCTTACCTGAAGGCCATAGATCCCCTGATTGGCCTATTTTTGTAGAGAACGTACAAAGCCAATGACATTAATTCTCTTTCCAAAGCTTACCACATTGCTATTAAACTACAACACTAGATTAGTTCACAATCAGGAGGTCTAGGAGGAGTCTTCCCTCCTCTAGGATACTCTCAAATACCTAATCCTACCTCACTGTTTAATACAGTCCTGGGGATGTCTCATTCTGCATATGGAACCTTAACTAAGTTACAATCTTTGTCTCAACAACTATTCTTTAGTGGACTAACTCCTGACCCCTCGTAGCAAGTTCAAAATCCTCATAATCAAGCTGGAGCATCTAACCCCATCACACATTCATCAGCTGCAACCACTACAGAAAGTGAACGTACTGCTCACTTGACAATAGAGTTGGAGACCCTTAAGAAAAAATTGTCTTAGATGACCAATGAGATGGCACAACTTAAATACAAACCCCCTCAAAATCAAAAGAAAAATTAGAACTACCAAAATCAGGGAGGTTATTCCAATCAGAATGCCAATTAGAATCAGAGGAACTTTCAAAATCAGAATTCCCCCAATCAAAATTACCAAAACCAAAATAGGGGATACAACCAAAAATAAAATAATAAGAGACAATGGAATACTGGGCCAAACAATGAGGGATTTTCTCATAACTATCAAGCTAGTGATGACAAACCACATACTGCAAATGTTGCAATCTTAATTTCATGGCAAATTGGTGTAGGCTGCACAACACTACAACACATTCTAAGGTCAACTGTCTTGAAATGGAGAAAATGGTTAAGATTGCACAAGCTGGTGCCCCGTTGCAAGGTGCTCCCAACATGAATGATGGATCCATAGATACGACCATGGCTTATGAGCTCTTTGAAGAAGAGTCTCCTTTCCCCAGGCAAGAAGAAAATGAGCCAGAGGAAGATGTGTATGATGCTCAGGCCTTCCAATCCAAAGGAGGTCATTTCCTGAGGAATCAAAATAAAGGCCCATTCACCACATTTTCTCCTTCGAATACCATGGTTCCACCCAATTAGAATGCGGATAACAACTTGCCTCTGCCAAAAGGTCCACTTGAATTTCAAAATAAAGGTAACTCATCTTTTGTTCCTAAATATCAGATGAAAAATGACATGGAGTTTGATTTTATTTCAGAGATGCAAAAACAAAAGACTTCATTGTCATTCTTTGATATTTTAAAGTGGTGCCCTACTCAATGAGACATTGTGTTGAGAGCTTTGGAAGAGGTAGATCTTTCAAAAGGAAAGAATAGGGCAACTCCAACCAACGAAATGAATGTGACTTTGTACAAAGGTAAGATAGGAACCCCACCATTCCTTCTAAGCTTGAAAATCTTCGAAAAGAATTTGCACAACTACCTCTTGGATTCTAGAGCGTCAGGTAATATCATTGCCCTTTTCCATTTGTAAAAAGTTAGGTTTGAATCCACTTCAGACTCACAAGAAGGTAATTCAGTTAGATAAAACTGAGGTCAATGTGGTGGGGAAAATAAAAAATATTCATGTGTAGGTTGGATCCGACCCACAAATCCAAACTTATATGGATATCCAGGTGGATAATATCCCCGAGACATATGGTATGCTTCTAAGCCAAGACCTAATGAAAAGCATTGGGGGTTATCTATCCTTAGACGTTTCACACATGTGGCTACCATGGAAAGGGGTACCAACACAATTTAGGATTGAGAGTGAGCCTCAGCTCAAACATATGATGACTGAGTATGACTGTCCTAATGAGGTAGCTTACTTTGAAACCGAGATAGGAGTATATAAAAGAGAGGAAATATTGACCTTTTCAATGTTCAATCTTGATAGCCTACAACCTTTAGAACACAATGACCCAATGACCACTGTCAACCAATAGGTTTTGATTAGAAAATTGCAACAAGATAGGTTGCTTTAGGTTATCTATCTTTTTCAGGAGAAATCGGGTAGAAATATTATGTTTAACGTTGTTGTGTTACATTGATCATCAACAAGACTCTTAAAGAATTGACCTAGGGTATCTTGAGGGAACATCAATGATGGCCTTGCCTATGTTCAAGCTCAGAGACAACGTGTTCAATAAGGTAATATTTTTGATTTTTTGATGTTTTGACCTATTTAGGGATTTTGATGTGTTTTGGATGTTTTGGATTTTGACTTTACAATGTTTTGAATGTTTTTAGATTTTGGCTATACAAGATTTTGATGTTTTTCTATTTTCTATATTTTGCAAGTGTTTTTAGATTTTGATGATATTTTCAAATGTTTTGGGATTTTGAGAGATTTTGAATAACCTTAAGATATACAAGAACCTAATCCGATGCAAGCATAACAAGTTTCCCCTAGTGTGATGTGATAGATTACCTCGATATAGGCAAGATAAACTAACCTTAGGAATGTGCCAGGTAGTACTAAAGGGGAATATGATACTTACGTAATATCAAGATATGACACAGACATAGATGGGTGATGAAATAAATAGGATTAGTGATGTGATGGATGGATGTGATGCGAAGTAGGATAAGCTAAAGAGATAATGATAAATGGAGGTGCTTATTTACATAAGGTCTTTGTTTGCCAAATTTTCACCAAGGTACTTTCCCAAAGCACCACCAAAGTGGTTTTCACTAAAGGATGATTTTTTTCTTTACTTTTTTTCAATTGTTTTTCTTATTTTTTTGGATTTTTTTATTTTTTTGTATTTTTGAATTTACACCCTTCAAGCCTAGGCATAATTTTTTTTGAGATGTAGACTATTGAATGGTTCTTGCAAGGGTTCTCCTTTAGGTGTTGATAATTGATAAGCTCTTGATACGTAGCTTATTGTGACAACAAATAGGCTCAACCAATTAGGCTCAAACTTTCCTTTACTGTCTTGATCTAGAACATTCTTATGATTTTGCTTGAGGACAAGATCTCCTACTTGGAAAGATTGACTCTTGATCTTCTTGTTGTAGCTTCATTTCAATCAGTTTTGGTATGCTTGTAAATGATTTAAGGCATCAAGATGATGCTCATCTAGGAATTCTAACTCATTCAACCGAGACACTTGCAATGAGGGAAGCTCAAACTCAATAGGTAGTGTACCATAGAAAAATGGCTCTTGGACATTTTCATGGTCTTTTAGGTCTTTCTCTCATGATGCTTGGTCTATTTTTATTTGATTTAATGTTGCAATGTAACTTATGCATTCACATTAAGTCCTAAATATTCAAATTATGGCATCTTGTGAAGGTGTTGTAAAAAATTTCTACACTTTTCTAGACTCTTTTCATTACAATTCACCTAAAAATCACCTTTTCATCACTTATCAAGTCCTATTTTGAAGTATTGTAAAGTTTTGTAACAATATTTCACATTTTTCTAGGTTTGTTATCACTATTTACACCTTTCTTATTATTTATTTGACCCCTTTATGCACTCATAAGGCTTAATTAAGTGTGTTTTTGAATGTAAACTTGACAAACAACATTAAATGTGACTTAATTCTCAACACCCACTTTCAAGTCCAAGGTGTAACCCATTCGCCATGGGTGGTGAATGAGTCCCTCTTGGCTCCAAATTCAAAATATTTCAGATTTTCTTTCGAGTTTTTATTCAAAATTACCTTATGTCAGCCTGTGATGAGGTATCATTGGGTTACTAAGGCACACATGTGTATAAATAAGTGTTTTTATCCCCACTTTACATCTCCCAACAATCTCCTACAATCATTCAATCATCAAGTTCACTTGCATTCATCAATTCACATTCAAGCATTTTGTATCATTCAATCAAGTAGCTTGGAGCAACCATTGACATATCTTCAGATTTCTTCAACGAGGTGTGGTGAGTTTAGGAAATTTGCATGTTGTTTATTCATCTTTCCTTGTTCATTTCATTCCATTTTTTCATTAAGGGTTTGATTACCAAAGTGGGATTTGACCAAGGAAAATCCCTATAACCTAACCCTTAACCATTTTCCCCCTTTTGCAAGTGTGTTTGTAGACTTGTGTATGCATATTTTTCAAGAAATTTGGTGTTGAAAGGTGGTCAAGAAGTCAACAAAGTGTTTCAAGTCAAATCAATCCTATTTCAAGCTTGGAGACAACATACAACCCGTTTTCTATAGATTTGACTCCATCAAGCCGACAAGAAGACAAGTGCAGATCTGGTGTTACAAAATTGGTCCTTGATTTCACAGAATTTTGGGAGAGGACTGATTTTTCATTAGTGGTGAATGAGTCCCACCTTAAGGCTAGAAAAGTAGATTTTGTCAGATTCCAATTCCCGACAACCAGAAACTAGTTTTTAGAAGTTTTTGCCAGAAGCAAGACTAATTCACCATCAGTGGTGAATGAGTCCCACTAGTGATTTTCACTAATTTCTGCCAACATTCAGGACACTTCAGATTCATCATTCATTTTCCAGGTGCACTCTAATTCAACCTTCTTCATTTCTATTTTGCATTTATTCAGGTTTTAGTTCATGATTGCATATCACGTTGTGTTTTCAAACATTGCACATTTCTTAGGTTTTTCATTCATAATCAGTCAATTACATTGCTTAGTTGCATTTAGATAATATCATTTAGCCTTAATCACAACACACAAATATTATATTGAGTGAACCACTTCATTTTTGGGGTTATTATATCTCTCTCCTTTTAGGTGGAAGATCCTAAGAGTGCAAGAGAAGCCTATAGAATTCAAACAACAAAATTGTTGGTTTAGGTAGGATGGCTTCAGATCCATAAGATAAAGAGAAACGGGTTGCACCTATTGGCATGTAGATGTTGTTTCTATAAGCCCATAGGGCAGGGTTTAACTACATATGCTAGTCACGACCAACTTCATTGACCGTCTTCTTTAGGATTTTCAGAATGGTCTTATTTGATGCCTCAACTTGACCATTTCCCTGGGGGTATTAGGGGGTAGAAAACTGATGTTGGATGTTGAATCATTGGTATAACTCTCTTACATCTTGATTTTTGAATGGTGTTCCATTTAATCTTAGATAAGGGCTTTCAAAACACCATAGCGACAAATAAGGTAATTCAGGATAAACTTGGATATTTGCTTCCCCGTTATATAAGTGTGAGAACAAATCTGAAAAATGTTTAAACCTCAACAAACATTAGCATGATTTAGTTTAAACCAAGAAAATAAAGTGCTCCTATGAGATACCTAAACATGGTGCATATGCAAACAAGAAAATAATATAACCAAAGTAGATAAATCTAAGCATATACAAGCATGTTCATACCCTATCCCATAGTGGGAGTGGTGCTCCTTTGATGCGGAAAGGATTCCCTTTTCCACCCCCTTGATAAGCTTCCAATGATAATGAACAAGCATTCAAAATATGATGAAGATGCAAAGATGAGTGATGAAGTGCAAGATGAATGTGCCTATAGTGAAATTGCATATGATTGCGGATGATTATTGTGAAGAGAATGCTTCTATTTATAGGGTTGAAGGGTTGAAGAATGAAGAGAATGGAGAAATGTGAGACTAAAGGAGAGCCAATGAGATTGTGACACTTGTCACAAATCTATTGGATGAAGGTGGAGCACATTTTGGGGAATGTGCAAGTAAAGAGGATGGAAGAGAAATAAATGCATGTGGTTGAGAGTGTAAGAGAATGTGGGTGAGGATGTAAGAGGCATTAATATTTGAGCAATAAAGTCAAATAAGTGGAGTTATTGGAGGAATATTCCCAAAGAATATGCTTTTGTGAGGGAAAATGGGGTAATTAGTTAATTAAAATAATTGATTTTCATGTGCAAGTGGGTTAGTTAACTAGGGGTTGGGTTTGACCAAGGTTGAGTCAAAAGCTAGATAATGGGTAATTAGGATTAGGAGTTAATTAATCCAGAACTAATTAACTTGGAGGAATTTAGGGGATTTGACATTTGATTTAAATAATTTGGTTTATTAAATCAGATGAGAGGACTTTAGGAGACTTAATTAAATATTTGATCTATTTAATTAAATTTGATGGACATTAGTGAATTAATCTAATAAATTGTTTTATTTGATTAATAGAAGAATTGATTGTGAAATCAGAATTAGATGCACAATGTTGGAATTATTTGAGTGTCTACAATTTTCCCTTCTTTGAAGCAGTGTACCCATTGCGTTGATTCAAAGACTGATGTTTCCAAGATCGAAATTTAAAAATTTCTTAATTTTTTTGGATGCCCCACTATTTCCCAAGCAGAAAGAAGTATGCTGGTACACTGCCCCCTCAAGAGATCAGGAAAAAAATCTAATTTTAGGTCGAGCTCATGACAAATATGCTTTATGGATGTATTGATGGCTATGTTATGAGATGCTTTAGACTAATAGATCTATATTATGATGATGATGCAAATGAGATGGTTGTAAGATGCTTAGAATAACAAATCTATATTATCCTAAACAACTTGAATGATAATGCAATGCATGTGAGATGGATGAGGTTTCCTATTATGATGATATGTATGAGTATGCAGGATGAGTATGCTGATGTTTTATGAATGCAGTATGGATGCATTGATGTTTTGGTGAATGTCATTATAACATGCTAGTGTGAAAGAGGATAGAAGAATTCAAGAGGGATCAACCCTTGATTATGAGAAGATGCAAAAGTCCAATTAGTCTATGAGTCATCGAGAATTTATTAGATATGATGATGAGTGATGATAATATGTATTTCTTATCCAAGGATTGGGGATGTAAAGAGCATAACTTTCCTTATGTTTGATAACACACATAGATACGATGCATCAAGGTATATACAACCAAGATGGTGTTGTATCTAGTGAGATGGACTTTGACTCGACAAATAGATAGGAGTATTCTTGTTCACACTTGGCATACAAAACCTTGTTAGAGTATACTTCAGACATTTCAAACATCTTGGACCAAAACACAGAAAGGAAAAACCTCCCAATGTAATAGTTAACAAGATATCCAAAACATCATCCCTACACACCAAACCAAAATTAGCATGACCAAGGTTATTTTACAAGAATATCTAACAAACACAACAAAAAAAAGATAATGATCAATGCCCCATTCATTTCTCTCTAAATCATTTTGATTAGATATCATCGAGAGGTCATTGAAATGAGCGCAATAAGATAAATCAGAAGAAAAGATCAAGTAAACAAACAAGCTAAAGTTCTTCATACCTCTAGTCAAGACTAAACTACGATGATGTTTGATGTTAATTTCCATTGTAGGAAAGACGTATCCTAGGACATGATGTTATCAGATGATTTTGGGATTAACTGGATAATAGGCTGTTGATACCAAGAGTTGACCAACTTGTTTACCTACTAACCTAGACTTAAGACCCTGACGTTTGAGTTTACACTTTTTAATTTGCCATACTTGTTTCTGATTGTTTTGCCAAAGGGTGGAGATGATGATTGATTTATTTTTGAGTGGATGTTTATTGCGGGTGAAAGCGAAATGGGATGGATGATATTAAGTTTTTGAATGTTTTTGGTATTTTTGAAATGTTTTGAAGCTATTTTTGGGATTTTCGAAGTGTTTTACAAATGTTTTTGTGTTTTCTAAGATTTTGACCAAGAACCTAACCTAAGGACCTATCCTAGGGGCCTTGGGGACTGATCAAAGATTAGCCTTTCCTACGTTATACACATAGAGACCACGTAGTTTGACTGACATAGACTCGTTTATTGATGAAGAATATGAACATGTATGGATTGTCAGTTTATTGTGATAGACTCCTAAAGGACTGACCTAATGTCTCGGGGGCCAATCAAAGAGTAGCCTTGCCTATGTTCAAGCTTAGAGATGACATAGTTCGACATGATGACTTTTTATTTTTATTTTTTCTGTTTTCAACCTATTTTTGGATTTTTTGACATGTTTTTGGATTTTTTGGTTTTAAAGAAACTTTCAAGGATATACAAGAATCCAATCCAATGTAGGTAGAAGGACATGCCCCCAACGTGATGCGATAGACTACTCCAATATAGGTAGGACAAACTAACCTTAGGAATATGCCAAGTAGCTCTAGGATGGGACATGATACTGGCACAAAATCAAGCTATGATGCGGACGTGGATGAGTGATGGAAAGATCAATGGAATGTGATGGGTGAATGTGACGGAAAGCGATGGTAGGTGATGCAAAACAAGCTGAAGGATCCCTGGTGGATGGAAAGTGCTTATTTACACAAGGCGCCTGATTGTCGGGTTTTCATCAAGGTACTTGCCCAAAGCGCAACCGAAGTGGTTTTCACTAGAGGATGATTTTTTTCTTTATTGTTTTCAATCTTTTTTTTGGTTTTTTTTAAAAATTTTTTGTAGTATTTTTTATTTATACCTTACAAGCTTAGGCATAAAAATTTTTGAGATGGGAGCTATTGATGGGCTCCTATAGAGGCTCACCTTCGGGTGTGGATAGTTGATATGCTCTTGATTTGTAACTTGCCTTGACGACAAAGGGTCCCAACCAGTTGGGTTCAAATTTTCCTTTGTTGTCTAGATTTGGTACATTCTTTTGATTTTCCTTAAACACAAGCTCACTGACTTGAAACAACCGATTCTTGATTTTCTTATTATAGCTCCTTTTGAGATGGTTCTGATAGACCTGCAGGTGGTTCAAAGCATCCATGCACCACTCATTTAGTAGTTAATTCAACTGTGACACATGATACTCCTCACCAGTAATAAGATTTTGTAGTGATATTCTTAGGGATGGGAGCTCAATTTCAATAGGAAGGATGGATTTTGGTCCATAGACCAGGGAAAAAGGGGTTGCACCTATAGGCATGTGGATACTCATTCAGTAGGCTCATAAGGCAATATTTAGTTGTAGGTGCTACTCATGAATAGCTTCATTGACTATTTTCTTAAGGATCTTTAGGATGGTCTTATTAGAAGCCTCAGCCTGGCCATTACCCTGGGGGTAATATGGGGTTGCGAAGTGATGTTGGATATTTAATTTTTGGCATAGCTCATAGATATCTTGGTTTTTGAAGGGTGTTCCATTATCTGAGATAAGGGCTTGTGGGACACTATAACAAAAAATGAGGCAGTTCAGGATGAATTTTGAGATCTGCTTCCTTGTGATATAAGTCATGGGAATGGCTTCTACCTACTTTGTGAAGTATTATGTGGCAATGATAATGAACTTGTATCCATCAAATGAGGTGGGTGTGATTTTTCCGATGAGATCGAACCCCCATTGTGAAAAAGGCCAAGGTGCTACAATCAACTAGAGCTCTTGAGCTAGTGCATGGATGAGGTCCCCATGTTGTTAACATTGCATGCACTTTCAGACATAGTCATGAGATTCTTTCTCCATCGTAGGCCAGTAGTATCCCGTCCTCAGCAGTTTCTTGGCCAAGGTCATACCACTAGAATGTGAACCAAAAATTCCATCGTGTACTTTTGTTAAAGAAGTCAAAGCTTCCTCAGGGTTAAGACATCGCAAGAGGGTTCCTTCGATACTCATATGGTAAAGGGTGTCTCCTAAGATGATGAAATAAGATGAATTCTTAATAAAATTTCTTTTGAGACTTGGGGTGATGTTGACATGGAGGACTCCTATTTTTAGGTAGGTGAATATGTCATGGTACCAAGGATCACTGAGACCAATTATTTCACATACGAACTCAAAATTTGGTACCTCAAAAGATGGTACAAGAAGCTGCTCTACCATGAATTCATGTTTATGGACATTGTGTGGGATATCTAACAATGACCTGATTGTAGCCATAACATCAATTGCTCTATTGTTTACCCTCAGTATTTGCTCAAATGTTATTTTGATGAAGAAATCCTTGAGATCCTCCACTAGTTTCTTGTACAGGATAAGTTTTTCATCCTTCATTTGATATTCATCATTGAACTAGTTGATAATTAGTTGTGAGTCCCCATAAACTTTGAGTGCCATGATTTGCCACTATACTACAATCTGAAGTCCTATGACAAGAGCTTCATACTCGGCAATGTTGTTGGTGCAAGGGAAAGATAACCTGAATGATTTTGGGATGCAATCCCCTTGTGGTGTGATAAAGATAATTCTTGCTCCTAACCCATGTTGTGTATATGATCCGTCAAAATAGACCTTCCAATGGTTTGCTACACTTAGGTTGAAAATTGACTCATTTGGAAATTTAGATACCAATGGGTTCTCTGAATATATTGTGCTTCAACCAGTTGATCTGCAATTACCTGTCCCTTGATGGCTTTCTGTTCCACATATTTAATATCATATTCTATCAATATCATGACCCACTTAGCCTTTTGTCATGTAAGCATTGCTTTAGAGAGCAGATATTTGAGGGGGTCTATCTTAGCAATGAGCTTTATCTGATGAGCCAACATGTAGTGTCTAATTTTTTTTGAGTAAAACACTACTATGAGGCAAGCCTTCTCAATGAATGTCTAGTTTAGCTCATGTCCCACCAATGTTCTACTGATATAGTAGATAACTCTTTCTTTTCCTATTTCATCATGTTGTGCCAAAAGAGCACCAAGAGCTGTAGCCATTGCTGATATGTACGAGATCAATGGTTTATTCTGGATTGGTGGCATGAGGACTAGTGGTGTTAGCAAGTATTATTTGATTTTATTGAATGACTGATCACATTTCTCATCCCACTTGTATGCTACCCCCTTGTGGAGTAGATGAGAATATGGGATGGTTTTATCTACTAACTATGCTATGGATCTACGAATGGTTTGAAGCCTTCGCTACAAACCCCTTAATTGCTTCAATGTCTGCGGTGCTTCCATGTCAAGGATTGCTTTGACTTTTGTAAGGTCTATCTCAATTCCCCTCATTAATGCAATATATCCTAGGAGCTTTCTTGATTGCACACCAAAGACACATTTCTTAGGATTGAGTCATACTTTATATTCTTCTAGTATGTGGAAGATTGGGCCCAATGTTGATATGTGGTCTTGATGCTTTCTTGATTTAGCGAGTATGTCATCCACATATTCCTCTACAGATTTATGGATCATGTCATGGAAAATCAAATTCATAGTCCTTTGGTATGTGGCTCCGACATTCTTCAACCCAAATGGCATCATGTTCCAACAGTAGGTGCCCCATGGACAAGTGAAGGCTATCTTATGTTGATAATCCTTTGCTATCATAATATGATTATACCCTGAAAATCCGTCCATCAATGATAACATCTCATGCCTTATTGTTAGATCTGTAATCATGTCTATGTTGGGAAGAGGGAAATCATCCTTAGGGCATGCTTTGTTCAGGTCCCTAAAGTCAGTGCAGATTCAGACGCCCCCAATGGGCTTAGAAATAGGTACGAGGTTGGAAACCCATTCGAGATAGTCAATGGGTTGTATGAAGCCAACATCAAGGAGCTTTTGCAGCTCAATTTTGACCAATAATGCGATCTGTAGGTGCATCTTTCTCAATTTATGTCTTATGGGTTTCGCCTTTGGATAGACGGATATATGATAGACTACTACCTTTGGATCAAGGCCTAGCATGTTAGCATAGGTCCACGCAAAATTCACTTTCCTTTCTCTTAGAAATGTCGCTACATTTTCTTGTTCCTCGGTCAAAAATGACTTGAAGCATAGAAAGTGATGTGTGGTGTCGCTTCAGTTTCCAAATTGATAGGGTTGCATTTTTTTGCCAGGACTGCTGATTTTTCTTGATGGATGGAAGTAAGAGGAATATTGAATCCCTCATCCTTTGGAACCTTAGAGAGGTTTTCACCATTGGATATGTCCTTTCTTTTTACTATTTTTGGGTTAGAAAGTGCCACAGTGTGGTTTTCACTTAGAGACCTAGACGTTACTATTAGATTTTCTATTTTGTGACTAAGAGATTCAATCGTTTCCCTATAGTATGCATGTTTTTCCAACTCAATACCAAACCCTACTTTGTGGTCTTCATATAATAGAGTATCCCTTAGTCCCATGAATTTTGAGAGAGCCTCATCATTTTCAAATGTATCTAAGATCGATGGTCCTCGTTGGTCATAATCAATGAGTTGGTGGTAAATGAGTTTTAGGTCAGTGGCTTGGGTATTTGACTCAAAAGACATGGTGGTGATCATAAAGAGAGAGGAATTCTCAAATAACATGGGTAAATCAGAGATGGGATCCTCATCATATATGTCAGTTATATTGAATGTATAGTTATCTAGGGGTAGACCAGTGGATATCGGTAATTGAGGAAGAGCTTTGACTTTTTTAATAGGGGCACCCTTGCCAAGAATGGTTATCTTCATAGGGGTACATCCAAGGCCAAGATTCTTTAGGTGCTTCTCAGGAATGATAGATTCTAATAGGCCATTGTCATTTTTCCCAAGCTTCTCATTTTTGTTATAACCCCAGTTACACATTAGTTGGAGTCCTTTGTTATCATCCTCCATGGGAAGATTAGGTACGGGTCTTTCATCCTGATACAACATGCTTGATACATCCTTTTCATCTACCACTTCTTTGCTTAGGTCACCCCATTTTCTGAAGGTGGTAGGTTTTGCTTTGAAGGTCTAAGATGTGTTGATTAGCTATGGTTTTCCATGAGATCTAGGAGATTGAGGTATATCTCCCACCATAAAGGCGCTCTTTTTCATTTTATAGTCTCCACACCCATTATCTTAGATTACAACCTTAACATTTGGGATGTTCTGAATGGAAGGTGTCTTTGTCTCAGAAGTGGAGGCTAAGGTGAATGGGTCAACATAAGGGGATGTGGGTCCCTCATCTTTTTTCGGGACTTGGGGGATCTTATAATACTTGGCCTCCAAATTTTTGCAATAATAGAATGGTTCGGGGTGACCATGGATCGTGACTTCTTGGTTTTGATAAGGGAATTTGACACATTGATGGAACTTGAATGCGACAACTTGCATTCCATGGATCCATGGGTGCTCTAGGAGAATATTATAGGGGAGTTCAAGGTCAAGGACCTGACAAGTGGTCTCCATAATTGTTGGCCCTACTTAGATAGGGAGTTGAATGGTGCCTTGAGACACCCTTTCTTGATCATCATAAGCCCTGATGGTGATACCTTTTCCCTTTTCAATGAAATCTTTTGAGGAGCCCAGATTCTTTATTAGTTGTAGGGTACTTATATTCAAACCCACACCTCCATCCACCAAGACTTGTTTGACTTTGTTCTTATGGACTAGGACTTTAAGATGGAGTGTGCAGTTATGAGATGGTTGGTCGGGAGATCATGCTCAAAAAATGTGAGGAGATGCGGTGTAGTGATATGTTCGACCATAGCTTGAAATTGGTCTACATCAAGATTTGTGGGGATGGAGGATGCAACCAATGCATTTTCTAGGATTTCCCTATGTGCAGGTGATATTTTTAGCAACTCCATGATGGAGATTTGGGCGGGGGTCTTTTTCAGTTGCTCTAGGACATTGTAACTGTTAGGAATTGATTTTGGATTGGCGGCTAGTGCCTTGGGTGGTGGTGAAGGTCCTAGGATGGAAATTTTGCCACTACATGTGGTGACTCCAACTCAGCTCTAGGTCCTTTGATATTGATAACTGTTACCCATTCATCCAAAGAGGTAACAACATGGTCATAGATATGGTTCACATTGTTGTAACTCTTTCCTTTAGCATTTTGTTTTCCTTTATTATGGTTCGACATCGAATTCGTGTATATCTTAAGATCTTGATTCCCGACTGGTTGTTCAATGGTTATGGTCTTATCATCAATGAAATCTTGGATCAAATTCTTGAGTCTCATACAATTGGTTGTCGTGTGTCCCTTTATTTTGTGAAAGTCATAAAGGTTCTTCTCGTTGTACCATGGTGGTTTAACTTGAGGATCTTGGTAATTTTTGTAAACATGGATTTTGATGAGATTTGCTTGTACCAGTTGTTGCGTGACAAATTTGATTGGAATAAGCTATTTTTACCATATGGACTTATCTTAGGATTTGAGAGTTGGATTTCTAACTAGGGATTCAAGTGCCACTTTTTTGGGTGGTTTTAGCTCATGGTTTTTTAACTACCATTTGTTTTATATATTGAATCTCCTATTTATTTGGTTCTTGAGATGGAGATATTTATAGTGGATATTTTAGGTACTATTATGCTTTCAAAATTACTCTAGATCTTTGGTTGGTGATACTCTTCTAAAGGCTTAGAATCTACAAGTGTATTATAACCTTTGATTAATGAATGGGTTATTGAGGTTTTTTAGAGTTGTCGATTTTTTCTCTTGAAAGGGATTTCCCCATGTAAAGCATTGTGTTATGGCATATTTATTTTATTTTTATTTCCTTTTAACTATAAGATTAGTTTATTTTTACACATATCTCCTCTCTCATAGATTAGTGTAGGAAGCATATTTTACAACTCTACTTCATTTTAGTGTCAATATATGTCAATAGAGACACCTTCCTTATGATTTTTATATGATTCTTGTACCTTCTTTGTTACATGTTTAAATTTTTTAGTTCCTATGTGATTCATATTACACATTTATGATGTCTAGATTTGGTGCTTTCTTATGTTCCTTGTTTATCTCATATATTTTTCCATGTTATTTTTTAGCTCCTATGTGTTCCTATGTTCCTTGTTAGCTTCCATATTTTTCTATATGTTTTATTTGAATCCTATATTCCATATTTATCATTTATGTTTTCACATGTTCCTATGTTACACAATGCATGGTTTTTCCTATATTTCCTATGTTCCATGTTTATCATATATAGTTATATATGTTAACCATGTTATATTTATTATGTTCCTAATTCCTCACATGTTTACATTTTATAAACATGTTTATGAAATTTAGATGTTTCCATATGGTTATCACACCCATATCTTATGAATTCATGTTTATGATTATCATGCTCACATTCTTTACATGCTTATGAATTTTATTGAATACCTATATCTAATGATTCTATATATGATTCTTGTTATTCTTACATATTATGATTATATGTTATGATCCTTTTCATGCTCATACATATTTTACATCAAGTAATATGTTGACATGGTTCTTATCTAGCATTTATGGCTATATGTATGCCATTTGAATTTATTGAGGGAATCTTACCTTTCTATTATTACATACGACTTTATGATTATACTTTCCTATATCCTTAGATGCTTATGATGATATCTTTTACCATGTTCACATGACTTATCATGATTATATCTTTTCCTCCTCTCCTCTAATTCTTTGCAAAATTTGTATGCAACTAATTGAGGGGGTGGAAGGGCATACATGTTCACTAATGTTCCTTTTCCAAGTCATGTTTTAAATGAAATGCTCATAATTATTACTATTTCTAGGGAAAATTTACCAATAATATGCTCTTGGTAAAAGTCATTTTACATTTCCACTTAGTAGGGATTTTACCATTTTTTATATAAGTATATATCTTACCCTTCTCTTATTTATTTTTAATCTTTTTGAAGATAGTTCTTTTCCAAGCAATTAAAGTCAGCGCCTACTTTAAATGTGTGATAGATTCTACTCAATGCATGAATTTTCTATTTTTTTGTTTTTATCGAGTGCACATTACAAGAAGAATCCAAGAGTGAACTATATACTTTAAGAAAAAACATATTCTTTAAGTATTAGAAAAATATTTAATATTTAATATGCATTCAATTTTCATTTTGCATGCACATAAAAGCGGGGAAAAAATATAATGGAGAGAATTACATGCACATGCTCTTTTTCCTTATATTTTTGGTCCTTTGATAGTATTTTTTATGTCATAGAAATTCTATAGGTGGCATATTCTTGTGCAAATTTAGCTTATGAAATAACTACATCATAATCCCATTGTCACCCTTCTCCAAAGATTAATCCTAATCCCTAGATCCACCATTTATCACCATAGATTAAATATGTGGGTGTGAACTTAACCTAGGCCATTTTAAATTTGACTCTTTCTGAATGTTTTCACTAGTGTCATGAGTTGACCTAGTGCACATTTGTGTTTATCTGAGTGTTATGTTATATTTAAATACTTTCATTCACTCATTTTAAATCATTTAAGACAACCTAGGAAAAATTTAACAATAAATCCAAAATATTGAGTACCAAACTTGGGACATTAGACTTTGCAATGCGGATGGAGGTGAAAAGTAGAAAACTCATTTTTTTGAAGGTGAGTTAGAAACCACCTTCATTTGAAGGCAGAACTTTGTTTGAAGGTTGAAAATGTAAAATAACCTTTATTCAAAGTTTATTTTTAAGCTTATTTTCATGGAAATGACATACCTTCAAATGAAGATCCTTGAATACCTTCGTAACTTTGTTTGAACTTCCTTCAAACAAAGGCCCTAAAAGTGACATTTCCACCTTAGGCCTCAAATTTTCCTCAAATTTTTTTATTTCCAACCTTGGGCTGGACTAGAAAATGAAATGAGTATGAAAAGATAATTTGCAAGATTGTATCACTTGAAATAGGATTTCCAATGAGTATATTTTTAATTTATTTAGTTTGATTATTATATTTATTTTCTATTTTATAGTGAATATAGTTTTTCAACAATCATCAAGGTATTTTTTCCACACAAATGGAAAAATAGTAAAATAGATTATTTAATATATATATTTGTGTTCTAGGTATTGATGTTCTTAGAGTTAATTTAGATGCATACAAAAAAATTGCTACAACCGTAACCTACATATAAATTATAGTTTTTTTTTTATACATAAGATGTGGGGATACATGCCCACTCCCTTTATTAAAAGGTAATAAAATTACATAAAACTGCTAGAACATAGAGGAGAAGAAAGCACGAGGAATATCCATAAGAAAAGAGAATAAAGGGGAAAACTAAAGAAACCTACAAAAGAGAAAAAGACTGAAACCATTTTCCAGAATCGAAACAATGGATCCTGAGAAGAGAAAACCGAGCTCTACCGCTCAAAGACTAAGCCCTACAATATTTTTGAAAGAGAAGCTCCTCCAAAGTCTGCTGTGAACCAGCTTCCACCACTTCTAAACCTTTAGTGCGAAGCTTCTCTGTAGCATAATTTCTCCTGACCTTCCACTTAAATCCACAACCAGGTTTTAATTTTCCACAAGAAGACTAAGAAATCCCAAGTTTCTTTGGGGGGGTCCAGAGAAAAATTATCATAATAGTCCTGATAATGCCCCTCCAAGTCCTCCATGAAAGGGAAAGTGTCATCAGAATCAAAGCCGGCTTCCTCTGACCCAAAATGAGAATCAGATGGGCTCTCATGAATAGGGACAAAAGGAAAAGAAGAAGGACCCACCTGCTATTCCAGAATCAAAGAAGAGGGATCCACCTATTGCTCCAAAACCTACTCTTACAACTGAGGAGGATCGAAGAATTTACCATGATTCCTCAAAATGAACTCAATGTCAGGAGTGCTACCCTTTTTGATCCACTTTTTCAAGCAAACATTCCTTGTCCCTATAGAACGCTTGAGGGAACAAGCTTCAACCTTGTGCCTTAGCATATTGCAGCAGAAGCAACGGAAAGGTAAACCCTCATAATTTAGAAACTGTGTCCATATGCCATGTGAAGAATAGATCTAGATAGAATGAGGGAGGGGTTTGAAAATGTCCACCATTATACACACCCTGTAGAATCTACGATTAGAAACCACCCCCTCTGAATCAACCTTGACAAAGGACCCCACTTGGTTGATCATATTGCTAAGAATCTCCACATTTCTAAGAACTAGAGGCAGATTGTAAAGCCTGAGCCAAATCAGAGTAAGAGTAATCTTTGCAGTGGTTGGGTCAAAGAAAGGTGACCAAAGCAAAATGAAGAGGCCAAAATGCCCCAAGAACCAGGGCCGATTCTGCAAGACAAATTTGCAATCCTCTACAGAACTAAAAACCTCTAGAAAAAAATCAAAATCCAAAGATTCAACAAACAAAATAGAAAGATTACTCCAAGTTCCTTTGATCCAATTGATAATAGAGGACAAAGAAGGATGCCTGTGCAGGAATCTCAGAACAATTGAGCAAACATCCAAATCCTCTACTATAGCATCGATACAACCATCATAAATACTAAAATATGTTGGCTCCTCAGAGAAAGAAACAACCAAATCCCTGAAGGAGAAACAGTCAACACCAGAATGCAAATCACTATCTTTATTTAGCGAAGGGGAGGGAACAATGGGAACCAGAGAACTGGGCAAACTAGGGTTTACTCGCGAAGCAAATTTATGGAAAAACTCTAGGCATTCATGAAATGGGTTTTCCCTATTTAGGCACCCATCAATGGAACCAAAAGGCACGACTCCAGAATCAGTCCCTGCCTCGTTAACAACTTGAGGGGTCTAAGAGGGAGCAATCGTCGCAAGGTCTTGAGAAGTTCTAGAGTGGAGGTCATACCTCTTCCAACCCTCTCCTGCCACAACAATCCACCCTCCACGCCTGGCACCAGGGAGGTGCGAAGATCTACCTTTTGTTCATTTCTACAACTCACCATCATTTGAAACGCCATCCCCAAATGCAGTCGTAGTAGTATCGCCCTTGTGAGCAGCGCCGGGAGAGCCCTCACACATCTTCAACTTCTATGCAAATCCTTTTTTAAATCTAAATTATAGTTAATCTCACTTCAAAAAGTTATAAAAAAGAATTATGAAACAATAAAAATAAAAAGTATATTTACAATCTAGAGACAAAATCACTAGTTCAAACCATTTTTAAATTCTTATTAGTTTAGTTGCTATAGATGTTAGAAAGTGGAATTGGGTTCAAAATGTTCATTTCAATATTCTTTTGGCCAAAAAGTGGGACAAACTATTGTGGGATCACCCATACAAAATTTATGAGAGCATCCTAACAACATTACTAGAGCATTATATTAGAATACATCATTGTTAGCAAGAAAAGTGGGGATCATAAATTAGAGTTTTGGGCCCCAAGTATTCTCTATGTGTTGTGTTTATACCCTAGAAGCAACAATAATATAAGGATCAAAGTTTAGTTTAGGATGCAATATATATACTTAATATATTAATATGAATCATGAATAATATCCACCACAAAATATATAACTCATGTTACATAAGATATTAAAAAAAATGTATATTGGTTATTCAGTATTTCATTACATTCATCTATATTCTATCTTATACATATTTGGTATATCTTTTGTATACTACATCATATTTCCTATCTTATACATAATCTTTGTGGTGGGACATGCCCCTTACCAAATGTATCCTTTTTGGTTAGCCTTGAGGTCAACATGCTCTTTGCAATGGTTTGTAGTAGGATAATTTTTTTATTTTGGACCCATGCTCTGCCCCTTACCCTACCAATATCATCCCCCCTTTCAAACATATGTCGTGTCCTCAAGACATGAAAACCAGATTTATTAGTTAGAAAAATATACTTATATATCTCCTTTAGTTGGAGGAAAGTGTTATCCTACTAGTGATATGGGTCAACCGTAAACTCAGTAATTCATGCACAATTATTTGAACTAGCCCTTGATTTGTTCTCACTTATCCTGGATTTATTACATTTGAGCATGTAGCATTTCAAATTGTACCCTTACCTTTCCATCCATGTCCTATAGAGCATCATGGTGCAGGAGCACATGGGCGGACATGCAATCGACACCAACCAAAAAAAAATTACAATTGTTTGTTCCCGTTTTGGGTTGTTTTGGTTTGTTTCAATATCTCTGCATTGACAACACTTAATGTGAAAATCAATTTTCAGTGTCATTGATAAAATGTCTATTACACAGTTTGCTCAAGTTCACATATTTTCTTCTTTCAATGATATTTTTCTAGTCTTAAGAATACAACTTGGATCCAAATCATGCCATTTTCTGTAATTCAAAATGAAAAATAAGTGAGAAAAATGAAGAATGTGAAATGTTAGATTTGTGAAGGGAAGGGAATTGACCATCTTTTCATATCAAAGATCCATTGATGAGACTCTTGTGTGGCACCACCAACAGGAAAGGGAAAAAATAAAAAAAAACCCAGGCTATGGTCCCACAGAAGGGAAGAGAATGTAAAGAGGCGCGTTGTCCAGAGGAAGTGAGAGGTCTGCCAGACATTGCAAGATAAGAGGAAAATAAATACAAAGAACAACATGTATGAGAAGAGGATGGAAAGGGCGCCATAAACAATGTGAATTTGAAAATGGGAAA
Source organism: Sequoia sempervirens (assembly GCA_007258455.2). Lineage (NCBI taxonomy): Eukaryota > Viridiplantae > Streptophyta > Pinopsida > Cupressales > Cupressaceae > Sequoia > Sequoia sempervirens. Next base: position 422,863,105 of record VDFB02075321.1, on the reverse strand, counting down.
AACACTTTCTTGGAGTCGTGATGGAAGGGGGCTGCGTTGTGTTCAAAACTAACTAATGATTGCAGATTAGTATGTGGTGAAAGGGTTGTGCACAGGGATAGGAAAGAGCCCGTGCCCATTGTAAGAAGAATATTTTTCTTTTGGAACTCGCATAAGGAGAGGGGTGGTGCTTAAGTTGAAGAGGGGGATGCATAGAAAGTTTGGAAGAAGAAATATAAAGGGGCTTCCTTAGTGAATTTTGAATTAGAATGAATGAAAGAATGAAGGCAGTTGAATTAAAGAGGGTGTATATATAAAGGGAACAAGAATAGGTCATGTGAATGCTGCACAACTTATAGTGAAAGGAGCAGATTGGAAGCTTGAGAATAATGAGGCCATGAAAGGCCAGTTGATTGTAATTGGAAAATTGAGTTAATAAAATCAATGCTGCTTGTAATTGAGTTTGATTGAGTAGTTAAATCATGAGGTGTGGAATGATTGTTGTGATTTCATTTTGTGATCCATGAATTTTGTTTTGTGATTTGGGAATTGAGATAGTTGGGAATAGGTGTGATCCTTCCTGTGCATCAATTGGTATCAGAGCAGGTAGTCCTGAGAGTGGAGAGGATCCACCAAGACCTGTGAGTGTTGTGTGTGAATAGACCACCAATGGGGAGGCAGTTTGCACATAGAAAGTGTGTGTGAAGTGGTAGTGAAGAAGCTCGTGAAAGCTGTTGTAGGTGTGTGAGGAATCCTCGCAGCGAGAGAAAGAGCTTGAAATCATGGAAGAAACTTGAGAAGTGATGACAAATTATGAGAGGTGAGATTGCAGTAGACAAAATGGGTTGGGTCATGAGGAGACTTGTGCGAATACAGTTTTGGGAGTAGTATTAGGATAAAGTGGAGGATGAGAAGATTGAAAAGATGGGACAAATAGTTTGTGAAGAAGTAGGAAAGAATGAGGTGAGGATTGAGGAATTATGTGAAGTGTTGAAGAAGATGGTTCAAGGAAAAGTGGAAAAGAGTGTAGGAAAGAGTGAGAGGAAAGTGGTAAAGAGGACCGAGAAGAAGAATAAGGATAGCAGCCCAAGACAAAAAGAAGAAGATGTAAACCCTTCCGATGAAGAAGTTGCAGTAGAGAAATGTCATGAGGAAGGCATGAAGAGGGAAAAATAAAAGATGGAGGTGAGTAGTGAAGAGGTTGCAGCAATAGAAGACGAAGAGATTGAAGTGGAATTGAATGCAAAGCTTGTTGTTGCAGCGAAGGAAGAAGAGAAAAATATTGCAGCTAATGATGGTTTAGAAGATATCACAACGAAGGATGATATTGCAACCTTGGTGAAGGATGAGAAGGCAGAAGCTATAGTTGTTGGAATTGTTGCAGCCGAAGAAGACAAGGTAAATGTGTTTGCTTATGAGAATGATAGTGTTATGCATTCATTGGATATGTTGAATATTGGTTTTGGAGAAGAATATGGAATGGTGTATAGAAGTTTGGGTGAAGATGTTGCAGATTGGAATGAGGTATACAAATTTTAGTGAGTTTGTGGATGCAAGTTTGAGATTGTATATTGTAGATTTGGGTGAAGGTGTTGTGGATGTTGGTGAGGGATTTTGGTGGAGGAGGTGAGGAAATGGTGGGTGTAGACACTCAAAATATCCTGATTGACATCATGCACTTAATTCACTCACACTGATTCTTCCTTAATCACTTCCACACTAACCAATTAATTGAATAATCTTTATTTAATTAATTAAATTCATCAAAATTTCCTCCTTAATCAGATAATACACTTTATCAGATTATTTCATCATGTTCTTCATTTAATTAAATAAATCAACTTTATTTAATTAAATCCTAATGTTCTTCATCTAATTAAATAAATCAACTTTATTTAATTAAATCCTAATGTTCTTCATTTAATTAAATAAATCAACTTTATTTAATTAAATCCTAACGTTCTTCATCTAATTAAATAAATCAATTTTATTTAATTAAATCCTAATGTTCTTCATTTAATTGAATAAATCATTTTATTTAATTAAATTACTAATGTTCCAATATCCTCTCATTTGATTTAAATAAACTCAAAATATTTAAATTAAATGTCGCAATCAACTAAGTTCATCTAAGTTAATTAATCCCAGATTAATTAGCTCCTAACACTAATCCCCCATTCTTCTAGCTTTTGACTCCACCCTTGGGTATTTCAACCTTGGTCAGGTTGCACATGTAAATCAATTTATTTGATTTAAAATTACCCTATTTTCATTCAAATATGGCATATTCTTGGAATATTCCACTTATTTGAATTCTCCCTCCCAAAGGACTTTTGTCCTCCAACTTGGCATTAAAATCTCTTACATGTCCTCTCCTTGAGCCACCTTGGCATTAAAAGCACTTACACCTCCTCTTACACAAGTCACCTCTTCAAATTCAAATTTCACCTACATGCATTTAACATGCACATTGTTCAAAATGTGCTCCACTCTTCTTCATTAGCATGTTGACAAGTGACACAATGCCATTGGTTCATCTTTTATCCCACATCCATTCCATTCTTCAATCTTCAATCCTTCTTCCTTATAAATAAAGGCCTTCTCTATTGATTGAGGATCCAGAATTTTATGCAAGCTCATTATCCACAATCTTAGGCATTTTGAATCTACAAGTTTATACATTTCTATTATAGTTATTTGAATTCATAGCATCCACATTTTCATCCAATTTAGCATAGAATTTCATCATCCACAATCCATGTTATTGGCATTTTTGCATCAAAGATCACACATTCATCATCAAGTTTGTCAAGGGATTGGGAAAGGGCTACTTTCCACATCAAAGTAGCACCAATCCACTATGGGATAGGTTTGAACATGCTTTACATGCTTTCAATTAGTGCCTTTGGTATTTTATTGCTTTGTTTACATTATTTAGCATGATTCAATATCTCATAGGAGCTCTTAGTTTGTTTTGTTTAACTTGACCCGTATGATAATGTTTGTCAAAGTTTAACATTTTGTAGATTATGTGCTTACATTTGGTGCTAGGAGGGTACTTTTTGTTTATATCCACTTCAAGCTTTTTGTTTCTATTTATGCATAGGTTTTAACCCTTGTCCCTCATTCCATCACTTTTGAATTTAGGGGAGTCAATTATTGATTGCAGACCAACATTATTATCAAAAGCAATATGATATATGCCTATTTTAATGAATGGCTAACTTTGAGCCTTTTGTAAAGCTCTGTTCTCTACATGTTGATCACGATTTCTTGATACACCTTGAGAACTAGAAGCCAAGTGAATAGCTATAGGATAATTGGCTCTATCAGAGGTTCCATTAAAGAGTAGGAAATGTCTCCTTTTCATGTATTCATGGCTTTCCATGAAAGAAAAAGAATCCATTATCTTTGTCATGTATTTCCTACAAGTCATCTAGAAAATTTGATGTTTTTACAGGATACACAAAATCCTTATAGCCCGGATCTCTTTTGACATTAAAAACATCAAAGTTTCCAGTGTTTGCAAAGCGGAAAGCTCTTGATGTGCCCTATTGATTTTGCGCTGGATCTATCTTAACATTGAATATGTTATAATTTTCAACATTATTCAACTTGGTTTCCTCGTTATTCTTGCAAGTATTGCCTCAGTTGCAATCAAATCCTCTGGACCAACATTACTGTGAAGCTTGTTTTGTATTGTATGCTTGATTTCTTGCTTTAGGTCATGAAGAATATCATTCCAATGGAAAATATCTCTTATGTGTGTCAAAGGAAAAGATGCAGCAAGTTCTGACTTGAAAGAAGGAAAGCACAGATGCACCTTCTGAATCACAAGAATATCCAATATAATGAGCTAGTGCATTGTTTGATATCTAGCGTATTGAAAGCTAACGATATAATGATCTGTGCATTCTGTTTTAAAATCTATTTGGTATGATTTGAAAGCTAATGAGATACTGATCGCTGTGATTTAAAAAGAGTAACTATAAATTGACATTGACAGTACAATGAAAGCTAAATAGTCAATATTCCAACTTAAGAGGACTGGGTGCTACTTCTCTAGTATAAATAGTGGATTGATGGGATCTCAATTTAAACATTAGATTAAATTCTCTTTGCTATTTTTGAAATATGTACGTCTGTCTCTGAGAAGATTTTGTTATCTGACAAGCATGTGGAAGGAGTAAAAAATTAGATTTTGTTATCTTGAAATATGTATGTCTTTCTCTGAGAATATTTTGATGAGAAGACTTGCATTTATCGCATAGGTAGAGAGAATGCTAGCAAAGGTTTGAAAATTTGGATTTACACCTGCCAATTGCATTAGCTTGAAAGTGTCAACACATTTATTCATTGGTTTTTCTTTTACACCTACCAATTGCATTAGCTTGAAAGTTCTTAAAGCCTTTCAACATATCCATTTTGTGCCTATACTCCAACAGTTTGTGTGTCTTCTCTATGCTGACACTTTGGCACAGGTAATGAGGTCGTAGGCAAAGTGGTGGAATTCAGTTTTACACTAGCTAAATGCATTTGCTTGAAATTTTTTAAAAGCCTTTATTCACTATTTTTTTCATACGCATTGTAACGTCTGAAAATGAAACAAGCTTTTGCACAATAGACAACAAGAATCAAGATTAGAAACACAGATGCATGCAATACTAAATCTAAAATGAAAATTCATACGTTAAGCAACAAAGAACATGGGAAAGTAAAAACGTAATTAAAACTGAAACAATCTCATCAATTCCAAACGTATTTCCATGAATTATCTCGATTGCCCTTCTCCATTTTGCTTGTGTAGTATAATTGCCCTTAGATTTTCAAGTAAATTCGTGCAAGTATAGCCTAAGATAGTGATTAGCAAAATATCGAAGATTCAAGACAAAAGTGCTCTCCAAAGTTACAAAATTCGCGAGAGAGATTGGAATGAAGAATGACAAATCAATTTATAGAAATTGATTATTCGAACGACAAGCCAAGATTGAAAGATCAACGGACGGTTGAGATTAAGAGATGGGACATGCATTCGATAACTCATAGTATGACATGAGTCATTCAATTAGAAAATAGAATTAAAGATTAAATGAATGATTTAATCTTCAGTTCGGATTCGAAAACATAAGAAATATCTTTGCATGACAAAGATAAAGATTGATTAAAGCAACTCTCTGTTGAGCGCATGCACAACACTTAATTAATTAAATAATAATATTTAATTAATATGCATGTGCACGCAAATGAGTTAGAACTGGGCGATTGAATGGTTAGCGAGGAGATTATCGAGAATGCCACTCGGACATCAAATGAATAGTTAACTGAATGATTAAAATAGATGTCGAGTTGAGTAAAAGTGAATACTTAGATAACTCACATAATTATCTAAAATATAGAAGAATGTTAAAATAGAATTAATGAATTAAATAATTCATTTAATTCAAGACTTCGATATTTGAAGAATAATTAAATAAATAAGATTTATTTAATTAAGTGACGAAGGGGATTTAAATGAATAATTAAATAAGGAATTTATTTAATTATAGTTGAAATATGATAAAGAGTAAATTAAATAATGATTTATTTAATTTAACTGGAAGAATAAGGTTAATTAGTAAGATAATTAAATAACAAGCGTTTATTTAATTAATAGATGAATTAATAGAAGATGAATAAATTAAATAATTGACATTATTTAATTAATAGAAGAATTAATGTTAAAATGAATAATTAAATAATTGACATTATTTAATCATGACCATGAAGAATACGAATTATAGAAGCCGCAGGCTAAAAACCAGATTTTGGTGTCTACATTTGCCCCTCTTTGATACAATGTCACTTAGGCGTTGTGTCAAAGAAAATCGATAAGAAATATGGCCCAGTCATGCCCCAGTGTAAAACAGGTGAAGGTATGCCCCCTCGGAAAAATTTACAAATTTTTGAAATGTTCAGAAAAATTTGGAAATGCACCCGATTAGTCCAGTAGATAGGCAGAAAGTTGACGGAATTGGATTCGGAAACAGGAGGGACGGGTACAGGATGATAGAAAATGGAAGTTTACACGGCCAGTAGGAAGAAAATGCCACCTAAGCCCTAGGTATATATTGGAATTGGGGTGAAAAACTATTCATTTGCACCCACCCAACTTAGAGATTTCAAAATTTTGCTCTGACTTTCAACGAGGATGTCTCCAGTTCCAGCCACCCATCATCGTTCCTACAGGATCAGGATGTTCCAGAGACCAGCCGGCGCGGACCCCCCGGTATGTACCTAAAACTTGTCTTTTGAAATTTTTTAATTTGTGCGCATTTTAAGGTATTTATTGAATTTTTAGTTGTGCGTTGCATTTTAATTTGCACCGCATCTATATGCGCGAATGACGCATCTGCTTGCAAAAAGCCGCATGTGCATTTTAACGCCGACCGTTTAGGCTTAGTTTAGAAAAGAACCGCATGTGTTTATTTTGTAACACATTTGATATTTGTGATGCGCATTTGAAATTTTGCTACGCATGTGCATTTTATTATATGCATTTGTTTATTTTGATACGCATGTGATTGTTTGAAACACATATGCATATTTATATCCGCATTTGCTTATTTAGAAACGCATTTGAGATTGTGCAACGCAAATGTTAATTTTAGCACGTATTTGATAATAATTAACCGCATTTGATTAATAATGACGCACTTGTAATTTGTGGACCGCATTTGTGGAAAAGCGACGCATGTGTTAAAAATGTGACGCATCTGCAAAAATAACGACACATTTGCATTTTACGTCAAAACATTCATTTTTCACTAGGGTAGATGATTTAGGCTAACATGAGGCATGTTGTTGCAGGTTGTTCTTGACCCTATCTACACACGTGAGTCGAGACCCACGACGTTTCGATTCAGAGACAGCCTACGGCCGGCCGAGCGACGGACTCTATGGCATTTGGGTTTGTTGCACGTGATCGATATGCCCCAGATTAGGGCAAATCGGGGTTTACTGACAGCACTTTGCGAGCAGTGGCACTCAGAGACGTCTTCCTTCCACCTTCCGACTGGAGAGGCCACAGTGACTTTGGAGGATGTGTATAGGATTTTGAGGCTACCGATTAGAGGGACACGGGTGGTCTATGATACCCAGAGGGGTATAGCTGAGATGTATAGGTATTACCCCCATGCTGACGTTAGACAGCTAGGGGTTGATGACTATGAGATTAGATGGCGGGTATTGGCCTAGAGATATAGACAGTTAGACTGTCTAGTAGCGACACTGATAGGTGGTATTGTACTGCCTGATCGCCGAGGTCATAGATTTCCTGTAGGATGGGGAGAGATGTTAGTGGGCATGGTTGAGTGCCGAGTCGTATATGCTTGGGGTTCGTGTGTGTTGGGGATGCTATACTTCCACCTTCATGACATTGCCTATAGAGAGGCGCAGTCAATGAGCTGTGGTACCACGCTGCTGATGGTATGGGTGTGGGAGCACATCGCTATATTTAGACCACCGATTACAGTTGATGTACCTCATGGAGCGCCATATGCATTCCGTTATGCGGGGGCCACTACTCAGCACCATATTGGGGACACTGGTTATTTTAGACACGCGATAGATCTGATGCAGGAGTTCACATGGAGACCGTACCTGGGCTATGAGGTATGGTCAGATGAGGACGAGCACTTGCCATATTGTAGACAGACACAGTATCTAGTGGGATGGACAGTCTCCCACATGCATATTATAGAGCGGCAGTTGCCAGATCGGGTACTGAGACAGTACGGAGAGGTACAAGATGTGCCTCGAGGGAGAGCAGAGTTTGCGCGGTCATCGCGAGAGGTCCTGCTGTGGGGGCCAGAGATTCCAGTTGCCACTACAGAGGTAGACATTGATGGATTACAGGCGCAGCCATGGGGATGGAGGGGTGGACCAGCAGATCCAGGGACGACCCCAGCTTATGATCAGTGGTGGGCATTGCACAGGCCGATTCCCTTGACAGATCCAGGGCAGCCAGCACCGGTAGAGCGGCGTGTTAGAGGTCCCAGAGGCAGACGCGGCAGAGGAGGTGGTCGAGGAGGTAGAGGAGGTTGAGGTGATGGTGGGGATGATGGCAGAGGTGGCCGATGCGGAGGCAGGAGAAGGAGGCGTGGTCGACGAGGACAAGGAGTAGCCTTGTCACCGATCCGAGAGGAGAGGGGAGGAGAGGAGGATGTGGCCATGCTAGATGTGGCTAGAGGTGGCGAGGAGGAGAAGCCAGCTGAGGCAGTTATCCTAGACATCCTTGACATCTCAGCAGAGGCAGAGGCAGGTGCCGAGGAGGTAGTTGCAGAGGAGGCCATTGGAGAGGAGGCAGTGGGAGAGGAGGTAGAGATTGATGCCCTTGGATTGCTAGGCGCCTACCAGGAGGATGATGATGGAGAGGATGATCATGAGAGAGAGATTAGGGATCAGATCCTGGAGGAGTTGGATGAGGAGGAGGATGGGAGAGACAGGGTCTGCCAGGATGATACAGAGGCAGAGGTGCCTGACACCGATGTTTTACGAGCCCAGGTTGCCTCCTTGGAAGAGCAGATGAGGGTGTTGATGGCAGAGAGAGATGCCTACAGGGTAGAGAGAGACAGAGCCTTGATGGAGAGAGATCAGGTTGTAGCCCGGCGGCAGGAGACTGAGCAGAGATTCACAGAGCTCAGGACATTATGTACAGGACCGTCAGCAGCATTTTCCAGAGAGTTGGTCAGAGCCGGCGAGAGGGAGAGATACTACCGAGACTTGTATGAGGCAGAGGTTCCCTTAGAGAGACGGGCTCCTAGCTTTTCAGTAGCATAGAGTAGTAGGTCTCAGACCAGGACCCACACACAGACAGTGAGCATAGAGGGAGTGGATCAGCCACGCAGAGCAGGGCCATATGACAGACCTCCCACAGCTCCGAGATCAGCAGGTTCCCAACATCAGTCTCCTACACACTCCCGACATGATGGCAGTGGCAGTTCAGGATAGAGATACAGTTTTGAGGTCCATTTGAGACATTGTATTTTGATCCGATAGCCTGCGGGCTTCCATGTATTTATGATACATTATGACATTGTGATGTGACACATATGAGCAATATGTATATATGATTTTGGCGGTGATTCTTATGATATGCATTGTCTATTTATTGATTATGCAGTCTTGATTTATACATGTGATGTTTATATGATATGCCTATGTGATGGATGGTTGTATGTACTTTATGTTGTTTATGCAACTAATGCGATAAATTTGATTCTATATGACATATGATTCTATATGATTATGAGATGCAATGTGATGTTATATGTATAATGACATGTGATGCTATACAAATGTAATATGATGTATGTATTTATAGGTTATTACTTATGATATGCAATGTTAAATGATGATTATTGTCTATTATGCCATGATAATCTAAATGTGACATATGCCTATATATATGTATGTTTCTAACATGTATGTTGATGCAGGATGATGTATACCATTTTGTGTCACAGGACTCTGTCATAATGCAAGAAAGAAGAATTGTTAATGCGGAATGGAAGATCGACAAAGAATGAAAAGACAGAAGATAAATGTTAGTGTTAGGAATCTTCGATATTTTACCGTATCACAAAAGGTATTGCACTTTATCATCATTGGGCGGGACTAATACAAATGGAGACAAACACTAGGATATGACATAAATCAAGGTGTGCAAGGTCATCCACTTGCTAAAAACAGACAGTCACAGACAAGGATTGTCACTAACTCATACTAAGGACACAAGTTGCCCCAGTCTTTTTGTCAGGACAAACCACAGACAGCAAACAAAAGAAAAGACAGGTCATGAGACGTCATTGCTCCTCTAAATCCTTCATGGGACATCCTTGAGGAAACTAGTAACATGACTCAAAATCAAATTTAAAAGACAATCGACAGACAGCAGTCAAAGAAAATAGAATTCTGATACGTCGTTGCTTCTCTAAATCCTTCATGGGACATCATTAAGAAAGCTAGTAACATGAATCCTAGTCATCAATTCAAGATAAATGATAAGATAAATAAGCCAATAAAGTCAAAAAGCCAATGAAAATATTTGCCAAAAACATGATTTGTTTGTTTGATTTGTTTGATTGATTGAGCCTGATTGCAGGAGATACACATACCGGATAAGACTGTGAGTCTAGTTTCAATGTTATGACTATCTATATAAGGCATGACAAAGCCTGGTTTCAGAAAGACATGTATCGTATAAGACGTTGAGTCAGATGCCATTGATGTGATAACCTGTGTAAGGCTATGTTTGATTGTTTGACCTTATCGATTATGCAGGAAGGACTCATCCTGAATAAGACATAGGTTGATTGTTTTGATAACGTCTGTTTCCAAGAAGGACACATCCTGTAGCAGACGGTTGGTTGATCTGTTTGAATTGTTTTGTTTGGAAAGTTGTTTGATTTGACTTAGAGACATTGCTGACTTGTTCACCAGATTGATGCATGACTTGATATGATATATAGACAATTGACTGTGTGTGACGACAAACCCTAAAGGACTGACCTAGTGTGGCCTTGGGGGCTCATCGTGTGATGTGCCTTGCCTACATTGTACACGCAGAGACCTCGTAGTTCGACTTGACGGTGACCGACAAGACTGACTACAAACAAAAGATGTGTGTGAAAGTGAATGTGACGAACCCTAATGGACTGACCTAGTGCGGCCTCAGGGGCTCATCGTGTGATGGCCTTGCCTACGTTGTACACGCAGAGGCCTCGTAGTTCGACACGACCAATGACCTTATCATATAGATAGATGGATTGACGCATGACTTTGTACAGACAAACCTAAACGGACTGACCTAATGCCTCGGGGGTACATCGGCAGATGGCCTTGCCTACGTCCAGTCGCAGAGGCAACGTAGTTCGACATGACGACAAAGACTGACAAGTGCGACTAACTCTAACTCTATTTTTGGATTTTTTGAAGTTTTTCAATGTTTTTGTGTTTTCTCAGGTCATTTTGCGATGTTTTTGGATTTTCATGGTTTTACGTCTTCAACATAGCCAATGTAAGAACCAATGTGACGCAGGTCAAGTGTCTGCCCCCAGTCGAGTATAAGACCAACTGACTATGAATAGAGTGAGATGGGGGATATGAAATGCTCTCGATGTCAATCGTTCCAAGCTATGGAAAAGACTACCACTTATTAGGACTGATATATACAAGTGATGGACATAAAAGGTAAAAGATATATACAGGATAGTGGACTATGTACACGAATGTGGGCTATGTACAGGGATAAGGGACTATGTATAATGAAGTGTGCTATGTACAGGGAAGTGGTGTATATACAAGATAGATTAGAATAATAGTAGACAAAGGAGCAGAGTTGAGTACACATAGCGCCTGTTTGCCAGGTTTTCACCATGGTACCTATCCAAAGCGCCACCAAAGTGGTTTTCACCATTGGACGATTGATTTGTCTTTACTATTTTCCATATTAACTAATTTTTTTGGTGTTACCAAGACGCCTGTTTGCCAAGTTTTCACCTTGATAACGATTTTATTTTTTTATTTTCTGATTTTTTTATTTTTTTTGCTAAATAAGACAAAGGCTCCCAGAAGCTATGCGTAGAACTTCTTCAGATGCATACTATTGATTGGTGAGGACAATGGTTTGCCTTCAGGAGTAGAGAGTTGATATGCTCCTGATCTAAAAGCTTCCGTAACAACATAAGGTCCCAACCAATTAGGTTCAAACTTTCCTGGTTTGTCTATTTCTGCTTGATTCTTTGGGTTCTCCATTAAAACCAGGTCACCAATGTCAAAATTTCTATTTAAGACCCTCCTGTTATAGCTACGACGAAGGCAATTCTGATATGCTTGAAGATGGTCCAGTGCCTTTTGTCTTCGCTCATCCAGGAATTCTAGTTCATGGAGTCTTGACACTCGATACTCTTCATCATCAATGTGGCCTTTCAGGGATACCCTTAGGGAAGGAATCTCGACCTCAATAGGAAAAATGGCTTTAGATCCAAAGATAAGTGAGTATGGGGTAGCACCAGTGGGAGTACGGATACTTGTACAATAAGCCCATAAGGCAGGGTTAAGCTGTAAATGCCAGTCACGACTAGCATCATTGACAGTCTTCTTGAGGATTCTAATGATGGTCTTGTTAGACGCCTCTGCTTGGCCATTACCTTGTGGGTAGTATGGAGTAGAGAAGTGATGTTGAATATGAAATTGATCACACAAGTGACAGACTTCTTGGTTCTTAAATGGATGGCCATTATCAGTGATTATGGACTAAGGGACACCATACCGACAAATGATATAGTTCAAGATGAATCTAGAAATCTATGTGCCAGTAATGTATGTCATAGGAATGGCTTCAATCCACTTCGTAAAGTACTCAGTGGCAGTGATAATGAACTTGTGTCCATTTGATGATGTAGGGTAGATTTTACCTATGAGGTTGAGTCCCCATTGGGCAAAGGGCCATGGTGATGTGATAGGACGGAGCTCCTGTGCTGGGGCATGTATCAAATCTCCATGAACTTGGCATTGGTGACATTTTGTTACAAAGACATATGAGTCTTTTTCCATAGTAGGCCAATAGTAACCCAGTCTCATAATATTTTTGGCTAAGGTAGGACCACTAGAATGGGAACCACATACCTCATGCACCCTAATGCCAGTTGCTTTCTGTGCTTCAGTAGTATCAAGACATCTCAACAGGGTATTATCTAAGGCACGCCTATATAAAGTGTCTTCGACGATGGTGTATTTGGCTGACTTGCGAAGGAATGTCCTATGTTGGTTATTGGATAGGCCAATGGGGATGACTTCGGCATGAAGGTAATCATAGATTTCTTTGTACCATGGGGAATCAGGACCAACAATGTCACACACCATTTCAGAATCTGGGATATCGTAGGTGGGGACCAAAAGCTGTTCGACCAAGAACTCAAACTTAGGCACGTTGTTAGGAATGTCAAGGAGTGAGGCAATTGTAGCCATAGCGTCTGCTGCTTTGTTTAAAACATGAGGTATCTGATGAAACTTGACTTTGTCAAAGTACTCTTTAAAACTATCAGCCATGCACTTGTACGGAGCAAGCTTTTCATCCTTAGTCTCATAATCATCATTTACCTGTCTTATTACTAGTTGAGAATCACCATATACCTGTAGGTTCTTGATTTTCCACTTGACTGCCATGCGTAAACCTATCACTAAAGCTTCATATTCCACCATGTTGTTAGTGCATGGAAATGCAATCCTGAATGATTTAGGGATGGAATCACCCTGTGGTGTGATAAACAATATCCCAGCCCCTGAACCATGATTTGTATGTGAGCCATCAAAGTACAGTTTCCATGTTATGTTTGTGTCAAAAGTGAATATGAACTCATCAGGAAAGTCTGCCACTAATGGGTGATCTGCCTATATTGGTGCGTCAGCTAATTGATCAACAATGACCTGTCCTTTAATAGCCTTTCTTTCTACATACTGGATATCATACTCACTAAGTATCATAACCCACTTAGCCAGACGTCCTGTTAATGCTGCCTTACTGAGAAGATATTTCAAAGGATCTATTTTAGCAATCAATATTGTTTGATGGTTTAGCATGTAGTGCCTCAGTTTTTGGGTAGCAAATACTACTGCAAGACAGGCACGTTCAATGTTACTATAGTTAAGCTCATAACCAACCAAAGTCCGACTGATATAATAGACTGCCTGTTCATGACCTTCATCGTCATTCTGTGCAAGCAATGCTCCAAGTGATGAATGGGTTGTCAGTGGATATATGAATCAATGGTCTTCCTTCAAATGTGGCATTAAGACGTGGTGTAAGTAACATTCTTAATCAATCAAAGCCTCTTCTACACTTAGCCGGCTCCATGGAAATGGTACTTTTCTCAAGAAGATGTTGAAAAGGATGTCTTGTCTTACTAGTTGCAATCTATAAACCTCTCCGATAGATCGCAATCTTCCTCAGAATGTCCTTTAGTTGATCGAGAGATTGTTATGGTGGCATGTCCGATTGCTTTCTAATCTTAGCTCTGATCCAATTTCCAATAATTGCCTTTGAAATGGCGGTAACCTAACAAATTTTCCTCGACTCTGACTCCAAACACACATTTCTTTGGGTTGAGTCTCACTTTATACATTTCCAGCCTCTAAAATATCTTGTCTAATACCTATAAATGTTCTGCCCTTGTCTTGGATTTTACAATGAGGTCATCGACATAATCCTCCATACAAGTGTGTACTAGATCATGAAAGATAGTAGTCATGGCACGTTGATAGGTTGCTCCTACATTTTGAGTCCTAAGGGCATAACATTCCAAAGAATAATGCCCCCAAGGACAAGTAAAAGCCATCTTATGTTGATCTTTAGTTGCAATTCTGATCTGGTTATATCCTGAAAATCCATCCATAAGGGACAACATCTCATATCGTGCTGTCATGTCAACTATCATGTCTATGTTAGGCAAAAGGAAGTCATCCTTAGGACAAGCCTTGTTGATATCTCTAAAATCAAGGTGATGCGATGCCCCCTATCGGGTTTGGTGGATCGTACAAGATTGGAAATCCAAATTGCATAGTCAATGGGTCTGATGAAACCAACGTCTAACAATTTCTTGAGTTCTACATTGACTAATAAAGCAATCTGTGGATGCATTTTTCTCAACTTCTGTTTCACTGGTTTGGCACCTGGTTGTAAAGGTAAATGGTGTAGAACAAGTTCAGGATCTAACCCTGGCATGTCCGCATATGACCAAGCAAAATTTATCTGTCTTTGTGCAAAGAAGTCGTGGAACTCAGGCTTTTCTTCTGTTTTCAATGACGCTGCAAAATAAACCAGTCGTGGATTCTCTTTTGTGCCTATGTTGACCTCTACAGTTTCTTCCATGAGCATAGGTGACTTTTCCTGTGTAATGGGAAGAATGTTCAAACCTCCATCCTTAGGCGCCTCAGAGAGGTTTTCACCTTTGGATGCGTCCTTTCTTTTTACTTTTTCATTGTCTAGAGGTGCCTTTCGGTTTTCACCTAGAGACTCATCCTTTTTATCTTGTTTATTCGTTTTCTCATTTTTGCGACTGGAGGGTTGAACAGATTCCCCAAAATATGCTTTATTGTCCAAGTCAACGGTAAAACCAGCTTTATGATCTCCATTAGGTATGCCTTCACGTAATCCTAGGAACTCAGCAATCACTTCGTCATTCTCAAAAGTATCTAAAACGGGTGTATCTTGTTGATCCCAATCAATGAGTTGGGGATAAACTAAGGGCATGTCATCGTCAGAGTTATCAAAATCTAATGGGGTCAAGGTAAGGATTGAATTATTCATGTGATCACAAAAGTCTTGTACCAAGTCCTTTTTGCTCTTGGGTTTGGGTCTAGGTGGATGAATAGGTGGGCCTAATGCCAAGGTTTGACAATCAGAGAGAAGTGGCTCAGGTTGCCAAGAGGTAGGATCAAGCGATTCCCAATAGTAGTGTTTAAACCACTCCTCTTTTGTCATTTTTTTTGGTGGACAGGAATTTAAAGGGTTTGGTGAGGAACTTAACAGCAAGTCAAGTTCTCCAAATAACTTGTCAAGGTCCATGGAAGAAGTAGAGGATAAGGAATCCCACTCATAATCATTAGAGTCAGGTGAGTTAGAATGATTTTGGTCTATTGGTTCGTGAGATGTCTTAATGTCTTATGAAGCACGTACTTCCTCAAGTAAGGGTAATGGAGTACTAGGAACGCCAATCTGAATCGGTTGAAACCCTAGCCCTACTCCTTTTGGCCACTGAGAAACAAATATTGGTTCAATTCTGCCATCTTGGTTTAAGCCTAAACCACTTTGTCCATCATATCCTTTGCTTTGCATGATTTTAAAACCCTTTCCATATAGTCTTGTAGGAATATGAGCAAGTAAAAGGGGTTCTTGATTATCTTCCTTATACAGCCAGGAAGTAACATCTTCTGTATCTACAGACTCTTTGCTTAATTCACCCCATTTAGTGAAAGTTGTTGTGGGGGGAACATGTATAGTGATTATAGACTGTCCCCTACCTGTTGTAGGCAAACCATATGACTTAGGAGGGACCAAGTGGCTAACACAATAGGAAGTCTTCATATAATACTCTCCACAACCCTTGTCTTGGATCTCAACCCTAGGAGTAGTGGGAAGTGAAGGTGCAACAGATTTTTGAGTGAGTGTAGACGGGTCAACATAAGAAGATGGATTAGACGATGAGGCCTCTTGGTTGACTGGCACTTGGCGTTGAGGGATCTCCTTTAGGTTAGTGCAATACTGAAAAGGATCGGGATCACCATCGATAGTTATTTCGGTGCCATTGTAAGGGAATTTAAGGCACTGATGATATGTGGAAGGGACTGCCTTCATGGCATGAATCCATGGTCTACCTAGCAAAAGGTTATATGGGAGGGTGAGATCCAAGACCTGGAACTTTGTCTTCATTACCACAGGACCAATTCTGATAGGAAGTGTTACCACCCCCTTTGATTTTCTTTCTTCATCATCATAAGCCTTAATGACAATACTCTTGGTGATGTCTACGCATGCTTCTGAAATACCTAATGCCTTAATTAGTTTTAAAGTGCATAGATTTAACCCTGCTCCTCCGTCTACCAAAACTCGTCTAACTTTGGTGTCATCAACAAGGACTTCTAGATGTAAAGGGTCATTGTGGTTCATCTTATCTGTGGCATAGTCTTGTTCAGAAAACATGGCATGATGATTATTGGTCAAGTAGCCCACCATCTCCTGGAAACGATTGACATCAAGGTCATTAGGGACCGTGGTGTTCTGTAAAGCCTTATCAAGGATAGACCGATGCTCGGGGGAGATACGCAACAATTCCAGGATTGAAATTTGGGCTGGGGTCTTCCCCAACTGGTCAAGTAGGTTATATTGTAACTTGGAAGGTTGTGATGTTTGCTGCGATGGAGGGCTTTGGATAACAAACTTAGTACGATGAGTATTGACCGCACATTCTGGATTAGCATTGATAGTAATGGTATTGATGTTGTCATCGGCGGTGCGAAGGCAATGAATGATTTTGCCACTATCATAGTCATGTTTTATATTTGCATAATTTGCTGACATATTGGTCTTAGTACTCGAACTGGGGACAATCCCTTTCCCATGGTCATGTAGTGGGTCTGAAAAGACTTGATGATCAGTGTTCGATGTCTTTTGTTTTTGTCCACTAACTTCAATGATTCTCTTGTCAACAAGATCCTGTATGATGTTCTTCAGTTGTCGACAGTTTTGTAGGTTATGCCCCTTTGTCCTATGATAATCACAGAAGGCATTGTCATCCCACCAAGTTGGTTTAAACTGTCCTAGATCGTATTGTCTTGGTTCCTGCAGTTGTATGAGGTTGTGTTGTAACAGTTGTTTGAACACCGACTCAATGGGTTCCCCTAAGGGAGTGAACTCACGTTTCTGGAATCTCCTTGGTGGTGGACGTTGAGTGTTTTGGACCACGTTGGGAGGTTGATTGATAGCATTAAGCATGTTGGCAAAGTTATGAGGCCCTTTTAATGTGAGGAGGGGTCCTGCTTGTAATGTTTTAGCATCAACCACCCCATCATTGGTGACATTTTTGTTGCGAGACCAGAATCTATTTCTGTCGGTGGGGGTGTTTTGTACGACCGTGTTTCGATTGGGTGTTGTCATCTTGAGTTCACCCTTTTCAATGAGATCCTTCTCTATTATCACCCCCTTTTCCACTAGTTCCGAAAAAGATATGCAGCAATGTACCCTTAAGTTACTCCTGAGTTTTGGATGAAGGTTTTCTTGAAACATTGTAACCTTTTGTTTTTCAGGTATCTCGACAGGACATCTACTAGCAATAGTTCTCCATCTCTGGAAGAAAGTAATGAATGTTTCACCTTCGTCTTGTGTTGTGTGGCACAAGGTTGCTATATTTATCTCATGGTCAATGTGGAAGGAGAATTGCTCCACAAATTTCTCGACTAGCTCTCCCCATGATCTAATGCCAGAATCTAGACCCGAAAACCATTCTAGTGCAACCCCTACAAGACTTCGTGGAAATAGCCTCATAAGGTACGTGGGGTCGTAAGCGACATCAATGCATATGGTAGAAAATTCCCTGATATGTTCTACTGGATTGCGTTTGCCATTGTACTTAGGAAGATTTGGTATGACATATCCATGAGGGAAAGGTGTCATGTACAATGATCTATCAAAAGGGAATGGGCATATGTCCTTTGGTGAAAATGATTTCTTAGTTGACACTGACATGTTATCCATTTGCGTTTGTAATGCCTGCATTTGTGTTTGTAGGACGTCAACTTGAGTCAAAGATGTGCTAGAAGGATTATGCGGATCCATATATGTATTCTGAAATCCAAAGTCTCGTGATGGGTTTTGATTGAACGTTGGCATCTGAGGTGGATTTGGATTCAGAATGTTGGTAAATGTATTCTGGTTTGGAATCGGCATAGATTGATGTTGTCCTGGATTCTGTGTAAATGGATTCTGAGTACCACTCTGTACAAAGGGATTCTGATTCGGAACCGATGTGAAATAGTTTTGGCCTGGAATCTGGGTAGACAGATTCTGACTACCAATCTGTGAAAAGGGGTTCTGATTCGGAACCGATGTAAATTGATTTTGACTGCTAGTCTGGAAAGGTGGATTTTGATTGCCATATTGGAAGGAGGGAATGCCCCCTGTTTGTGTAATCCTTGGTATAGTACTAGTGACCTGAGCACTAGGTATGGCCATCGACTGTGGCAAGGTACCCATAATGCTAGCAGTAGGTGTGGTTGTTGATTGCGCACTTGTGACACCGACATAAGATGTATGGGCTGATGTTTTAGGTCTTTTACTCCCACTAAGAGGACCGAAGGGGGTAGATGATGAAGCCCCTGTAGTGAAACTAAATCCCGATGTCATGGTAGGTGTACCAAATGGGGATGTATGGACTGTCGTACTCTGTGTAGACGTGCTAGATGGCATAGTCGTGCTGACTTGAGGTATAGTAGTACTAGCAGTCGTGGTATTTGTCCCTTGTGTAGGTTGAGTTTGTAAGGTACTAATGTCAAATCCTGGAGGTAAGGTAGCACCTTCAGCTAGCAATTTTCCTAAGAACCGTTGAGATCATTTGCTAGGTACTCATCTACAAAAGAGGCAAACTCAGGGTCCTGTGCGGCAGCCTCTATGTCTTCTGTTGTAACATGTCCTTGTGTGTTTCTAGTGGTAAATTTGTCTAATAGAGTCTTATGAGGTCTTGAAGAAAATGGGTTGATGAACTCGCTTGGGTTCGACATGTTTTCTCTCTCTCTTCTCTTAGACCTAGTTTCAACCATGTAAGACAAGCTCAATATGCGGGAAATGCAAAACTATATATAGAAACTGTATGACTCTATTCTATGTTTTTGGGGTTTTCTTATGCAAAATAAGGGATGTCCTATGATGATACTAGTCTAGACTCTAAAAGTGCAAGAAGTCTAAGTGAGACCCCAAAATGATCAATTCTATAAACCCAAGGTGAAGGGACCAACTACCTAAAGTCAAACCAAAGTGTCAATTTAGATAAGTCAAGGAACCAATGTAGGACAAAGATCAAAGACACGTTGAGTTTCCTAACTAGACTGATGAGCTAGGACAACTCTCTGTAGGACAAAGTATATGATGATAAGACTAGGTTCAATGACAGATTTCGTTGACACTATGACCTTTGTAGAGTATAGATGGTGGACTACTCCTAAAGTTTGTAAAAGTGACCTCTCTAAAAGTCTAATGCAAAGTAATATGATCCCTAAGATGAAGGTGAACTCTAACTGAAGACAACTATGGTAATGACTAAATGAACCTAAAGGATGCAAAATTGAGCAAATCGTTTCAGGTTTTTGTTTTCGAAGACTATTTGTATGAAAACCACTGAAACTGGTATGACCCTGCTAACTGGACAGTGACAGTGAATTTTGGTTTTTCTGGTAATCAGACAGATGCGTTTTAAATTTAACAGTTGTTGTTCAAAATGACAGATGCGAGTCAAAATTACCAGATGCGACTCAGAATATAACGCATGCAGTGTTTCTAAAACAAATGCGAGTCAAACTTACAGATGCGACTCAGAAATTATAGATAGGGCTCAAAACAACCAGATGCGGCCTATATAAATCAGATGCGAGCCAAACTGACAGATGCGACCCAAAAATTACAGATGCGACTCAAAAATTACAGATGCGACTCAAAATTAATAGATGCGACTCTAAAAATCAGATGCGTGTTTCTGGTGAACAATTGCGACTCTCTGTGAATTTTTAGTGACATGAAATTTAAACTGACCCAGTTTTCTATGATCAAATTCTAACAATCAAAGACAATCGTAAGACAAAGTGTTTTCAGTTTCAATTTTGGACTCAAAGAATGTTTAAAGTGATAACAGACAAGCACATCCTTATAGGCCAAAGGCCTAGGGTTTTTATACTTGGTATAGATAGCCCACCAGTTATACCCCGGATTGGTGATGAACACCTTTCCTTCTCGAGAGTGGATAGCTTAGGAATTTGGTGGCATTGGCTCCCCTCCACGGCTCATTAACGTCTTTCGAGCACACCAATTCTGAATTCATTGGGTAATGACATCCCAAGAACCGCTATCTCTACTCAAGGGGATCAGTAGTGAGTAATCTTCAGGCATGATACTGTACCCTGCACTAATACCAAGCAACGACCACAAATAGGTTGGTCTCTACAACAAAGGGTATTTAATTCGGGCATTCCGTTCGTGGGGTGTGATCCATACAACGCGAGTCTCCTTTCAGATCCATCTCATTGGAACCACACTCGTGATTCTTGGGGGTTCTCTAAGAACCCACTTTGTATACCTACCGGAAGTCCTCGGGTCTCGGTGTCGCACTGAAGTTGTTCGGGGTGAGTACTTTTTCCCACCGTAATGTGCCCAAGTTCTAGAGTTGGTAACCATCTCTTACACTCCGTGATCGCACTCCATGCGCTAAGGAGAGGATACTTCGATATACCAAATCGTAAGGGTGACCAAACTTGTGCTTTCACAACAAACACAGTAGACACTTGTTAATTTTAACCAAATGAAAGATTTGCTACGCTACCAAACAATCTGTTTCAAAATTTAACTAGGGTCTTCGACAAGCTTCCTGCAGAAGATATCATTAGTAATTTTCAATTTTGTCTTCGCCAATTGTCCTGCAAAAGCTTGTTAACTCCAAATGGCCACACGCTGAAAATCAAATATCGCGAATAATAAAAATCAAATTGAGAATTCCAAGATTGCCGAAAGCGTAAATAAAATTTACCAAATAATTCGCGCTGCTTTGTTACCAAATGATGCATCGCTTTTAGTTGCGTTCGATATCACTTCATGCATTCAAGAATTGCTAGATGCTGTTTCTCCGCCGATGCAGTTCATAAACCCACTACGTTCAAAAACTTCACATGCGTTCGGTAAAAATCAATTGCAAAGGGTGTAAAACTCACATGCATTCCTGAAATAATTGGCGGTGCGTGAACTTCACATGCTGCTCCACGAAAAATCCGGCAGAAAATAAAATTAAAATATTTCTCCACGGATTCGCTAAGATGGTGTCTTCTACATCGAAGCCCACTAAAATGTAACGCCTCGAAATGAAAACAAGCTCTTTTGCACAATAGACAACAAGGAAGATTAGATCGTTAGAAGCACACATGCATACAATACTAAAATCTAACATGCAAATTCATACGTTAAGCAACAAAGAACATGGGAAAGTAAAAACGTAATTAAAACTAGAACAATCTCACCAATTTTCAAACGTATTTCCATGAATTATCTCGATTGCCCTTCTCCATTTCTCTTGTATGGTATAATTGCCCTCATATTTTCAAGTAATTCGTGCAAGTATAGCCTAAGATAGTGATTAGCAAAATATCGAAGATTCAAGACAAAAGTGCTCTCAAAAGTTATCAAATTCGTGAGAGAGATTGGAATGAAGAATGACAAATCAATTTATAGAAAATTGATTATTCGAACGACAGGCCAAGATTGAAAGATTAACGGACGGTTGAGATTGACCGATTAGACATGCAATTAGATAACTGACAGTGATGACATGAGTGATTCGAATTAGAAATAGAATTAAAGATTAAATAAATAATTTAATCTTCAGTTCGGCATTCGAAAACATAAGAAATATCTTTGCATGACAAAGATAAAGATTGATTATAATGACTGCCTCAATGCACGACAACACGCACTAATTAAATAAGAATATTTAATTAATCGGCATGTACACCTAAATTGAGTTAGAAGGACGACATACGATTAGACGAGAGACATTCTATAACGCCACCGCATAATCGTTCTAGAATAGTTAACCAAACAATTAAAATAGATGCCTAGCTGAGTAAAGTGAATACTTAGATAACCTCACATAATTATCTAAAAATATAGAAGAATGTAAGTTAAAATAGAATTCAATGAATTCAAATAACTCATTTAATTCAAGAGACAATATTCGAAGGATAATTAAATAAATAATATTTATTTAACTAAGTGATGAAAGGACTCAAAATGAATAATTAAATAAATTTAGAATTTATTTAATTATAGTTGGAATATGATAAAGAATAAATTAAATAATGATTTATTTAATTTAACCGGAAGAATAAGGTTAATTAGTAACATAATTAAATAACAAGCGTTTATTTAATTAATAGAAGAAATAAAGAAAAGTGAATTAATTAAATAATTGAAATTATTTAATTAATAGAAGAATTAATAAAAGATGAATTAATTAAATAATTGACATTATTTAATCATGACCATGAAGAATAAGAATTATGAAGAATATAGAAGTCGCAGGCTAATAACCAGATTTCGGTGTCTACAGTACATAATTATGGTTATTATTTCTATGGCTGGATCTTTCTCAATGGTCTTGCATCATCTAACACATTTTGAACCGTTGTTAACATAAGTTAGTCGATTAGGTTCATATAGGGAATGCCTTCAACGTAATAAATAAATACTTCTCTCTACAATTTACTTACAGTAGATAATTAAAAAATAGCAACAACAGCCTAAAATATGATGAGTTGATTCATAATTTGAAATTGTTGAAATTACATGTGAAAATTAAATAAATTAAATGTGATGTATAATTTGAAGTTAAATGTTTGAAATTGATTTGTTAAATTCTTAAAATTTTAGGGCTTGCTTTGGAGTCTCAAATTTTGTAAAATAATTATTTTCTCTCAAGTTCACCTACGCGAGTGTGGATATGAATTAACGTATGAACCTAAATTGTAATTGACAAAAGATGAATTGTTATAATTCACTTGCCTTGTTTTTTAATGGTATATGACGAATTCACCGCCAACAATTCACCAATATAAAATTCACTGCCAACAATTCACCATAGGAAAATTCATCGCCATGACAAATTCACTGCCAAGTAAAATTCACCGCCAGCAATTCACTGTGGTGGAAAATTAACCACATTAATATTTTTTAATATAATGCAAATGAAAATTAAAAAAATAAAGTTTTTGAAATATATATTAAAAATATTAATGTGATTAATTTTCTGTTGCAGTGAATTGTTGGCGGTGAATTTTCTGTTGGTGAATTGTTGGCAATGAATTTTCCTAGAGCCATTTTTAATATATAGATTGTTGCAAAAACTAGTAGTATTTAAGAACACCTTTAAAAAATTGTTAAATCATGAAGGTCATGTTCTCCTCAATTAAACCCCTAGATAGAATAATTCAATGGTGGTAGACCAAGATCAAGGCCAACAAGCAAACATGTAATGGATCTAGGATGGTGTGTGCTAATATAATTCTCTAAGAATGCTTTATATTCTTATCATTCTCCTTGTAAATTAAACTCTAGATGTGCTCTTTGATAACTGCTAGATGATTTTAAAAGGAATGAATGAATATATTTAAATACAACAATATAGCACTCAAATCAACACAAATGTGTATTAGATTGGCTCATAACAACTAGTGAAAAGGTTGGTGAGGTGTAAATTTGAAGTTGAGATCCATGACTGCAAAAGTTAACTCAGTCAAGTCAACATCCATAAATCTATTTTAAGGTGATGAATGGGGGATCTCGGGATTAAAAATAATTTTTTGATAATCCATGATAATGGGATTAGGGTATGGTGATGTTATGAGCCAAATTCATGCAAAAAAATGTCCTATTATACAATTATTGTATTTAGGACACTCTAATCAAAGTGGGCCTAAAAGATCAAGCAAAAGGCATGAGTATGCAATTTTCAACATTACATTTTATACCACTTTGATGTGAATGGGAACTACTAGGAAAATGTATGCCAAATTAAAATAAGTAGTCAACATGTAAATAGATATTTTTTACACTCAAAGGATACTAATAAATTATTCTTGAATTATACTCATAGTGAGTCCTCCATTGGAAACCCTATGAAATACAAAATGAATGCAATGAGTAGCATCTATCACACATTTAAATAAGAACTAACTACAACCTACTTTGAAAAAGAGATATTCCCTTAATAGTAAAATTAAATAGAAGAAAAGGTAAGAGATTTCTCCTTAAATGGATAGTGATAAAAGCTCCAACTAAGTTGAAGTGTAAAATACTTTGATCAAGTAGATGAGATGGTAAAGTTCCCCTTGAAATGAGAAAGAGTATTTTCCTATCAATACAAAATATAACTCACAAGAAGGAATGCTAGTGACATATATTCCCCCTCTAGTTTTTTGCATACAAAGGATGGAAGGTGTTGGAGTGTTCTAATTTTTTTCCGTATAATATCCTTAGGGTTTTATTCATTTTAGTTCATAATGCTTTTTTATTTTTATGAATTGAGCCTTTGCCCCTTTTCACTTTGGTCTTATGGGTGTTGTTGTCATATTCCTCTAGTTTAATGTTTACTATTTTCCTCAATATATTAATTAATTTTACAGCTTGATCCCCTTGAATGATATACTCCCACTAGCCCCGTGTATTGACTAACTAATATTTGCATGTGTTTACACTATTCCTTATATTACCTAGTTGTGGTCACATTGTAATTTTGAGCACCCACTAGCATCTCATATGTCAATTTCCTATTACATCACAAGGGTCCTTTACATCATGAATTTGAGCAAAGCCTTTTTGCCACAATAATGAGTTAGTGATATCATGCCATGTGTTCTTGAGTAAGAAGTTGTATTTTTTAGTGTAAATAGTGTCTTTACATATCTATTTAGGATATCACCTTTCTAGGATTGACCTATTCACACTTAGCTTAAGTTTACTTAGGTTATTGCATTTTTTGTCTCACTTTCATATGGTTGAGACATGTGTCCTTATCATTTGAGACACCTATTGCATGCACACTTTACACTTGCTCATAGACTTGTCAAGTGAGCTCACAAGTGTTGCACCTTTGGAGGGGTAGTCAAAGTTTCACTCATACCTTCTCACCTCCTCATCCTTTCCTATACAAACAAGGTTCATCATGTTGCATTCTACACAATCATTTTTTATATGATAGATATCCTATTGTGCTCATATTTTGTTCACTAATGAAAGTTTGTTTCATGATTCATATCTTGGCATTCTCCAGAGCCATGAGAGCATGTTCCTTCTCACATCAAAGTGACTCCCACACATAACCATATCATTAGAGCATCATGGATCCAAATGGACACTACCATTGTGTTCAGAAGGCTTGGAAAATGAAAAAAATACCTTTTATTTCGTTAATTTTGATCATTTTTATTTTTTTGTAATTTTGTAATTTCTTGTACTTATATCATACTGTACAAATCTATACAGTGTGGAAAAGTTGAAAAAAACAAAAAAAAATAGCAAAGGACCAAAATTGCCCTTTGTCCATTTTTCTTAAATTTTATTTTTACAATTTTTTTCCATTTCGGCCTATTTGCAAGAAATTTGTGGCCTTCATCGGCCTATTTATAGGTTATTTGGAGGGTTCTCTATGGTGATAATTTTTTAAAATCGAATCAACATTTTATGTTGGTCGTGTTGAAGCTTTTTAGGGTCTTTGTGACATTCATTGAGGCATTAAAATCTATATTTTGGGTATTGCAAGCCAACAGATCAAGAGAGACTTGGCAACCCTCATTTGGGGCGTTTGTCCCTCTCTATCGAGGCCCTGCATTCCACTTGGCCTCTTCTTTTGGCCCTTTTTTGGTGTTCAAGGGCACACGACCCCTTCTTTGCTCTACAAGAGACAAGCCACCATTTTTGTAGCGATCTCTATCCCTCACACCTTGGACAAATCCTTTGTGGCTTATAATCCCTACATGTACTTGCTCATGGGTTTGAAACCCATCCAAGCATTCAACTGATCACAATTTTTAATCCTACAAATTGTGAGATATTTAATGGGAAGGTCGCATATTATGACATGATGTAAGGGTTTTACGAGGGCAATAGAGATGTGTTTATTGGCCAGATGAAAGAGGATTAGAGAGCATGTTTTAGGTGTCTACCTCCACACGACATTTTTTTCCTCACAAGTTATAGCTCTCTCCAAGCAAGGCGTGCCACATTTACATGACTTGGTCAACCTCTCTTCATAAACTTTTCCACTTGGAAAAATCAATGGCGATTAAATTAGCAGTTAATGTTTGTATTAATAATGAATGTTAATAGTACTTGATAGCATTGTATACTAGCCACTAGTGATTAGTCTTAAACCACCAAGTCATCTCAAGTGTTTGTAAAGGGAGTAGTTTTATTTTTTGTATAACTTACAAATAGGGAGTCAGATTTTCAAGCATGACTAGTCGATGGAAAGCTCTTTCTATGACAAACACTTTAGTGTCGACATGATTTAGAAATTGTGCTGTTTATTAGAATTTTTTCACCTCTAAAGTCATTATTTTGAGCAAATTTCAACGAGGCATAACTTTCACCCCGGCTATTGAAATTTCACAAACTACTTTTTACACATATAAGAATCACAAAGAATTCATATTTTCTTGTAATTTTAAGATTTGGATTTCCCATTTTTCAAGAATTTATAAAAATCATTGTGCATTATAAATAGTCAATTTGGCATCCAATCTTCTCACAAGTTTGCAATTTGTGTGCACATCGTTCTAGGGGGCTACAATCAACACTAATCATTCTTGGGGGGATCTCCGAATTAAGGGGGGAAATCTAGGTATTTTTTTATTTTGATTTTGTTGGTTTATGTGATCATGTCTCTCACACTAAATCCCTCCCAACGTAATTGCCTAGAAATGGGGGAGCAAAAAGGGGTCTAAAGTGGTCTAAAGTAGTCAATGTTCCATAAAAAAAATATCGAGGGGATCAAAATTTTAACTCAAAAATTCAAAGAGCTAAGAGCTAAGAGAAAAGAAAATAACTGAAGTGATCCCCGAGGAGACTAGAAAGAAAGAAAAAAATAGTAAGGAAAAATATAAGAAGTTGATGCAAACCAAGATTAAGGGGCCCAACTCTAGGACTTGTAGGAGCAAGAAGAAATCATTTGAGGAGAAGAAAGAGTTGTTGAACCTTGCTAATCTTCATCATAACATCTATAATTAGGAATTGGAAGTGTCAAACACTCTAAAGAATATGAAGTAGAAGTTTTTATTTATTATTTTTTTGCTTTTAGTTTGTTGTTGGTTGGTTGTTGTTTGGCTATGCTTTATCTTGTAGCAATATTTTGTTTGTAGGGTTTTGGGTCCCTCCAAAACTTGTTTTTCTTGTTAATAAAAAAACATCATAAAATCATGTATTATAGCATCAGATGGATAGGTAACAGTAGGGCACTGCTTGACTCGAAGAATTCTAGTTGATATCTCGAAAAAAGAGCTTTGTTCTTATGCGTGCCTCCTACACACCAACCACATACCGCCTACCCACCCACCGGAAGGAAGAATGGCCCTACCCACCAAGGGAAGGATGACCCCACCCACCGACCATGGGTAACCCCACCACCCATTAACAAATTCTCTTTCCCTTGTTTTAAATTGGTGTAGTAAACATGGAAGATATGAGTGAAGCAAGACACATGAGTGTTAGAGTAAATGTTTAAATTTAATCATGTTAATTAAATTACCTTTATCTCCTTAACATTTCACCTTAGTTTGCATAATAAGACATTTAATAATTATATTAATTATTAAATGTGTTATCCTTTTAGGGTTTTGTTGATCTCCTTTCTTAAGGATTGATCTTTTATGTAATTATGCTAATTTAGTTGTTGAGAATATAGTTTTTTCAATTTCACAGAGCAAAATATCTCTTTCTCTCTTTCTCCATTTTTTCTTCCCTGTGATAAGTATTCTTGCATGCAGGTGTTCTTGGACTCTAAAGTTGGGTTTGAAAACTTCTACATGGTATCAGAGCACAGACCTGCTGCAGCCTGTTCCTGATTTTGAAGAATTTGGAGTTGAAAGGGGTAGATCTGGCTTTCACAGGTTTATAGAGGTTTTTTATGTGGATTTGGCTTACTCTGATTTTTGGGTGCATCTTGGGCCCAAACTGACCTCACGGTTGGACTCAGAGTGGCCAAAAACCCATATTTACATATATGGCATGCCCTATTTGAGCACAATTGCACCAAAAGGCAAATTTTTTTGGCCCCAAGGCCATACAGCCTTAAGGCACGATTTACGAGGTGAAAAATTGAAAAAAATAAAAAATAAAAAATAAAAAAATTTCAATTTTTTGCATTTTTTTAACCGCTGCCAGTTAAAAAGGCGAGCGCTGTCGGCCAGCAGCCAAGCGGCCACCAGCAGAGGCGGCGGCCACCGAGCTCAGCCAGTGGGCCGCCCAGCCGCCGTCGGCTCTCCGCCCGGCGACCACTCACCGAGCTCCGCCGACGAGCCACCACCGCCCAGCCAGAGTGCCGCCTCCGTGCAGCCAGAGCACCGCCTGTGCGCCGCCCTCCACTAGTTTGCCACCCGTTCCCAGCCCTTGGTCGCCCAGCGGACCAGGGGTCTATTTTTTTAGACCCTGAGGGCTATGGAGGTCCTAGTTATGCTTTTTCGGAGCAGTTTTGGTAAATCGGGTATAAAATGGATGTTTTAGCTCCGTTTTTCGAACAAAAATATGTGTCGGAAAGCTAACTCCGAGCCTGATCTGATGGTGAAAGATTGTTTTTAAAATTTTCTAGTTTGGTTGCTGTTTTTCGCAGTCAAAGTCAGATGAAGCTTTTCGCACTCCCGGAGCCATAACTTTTGCATACAGACTCCGTTTTTCGAAAATGAGTAGGTGTCGGAAAGCTCTTCTCATGCTCTTTCCAGAATAGTAACTTATTTTCATTAGAAATTTACCAGGTACACAAAATTTTGTATGAAGCATTTTTTTTCTTTTTCAAGCTTTTCAGCTTTAAAAATTGTACTGGGGTTTGGGTTCTCGTATTGTGGGGGGGTGTTTTTTCTTGCTTTATGTATTTTCCATCAGAAAACTAGAACACCAAAACTCTCAAAAATAATTAAACCCTTCTGCATCTTCTGTCTATTCTGAAAGATCACATAATAATAAAAAAAACAAGCAAGCATAGGTGCAGGGTTTAATGGCAGACTCTTCTTCGGTTGAGCGTCTTTCCCCACACAATTATCATACCTGGAAGGCACAGATGACAAGACTTCTCATGTCCAAAGGTTTATGGTCATGTTTGGATGATGTTCAACCTTAGTTGCAACGTCAATTTGAGATCTTTCAGCACAGGAACAGAATGGATGAGGCCATGGGGTTGTTATCCTTGCATGTTTCAGACAGTCTTCTCTTTCATCTCGAGGGTTGTGCAACTCCTCGAGCTATGTGGTTGAAGTTTGAAACACTTTTTGGCACCATTGATAAGTTTTGAGCACTTCAAATTGAGGCAGAATTGACCACTTTGGTACCTGATTCCTTTCCTTCTATTGAGGATTTCTTGATGAAATTCAAATCTCTCAGATCTTCATTACAGGGTTGTGGTAAAAACAAAACAGATACAAAGTGCATTTACCTGATTCTATCTAAGCTTCGAGGATCCTTCCAAATTTTCTCTTCTACCTTCTATTCCACCATGGATGCTTTGGGTCCACATTTTACCATGCCTTCTCTTGAGGTATTCTGTGATCGATTGACACGAGAGCAAGCCAAGCTCACACATTTGGATACTCTTCCTGGATCAAAGAATAAAGCATTGGTTGCTCAGCCATCCCAAGGGAAATAGAAGCAGAAACAAAAGCCGAAGACAGATTCAGTTGGCAGTGAGAGTTCCTCCAAGCCACCACCTAAAACAAATTCAAAACCACAATCCAATCCTAAACAGGGTAAATCTTCTAAGTCTGGTGAGTCTTCCTCCAAGACTAAGAAGAATCCAAGTGATCCTTGTAGTTTTTGTGGCAAGGAAGGATATTCCGTTTCCAGGTGTTGGAAATGATTAGAGGCTTTAGAGGAAGCCATGCAACAGCATCATATTTCCTCACCTCAGCCTCCTTCTCCATCCACGGGGAAAGGTCATGCTCTTTCTGCACGAGCCTCATCTTTAGGATCCACATGGATTATTGACTCTGGTGCTTCACACCATATCTCACACTCATAGGATTTAGTCACTGCACTTGCTCATAGTGCTACTTCATAGATTGCAGTTGGTGACTCAGCACAACTTTCAGTTCAGGGTTTAGGTACTGTTTCATTGGATGGTGGTTGTCTATAGGATGTGCTTTTGGTTCCTAACATTTCGACAAACCTTCTATCTGTTTATCAGATTTTCCACTTTGGCTCTAGTAAGACAATTGAGTTCTCACCACATGATGTGGTTATTCGAGACCTTCATGATCCTGACTTGGTTGTGGTTACTAGGAGTGTGGATTCTGCATCACACTTATATAGATTTGATGGCTTTAAGAGTTCAAAAACTGTTGGTTCCTCTCTTATAGCACATGCAGATTCAGTGAGCAGGCTTTGGCATGAGCATTTTGGCCATGTCAATTACAGATATTTACAGTAGATGAGTACTTAGGCACTTGTGATTAGGCTCCCACAGATTTCTTGTACTGATGGTGTATGTCGAGGTTGTGTTCTTGGAAAACATCATCGAGATCCTTTTCCTAAGGGTCGAGCCACTCGTGCTAGGGCACCCCTAGAGTTGGTACACAATGATCTTATGTTCTTTCTGACTCCTTCCTTTTCAGGGGCCCGCTATGTGCTCACTTTTATTGATGACTTCTCCAGACGTACATGGGTGTACTTTCTTAAGTACAAGTCTGATGTCTTTGACTCATTTAGGATTTTTAAGACATTTGTGGAGAAGCAATCTGGACTTTCTATCAAGAGGATAAACACAGATAATGGGGGGAATATGTTAATCAGGATTTTATAGATTTTTGTATTGAGCATGGTTTACAACATCGGTTTATAGTCCCTTACACCCCTCAGTAGAATGGTGTCACTGAGAGAAAGAACAAAACCTTACAGGAGATGGAAAATTGTATGATACAGTCTCGAGCTATGAGTTCTTCCTTCTAGGCTGAGGCAGTCAATTGTGCCAATTATATTCAGAATCAGATGCCTCATAAGGCATTGCAACATATGACTCATGAGGAGGCTTGGACCCATGTCAAGCCTGATGTTTCTACATTTTGAGTTTTTGGTAGTGAGGCTTGGGCATTTATTCCTGGTGCTCAGAGGAAAGCCATGGAGAGGAAGAGCCGACCACTCATATTTGTTGGCTACTGTGAGGATGTTAAGGCGTACAGGTTGTTTGATCCTGATTCTAGAGAGGTCTTGTTTCGGTGGGATGTCCAGTTTGATGAGCGCTATCCTTAGATGGATTCTCCATCACCAGCTTCTCCCTCATTGCCTACTCCTCCCTCTTCATCTCTTGAGAATTACTTATCTCTTGAGGATGATGTAGATGATGATCCACCATCTCCACCACCACCAGTTGCTCCGTCTTTGCCAAGGTGGGCCTGTGTCACTGTTGATGTAGCTAGTTCTTTGGTAGGTGATCCTTCAGATACTCGTCGTACTCGTGCTCAGACATCTGGTTCTAGTCTTTTGAGTCATGCCATTTTGGATGATCCTCAAAAGTTTTTAGAGGTGACAGGTCACCTTGAGTGGGATAAGGCTATGGATGAGGAGTATTCTTCTTTGATGAAGAATCATACTTGGGATCTTTGTCCTCTTCCTAAGGGAAGAAAGTTGGTTTGGTGCAAGTGGTTGTACCGTACCAAGTATGTTGCAGATGGTTCTATTGATAAGTATAAGGCACATCTTGTTGCGAAGGGTTTTTCTCAGGTGGAGGGTATTGATTACTCCAAGACCTTTTCCCCTGTCGCTAAGATGAATTCTATTCAATTTGTACTTTCACTTGCAGCTTCACAGGGATGGTCAGTGTTTCAGATGGATGTGAAGAGTGCCTTCTTGCATGGGGAATTATATGAGGAGATCTATATGGAGCAGCCTCAGGGTTTTGTGCAGGACACTTCTTTGGTTTGCAGACTTCGGCGTTCATTATATGGTCTCAAACAAGCCCCTCAGGCTTGGTATGAGAAGATGGACTCTTTTTTGCTTTCCACTCACTTCACACATTGCCATTCCGATCACACAGTGTACATTTGGCATCAGGAGGGTGATATTTTGATTCTTGTGCTATATGTCGATGATCTCATCATTACAGGTAGCTCATCTTCCATGATTCACGATGTTTAGCGAGCTTTGATGGAGCGGTTTGAGATGACAGATCTTGGAATTTTGCACTATTATTTGGGCCTGTAGGTTATTTAGTCTTCAGATGGGATTTCCTTATTTTATCAGAAGTATGCTCTTAATATGCTCTAGCACTTTGGCATGCTTGATTGCAAGCCTGCCCCCACACCTTTTCAGTCAGGTGTTGTCTTGTCTTCCAGTTGTACTACTTCTTCCATGGATACTACTCTGTATAGACAGTTGGTTGGTAGTTTGTTGTACCTGACACATTCATGTCCTGATCTTTCCTTTGCAGTTGGCCTTGTCTCTCGATTCTCACATGATCCACATGAGAGTCATTGGCAAGCAACCAAATGTATTTTGAGGTACATTCGGGGCACCACTCATTATGGCATTCACTACACATCAGGATCCCCTCACATTGTTAGCTTTACTGACTCAGATTGGGTTGGTGATGTCGATGATCAGAAGTCTACTTCTGGCTTTGTTTTTTGCCTTGGTTTTGGTCCTATTACATGGTCTTGCAAGAAGCAGTCAGCTATTGCATTATCATCTACAGAGGCTGAGTATCGAGGAGTAGTGTTAGCTAGTTAGGAGGTTTTATGGCTTCGACAGTTGATGATAGAGTTTGGGTTTCCTCCTGATAGTCCCACTATACTTTGGTGTGACAATCAGAGTGCCATTCATATTTCTCACAACCCAGTGGAGCATCAGTGGACTAAGCACATTGAAATCCACATGCACTTCATCAGGCAGTTGATTCAAGATGGTTCTCTCATCTTGGAGTACATTCCTACAGAGGAGCAGGTTGCAGATATCTTCACTAAACCTTTGGCATCACTGCGCTATCTTCAGTTGTGCTCCATGCTTGGGGTGAAGGAAGTTATCCTTGGGGGGTCTCAGTGAGGCCTTCCTTCTTTCATGTTTTTTTAGCATGCTTTTTTCTCTTTTTGGAGAGGAGTTTTTCCCACTGGGTTTTCTCTTTTACTCCGTTTTATAGAGATTTGGTTGTAATTGGGTACCTTATCTGGCCTTGTTTCCAGGACCCAAGTTTACTTTCTAGCATTGTAGTTACCTTTGCTTTCTTGCATATGTTTGTAGCTGCACTTTTGCTCATCTTAAGGGGGTGTTAGAGTAAAGGTTTAAATTTAATCATGTTAATTAAATTACCTTTATCTCCTTCTTAACATTTCACCTTAGTTTGCATAATAAGACATTTAATAATTATATTAATTATTAAATGTGTTATCCTTTTAGGGTTTTGTTGATCTCCTTTCTTAAGGATTGATCTTTTATGTAATTATGCTAATTCAGTTGTTGATAATACAGTTTTTTCAATTTCATAGAGCAAAATATCTCTTTCTCTCTTTCTCCATTTTTTCTTCCCTATGATAGGTATTCTTGCATGCAGGTGTTGTTGGACTCTGAAGTTGGGTTTGACAACTTCTACAATGAGCATTTACATTAAAATTAACAAGGAAAGATAAGAAAGCATTATAGTTAAACGTGAAACATAAGAAATAATAAAATATAGGCATAAAAATAAAATAGGAAATGTGCTCCCATATAGAGAAACAAAGCATAAAAACATAATATAGAAGGTGAAATGTGAATATGAGACATCATAAAAACAAAAACGTCAAAGTGTAAAAATACATAAGAAACAAAAAAGTAAATGCCAATATAAATACATAGATAAATAAAGAATAAAGATGCCTAATGTCTCATGGAATATATTTACAGGTATTTTACTCAAAGAGATCATGTCCTCATCTTAAAAGTAGCATAAATCTCCTCTTCATTAATTACTTTATTATCTCCTTCAAAGAATTAGTACCCTTAGAAAATAGTGCCATATAGGTGTAATTGTAGGAGCTTCTTTCTTTACCCATTTTTCTTGGTTCTTTGGAGGTGGCTCCATAGAAATATTCTTCTTAAAGGTGCATTATTTGAACCATAATATTATTCTTTGGTATTCATGATGAAGTAGTGCCTTCAACATAAAAAATAGATTTTTAAATATAACACTTTTATTTTTCTTGTTCCTTAAGATATTAGTGATTTTTCTTCATAAGGATAATTAAAAGGTGTTAATTTATCAATGCCTTTAGATATTGTAGGATATGTCACTTGAGGTTACCTAGGTATCATATCTTTGCAAGTTGTTGATGCAAAGGCTCTCAATTTCACCTATTACTCACATAGATATAACAACAAAGCACAACAATTTGATGTTTTATTTGATTTCAAATTTGTTCTATACAAATATTCAATTGTTGTAATACATGTTTTGCAAAAAAATTACAGTCTACTTATGTTCAAAATTTATTTTCTCTATTGTGCATTCATTCTACCCACTCTGTTTTAATTCTTAATTGCCATCGAGAATGGTGATGTTGTTCATCAATTCCCACAACCCAGTTGGGTTCTCCGTAGCCTTCAAGCTCTATACTCCACTTCAAAATCGAGCCCTTTTACTCTTGCACGGTTGTTCTCTCCTATGCTCTTCCCAATGCCTTCACTCAGTAGTGTGTCCTCTCTGTTGGCCAATACTCTCCTCTATCTTCAACGCGTCCATCCTTTCTCATTTGCTATGCCACACTCTTTCATTTCACCACATTTTATTTTATTCAATGCCTCCTCTTTTTGCAGCTCCCACTTCACACTACACAGGTTCTATGTTCTCACTTCTACATATTTCTACACTTCCACCACCTACTCTATGCCTAGAGTGACTCGTCCCTTATCTAATCTCTAACCTTTCTCCTTTAGAGTTGTGCATAATATCAAAGACTATTGTGCCTTATCTTTTTTCCTCCATAGCTATGCATTAACTTCATTTGATGCACCCCACCTCCATTCCTTCCATGCTTCTTTTTCTTTTTTGTCTTTACTAGACTTATCTTCCACAAGCCTTTCTACCTCCCTCTAACCCACAGTCTCCCCCTCTGTTCATCAGCTCATCTTCATCAAAGATGAAAAGACAAATAAAAACATTCATTTTAAAATTCCAAATCATAACAAATTGAGCAAAAAGAAAATGTTACCCACCAATGTTTATGTTTGAGGCCTTCAACCAAATATTTTGTGCATTTCCAATAATTGACATTGAATCTAGTCCATGCCTCACATTCACATACATGTCTATAGGGAAATTGAAACTAAAATGAGTAGATGTCCATGCTCTTACATTCAGACAGTGAGGATTTTGGCTAAGAAATGGAGATTTGGATTTACACCAACCAATTACATTTTAAAAGGTTTTCTTTCATCACAATTCATGAGACATTGCATGTTGTTCAACAAGACGTAAAACCAAACAAAACCAAAACCAAAATTTGAAGAAGATCAAACAAATTTCATTTTTTGTGTGGTGTTGATCGCTAGTTCACCCATGTGCTATTGCACCAAACACGCTATGTAAGTGAAATGTTCCTTGAGTTGGTAAACTCAGGAACATTGAAAGGTGTATGGGTCAGTAATCCCATGTTTTTTTTAATCCACAATTGCTCTTTGTCTATAGGATCCTTCCCTCTTCTACACTTCAACTCATCCTCGACACTCAAGTCACCTCCACTAGCATTATCACGTTCCTCTAAACTACTTCTTACCATTGATCCACCTTTGTGCCCTCTACATTCTTTTGGACTACTGTTCTTTGTTTCTTCATTGTGCTGTTGCAATAAATCAAAACCCAATCTTCCCTTTCCTCTTGAAATCTATCCTTTGAATGGTTGCAAACCACCACACTCACTTTCTTTCTCTTCCACTACTCGTTGCTTCCCCGCACTATAATAAACAATTGGGCTAGATTCTTTCAACTGTTTTTCATCCTCTTTTAAAGAATTCAACATATACTTTTTCCCATCTTTCTGAATGGTATACACATTCTTCCTACCATCATAGATGTCCTCCCTATCAAACTGACATGTCCTACCCAACAAAACATGACATGCAATCATAGGCATCACATCACACAACACCTCATCCCTGTAAGAAGCAATATGAAAATTGATTAAACAATGCTCACTCACAGTCATCTCATGTCCCTTCTGCAACCAAGAAACTTTGTATGGACTAGGATGCTTGCTCCTTTTCAAAATTAGCTTTTCTACCATCTCCTCTAAAACTAAGTTATCCATACTGCCACTATCAATAATAACATTGCACCACTTGCCTCCAGCCTTGCACATAGTCTGAAAGAGATTCCTTCTTTGGGATGGTTCCTCCTCCACCATCTTTGGATTCACCAACTCTTCTCATCATGAGAGATTCACCTTCTTCTGGATATGCTACTTTCGGTGATGCATTACGTTCCTCATCTTCTTGTGCAAAGTGGTTTCTTGCTACACTCTTCTTGCGCCCTATTGTATTTGATCACACTCGAAAGCATGATGACCAACTTCTCCACATTGGTAACATCTAAATAGAAACCCTCTACTGCTGCTACCGCGTCCTCTTGCTAATGCCTCCTTTTCTTTGGTGTTTTTGCCCACCTCTTTACTCCATTTGGGCTTGAATTCTTCTTCAACTTGCTTTCCTTTGCTGTTGATCACTTGCCCATTTTTAGTTGCAAATCTACCCCAAATTCTGGAATTGTTTGTTTGTCTTCTCATTAGTTTCTCCTCAACCTTCAACGCATATTGGTATGCTTCCTCAACTGTGGTGATTTTCAGCATACTCATCTCATCTTGAATGTTAAACTGTAAGCCATTCACATACTTGGCTACCTTCTCTCAATCAATTTCATGTCTTCCAGATCGAATGGCTAGCTTCTAAAACTCCTCTTTGTAATCCTTTACACTCATTTATTTTTGCTTTAGATTTTGCAACTTCTTAAATAGCTCCATCTCATAATCTCCAGGTATGAATTTGCTTTTCAATTTCATCACCTTTTGGTTCCACCTTGTTATCCGGGGATCTCCATCCATTTCTCGTTCTCTTTTCAATCCACCATAAAACAACATGCCCCTTCAATTTCATTTTGCTATCTTCACCCGCTGCGGGTCTCTAATTTCCTCCAATTTGAAATACTCCTCTAGCTCTCCAATCCAATCGATCAACTCTTCTAGATTCAATATCCCAGAAAAATTCGATACATCCATCTTATTAGTGTTTGTTATTCTTGAGAGAGATCTCAAGAATCTCTCTTTCCCGACATCCTCTAGTCATTCTTATTCTTCTTCTCTTCCTTGTTCTTCCTCTTCGGTTTCTTCCTCATGCTCGGGTTCTCTTGTATTTCGAGCAGCTAACCTTTCCTCGTTTATGATTTTATCCATTATCATGTCTCTGAACTATTCGAGCACTGCCTCTAATCTAGGTCTTCCTCTTCATGGCGACATCTCTTCTAATCAATGACTTCAACTCTCAACTGTTTGGGATTCCACACACACTCGCAACAATTCTTTCGAGCTCTCTTCAACCATTACTCACTGCTATAGATCCTGGTGGATACTCTCCATGCTCAGGATCCCCTACTCTGATACCATTTGATGCAAAGGCTCTCAATTTTACCTATTACTCAGAGTGATATAACAATAGAGCACAACAATTTGATGTTTTATTTGATTTCAAATTTGTTCTATACAAATATTCAATTACTGTAATACAAGTTTTGCAAACAAATTATAGTCTACTTATGTTCAAAATTTCTTTTCTATGTTGTGCATTCATTTTTCCCACTCTATTTTAATTCTTAATTGTCATTGAGAATGACAATGCTATTCATTAATTCCCACTTCCCATTTGGGTTCTTTGTATCCTTCAAGCTCTACACTCCACTTCAAAACCGATCCCTTTTACTCTCACACAGTTGTTCTCTCTTATGCTCTTCCCAATGCCTTCACTCACTGGCGTGCCCTCTCTCTTGGCCGATACCCTCCTCTATCTTCAGTTGCATCCCTCCTTTCTCATTTGTTGCGCCACACTCTTTCATTACAACACATCATCTTTTATTTGATGCCTCCTATTTTTACTGCCCCCACTTCACACTACACAGGTTCTATGTTCTCACTACTACCTATTTCTACACTTCACCCACCTACTCTACACCTAGAGTGACCTATCCCTCATCTAATATTTGACCTTGCTCCTTTAGATCTGCACATAATATTAAACACTGCTTCACCTTATGTTTTTTCCTCCACAGATGTGCATTAACTTCATCTGATGCACCCCACCTCCATTCATTCCATGCTTCTTAATTTTTTTTGTCTTACTAAACTTATCTTCCACAAGACTTTCTGCCTCCCTCCGACCCATGGTCCCCCTCTCTGTTCATTGGCTCATCTTCATCGAAGAAGAAAAGACAAATAAAAACATTCATTTTAAAATTCCAAATCATAATAAATCAACCAAAAAGAAAATGTTACCTGATAATGTTTATGTTTGAAGCCTTCAACCAAATCTTTTGTGCATTTCCAATAATCGACATTGAACCTAGTCCATGCATCACATTTGCAAACATGGCTATAGGGAAATTAAAACTAAAATGAGTAGATGTCCATGCTCTTACATTCAGATAGTGAGGATGCTGGCTAAGCAATGGAGATTTGAATTTACACCAACCAATTACATTTTAAAAGATTTTCTTTCATCACAATTCATGAGATGACATTTCTTGTTGTTCAACAAGACGTAAAACCAAACAAAACCAAAACCAAAATTTGAAGAAGATCAAACTATATTTTTTTTGTGTGGTGCTGATCACCAGTTCGCCCATGTGCTCTTGCACCAGACACACTGGGTAAGTGAAATGTTCCTTGAGTTGGTAAACTCAGGAACATTGAAAGGTGCATGGGACAGTAATCCCATGTTTGTTTTTAATCCACAATTGCTCCTTGTCTATAGGAACCTTCCCTCTTCTACACTTCAGCTCATCCTCAACACTTGAGTCACCTCCACTAGCATTATCTCATTCCTCTAAACTACTTCTTACCATCGGTCCACCTTTTTCCCCTCTACATTATTTTGGATTACTATTTTTTGTTTCTTCATTGCACTGCTGCAATAAATCGGAACCCAATCTGCCCTTTCCTCTTAAAATCCATCCTTTGAATGGCTGCAAACCATGACACTCACTAAATATTCCTCTTCCACTACTCATTGCTTCTCTGCACTGCAAAATTTTTTTGGGATGGATTCTTTCAATTTCTTTTCCTTCTCTTTTAGAGAATTCAACATATACTTTTACCCATCTTTCCGGATAGTATACACATTCTTCCTACCATCATAGATGGCCTCTCTATCAAACTGCCATGGCCTACCCAACAACACATGACATGCAGTCATAGGCATCACGTCACACAACACCTCATCCCTGTAAGAGCCAATCTAAAAATTGACTAAACACTGCTCACTCACAATCATCTCGTGTCCCTTCTACAACCAAGAAAATTTATACAGAGTAGGATGCTTACTCCTTTTCAAACTTATTTTTTCTACTATCTCCTCTGAAACTAAGTTATTTGTATTACCACTATTAACAATAACTTTGCAACACTTACCTCTAGCCTTGCACATAGTCTAAAAGAGATTCCTTCTTTGGGATGGTTCCTCCTCTATCATCTTTGGATTCACCAACACTCTTCTTGTCATGAGAGATTCGCCTTCTTCTAGATTTGCTACTTTCAACGATGCATTACGTTCCTCATCTTCTTGTGCCAAGTTGTTTCTTGCTGCACTCTTCTTGCTGCCCTCTTGTATTTGATCGCACTTGAAAGCACGATGACCAACTTCTCCACATTGGTAACATCTGAATGGAAACCCTCTGTTGCTAATACCTCCTTTTCTTTGGTGTTTTGGCCCACCTCCTTACTCCATTTTGGATTGAATTCTTCTTCAACCTACTTTCCTTTGTTGTTGCTCGCTTTCCCCTTTCCAGTTGTAAATCTTCCCCAAATTTTAGAATTGTTTGTTTGTCTTCTCATTAATTTCTCCTCATCCTTCAATGCATATTGGTATGCTTCCTCAACTATGGTGATTTTCAGCATACTCATCTCATCCTGAATGTTAAACTGTAAGCCATTCACATACTTGACTACCTTCTCTTGATCAATTTCATTTCTTTCGGATCGAATGGCAAGCTTGTAAAATTCCTCCGTGTAATCCTTTACACTCATTTATTTTTGCTTCAAATTTTGCAACTTCTTAAATAGCTCCATCTCAGGTATGATTTTTTTTTGAATTTTGTCACCATTTGGTTCCACCTTGTTATTCAAGGATCTCCATCCATTTCTCATTCTCTCTACAACCCTTTCCACCATAAAGAAACATGCCCCTTCAATTTCATTCGGGCTATCTTCACCTGCTATAGGTCTCTAATT
Organism: Sequoia sempervirens; assembly: GCA_007258455.2. NCBI lineage: Eukaryota > Viridiplantae > Streptophyta > Pinopsida > Cupressales > Cupressaceae > Sequoia > Sequoia sempervirens. The sequence continues at coordinate 422,822,131 of VDFB02075321.1, read as the reverse complement.
TCCTCCAATTTGAAATACTCCTCCAACTCTCCAATCCAATCAATCAACTCTTCTAGATTTAATGTCCCAGAAAAATTTGATACATCCATCTTATTAGTCTTCATTATTCTCTAGAGAGCTCTCAAAAATCTCTCTTTCCTGACATCCTCTAGTCATTTTTCTTCTTCTCTTCCCCGTTCTTCTTCTTTGATTTCTTCCTCATTCTTAGGTTCTCTTGTATTTTAAGTAGCTAAGCTCCCCTCATTTATGATTTCATCCATTATCATGTCTTTGAACCATTTGAGCACTATCTCTAATCTGGGTCTTCCTCTTCATGGAAACATCTCTTCCAATCAACGACTTCAACTCTCAACTGTTTGGGACTCCAAACACACCCACAAAAATTCTTTTGAGCTCTCTTCAACTGTTACTACTTCCACAGATCTTGGTGGATACTCTCCATGCTCAAGATCCCCTGCTCTGATACCATTTGATGCAAAATATCTAAATTTTACCTATTACTCACAATGATATAACAACAAAGCACAACAATTTGATGTTATATGTGATTTCAAATTTGTTCTATACAAATATTCAATTGTTGTAATACAAGTTTTGTAAACAAATTACAGTATACTTATGTTCAAAATTTATTTTCTTTGTTGTGCATTCATTCTACTCACTCTGTTTTAATTCTTAATTGTCATTGAGAATGGCGATGCTAATCATCAATTCCCACTACCCATTTGAGTTCTTCGTAGCCTTCAAGCTCTGCACTCCACTTCAAAACTGAGCCCTTTTACTCTCGCACAACTGTTCTCTGCTATGCTCTTCCCAACGCCTTCACTCACTAGTGTGTCCTCTCTCTTGGTTGATACCCTCCTTTATCTTCAGTCGTGTCCCCCCTTTCTCATTTACTGTGGCACACTCTTTCATTGCAACACATCATCTTTTATTTGATGCCTCCTCTTTTTTCAACCCCTACTTCACACTACACAGGTTCTATGTTCTCACTTCTACCTGTTTCTACACATCCACCAGCTGCTCTATACCTAGAGTGACCCATCCCTCATCTAATCACTTGCCTTTCTCCTTTAGAGCTACACATAATATCAAACACTGTTGTGCCTTATCTTTTTTCCTCCACAACTACACATTAACTTCATCTGATGCACCACACCTCCATTCATTCCATGCTTCTTTTTCTTTTTTTCTTTACTAGACTTATCTTCCACAAGCCTTTCTACCTCCCTCCAACCCACAGTCTCCCCCTCTGTTCATCAGCTCATCTTCATCGAAGATGAAAAGACAAATAAAAACATTCATTTTAAAATTCCAAATCATAACAAATCGACCAAAAAGAAAATGTTACCTTCCAATGTTTATGTTTGAATCCTTCAACGAAATATTTTGTGCATTTCCAATAATTGACATTGAACCCAGTCCATGCCTCACATTCACATACATGTCTATAGGGAAATTGAAACTAAAATGAGTAGGTGTCCATGCTCTTACATTTAGACAGTGAGGATGTTGGATAAGAAATGGAGATTTGGCTTTACACCAACCATTTTAAAAGATTTTCTTTCATCAAAATTCATGAGACAACATTGCTCATTGTTCAACAAGACGTAAAGCCAAACAAAACCAAAACCAAAATTTGAAAAAGATCAAACTTTTTTGTTGTTGGTGCTGATCACTAGTTCGCTTGCATGCTCTTGCACTAGACATGCCAGGTAAGTGAAATGTTCCTTGAGTTGGTAAACTCAGGAACATTGAAAGGTGCATGGGACAATAATCCCATGTTTGTTTTTAATCCATAGTTTCTCCTTGTCTATAGGATCCTTCCCTCTTCTACACTTCAACTCATCCTCGACACTCAAGTCACCTCCACTAGCATTATCACGTTCCTCTGAACTACTTCTTACCACCAGTCCACCTTTATGCCCTCTACATTCTTTTGGACTACTATTCTTTATTTCTTCATTACAATTCTGCAATAAATCAGAACCCAATCTACCCTTTCCTCTTGAAATATGTCCTTTGAATGGTTGAAAACCACCACACTCACTTCGTTCCTCTTCCACTACTTGTTTCTTCTCTGCACTATAACACACAATTGGGATGGATTCTTTTAATTTCTTTTCCTTCTCTTTTAGAGAACTCAACATATATTTGTGCCCATCTTTCTAGATGGTATACACATTCTTCCTACCATCATAGATGGCCTCCCTATCAAACTGCCATGGCCTACCCAATAACACATGACATAAAGTCATAGGCATCACATCACACAACACCTCATCCTTGTAAGAGCCAATTTAAAAATTGACTAAACACTGCTCACTCACAGTCATCTTGTGTCCCTTCTGCAACCAAGAAAATTTTTATGGAGTAGGATGCTTACTCCTTTTCAAACTTAGTTTTTCTACCATCTCCTTTGGAACTAAGTTATCTATACTACCACCATCAACAATAAATTTGCAACACTTACCTCTAGCCTTGCACACAGTTCAAAAGATATTCCTTCTTTAAGATGGTTCCTCCTCCACCGTCTTTGGATTCACCAACACTCTTCTCATCATGAGAGATTCACTTTCTTCTAGATCTGCTACTTTTGGCGATGCATTACATTCCTCATCTTCTTGTGCCAAGTGGTTTCTTGTTGCACTCTTCTTGCTGCCCTCTTGGATTTGATCACACTTGAAAGCATGATGACCAACTTCTCCCCATTGGTAACATCTAAATGGAAACCCTTTGCTGTTGCTACCACGTCCTCTTGCTGATACCTCCTTTTCTTTGATGTTTTTTCCCACCTCTTTACTCCATTTGGGCTTGGATTCTTCTTCAACGTATTTTTCTTTGATGCTGCTTTCTTTCCCCTTTTTAGTTGCAAATCTTCCTCCACTTTTGGAATTGTTTGTTTGTCTTCTCATTAATTTTCCCTCAGCCTTCAATGCATAATGGTATGCTTCCTCAACTATGGTGATTTTCAGCATACTCATCTCATCCTAAATGTTAAACTATAAGCCCTTCACATACTTGGACACCTTCTCTTGATCAATTTCATATCTTCTAGATTGAATGGCCATGTTGTAAAACTCCTCTGTGTAATCCTTTACACTCATTTCTTTTTTTTTTCAATTTCATCACCATTTGGTTCCACCTTGTTATCTGGGGATCTCCATCCATTTCCCATTCTATTTGTAACCCTTTCCACCATAAAGCAACATGCCCCTTCAATTTTGTTTGGGATATCTTCACCCACTGCGGGTCTCTAATTTCCTCCAATTCAAAATACTCCTCTAGCTCTCCAATCCAGTCAATCAGCTCTTCTAGATTTAATGCCCCAATTTTTTTTGATACATCCATCTTATTAGTCTTCGTTATTCTCGAGAGAGCTCTGAAAAATCTCTCTTGCTCGACATCCTCTAGCCGTTCTTCGTCTTCTTCTCTTCCCTATTCTTCCTCTTCGGTTTCTTCCTCATTCTTAGGTTATCTTATATTTTGAGCAGCTAACCTTCCCTCATTTCTAATTTCATCCATTATCATGTCTTTGAACCATTCGAGCATTGTCTCTAATACAGGTCTTCTTCTTCATGGAAACATCTTTTCCAATCAATGGCTTCATCTCTCAACTGTTTAAGACTCCACACACACCCACACCAACTCTTTTGATCTCTCTTCAACCATTACTCACTCCCACAAATCCTGGTGGATACTCTTCATGCTCAGGATCCCCTGCTTTGATACCATTTGATGCAAAGGCTCTCAATTTTTCCTATTACTCATAGCGATATTACAACAGAGCACAACCATTTGATGTTTTATTTGATTTCAAATTTGTTCTATACAAATATTCAATTGTTGTAATACAAGTTTTGCAAACAAATTATAGTCTACATATGTTCAAAATTTATTTTCTCTGTTGTGCATTCATTCTTCCCACTCTATTTTAATTCTTAATTTCCATTGAGAATGGCGATGCCGTTCATCAATTCCCACACCCATTTGGGTTCTTCGTAGCCTTCAAGATTTGCACTCCACTTCAAAACCGAGCCCTTTTACTCTTGCATGACTATTCTCTCCTACTCTCTTCCCAACACCTTCACTCACTATCATGTCCTCTCTCTTGGACAATACCATCCTCTATCTTCAACCGCATCCCTCCTTTCTCATTTTCTATGCCACACTCTTTCACTATAGCACATCATCTTTTATTCAGTGCCTCCTCTTTTTATTGCCCACACTTCACACTACATAGGTTATGTGTTCTCACTTCTACCTATTTCTACACTTCCACCACCTGCTCTACACCTAGAGTGACTTGTCCCTCACTTGATCTCTGACATTTCTCCTTTAGAGCTATGCATAATATCAAACACTATTGTGCCTTATCTTTTTTCCTCCACAATTGCGCATTAACTTCATTTGATGTGCCCCACCTCCATTCATTCCATGCTTCTTTTTCTTTTTGTCTTTACTAGACTTATCTTCTACAAGCCTTTCTACCTCCCTCCAACCCGCGGTTTCCCCCTCTGTTCATCGACTCATGTCTTCATCAAAGATGAAAAGACAAATAAAAACATTCATTTTAAAATTCCAAATCATAAGAAATCAACCAAAAAGAAAATATCACCCACCAATGTTTATGTTTGAAGCCTTCAACCAAATCTTTTGTGCATTTCCAATAATCGACATTGAACCCAGTCCATGCCTCACATTCACATACATGTCTATAGGGAAATTGAAACTAAAATGAGTAGATGCCCATGCTCTTACATTAAAATAGTGAGGATGTTCGCTAAGAAATGGAGATCTGGCTTTACACTAGCCAATTAGATTTTAAAACATTTTCTTTCATCACAATTCATGAGACAACATTGCTCGTTGTTCAACAAGACGTAAAACCAAAACCAAAATTTGAAGAAGATCAAACTTATTTTTTTTGCGTGATGTTGATCACCAGTCTACCCACGTGCTCCTACACTAGCTGTAGAATGAGAGGATGCACAAGTAGCTACTTGAGTTTTTCTCACATTCTCTATTTGTTTCCTTTTTAAGTGAAACTTGTATAAATTAAACATAGGATATTTGCATACACATGGTAATAATTCATTTGTCTTCACAAATATATTTAATAAAAAATGACTCAAATCTAATACTAGTTTATAATGACCTTTATCAATTTTGACCACTTTTCCTTCATGCATAAATTTAACACATTGATATAAAATAGGAGTTGATTTATATTATTGTATCCAAGGTATGCCAAGTAACACACCAAATCTATGTAAATATATAATCATATGGTATAACACCAATAGATCTTTAGGAACAATTATCAAATGCAAAATGATATATCCCAAGGTTTCAATAAAAAATATGAGTCATATTTGATGACACTCTAGAATGTGCATACTCTCAATACTTAATATGACTATTAACATAAAATATATTTAGTACACTTGTTAAATTGATATGTAGAATAAAAAATAAACTAACTTAAACATATTTAAGACTATCAATACATATTATGGACCATAATAGTTTTTTTTTTTTTTTTATAGAATTTCCTTGTTTAAAATGTAATCAATGGAGTAGAAGCAAATAAAGAATACACATCCCTTGTTTTCAAATGGATTTTTTCCCTTGCTAAGAACTTAGCTCAACAATCCAATGAAACATGAAAACACTTTAGGGCTTGTGGGTTGCCAATATCTTGGAGTGAATTTGCAAAGAGGGTTGGTTCCTTTAGTACTCACCTAATTTAACCTATGCTACTATTGCTTGTTGAGAAAAGGATAGAAAATTGCATGAAATGAAACCTAGATCCTAATGAGGTGATGCACCAACATTCTTTGAGACCTACACTACTACCTTTTCACACACAATAGATCAATGATAAGGCTAGTTCATGCACAACTCAGAGGTTTATATGCCCATGCAACAATATTTTTTTAGGAAGGTTATGGTATTATCAATATTAGAAGGAAAATGTAGTATTTCTTCACAAATTTTGACTATTTTCATCATTTACATAATCTACAACCTACAATAATACATACATTCTCTACCTAAAGGTGTTGATAATGATACAGAATATCAAGGATTATCATATAAATCATAAGAAATTACATCAATCAAATGATTTCACATAATAAAAACAACTTTTGAGAAGGATAAAATATTTATCTTTATTGATTGAAAAGGTGTTTACATTGCATAACAAGTCTAGAAATACTTACTATTACTTGAGAAAGTGAAATACAATGTACCCCTCAGTATATAAAAATGAGTTTTAGTTACAAGACTTAGTATAAAAGCCAAAAAGAACTCATAAAGAGTTATAATACTTGGCTGAAACTATTCAGAACTGAGAGAAATTTTTCCCTTAGACCTCCCTTTATGCTATCCAATAGCTTGCTAAATATTAGGAACATGCTTTTTGCAAATGAGTGACATATGTTTGCTTTAGTTGATTGAGTCAAACCTCTTGGGCACGTAGTTGACTTTTCCCTAATTTTTAGCCCTTGAAATGCTAGTTGCAGGTGGTTGAATGAAGAATTTTTTTTGCTTTGACCTTATCCATCTATCAAAAGCTCCTTGAATAGCTCCTAGATGCTTGGAGATGCCCCAAAATAGGTCAAACTTTCCTATATTTCCTCCATTTGTTGCATGGGTCACTAAATTTCCCCCTAATATCCTCTAACTATCCATAACTGCTCATTACTTCCCCAAATATTGGAAATTTTTCAAAGTTGCTAATAGGATATGTGGGATAAGGTTTGAAATAGTCAAATGATGCATGAGCATCCTTGGTTCTTGGAAATCTTTCATCAACCAAAAATTTTTTCTATCAGTTTTGTTCTTATTTTGTTCTTGCTCAGTTCATGTTGGCAGACTCATCATATTTGCTCACCAGACCCTGCAGATCTTTGTGTACATCATGGACATGTTCATTTTCCTTATTCCAATATTTGAGCATGATTGAATCTTTTTCAAGAAAGTTATCGCTTTTAGAGTTCATGATAGTTTCTTGAACTGACATTGGAATAGTTTCCAAGCCTAACGACTAATTTGATCATTCGTGGATCGTCCCCGTGACTTGTGGATCTCAATGGTGTGATCTTAAATGTTCTGTGGAGTGTCCCCAACCTTCATTATAGGTCCACACTTCATTCTATGCACCTATTGATGAAGTAATTCAAATTTGAGGCCGACCTATTCATGTGCACGTTACATTTTCTTCCTTGGATGATGTGATGATCTTTGGCTGACGCGGATGTTTCTAGAATTGCGGATGTGATATAAAGCTTGTAATCGATCATTAGGATAGCAATAACCAAGTAGAATTCGATCTAGAAGGATAATATAGATTTTATTTGTAATAATCATCTCACATATAGGAGCATGTTAGAATGTTGTATTTTTGAGCATGTTGTATTAGGCCTGTGAGCCAAATCTGTAAGCCTGAATGTTGTCGGTTGAATGTAATTGAGATCTTTGTGAATGAAAATATTTGCACCTACATTTTCCTCCATATTCTATGCTGCTTTCGTTGTGTTACTCTTGCTGCACGGTCCAAATTGTTCTCCTTGAGGACCCTCCTACCGTGGTTGCATCGGATTGGTATCAGAGCGAGATTCATTCCTTGTGCAATTGTCAGAGTTTGTGAGTCTTGTTGAAGATTTTTTGTGGGGTGGCGAATTGAGGATTCAACTTGTAGCTATAGAGGACTTGTTTAAAAATGGCGGGAAGAAGAAATGTTAGAGGAAATGGAGCGCATGGGAATGTAGACCCAACTTTAATGGAGATGTTGAGAGGAATTGCTGCTAGATTAGATGTTGTCGAAACGACCCAGAGAAGAGGTCGACTAGTTGATGATGTGAGTGATGAAGAGGTAGAAGTACAAGAAGACAGAGGAAGAGATGAACAACCCAGCCTAGATCAGGAAGAAGAGAGGTTCATAAGAGCCCTAACTAAAGTGAATACAATACCACATTTCAATCCACTGGATTATAATGGTAAGTTGGATTCAAAAGAATTGCTTGATTGGATTACAGAGATGGAAAAGTATTTTGAATTTTAAGGTACTACTGAAGATAAAAAGGTGAAGTTTGCTTGTACAAAGTTGAGAGGACATGCATCCCTTTGGTGGGAACATTTGCAGACAAATAGGAAAAGACGAGGAAAAGAAAAGATAAAATCATGGGATCGGATGGTGAACAAGTTGAAAACAAAGTTTATGCCTGCAGATTACCGGATTAGTTTGTTCTGAAAGTTGCAAAATTTGAAGTAGAAGGAATTTGGTGTGACAAACTATACTGAGGAATTCTATAAATTGAATATTAAATCTGGACATTTGGAGGATGAGATTGAGCAAGTAGCTAGATATGTGAATAGTTTGAGGTCACCTATACAAGATGAAATTAGTTTGATCAAGTTGGTGAGTGTGGAGGAAGCATATCAGTGTGCCCTAAAGGCAGAAGAGAAGTTGAATAAAAGACGTGAGAAGAGGCAGAGAGGAAGAGGTGGAATATTTCAAAGAGGAAGAACTTTTACTAGAGGAGGAAGATGATCTTTTCCAGATCAGAACAAGGATAAGGAGGTTATTAAGAATGAAAATTCATACCAGAAAGGTGATGGTAACTATTATAGAAGAGGAGGATATGGTGGTTACCAAAATGAAGGATACAAAAGAGATGATAGAGGACAGGAGAAAAGAATATTCAGGGGAACTTGTTTTAAATGTGGCAGAGAAGGAATAGAGCATTTGAATGTAGTTAGGGAGAGACAAGCAGGAAGATAGAGAACAATAGAAGGACAACCTTTGTTGAGGAAGAACATACTGGATCATCTAACAAACTGAAAGATGGAGAAGTGTTGGTGAACAGAAGAGTGTTGTGTCAAAGTGAGTTGGAAAAGGAGCCACTATAGTGAAAGAATTTGTTTTGGACCAAATGCAAGGTGAATGGTAAATTTTGCAAGGTGATAGTTGGCAGTGGAAGCTCTGAGAACCAAGTTTCTGAAGAGATGGTGACTAAACTAAATTTGGAAAGGTTGAAACACCCGAAGCCCTATCAGATTGCTTGGATTCAAGATGAGCATAAGATACTGGTAAGTGAACAATGTTTGGTGAAATTGAAGATAGGAAATTACCATGATGAAGTTTTGTGTGATATTATTCCTATGGATGTATGCCATGTTTTGTTGGGAAGGCCTTGGTAGTATGATGGATAGGATATTCATGATGGAAAGAACATATATACCATTGTTGCTAATGGGATGAAGTAGACTTTGTTTCCATTGGAAGATGTTCCTACAGTTGAGGTTTGTACGAGTACTAGAGTTTGTTTGGTTGATGGAAGGTGATTCCAGGATGGGTTGAGACATGAGAACATGAGCTATGCCTTAGTTCTTAAGAAGATTGAAGATTTGAAGCATGTAGAAGAACAACCGAAAGAGATAAAGGAATTGCTGAAAGAGTATGAAGAGATCATTTCAGGTAATGTACCTGATGGATTATCACCTATGAGGAATATTAGTCATTGCATGGATCTAATTCCTAGAGCTAGTTTTCCTAATAAAGCGGGATATTGGATGTCACCAATTTAGAATGAAGAGTTGACTAGACAAGTGCAATAATTGTTGAGGAAGGGTTTGATCAGAGAAAGCTTAAGTCCATGTGTAGTACCTGTTGTGCTAGCACCTAAGAAGGATGGAGAATGGAGGATGTGTACATATTCTAGAGCCATAAACAAGATTACAGTGAAGTATAGATTTCATTTACCTCATATGGATGACATAATGGATTGTTTGAGTGGAGCTAAATACTTTATGAAGATAGATTTGAAGAGTGGATATCATCAGATCAGAATCAGAGAAGGGGATGAGTGGAAAACAATAGTCAAGACAAATGAAGGATTGTATGAGTGGTTGGTGATGCCTTTTGGATTGACAAATGCATTGAGTACTTTCATGAGGTTGATGAATGAGGTATTGAAGAAATTCTTGGGTAAGTTTGTGATCATGTATTTGGATGACATCTTGATTTTCAGTAAGAGTAGAGAAGAACATTTGCTGCATATAAGACAAGTTTTGCAAAGGTTGAGAGAAGAGAAGTTGCTAATAAACATTAAGAAGTATAGTTTCATGAAGGAAGAATTGGTATATTTGGGATTTGTGATATCTATGGATGGATTGAAGATGAATCCTAAGAAGGTAAGATAAATTGTTGGGTGGCCTACACCAGATAGCATTGGAGAGGTAAGATCATTTCATGGATTGGCTAGTTTCTACTGAAAGTTTATTAGGAATTTCATTTCTATTCGTAGCCCTATGACAAAAACAATGAGGGGAGATAAGAAGGATTTTAGGTGGACATCTAGAGTAGATCGAAGTTTTGAGTTGTTGAAGTAGAAGGTGACTGAGCAACTTGTGTTGGATTTACCAGATTTCAATAAGGTATTTCAAGTAGACTGTGATGCAAGTGGAAATGCAATTGGAGCAGTGTTGAGTCAAGAAGGAAGACTTGTAGCTTATTTCAGTGAGAAATTGAATGATGCTAGGAGAATATATTCAGTGTATGATCAGGAATTTTATGCCATAGTTCAAGCCTTGAAGAAGTGGAAACATTATTTGTTTCCTAAGGAATTTGTGTTGTATACAAATCATCAAGCATTGCAATATTTGAATAGTTAGGGTAAGTTGAATCATAGACACATGAGATGGGTAGAATTCTTGCAGAGCTATACTTTTGTTTTGAAGCATAGGAGTGGAAAGTCAAATAGAGTTGCTAATGCTTTGAGTAGGAGAAGGAATTTACTGACAGAGATGAGAGTGGAGGTATTAGGCTTTGATGAGTTGAAGAAATTGTATGAGGGAGATCCAGATTTTGTAGAACCTTGGAGAGCATGTAATGAACCAGTTTTGGAGGATAGATGTTAGTGGTTGGATTATTTCATTCAGGACATGTTGTTAAGAGGAAATCGGTTGTGTATACCCCAGAGTTGAATGAGGGATAACTTAGTGAAGGATAATCATAGTGGAGGAATGTTAGGACACTTTGGAGTTGATAAGACAGTGGTATTGGTGAGTGAGAATTAATTTTGGCCACAAATTCATAAGGATGTTAGGATATTTGTGAAAAGTTGCAGAGTTTGTCAAGTTGCAAAAGGAAGTAGTCAGAATGTTGGATTGTATAAGCCTTTGATAGTTCCAGAGAGACCTTGAGAAGATATCAACATGGATTTCATACTTGGTTTTTCGAAGACACAAAGAGGTAATGATTCTATATTTGTGGTGGTAGATTTTATACCAAAAAGATTTTGTCAGTTTTTCGAAGATATCAAAGAATATCTTATGATTCTATATTTGTGGTGGTAGATTTTATATGATCAAAAATTTCATACCTTGTAAGAGGACAACATATGTAGTACATGTAGTAGATTTTTTTTTAGAGAAGTGGTTAGATTGCATGGATTACCTAGGAGTATTGTTTCAGACAGAGATGTAAAGTTTGTTGGCTACTTTTGGAGGACACTTTGGAAGAAGCTGAAGCCATATTTGAAATTCAGTTCTAAATTTCACCCATAGATTGATGGACATACAGAGGTAGTGAATAGGAGTTTGGGAAATTTTCTGAGATGTTTGGTTGGAGAAAGGACTGAAAGTTGGGATATAGTCCTTGCACAAATTATAATAATTCAGTAAACAGGAGTACAAGAAAGAAACCTTTTGAATTTGTTATTGGAGTTCATCCTAGAAGTATATCAGAGTTGAGAGACATTAGTATGGAAAATAAGAGGAGTGCAAAAGTAGAAGGGTTTGCAAAACACATGAAGAAAGTGCATACTCTTGTGAAACAACAGTTGGAAGATATGAATTAGAAGTACGAGGAGAAGGCAAATGAAAAGAGGAGACATATGGAATTTGAAGTTGGAGATGAATTGTGATGGTATATTTGAGGAAGTAAAGATTCCCAGTTGGCACATACAATAAGTTGAAGATGAGGAATTTTGGACCTTGTAAGATCTTGAAGAAATTTGATTCAGGAAATGCATATGAAGTGGAGTTACCGGATGGTATGGGTATATCACTTATATTCAACATTGCAGATCTACATCAGTATCATGAAGCAAGATTTAGTGAAGACAGTGAAGCAAAATTTGAGAATCATTTTCCTAAACAATAGTTAGATGAGATTGAGGAGATTTTGGATGTTATAGATGGGAGGAAGACTCGTGGAAGGTAGTACAAAGAATATCTTGTGAAGTGGAAACTACCTTCCACGAGTCTTCCTCCCATCTATAACATCCAAAATCTCCTCAATCTCATCTAACTATTGTTTAGGAAAATGATTCTCAAATTTTGCTTCACTGTCTTCACTAAATCTTGCTTCATGATACTGATGTAGATCTGCAATGTTGAATATAAGTGATATACCCATACCATCCGGTAACTCCACTTCATATGCATTTCCTGAATCAAATTTCTTCAAGATCTTACAAGGTCCAAAATTCCTCATCTTCAACTTATTGTATGTGCCAACTGGGAATCTTTACTTCCTCAAATATACCATCACAATTCATCTCCAACTTCAAATTCCATATGTCTCCTCTTTTCATTTGCCTTCTCCTCGTACTTCTAATTCATATCTTCCAACTGTTGTTTCACAAGAGTATGCACTTTCTTCATGTGTTTTGCAAACCCTTCTACTTTTGCACTCCTCTTATTTTCCATACTAATGTCTCTCAACTCTGATATACTTCTAGGATGAACTCCAATAACAAATTCAAAAGGTTTCTTTCTTGTACTCCTGTTTACTGAATTATTATAATTTGTGCAAGGACTATATCCCAACTTTCAGTCCTTTCTCCAACCAAACATCTCAGAAAATTTCCCAAACTCCTATTCACTACCTCTGTATGTCCATCAATCTATGGGTGAAATTTAGAACTGAATTTCAAATATGGCTTCAGCTTCTTCCAAAGTGTCCTCCAAAAGTAGCCAACAAACTTTACATCTCTGTCTGAAACAATACTCCTAGGTAATCCATGCAATCTAACCACTTCTCTAAAAAAAAATCTACTACATGTACTACATATGTTGTCCTCTTACAAGGTATGAAATTTTTGATCATATAAAATCTACCACCACAAATATAAAATATACCAAAAAGATTTTGTCAGTTTTGTTCTTATTTTTTTCTTGCGCAGTTCATGTTGGCGGACTTGTCATATTTGCTCACCAAACCCTGCGAATCTTTGTGTACATCATGAACATGTTCATTTCCTTATTCCAAGATTTGAGTGTGATTGGATCTTTTTCCGACAAGTTATTGCTTCCAGAGTTCATGACAGTTTCTTGAACCAACACAGGAATAGTTTCCAAGCCTAATGACTAATTTGATCATTCATGGATCATCCCCATGACTTCTGGATCTCAACGATGTGATCTTAAATATTATGTGGAGTGTCCCTGACCTTCATTATAGGTCCACACTTCATTCTATGCACCTTTGATGGAGTAATTCAAATTTGAGGCTGGCCTGTTCATGTGCACGTTACATTTTATTCCTTGGATGATGTGATGATCTTTGGCCGACGAAGATGTTTCTAGAATTGCAAATGTGATATAAAGCTTGTAATAAATCATTAGGATAGCAGTAACCAAGTAGAATTCGATCCAAAAGGATAATATAGATTTGATTTGTAATAATCAACTCGCATATAGGAGCATGTTGGAATGTTATATTTTTGAGCATGTTGTATTAGGCCTGTGAGCCAAATTTGTAAGCTCAGATGTTGCCGGCCGAATGTAACTGAGATCTTTGTGAATGAGAATATTTTCACCTACATTTTCCTCCATATTATGTGTTGCTTTCGTTGTGTTACTCTTGCTGCACGGTCCAAATTGTTCTCCTTGATGACCCTCCTACCGTGGCTGCATCATCAAAAGTCTCCTATGAGGGTGTAGGATATTCTTAAGAGGTTAAAATTTGTCAAAGATTCCTTTCATTTATGCTTGTTTTATTCCTATCTTTCACAAAACATAAGCATTATCATTTACAAACTTGTAGCTATCTCTATCATACTTATTTTTGGTGTCACTTTCACCACTATCTTCTAACCATACACACTTAGACTGCCATAGATTTTGGCCTTTCTATCATTCTTGTGGTTTTCCCTTACTTCATTTATGCTTTGACTCTACTTTTTCACTATCACAACCTACCATTTTGACTATTCTCTTTATTTCTTTCATTGTATTTTGCACTTTGCATGCCATAACACATGGTTTGAAAAGGCATAATAATGAATCCTTTGAAAAAATATCATTACTAAGATAACAAACCAAACACGATCATAAAGCTATAGGGTTTATTGGCAAGTAGATCAAGGTTTGATAGAGTTATAAGCCTATGCATAAGATTAAGTGAGAGTCAAGATAAAATAACAAGGGTTTAAACCTGAGCAAAGTCCTTAGTAATATACTCTACCATTTTTGGTCCCCATGACTATACTGTGAACTATCATAAATGTTCTTTTCTCCTAGTTATCAAGGAACTTTCCTTTTGTCAATTAGAAAGCTTTGTCTTCCCTTGTCACTCATGTAACCTACTTGTGCTTCAATACCTTTTTCATACACTTACATCTATCCACATGTTTTATATTATTTAGAAAAATTAGTCAACAACAATATACAGGCTTGTATGGTTGCCTTTTCACATTATTTATGCATGGAGGTCCTTCTCTTTAAGCCATACCTTCATATCTCATGAGATTTACTAGCAGCAAGATATCTTTTACTGTCATTGTCTTTTTCATGACTAATTTTTTTCCCTTTTACTTCATTTTCTATCCGTCTCCTTGTCAAGGGATTTCCATCAAAGACTTTATGAGGTTTTATTTCTCATGGACTTCTACTATTATTTCAAAATTTCCCCATAAATTCTTTTGGTTTTTCAAGATATATCTGCTCATGCATTGTCTTCTTTCAATGAATCTCACAAGTGCATAAAAACCTACCTCACTCTCATATTCATTTGGCACAAAAATATGCCTAAGTATTAACTGTCCTCCATGTATTTTTTAAAATGTGTCTTCATAAAAATATTGTTCTCTTTCAGTGCAACTTGTTCTTACATTTTTTCATAATGCATAGGAGTGCTTGAACTGTATTTGGTATCTTCTTCTATTACCATCCATAATAATGCTATTTACTTCTCCTTTTGTAATGAGTTTTCCCCTTTTCAACTTGTCTAGACTGTACTATCATGTTCATCTTACTATCATTCGATATCATCACATTTTTCTTAAGAAATTGACCTCCTTTTAGTGCCTTCAAAACCCTATAGATCTGTAATATTTTTTAATTATGAGACTTCAAAGAACTTGTCATCAGTTGTGTATCATCTTCAACAGGCTACAAAGACTGTGTTTAAGGCCACAAACCTTGATACTCTAAATTTATTGCATCTCATCTCTAAAAGGCTTTGTTACACCTTATCTAGTATATCTCAAGGAATCTACCCTTCAAAACTTGATATGGCTACCTTATATTTGGATTTCCTTGCTATGGAACTCGTTAGAGGGGTTCGGTAAACTTTGATATTATTATATAATATTAACTCTACCCCTATAACTTGAGATATGCCCCTTAATCGCTAAATATCCCTCTATTTGAGTATCATTAAAATGTCCTTTGGTTTATGATTGTACAGTCCTCTATCTCCAATCTATACCTATTTGAACATACAACCTAAAAATCATATCAAACACACCATAGCTTATGTAACAACACTTGTAAGTTTTTTTCAATCCTCCAAGCACCAACAACTTGTCCTTTAATACATCCTTTGTCCTTTGTATTGTATTCTCTCTTGGGTACGAAATTTCGTGGAATCCAAAGATCACTTGGTAGAAGATCCCTTAAGACTATGAGACTTAGATCAAACACATGTAAATATAGACTTTGGAAATGTATGATAGACTCTAACAAAGAACTACCATCTTTAATAGAGGACTATCTTCTTAGTATTCCTTAATGATTTTCATCTCTTTTCTTTTTCCTTTTCTATCTACTCATTATCTATGTGTCTCTCAACACCACTACAACAAATCTATGCACTTCCCATCACATATCATGATGCTAATATATATAGGATGCTTCATGATACTTTGGAAGCTCTTCACATTTCTATCCAACATGTTTACTTGTTCCTTCTATGTGCTCTTCATCACTGCTACAAATCTCATCCATTCATATAACAGGTATTGTCATGTCTTTACTAACTTGTAGCAACTCTACCTCTTGTTAGAAATTTTGTCCCTTATTAGTATCTTTATCTTTGTGCATTATTTCATGCCAATGTTTCTTGCAACTTTTTCAAACTTCTATACATTGATGAGCTAGACATAAAGTCATTTGTCACCTCTCAAAGACCTGCAACCCTGCTAACTACCTTGTCTTCTATTATTTTGTGCTTGTAAAGGTTCATCCTAAACTAGCCATTGTGCTCTTCATCTTCCATTCTCAAACCTATCACACTTACCCTCTTTATTGTATTCACAATCCTTTGTCAATTTAAAAAACATTGTTACCTTTAAAACTCTATTTTCTTAATTGTCATCTAGGGTTTGAGTTTAAATGATTGATAAACCATTATATGACTATCGATACAAAATACTGGTTAGGGGATGAATTACGGTTGATCCATGAAGAATCGAAGCATAATAGAGCCACCAATACTCGAATCTCAACAAGATCAATCAATCAAAATTGAAAGTAAACATTTTATAAAAAAACCTAACATGTTGAATTTATGAAAGCTTTAAAGAAAACATCTACTCTAATCTATTGAAACTTTATCTTGTTGTGGAATTGGTGTCGCATTGATGTGGACCAATGACCCTTTCCCAATCCCCTGATAGTGAGCTTATTTCAGTCAATTCTATGGAAGAGAATTGATGAAACCATAGTGTTTGGTGTATGAAAAACCTAAATTATGCAAAAAATGAATAGGATGCAAGCTAAGTTACCATGATTTTATGCTACAAATGATCTAATTATGCAATTGCTAAGCTAATCTAAGCTAATCTAAGCTAATATAAGCTAATTTAAGCTAAAATGATGCTAAAAGATGAAAATCCTAATTTATTTACAAACTAGGATGTATGCATTGAATACATTAATGAAAGCTTGAAGCTAATATGCAACTAAAACAAACTGAAAATAAGCTAAATGTGTGCGAATTGAGAGTATGGATGTGAGTAAATTTAACAACATAAGTTTGCAAATAAAAGATGGATCCATTTGTCTCCAAATAGTGACCTATTTATAGGAGAGCAAATGAAGAATGGATGGTTGAGATCAAAAAGGTCAATCAACGGTTCAGGATGAAGGAGATGAGAGGCATGGATCATGGATTCTCATCAACGAATGCGAAGGAAAGATGAAGATTAATCAAAGGCTCACAATTGCCTCAAACAAACACACTTTTGACCTGCTCACACAAGTCAAAGGTAACTTGCTCAAGAGGTTAAAAGGTTAACTTGCATTTGAAGCTAAGTGAGTTGATTGGAGGAGAGGGAATATTCCTTAGAATATTCCTTTAGGGTGAGGAAAAAGGTGAATTTACAAATTAAAACAAAGTTTTAATTGTGCAAAAAGGATAAAAAATATTCCATGGGAATATTCCCTTTGATTAGAAGAATAATTAGTTTAATTGCTAATTAAACAAGGTTTAATTTATGCAATTAGGGAATTTAGAAGATATTAGAAGATATTTATTAAATTAGGCGATTTAATAAATAAAGAAGGGGTGAAATGATATTTAATTAAATAACATAGGGTTATTTAATTAAATAAGAGGACTTAGGAGATTAAATTAAATATTTTGATCTATTTAATTTAATGAGATGAAGTATTAGTGTGAAGAGAGATTAATTAACCTAATTTAATCCATTAGGCCAAATAGACAAAAATGATGCAATTAATTAATTAGCTAGGCTAATTGAATCAATTAAGTGAAAAGAGGGTGGATAAAGAGGAAATGATGTTAATAAATCTGTTTTGAGTATATGACATCGATCAAGACATTTTTCCCCTCTTTGAAGCGAGGTACTTGTTGCTTCGGTTCAAAGAACAATGCTTTTTAGATGAAAAATGCTGCTCAAATCAAAAAATAAAAAAATTCTAATTTTTTAGATGCCCCAACGGAAGAATAAAATTGACTCCTTGCCCCCTCGAGAAATCGGGCATAAAATTTGAATTTGGGTCAATTTCTCGATAAAGGTTTAGAAGTTACCCCAAGGGTCCAGAAAGGTTCTGGGATGCAAGAATAATGCCAAAATGCAAAAAAATGATGCAAAATTAGGTCCAGATTGGAAAAATTGGTAAAGATGATAATAAACCCCATTAAAAAGGTTAAATTAGGGAAAAAAACCCTAATTTTCTAGCTTTAATAGGCCAAGAGGGGTCATTTTCAATTCATTTGTGCATTCATACTAAAGGATTTCTTTCAAATTGAGCTTTGACCCTTCGAAAAAATGGCGCGCCGTGAGCTTCCTCGACACATTTCTGATCGAGTTCATGAGTTCTAGGGCTTCTACGCATAGGACCACCGGTATGTGATTCAAAACCTGATTTGAAATTTAAAATTTTGATGCATTTATTAGGTGTTAGCATTTAGAATTTGGGGGCGTTGCTATATAGTGATGCCCAAATGATATATAGCGACGCATATGTCTAGGGCGATTCTTTTTCAGATTTAATTTTAGGGTTCCAAATTTTAAATGGTGACACAGTCGTAAATAGCGACACACTTGCCGATTTGAAAGTTAGGGTTAGGTCATGTCAAATTCTAAATCGTGATGCCATCTTGTATGGTGACACATTTGTCAATTTCATTTTTAAAGTGCATTGAGCATCACTGTTTGAGTTTTGAATATAGCGACACATTTGTGATTTATGAGATAGAAATTCTAAATAACCTCAAATTTTTGATGATTTCCTGATGTTGTGGGCTTCGTGAGTGCAGGAGGTCTTCCCACTATTGATGTCGAGAGAGCATAGGCCCATAGTACTGGAGAGATTGGGTGATCTGTCTGAGTTGCACTAGGAGCACCTGGGAGAGATCAGATTGTGGTACATTGCGTACGCACCAGTGATCAAGACACATTTAGCCATGATGAAAATGTTGTGCGAGAGATGGCACAACAAGACCTCCTCCTTCCACCTTTTGATGGGAGAGGTGGTAGTGACCTTAGAGGATGTGTGGCGGATATTGCAGTTGCTTATCCACGGTGATCGTGTGATCTACAATCCTGATGTCAGATTAGGTTCCTGCTTTGAGGTGATGTAGATGGAATAGATTTAGAGACATATAGAGGTCACATGTTGATGTTCAGATTGATTGTTGGGACCATCATTTTAGGTTTGGTGGCTCCAGACAGGTGTGAAAAATTTTTCAGCCATGGTTGGGGCTTCGTTTGGTAGAGGATGCTTTACCAAAGGACTCTTTTTGCATGGGGGCCAATGATGTTGGCCTTGTTATACCATGATTTGCATGATTTTATGTATTATGATGGGAGAGCCCTCGGTGCAGGTGTGACACTCCTTCATATCTAGGCATGGGAGCCCATTGGCATCCTTCGGCCAATTGTACATATGGCAGATGTGGATCCAGATGATCCCATCATATGGAGATACTGAGGTTCCATTACACTCAGGCACATAGGACAGATTGGACTCCCATACTAGCAACGGGTGATAGATGATATGACCATGTTCCGCTGGCGGCCATGGCTATAGATGCCAGCCAGGTTTGATGATATTCAACAACTTTATTTCACTTGGTGGACCCATTATATGTAGGTTCAGGAGCATACTATGATCAAGAGGTGCCTTCTTGACAGAGTAGCCAGACAGTTTGACGATGTCTAGGATAGGCTCGACAATTCTTATAGGGCTATTTTTTCTAGAGTTTCCAGTTAGGTTCCAACATAGGGATTGACAATTCTAGCAACAGAGGCTATTGAGAGTTTCCGCTAGTTGGTTTCCTAACCTTGGGCATATGATTAGGGTCAGTCCATTGCACAAACTACTCCAGCTTACAATGCCTAATTCATCCCACCGAGATGACTCATAGATCTTGCAAGTACTCTCCTAGAGGGAGGGCGCGAGGTAGAGGGGTCAACGACAGAGGACAGGGAGGCCAGGGTGGCCTTGATGGTCAAGTTCCAAGGGCTCCTCTTGTGGGTCAACAACCTCCATAGAATCCTCCAGTGGTGTAGTAGTAGCCAATTCCTCCACCACCACCACCACTGCCAGATGCCAAAAATGCACAGATATAGCAGCTGCAACAACAGGTGTAGGTGTTGATGGGTGAGCATGACCAGGCCTGCGACCAGATTTTGGTTTTGATTGCTGAGTGAGACCAAGCTTGGTAGCAGGTGGTTGCTGTGACAACTGAGAGAGACATAGCGCTGTAGAGAGTACAAACTATCACAAGCAAGAGAGATTAGGAGGTGGCTCGATGTCAACAAATTGAGAGCCTTATGACATCCACCCATGGTTGGATAGTTTAGGCCAAATTGTATAGAGAGGCTATTATAGAGGCTGCGTATTATAGGAAACATTATCACAGAGATGTTTTGGGAGCTCTTGGTTAGCCTATTTTTTCTCAACGGAGCGATGCACGCCCCCGAGCAGAGGATCAACCTAAGTGGCAGGCTAGAGAGGGTAGCAGCCACTAGGGATAGCTTTCTGATGTGTAGACAATTTTTGATTTTACCCCATTCATTATATTGATATACATTCATGGGCTCCTTTTTGATAGCCTCATGGATATTTGTACTTATCATTGATGTACATACACTGATCTAAATTTTTTACCATGACACATTTTTTGATATATATATATATATATATGATACATATATAGATGATTTATGCTATGATGTGTTGACTTTATTTCATGTATGGATGAAGTGGTATGGACGCTTATATATGATCATGTATAGATGCATTTTATTTTATGCCTATGTGATATGCGATGATTATGCTATGGATGGATGCAATGTTCATTTTCATTATCTTTTCACGATATGATATGGATGAATGATTATGATATGTAGATTTTATGGATGCAAATAATGTGGATGTGTTTCTTTTTGTATATTTTCTATGCATGTTTTATGATGATGATGACAATGAGAAGAACTTAAAATGATAACAGTTTTTCCAAACTTCATAGTTTTCACATGCATACTTTTGCATGGGTTGAAAGTATTGATCTCCAAGAGTCATACAAACATTTACACTCTCTTCTTCCTCATTGTTGATGCATTCCTAGCCTGTCTCGGCATCTCGAAAGAAACCTCAACATAGCTTCCTATGAAGGTAGTGCAGTTTGCAAACTCCAAACTATGCCGCTAGGAGCCTTCAAACTCTCAAACTGCACCATGGCGTTGCAATTTGCAAAGGTGTTTGAGTTTAAGCGAAAAACCTAATTCTAAAGAGCACCGCGACAATGCACCTTGCAAAAGCGATTGAGTTTGGAATTTAACCCTAAACTCCAAACTGTGCCGCGATGTCGCTGCTCATGACGATGACGTAGTTTGACTCCGAGCGACGTTGTTTGAAAATTATAGTGGCACAATATAGCCCCGCTCCTAGAGACCTAGATTCCTAATGCATTAAATGAGCATGAAAATCGAAAAACAAGCTCGGGTGAAGTCGACTCACCGGTGGTCTAGTCCCAGGAAGCCTTTGGTATGTCTGTACTCTATCGGAAATGTGCATGGGAAGCTATCATTGTGCCATCTCATGAGGGTGTCAGAGCTTAAAGTTGCAAAATCTCTTAAGGATGAAAGTGAAAATGAATTGGAAGTGGCCCCTCGAGGCCTATTTAAGCTTGAAAATTAGGGTTTTTTGACCCCGTTTAGCCATCTTGTCAGGGTTTTGGACCCCTGATCCCATTTTGTCCATCTGAAGGCCGTTTTGTACCAGTTTTTGTGTTTTATCTCATTTTTTGGCTTTCTAGAGCCTTTTTGGACCTGTCAGGCACCTTGTCTTCTTTTTCGCGAGATCACCCAAAAAAAATGAATTTTCTAATTGATCTCTCAAGGGGGCAGTATATTGGCATGTTTTCTCTCACCGAGGCAGTAGTGGGGAAAATTTTGAAATCAGATTTTTTTTGGCTTTTGATCAAGATAGTTTATTCTTTGAACCAATGTAACGAGTGCATCGCTTCAAAGAGGGGCAAAATGTAGACATGTAAAATGTATTCATTGACGCTACACACTTGATCCTGATTACTAATACCATTTCATCCTTAATCGTCCCTCGGTCTAGCCATTTAATCAAATACCCTTATTTGATTAAATTCATCAATTTTCCTCCCTTAATTAAATAAATCATTTATCTGATTAAGTCATTCTCTCATTAATTAAATTAATCAATTTGATCTAATTAACCCTAGCTCTTTATTTAATTAAATAAATAAATTTTATTTAATTAATTTCTAAAGTCTATCTATTAAATTAAATAAATTAAACCTTATTTGATTTAATTTAACATCATCTCCTTTAGTTAAATAAATTAAATCCCTTCATTTAATTAAATCTAAAATAAAATTTCTTCTCACCTTTTGATTTAAATTAGCCCATAAATCTAAATCAATTAGTCACATCATCTAACCCCTCATTAAATTAATTAACCCTTGATTAATTTAATCTTGATCCATGTCCCATCCTCTAGCTTTTGCCACTTACACATGAAAATAGATTTAATTAATTTATTAAATCTCTATTTTCTCTCAACATGGCATAATAGAGGAATATTCCTTCAAATTTGAAATCTTTCCAAGTGGAACTTGTCCTTCCAAAAAGACATTTATTTCATCTTTACATTGAGCCAAGTGGCATTTAAGGCATTCCTTTTTCCCTCTTATATTTCATTTCATTATTTTCAAATTCCACCTAATTGCATTTATGGGCACAGTCATCAAAATGTGCGCATCCTTCATCCATCCATCTCTTGACAAGTGGCACTTGGCCATTGGTTGAAAGTTAGTCCCACATTGCTCCATTTTTATCATTTCTCCATCTTGTC
This sequence comes from Sequoia sempervirens, assembly GCA_007258455.2. NCBI lineage: Eukaryota > Viridiplantae > Streptophyta > Pinopsida > Cupressales > Cupressaceae > Sequoia > Sequoia sempervirens. The sequence goes on along the minus strand of VDFB02075321.1, from coordinate 422,799,031 downwards.
TTTCTATAAATAAGAGGTTTCTCTCCTCATTTGATCATCCACAATTTGAGCAAACTTACTATACTCAATTTCATCTTCAAGCATTAGCATTTTCATCAATTTCATCAAGGCATAGCTAGGTTATTGTAGGTTTTCTCCACGGAGTTCATTTGAGGCAATCACCAAGTGGATCAATCATCACCAAATCATCAAAAGTTTGCATAGGAGTTGGGAAAAGGCCAATTTCCACATCAAATTGGCACTAACTCCCCCATAAGATCAAGAGTTTGCATGTTTTTAATAGGATTTAATCTATTCCCTTGCTTTTTCATTGTGTTTTTGCTTTTATTCCTATTTTGAACATTGCTAATGGATTTTATGGGGAACTTTGATCTTGGCTTGCATTTGAATCTTCTAATGTGTTTGTTTTTTTTGTCTCTTGCAGGTACTAGGATCTTGGTTCTATAGTCTAGGGTGACACTTTTCCAGATTTTATTTTAGGGTTCCAAATTTTAAATGGTGACACAGTCATAAATAGCGACACACTTGCCGATTTGAAAGTTAGGGTTAGGTCATGCCAAATTATAAATTGTGACGCCATCTTGTATGGTGACACATTTTTCAATTTAATTTTTAAAACGCATCGGGCATCACTGTTTGAGTTTTGAATATAGCATCGCATTTGTGATTTCCGAGATAGAAATTCCAAATAACCTCAATTTTTTGATGATTCCTTGATGCCATGAGCTTCATGAATGTAGGAGGTCTTCCCACAGTTGATGTCGAGAGAGCACAAGCCCACAATACTGGAGAGATTGGGTGATCTATCTGAGTTGCACTAGGAGCACTTGTGAGAGATTAGATTGTGGTACAGTACGTACACACCAGTGATCAAAACACATTTAGCCATGATGAAAATGTTGTGCGAGAGATGGCACAGTGAGACCTCCTCCTTCCACCTTTTGATGGGAGAGGCGGTAGTGACCTTAGAGGATGTGTGGCAGATATTGTAGTTGTCTAGCCACGGTGATCACGTGATCTAAAATCCTGATGCCGAATTAGATGCCCGCTTCGAGGTGATGGAGATGGACTAGATTGCGTTGGTCACATCATAGATAGATTTAGAGACATATAGAGGTCATGTGTCGATGTTAATATTGATTGTTACAACCATCATTTCAGGTTTGGTGGCTCCAGACAGATGCGACCAATTTTTTAGTCTAGGTTGGGGCTTCGCTTGGCAGAGGATGCTTTACTAGAGGACTCTTTTTGCATGGGGGCTAGTGATGTTGGCCTTGTTATACCATGATTTGCATGATTTTGTGTATTATGATGGGAGAGCCCTCGGTGTAGGTGTGACACTCCTTCATATCCGAGCATGGGAGCACATTGCCATCCTTTGAATGATTGCATAGATTGCAGATGTGGAGCCAGATGATCATATCATATGGAGATACTGAGGTGCCATTACACTCAGGTACACATGACAGATTGGACTCCCGTACTAGCGACAGGTGATAGATGATATGATTGTGTTCTGCTGGCGGCCATGGCTGTAGATGCCAGCCTGGTTTGATGATATTCAACAACTTTATTTCACTTGGTGGACCCGTTATATGTAGGGTTAGGAGCATACTATGATCAAGAGGTACCTTCCTGATAGAGTAGCTAGATAGTTTGGTGATGTTTAGGATAGGCTCGATGATTCTTATAGGGCTATTTTTGCTAGAGCTTCCAGTCAGGTTCCAACATAGGGATCCACAATTCTAGCAATAGAGGCCATGGAGAGTTTCCAATACGATGTTGACTGAACTGTCTTTTGTGCTTTCCCAGAACTCCATTAGTTGGTAACCCGTTTCCCCCACCTCCATTAGTTGGTAAAGCGTTTTCCCCGAAGCCACACATCGGAGGCGTGTTTCTGGTTCAAGGTCTGTCCACCCTCGGGGTGGGTGGGAGGAGGAGAGGTATAGTGGGATTTCTAAGTGTGAACAACCGGCGCCGTATTGTGGGCTGCCCTACTCCCTATCCTCTATATATCGTGAAGCGATCGTTCAATAGCTGTTCGTCCTAAAAACTCTATAGCCTCCCACCCCCCCAGGTCGACCCCTACTATCCATAGGGGCCCACAGCCGCCCCTCTATTTCTAAAAGTAGTAGTGCTCGAACGTGAAACCACAATAAGTTACGACTCTGTAGTTGAGGGCTTCTTGTGATAGCTAGCGGTGAAATCAATATGATTGGGAAGGTGACCCTGAATCCCAGAGAAGGTTATGTGCCAGAAGTAGTCGGCTCTCTAAGAGAGAGTTGTTAGAGAAGATATGGATGATCCAGCACCCGATCCATTTCACCGCTGTTACGAAAAGGCGGAGAACTATTTCTTTTCCTGCGCTGTTAGTTAGGGCGGCGCGCTAAATCTTCGCTCTTTGGCACTGCCCGGGATCTTAGTTCCACAGCTCCGCCATAGAATAGTAGGGGCGATGCACTTTCCAATGGTGATGACCATTTCCCTGTTCCCGTCCCTTCCATGGCAAGCAAGTTGCTCCGGTTGAAGTAGTTCTACCAACTCCAACCAGTGCATCTGGTTCCTCTTCTTCATTGACTTCTATGTCAGAAAGATCCGATATGTCTAGAAACCTTATGAGGAGCTTATCTGGTTGGTTGCCTAGCCTTGGGAATATGATCATGGTTAGCCCATTGTGCAAACTAATCTAGCTTATAATGCATGGTTTATCCCATTGAGATGACTCATAGATCCTGCAGGTGCTCCTCCTAGAGGGAGGCTGCGAGGTAGAGGGGTCAGGAGCAAAGGACAGGGAGGCCAGGGTGGCCTTGATGGTCAAGCTCTGGGGGCTCCTCCAATGGGACAACAACCTCCATAGAAGCCTCTAGTGGTGCAACAACAACCAATGCCACCACCGCCAGATGCCAAAGATGCATAGATATAGCAACTGCAACAATAGGTGTAGGTGTTGATGGGTGAGCATGACCATACCCACCAACAGATTTTGGTTTTGACTGCTAAACGAGACTAGGATCGATAGCAGGTGGTTGCTGTGATAGCTGAGAGAGACACATCATTGTAGAGAGTACAAACTGTCACAAGCAAGAGAGATCAGGAGGTGGCTCAACGTCAATAGATTGAGAGCCTTATGACATCCACCCATGGTCGGACAATTTCAACCATATTGTATAGAGAGGCTGTTACGGAGGCTGCGTATTATAGGAAACATTATCACAGATGTTCCGACGACTCTTGGTTAGCCTATTTTTTCTCAGTGGAGCGATGCACACCCCCAAGTAGAGGATTAACCTGAGTGGTAGGCTGGAGAGGGTAGTAGCCACCAGGGCTAGCCTTCTAATGTGCAAACACTTTTTGATTTTTCCCCATTCATTATACTGATATACATTCATGGGATTCTTTTTGATAGCCTCGTGGATATTTGTACTTATCATTGATGTACATACACTGATCCAAATTTTGTACCATGACACATTTTTTGATATATATATATGATACATATATGAATGATTTATGCAATGATGTGTTGACTTTATTTCATGTATGGATGAAGTGGTATGGATGCTTATATATGATCATGTATGGATGTATTTTATTTTATGCCTATGTGATATGCGATGATTATGCTATGGATGGATGCAATGTTCATTTTCATTATCTTTTCACGATATGATATGGATGAATGATTATGATATGAAAATGTTATGGATACAAATGATGTGGATGCATTTATTTTTGTATATTTTCTATGCATGTTTTATGATGATGATGATGATGATGACAATGAGAAGAACTTAAAATGATAACAGTTTGTCCAAGCTTCTTCATAGTTTTCACATGCATACTTTTGCATGGGTTGAAATTATTGATCTCCAAGAGTCATACAAACATTTACTCTCTCTTCTTCCTCATTGTTGATACATTCTCACACTGAAATGACCTACCAAAATGCTTTTAAGGAACTGAAAATGATAAAACAATGACTACAAATATTGTATAAGTTATTTATTATTGAAACTAAACATAAAGGTGTTAGATCCAACATGATCTCACCTGTAACTCCCCATTGCATCTTGATGTAACATACCCATTGTTCTACTTAGTAATTTTCTAAGTTTTACCCACAAGTGAATAATTTACACATCTATCAATAAGAGAAATAAAAAATTTATTTTTCTTTTCAATAATAAATGCACCATTTGAAACATATCCTTTCCAAATCTATTTTTTGTATAAAAAAAGAATATTTTCAATAATATAAGTATGAAACTTTACATAAATATATTCAAGATAACATTTAACATTACAATTTCCATATAGATGGACACATGATTACATGCATAGCTTCAATTAGATGACATAAACTAGAAATACAAATGGTCTAGAATGTCCTTCTCCCAAATCTTGGCTGTGAACTACATGAGGAGAAGCATAACTCAAGTTCTTTTATGCCAACCATGGACTAACTACGGTCCCTTGCACATCTACCAAACATGGTAAGATGGCCCTCCCTTCGATGAAGAGATATGTTTGGTAACCTCATCCTTCATATAGCATTTCTTGAGCATAGTGATGTGTGCTACATATCTAGAGCTTACAATAAATTCAACCTCTATTTCTATGATATTCTCAGCCTAGTATGTACTTGGATCATAATGAATTGACAATGTAGACAATGGCTACCTGCACTATTTTGGCCAAAGATTCAACACCCAATACTTCGATTGAGGGTCATCTATATTCACCACTACAATTGCTCGAATTGTATTGACCATTAGTATTTTATTCTATTGTATTCTAGGTTAATCCCTTTACCATGGATTATCCTAACCCCAAGAATAACCTTCCCATTATCTATTCTATTCTATTTTATTCCTTTCTCATGGATTATCCTAACCCTAGGAATAACCTTCCCATTAACTCATAACAACAAACATAGCAATCAAGTATTTTAAAAAACTCTATCTTATGCTACACACCTAGAGTGTTGTTATACTTCATTTAGTACCAACAATCCATGTATAGTACAAATAGTATTTATATTCACAGAAAAATAAATCATTGTATACATATCTATATGAGTAAATATCATAAGTAAGGTTTCAAAAAACAAGAAAAAACCAAGTGATATGCAAGCATATCCAAGCATTAGTACATACAAGTAAAAGAAAATCTTTCAACATGGTGACACAATAAACAAACTTTCCAATATAATATAAAAGGAGTAGAAATCAACATGCCTATTTATAGCTCCAACTAATTACTTCTTTATCCTAGATTAATGGCTCTAGCTTGCTTGCAACTTCCTCCAAGAACAATCTCCAAAAATCCACTTCTAGCTTCTCACTAAATTCTCTCCACAAAACCAATGAAAAACAACAAAACAACTCTCAACCTCACAAAGTCTCAACTCTCTTTGCTAAAAAATTACAACATAATAACACAAGGAAATCATAATGAAAAGTGATGCATTTGGTAGAATGAGCACCTCTATTTATACTAATTTGTGAGAAACCAAAGGCTACAAACAAGTTAATATTTCTGCCACCTTTGCATCCTCATGCAATGACTCACCAAGCTAACTCATAGGTTTGCAACACATAATAGTCCTCACCATCTAAATGGCCGAGTCAACTTGATAAAAGGGACAACAAGCTCAAAACAAGTTTCCTAATTCAGATTCCTTCACGTAATGCTACCAAGTTTTCTCTTGACCGAGTCTCAATGCTATTTGTAGAATTGTGTGCATTTTGAAGACCTCTTAAGCATACCAAACACTTAAAATATGGTGCCACATTCATATGTTGGCGCCCAAGTTTATAGCGTGGGTTTGACTGGTTCACATGGCTTTTAAAATAGTATTTACTTCCCTTCAAATGTTTACACAACAACGTATGAACTCATACATGCTTCATTCATTGGTATGACCATTATATATATACATATTAATATATATTCATTTGATATAGTTTATCAAATACATTTAATTAATAAAAAAATATATATTTATATATATATATAATATAATATAAATATAAAGAATAATATTACGTATATATATAATTATATATAAATATATATTAATATTATGTTACTATATTAATTTACACAATATGTATATATATACATATACGTAATACCATTTCAACATCTTTATAAAAACACTCATACACACAATTCCATCGATCGACATATATATGTCTCCTTAGTCTAATTTGTATTCCCATGCATATGGGTAATCCGTCCATGAGCATGCATAGGTACATCTACCCATGTATACCCATGCACGTATTCACTCACATGTATGAGTTTACCATAGACACATACATATATACATATATATACATTTTATGCATATATCTCATCAACATAGCAATAAACACACAAGGAAGGATTTCCACTTATCATCAAGACTTCATCACATACCTCATTCCAAACATTCATAAAGCAAGATCGCAAATCAATATAAACACACAACTAAACTGAAGATCACTTACCATCTACCTGACCAGCTTGACTCAACTAAGACCAACTAGGGCGTGAATGTGTGAATGCTCAGTAAGATTGAATTAGAGGTTACTAGACCAAGTTATCCTAAGTGATACTTCCCCTCTCTTTCAGAGGCTTGAACCTGTTCTTGCATTTAACTTAGTTCGTGATAACAATAGTTAGCCGAATCAATACATTCATATGCATCACATATATTTCATTTACATAATCATTAAAATATTAAATAGAATCAAACATTCATTCATCATATTTCCATTAGAATTCATATATGTAAAACATATTCACATTTATTAAAGAAATTTACCAAACAAGGTAATAGTAAATAGGTAATAACACATGGGATGCAACATATTCCCTCCCTTGTGAATCATCATCCCCAATGATTTTTAAGTATCAAATATGACCATAGCATAAAGAACACATCACTAAACATCATTATTTTGAAGAATTTTCAAAATCTAGCAAGACTTGTGGAAACTTCTACTTCATTTCAGCATAGTCTTCCCATGTGGAAAAATCTTCCGCATTCTAATCCCATTGGACCTTGCATTGCAAAACTTCTCAATTATGCAAGTGGATCTTACATGTTCCGAGCACCTTGAGCGGCTCAATTGTTACCACCCTTGGTCTTGTACCAATAAAGCATTCCAATCAATAACATGGTTATCACCTGGTATATACTTATTAAAATATGAGACATGAAATACATTATGCATCTTGGCAAGAGCTGGTGGCAAGGAAATCCTATATGCAACAGGGTTGATTTCATCAAAAACCTCAAAAGGTGAAATATAACAGGGAGCTAGTTTGGATGATTTTCTAAACTTGATAGAACTCTTGTGAGGTTTAAATCTTAACAAAAATCTATCCCCTACTACAAAATTCCTAGTTATTTGCTTAGAATCAACATAACTTTTCTTTCTATCGTTAGCTTATGCTAATCTCTACTTAATGATTCTAACTTGTTCCTCCATTTCTGATAACATTTCTGGCCCAAGGCTTATTCTATCTTCCAAATTATCCCAAATTATAGGAGTTTGACACCCTACTGGTGGCACCTTAAAATTTTGCAAATTTTAAGTGCCTATAATAAAAATTTTCCTTTGCACACTCAGAAGTGCACCTGAAAAATCTGCCCAAGTGACCTACTTTGGAGGGTCATAATTCAAAGCTAGTTAATTTTCATGCCAAAAGCCTTGGTGAGCATACTCAATTGACATATGTGAACAGTAATGTCATATTTTAGCTTCCCATGATGAGTTTTGACAGGGTTTTGAAAAGCAAAGCTGGAGGGTTCTGGGACTGTTTTGCTATTTGCAAACTCTCTGTCCTGCAAAGTGACCTCCTATTCGAGTTGATATTTCATAACTAGATTATTTTAAAGAAAAACATATTGTTTCTCTACATTCTCCTCACATTCATATGCTCCTTGGTATGGTTTCAGAGCCTCAGGATCTGATTTGATATTTTTTCAAGATCAAAAGCAAATGTAGTTTGTTCTACTCTTACATCTGCATTTTCAGAATGTTTCAAGGTGGTCAAGTTTGACCCCTAATATCTCACGAAGAATGATGATTGAAGGAATTCCATCTTGCATGCATGCTCAATGGACCTAAATGATCTTGTGTTTCTAGTGCAACTTCCTAGGAGGCGATTTGATATTTTTTTGAAGTGGTTACTTGGTGAGCCCTAATTGGTTTTGAATAGGTGCAGTTACAGAAAAGTCTAACTGAGCTACTTTGGAGGTTAATATCTTGCACCTCAGAATCTCTTTTTCTGAATTGTTTGTTGCACTACACTCTTGGGTAAAATTTCTACATGCCTATGAATTTTCATAGCTTCATAAGGTCGTTTGATTGGTTTTCCAGGGTGATTCTAGAGCCCACTTGGCTAGTTTTGACCACTGTGCCAATATGCTAGAAATAAAATTTTAATGGCAACCCACTTCAATTTTTTCATGCCTAATGCATTCAAAGGAAGTCTCAAGGTCAATTGAAGGTAAAAATTGTTTCAAATCATTTTTTTTTTTTAATTCGGGCCCACAAGGGGACCCAACATGTGTCACACCATTGTTGTGGAAACATGCCATGATAGTGTAGGCCAGACCAATCAATAACATCAAATTTTGTCAAGAACAGTAGAGTTGGGGAGTATTTTCTCCCATTGATGATTAGAGCTCTTAAGTCAGTTTATGGATGATGATTTATCAAATCTCACTTACTCGAGGAAAGGCATTACAAATGAGCTGAGAAAGCAATAGTTGTAGTTTGATGAGCCTAAAAGGGATCACGAGCAAGTGAAGATATGGTCCAACATGGAGATTGAAGGAGTTTCAACCAAGGACAAGAATAGAAAAATATTTCTTGACTCTGCATCTTTTAAGAAATTCTCTATACAAGGCATTTGGACATAAAGCACCAGGGTGGATAAAAAAAACTTCAAATATCTTATGTGTGCTTGGTGGCATAGAACTAAGTACAGTCACCGGTTTGAAGAAAAACAAACATTTTAAAGTAGCATAAGATGAAGACTTACAGGGCCCTTGTGTTACATACAGGGGAATGATGGGGTAACCATCATGCTAATGGAAGTGGTGAATTTTCTATTACAAAGGAGGTTTCTACGTAGCCTATCTATGATCCAATGGAACACCTAGAAAAATTTGACTGAGGGCACATGGAAGAAGTCTATAACTGCCTAAATTTGATGTTTGCAGAGGGTTGTATTCTTGATTTGAATAAACACATAGATGAAATTTGATGGAAAACTTGATGATGCTGTTTATCTCTTACATGGAGTTGTAAATAAGGGTTGTCCACTTAATCTGAGCTGCTACGATTCCTTGGTCAAAGCATTCAAGAAAAAGGAAAAACAAATGATGAAAAATATGTTACAAGGGTTATGCTCAAGAGTGGTATAAGGAGTGTTGATTCCAATGCTATCAAGCTTTTCACTATGAGAGAGGAGAGATTCAAAGAACGTGGCAATTATCTTGAGTCGATGCATCTTGAAGTAGCTCAATGGCTGCATTATGAATGGCTTGCACAAAGACCAGGAATGATTATTGTTGTGAATGGGTAGCCATTGTGTTGGCTTGCAACATCAAATGGAAAGGGTCAGTTTCACATTTACAGAGGAGAGCTTCACATGATGCATGAAGTTGCTGCTAGAAATGTTTTGTTTAAGTGTGCGATGAGTGGGTAAATTTGGTGTAATGTTTATCTTGCACAAGGATTGTATGTGCTTGCAGTAAGAATGCATCATAATTGTTTGAGGATATTTCATTCTGTCACTGCACCCAAATCTTATCTGGCTAAAAAAATGTATGAAATAAAGCACAGTGAGATCGTATGGGAACATTGCTAAGTGTGGCATATGAATGATTAAAGTGTTCAAGAAGTTTATAACACTGCACCTAGGGTTTATTGTATGTGAATCAAACACGTTAAGAGCAACATAGAATACCAATGATAATGAAATAAGCATTACTGAGCAATATTGTTGGTGCCCTCATGGCTCGCACACACATGGGTTTCAATGAATGGAAGACAGAGTGTAGGTTGATTACTATAAGCACCTGTGTTTGAGCCACCATGATCAAGCAAATGTAGTTGAATATAGAGAGTTAGGGGAAACCCAAAATCAACGGCTGACAAAGACAAAGAGACGTGACAGAATCTATACCCTTACCCTCTAGCCTCGCAAGAATGAAGATGATGTTAGTGGGAGTATCGTGAGGTGCGCGAGATTTCACCATGTGGCTTGTGGTGGATCCCAAGCGAGAACAATCAAAGTGAACGAGTAATGTTTCTTTGTGCTCGATTTAAAAATTAAAACATTCATCATTTTAAAAGAAAGATTCTAAAATATAAAGTGCAATATAAAATGAGACATGGGAAAAGATTTTATTGCCTGATGAAGGTTAAGCAGTGCCACTTTTAAAAGGCATATGAAGTGCAATAAAGAACTCATGTGGAATAATTGCTGGGTGAAGATAAAGTGAAGGACACGGGAAAGATATTGTTACAGCATAGGTAAAATCTTTTGCTTTCCCAATAAAATGCAATATTTTAAATGAAGTATCATGTGAAATGGCACAGGTGAAATTTGTGTGTAGCACAATGAAAATTAAACAAGTTAAAAGCCTTCGTTATAAAGTTAAATAATATTCTTTGCTGGGAGGTTAAAATATAAAATGTGCAGCAAAACAAAGGCTTTGAGTGAAAATTTTATTTTGTCCAAAGGAGTGAATTAAATATTCACTGTATAAGCAAAAGACATTTTTGCTGGGAAGTAAAAGATAGACATACAAGTGAATGAATTTTTTGTAGCACATAATGAAAGAATGTGGGTCTTCTTTCAGGGGAGGAATAAAAGTGTTTCCACTGCAGGGAAAAATGGGTAGATGAGATGAATATTTTTTCATGGTCAAGGTGAATTTTCTGTTGTAGAACAAAAGATGAGTGCAAGCAAAATACAAAGACATAGTTTGTTACTGCAAAAGGAGTTGAGAAGAGGGGATTTTTTTAGTTTCTTATTGTTGTTCAATGGAGGATGAAGTTTCCAGGTGTCTTCAATAGATTAATTTTAGGACTCTTCTTCCTTCTGTATCTTCTCATTCTTTCTCATTTACAGGGGTTCCATTTTTTGAGAGTTCTGCAAGGCAGAAAGAGGCTTGTAAAAATTGTAAATTGTCAAATTAGGATGGATTATATAACTATTAGTCATTCATCTGAGATGTTTCTGTGTTCTAAATTGTGCTTCATGAATATATCTTATCTGATGAATGTCTCCATGGTTGAGATGTAATAATTTTTTTGAATTCAATAATTAAATATTACTTGGGTTTTTTCATACACATTTGATTGCATTTGTTATTGCCTTCTATTCAAAAAATAGAGTAATTTATTTAGTGAATGTAACAGGATTGTTGTGTTTCTAGATGGATTTTTTAGAATGTTCATTTGATAAAGCTTTAGTGGTCTTGTTATCATAATGTGATAACATTTTCAAAGATCTCCAAAACATGTTCAACATTGTAGGATGAAATGCTGGTTATATGACTTTGTTGCCCTTATCTTGGCATTGGTCAATCCTTGTGCATATTTTTTTCAGTTTGGTCCCAAATCTTAAAATCTAAACAAACCTTTCAATTCTATTTTATGAGTTATTTGTATCTACCATGTTCTCCATGCTAGTTAATGAAATTCACACAATGTCAGCCAATTTTGAGTGATATTTCATGTTTCTTGGCATATTCTTGTGAGAGAATTATCTATTAAGCAATACCCTATTAAGTGTGTGTCTAAATCTTAGGTGTTTCTTAAAGGGTCACCTCCCTAGTTCCTACAAAGCCTAAAGTGCAGGGGAAATGTGTTTCAATATCATTTCTTGTCAGTTGGTTAAATCCTACACTAGGTCTGAGCATGAAGTTTGGCTTAATTCTAGGATTTAGTGGATCTATTGGTTTGAGAAGCCAACACCTATCATATAATGCTTCAAATGGAGCCATGTTGATCACAAAATGATAGGATTTATTATATGCAAACTCTACCAAATCTAGGTAATCCTCCCACTTGTATTGTTGATCCATGCAATACATCCTTAGTAGGTCTTCCAATACTTGGTTCACCTTTTCAATTTGTCCATCCATTTCCTGTTGATAAGAATAGCTTATATTCAATTTCGTTCCAACTGCAAAAAATAGGGTTTTCCAAAATCTAGATATCACACAAGCATCCCTATCTAAAATGATCTTTTCAGGAATCTCATGCAATCTAAATATCTCATGAATAATTTTTTGTGCTATTATGGGAGCTCCATCAATCAGATTCCTTGGTATGAAGTGAGCTACTTTTTTTAATCTTTTCAACCACTACCAAAATGGCATTATGCTTGTTCCTAGAAATAGGGAGACCTTGCACAAAATCCATACTAATAACTCGCCACTTGCTTTTGGGAATTTCATGTGGATAGAAAAGACCTGTAGGATGATGATGCTCTACCTTCACTCTTTGGAACTCTAAGCAACTTGCTACAAATGTTGCTGCATCTCCTTTCATACCCTTCTAGAAATATAATGGCTTTACATCAGCCAACATCTTGGTTACACTAGGATGTCTTGAATATGGTGCATTGTAAAATTATTTCCATACCAAGTCCCTCAATTCTCTAGAGTTTGGTACACAAATTCTCCCCTTAAACCTTAATAATCCATTAGGTTCAAAGTGACATCCTTCGTACCTTCAATCTCACGGATTGTTCAAGAGTGCTCGCTTGAATTGTTCATAGAACTCATCACCCTTAGATTCTCACAACACTTGAATCTTGAAGTCAGTTTGGATTGATATCATTGAGGAGATATGTCTCCTATGACTTAAGGTATCAACAACCTAATTATCTTTCCCCTTGATATAACTAATGTTGAAATCATAGTTAGATATCAACTCCAATGACCTTCTTTGTCATGCATTAAGATTAGGTTGGGTAAAAAAATACTTGAGAACATGGTGATCAGTCTTGAGTTCAAATAGTTTTCCCAATAGATAATGTCTACATCTATAATGCATGAACAACTGTTGTTAACTCTAAATCATGCAAAGCATAATTTTATTCATAGGGCTTCAACTTCCTAGACTCATAGGCTATGACTCACTTATCTTGCATTAATACTCCACCCAAACCTTCTCCTGATGCATTCGTAATAAATACAAAGTTACCATCTAGATTTGGTACATTTAGTATTGGTGTTGTGGTCAATCTTTCCTTGAGTTGGTCAAAATTTTCTTGACATTTCTTAGACTACTCAAACTTCTTTCCCTTTCTTTGCAATGACATGATGGGAAAATCTATCCTTGAAAATTCTGCAACAAACTTAAGGTAATATCCCACCAATTCCATAAAAATTCTAACTTCTGGCACATTCTTGGGCACTGAACATTATAGCACCACTTTTATCTTCATTGGATCAACCAAAATCTCTTTAGCCAAAAAAATGTGACCCAAATACTGTACTTCCTTTTGGAAGAAGATACACTTCAAGATTTTTCCATGTAACTTACGCTCTCTGAATCTTTGAAGAATGATCTCGAAATTCTTGAGATGTTCCTCTTCATTCTTGGAGTAGATTAAGATGTCATCCAAGAAAACTAACACAAATCTATCCAAATAGTCCCTAAATACATTGTTCATTAGGTTCATGAATGTTGTTGGGGCATGCATCAACCCAAAAGGTAGGATTGTGAGCTTGTAATATCTGTATCTAGTTTTGAAAGTAGTTTTGTAAATATCTTCATCCTTGATTCTTAATTGATGATACCCATAATGTAGATCAATCTTTGAAAATACTATTGCTCCTCACATCTGATCAAAGAGATCATTGATAGATGGTAATGGATATTTATTCTTTATCGTTGCTTTGTTAAGTAACCAATAATCAATACATAAGTGCATTGTACCATCCTTCTTCTTTACAAAGATTACTGGCACTCCCTAGGGTGAAACACTGGGTCTTATCAATCCTTTAGATGACAAATCTTCTATTTGTGCCTTTAACTCCATTAATTCAGTTGTGGTCATCCTATAAGGTACTTTTGATATAGGTTCCGACCCTGGTACTATGCCGATGGAGAAATCAAATATCCTCTTAGGGGGTAACCCAAGTAATTCTTCTTGAATACATCCTCAATTTTTTATAAAATAGGATATTTCTCCATATCCATTTTTCCAAATTCCAATACCTCACCCTCTTTGACATCTTGAAATTTTTGAGGTCCATAATGTACTATATCATCTTGAGAAATGAATTCCTTACTTTCCTCAAGCTTCTCCATTTTTACTGCAAAGAGTTGAAAACCTTTTTTCTTTTCTCTGTGCATTTGCATAGTGGATATCTATCATAAATTAACCTCTCTTGGCATTCCTTGCATTGACACCTTGTTACCTAGATCATCTAAACATTATATTGTTTTCACATGACAATCTACCTTGGCCCTGTGTCTCCATAGCCAATTTATCCCTAAGATGACATCGTAAGATCCTAAGGGAGCTACGTATAGATTCACTTCCATTGAGAAATTTGGAAGTTCAACTCTTGCTTCAAATAGACATTGACTTACCTCAACTCTTGTCTGGTTAGCATATTCTTCAACCCAAGACTATTCCATGTAGCCAAATTTTTTAGACATTTGACTTGCTATTCTAGGAGAAATGAAATTTTCTATGGCACTAGTATCTATTAAAATTGAGATTGGAATTCAAAAAAAAGTACCTGATACTTCCACTGGAGTAATCTAGTACTCCGCTTACTGATTATCCACTACATCATGAATATTTTGTTGATATGCAACTTTTTGAGATGGAAGAGGGTTACCATGTGGTTGTGACCCTGATGATTTTCTTGGAAAATTACTCACATAGTGATCCCCACGACATGTAAAACATCCCTTCACTAGTCCCCTCATTTTCATTGGTCTTCTAGAGTTACTTTCATTTCCACCAACATTACTATTAAAGTTGTAGTTATTTCCCCTTCAATCTTTCTTTTATTTGTTCCAATTATTTTGAGATCTCTTGTACCCTTTCTTTTTCAAACTTGGCCCTTCACTAGGATTCCTTGGAGCTTGATTGGTCTTCATCCAACCAAACTTCTTTTTATTTCTCTCCTGGTAGTTTGACATAGACCGAAGCCTTTGTTCCTACTTATTTTCCTTCTTGTAAAACTAATCCATAGTAACTGGACCATGCATGTCTACCTCACCACCTATTTGCACATTTAGGCCAATGATAAAATTCCTTATATGAAATCGCTCATCCTTTTAGTACATAGGTACGTACTTCAGGAGTTGAGTGAACTTCTCCCTCTCGATGGGTGTTTTTTCACTTCTCAACACGGGTAGTGCATAAGTACATCACCTCTCTTGAAAGACAATTTCCTACAAGAAAATTGTAGAAAACTATCCCAAGGTCTCTCAAGTGTTAGGTCATGACTTGCTTGGAATATATTAGTTGGTTCATGTGATTTTCTGGTAATCACAGGGAAGCCTTACGTATGTTAAGTTGAAGGGAGATTGATTCCTTAAACAAAGCTCCTAGGATTTTGAAGATGATGGGAAATTGCTACAAGTTCAAAAAAATAGTCTAAAACTCCACTTTTATCATCAGATTTGGCTTTAAAATGATGCTAGAACTTTTCCTAGACTATTATTTCAAAGAAAGGTCAAAAGGGAATGGAAAGGAGGAAGTTCCTAGACCTGCAACTACAAATGAACAGTTATAGTGGAGGATACTATAGTGGACAACCTTCCTAAAACTAAGTTCCACTTAACCAAATCAGCTAATAGTATCATGAAACTAGTGCTATCTTCTAAGGTCTACAAATTTTTAATGGTTCATTCACCATAAATCATGAATAAAAGATGAATTTTAAGTGCAACAATGAATTTATGTTTAGAATAGCTTTACACTGCTATTTATCATCAACAAACAAAAAAAGCATGAACAAGGAAGGGCATCAACACAACAATATTCTTCAGCATCAATGAACAAAATTTACTAAAATACTAAAAGCATGCAAAATACATAGAACAACAAACTAAATCCACTCAAATATATCAACTATGAGGAGATGAATCATGAAACATGAAGGAAACTCAAGAATCCACCAAAAGTAATGAGTTTCTATTAGAATTTCAGCAGCATGTGATTACAATAACTCAACTCTTTCTTTGAAAATGAGAAGT
Source organism: Sequoia sempervirens (assembly GCA_007258455.2). NCBI lineage: Eukaryota > Viridiplantae > Streptophyta > Pinopsida > Cupressales > Cupressaceae > Sequoia > Sequoia sempervirens. The sequence goes on along the minus strand of VDFB02075321.1, from coordinate 422,782,784 downwards.
GACCCCCTATTTATAGCTTTCAAAAAGAAAAATGAATGGCCAAGATTTAATCTCATTGTGTGGCCAAGATTCATTACAAATTAGGGTTTCACTGACCCCCAATATTTTAAAATTTAATATACATTCTTTGTCTTTTCCCTATTTTGTCTTCTAGTGCCCTTTTGCTATAACATTTTGTCTTGTAGTGACTTGCCCTTTTGGCTGTAGCTACACTGTGAGGAACTAATCATCTATGAAAAACTTTCCTTTATTTTTTTGGATGGTGGCATACTCTACAAATTTTCCCATCAGTTCCTAAAGTTTATCCCATTCGATGATGTCTGATTGAAGCACCCAGAAGGATAGTTTCTTTGATTTTCCAAGGATCAGCTCCCAATTCTTTGTCCACTTAGGCGTGTGCTTGATCACTTCCTTTGACTGGGCGAAGGATCAGGGAGAAAAATACATGAATTCCAACATCAATGAATTTGTGGCCCCGTTCTCCATTTTCTTGTGAAAAAGCTTCATGATCTTTTCTGGATCTAGCTCGATAGTGGGCATGTTGTAATCGGTCATGAGCTTTAGATATTCTTCATAGTTTGTCCTGTATTCCTTGAACCACTCCAAGTCGAGCTCTACTTCATGGAGCACCCGCTCTAGGACTTCCCTTTAGTGGTCTAGGCCCATTTTCCACATCTCAGCTAGCCAATAATCATCCTTTGCTAGGGCCAACTCCTTTTCCTAGGTCTTCTTAGGAATCTTGAGGATAGCCTCGAGTTTAGGATATGTAATCCTATATAGTTTGGGGAAGTTATTGTAAATTCTCTTTGTGCCCTCAAGTTGTTTCTGCACTTCCCAGAATTTTTTGGTTTATACACCAAAAATCGATCACGACATCTAATTAATTAAATACTAGTTATATAATTAATATTCAACTACGTATAAATAAATTCTCAATTTATTTATATTGTTCATATTTTCCAATTCTTCAAATCTAAAATCATATTCTTCTAATTTAATTAAATAAACAAATTTCATAAGCTTGTTTTATTTAATTAAGTTTCATTAATCCCAAATTAGGAATTCAAGCACATGTCTACAAATTTTCATGCCACCTCACCAAGGTCACATGAAATTAAATAATTCTAATTTTTAATTAGAATTATCAAACACATGGCTTATTACTCACACACTTCTTCAACAAACTTTCAAACACATGGTCTTTCTCTCACACACTTGATTCTTCCATCCATTTGGCATGTTGTCTTTGGTCAAGGAAACACCTTCTTGATTCTCTTCATCTCCATAGTTCATCCCTATTGTTTGAATCTGGACCGTTAATTGTTTCCACATCACAAGATGCTCGGAAAAGACTATAAATATGACCCTTTGCCATTGTATTTTGCATCCACATTTGAGTAGAGTTATCATGCAGGAATATTGTTTGAGCATTGGAGAATTTTGGAGTCTTATAGTTACATTTCATATCATGTTTTGCATCATAGTTACATCTTAGAATAACACTTTCCTTCATAGTTGCATTTTAGATTAGCATATTCATAGTTAGCATTTGAGCATAATTAGAATCATCTTAGTTGCATATCATATCATTTACATTGTATAATCTAACACCATTATCCATTCATCATAGTATTGATTATCATTTTCATCATATAGTTTCATGTAGGGACTTAATTGGCTTGCATGTTCAATATTATCTCATTTCTCAAGTTGGAATTTTAACAACCATAGTGCACATAGAAATCTGAGGGCCAAATGGTTTAATAAATCCTTGAGAATAGAGGACAATGAGACATTCTTAAAAGATTTGTTTAACTGCAAAATAGAGTAGTTTACTTGGTTCAAATCTTTGATATAATTTTTTTCATTAAGGTTTGTGTTGATTTACTAATTTTCCCACATTTCACACACACACAAAATGGTGCCCATCGTGGGGCTAGTCCCTATTTCTAACAATTTTCTGGAAAAGTTCTTGTAAACAGGCTAGATGTGACGTTTTAGCGCAATCATGAGTTCTTTTGGCACATACGATAAATCTTTCGGCGCATACGATTTCTATTTTGGTGCATCCATGGAATCTTCCAACACATTCGGTGTCTATTCTGGTGCATCTAATACTTCTTTCAGCACATCCATCAAATCTTTTAGCGCATTCAGTTTTTTCTTTAGCACATTCAGTATCTTTTTTAGCGCATTGAACAATTCTTTTAGCGCATAGAGTAGTTGTTATAGCGCATTGGGTAGTTCTTGTAGTGGATTGATGTTTTAGCGCATACGATGACTATTTTAGTGCATTGGATTGAAATTGCAAAATTTGAGAACTAATTTGTATTTTTTGCTTGCAAGTACTTTTATATGCTGGTCAAAGACAAATTTATCAAACTACTGATGATTTATGGAGGAGTTGGAGCTATTTAAATACTTTTTTTTGCTTAAGATAGGCATCTAGCTTAATTAGAAAGGATAAAGAACACCATGTATTTCATGCTTGATGAATGGTAGGCATATGCTCTCCCTTTAACTAGGTGACCAAAAATCCAGACCCATTCAAATTTTGTTTTATCCTTAGAGGGCCTGTCTTGTGGGAAAAAGTAATCACCCAAGGGAATGATCCAACTAGTAACACGCTAAAGCAAAGTGACTTCCAACAGGGATATAAATGTGGGTACTTGGGGAAAGTTCAAGTATCACGAGGATTGTTTTGACAAGAAGGGAAGCAATTGTCTCTTGCCACATGGATGATCTCCCACGAACGAAATACCTATACTAGAACCCTTTGTTGTAGCAAGGCCAAAATCCTTAATCTATTTGTTGGTGCAAGAACGATCATTCTGAAGCCGTCCCGCATTCTTGTAGCTTTTAATAGAGATGAGAAATATGCCATGGGAGATTCATGGGTATTGATGCTTGGCTGCCCCATAGAAGTGAGTGCTATGGAGGGAGCTAGTGGGGTCAAGCATCTAATCATCCCCTATAAGTAAGCGCAGTTGGAGTAAAATCCAAGTGGGAACTCAACAAATATAGTCCTACATAGCCTAAGTTGTACATGCTTGATGTGTCTTTACCAATGTGTTTTTGAACCAATTTCAAACAAAAAAATCACATGTTGAAAGTGAAAACCTTGATTTAGAAAAAAATTCATTGAAACAACCAAGTCTCTAACTAGAAAATCCAAAAAATCAAACAAATTTCCAAAAAACTGTGTCATTTTTCTAGTTCAGTGCATCTGCTGCATATTACAACGCATCTATGTATTTTCCAGTGCATCCAATTGTTGTTATAGCACATATGTGCAAAAATATGGTGCATTTGTCCTCTATTCCAGTGCATACAGTCAATCTTTTAGTTCATCTGTGCATTTTTCCAGTGCATTTACCCTCTGCTATAGCACATCTATGCAACACTTTGGTGCATTGATCCTTTGTTTTAGCGCATTCAGGAAATCTTATAGTGCATATGTGCAAAACTCTAGCACATCTATCCTCTATTCTAGTGCATCTGTCAAATCTTTTAGTGCATCCATTAAATGCAAAAAGCTGAGAGTTAAACGTGTCCCCTGTTTCACAGTTTGAACCAAAATTTTAGAATCTTCTCAAGTCTAGAATCATCCCTTAGGTACCTTAGAGTCTAAACTTGTTAAAATTGACCTCTACAAGTGGAATTCTCCAACCTAAACCAAGATCTAAGATCACAAAGTGCCAAAAACATCAAACTTATCACATCTTTGATTATTAAGCCTAGTTTGATCATTAGGATTTATCATCCTCTCATCACGAAACGAAGCTAGATAGTAAAATAAAACTTAGTCTCATTAGAATTTTTCATTCTAGTTGACTTAGTTTTAATCCTTGGTACTCTTCCAAACTTAGATCAAAGTTTAGTAAAAAGTATAACACTTGTATGCCCATTAAAACAAGGTTACAAAAACAAAAACTCAAGGAAAAAGGACTTGAAAATCAAAACATTGAAGAACCAAACCTTGGAACTTGAACCATTGAAACTCCAACCATTGAAACTCCAATCATTGAGACTCAAAACATTAAAACTAAAAATAGTGAAATGCAAAACACCATGGTGGAGGCTGAAGAGAATCCTTTCCATGGACTCAACAACACTGAAGGGGAAGAAATAACTGTGGAAGATATCCAACATGCTGAACAAGACCCCAAATTCCACAAATGCTTAGAAAATATTTTTGAAAGAAATGGGGAAAAGTACCTCCTTATGCTAGCTAAACAAGGTGTCAAATTACCTGAAGACTTTGATGTGAATCAATTGAAAGCACCTCCAAAACAACTTGAAAAAGAAACCGAACAAGTGGTTTCTCTAACTCACCAAATGAAGAACCTTCAACAACAAATTCTCGATATGCAAAGAGGGACCTCAAAATGATACTTGATCCAAGACATTTGTCCATATCCATTTGATCAAAGTATCCACATGATCCCCTTTCCAAAACATTGCCAATTCCCAAAATATGACAAATACAATGGCAAAACTGATCTGATAGACCATGTGAGGGAGTTTAGAACCATGAGTCTTGAATTTGCATATGAGGAAATGAGATTATTTCCATGAAGTCTAGGTCAAAAATGTCTTGAATGGTTCTCCAAACTCACCCCACCAATTAACACCCTTGAGGAATTGGTCAACAAGTTCATCACCTAATATTCTTAGAATATTCAACATGACATTACCATGAAATATCTTTGTAACTTGAAACAAAATAAGGGTGAATCATTCCTTGTATTCTTGCAAAATGGAGAAGGTTATTTGCACGATATTCTCATCCTGTACCCAAAAAGGAAAAGATGCAAATCTTTATTGACAACCTCAATGACGAGATGAGTTATAGATTGGAATTGAAATGTTCCCCAACCTTTAAAAAATTGATTGAAAATGAGATTAAAATTGAAGAGGCTTTGGTCAAGAGAGGAGTCATCAAAATATACAATGAAAAAAACTCATCAAACTCCTCCAACAATTTCAATAGTGGTGACAAACCAAAGTTTTTGCAACAAAACAAGAATGTGGGAACTAACGATGGTGCAATTGAAAACCAAAATACAAAACCTGTATTCAACTTAATTGCCATTGCCACCAAAAATAATCAAAACAACAACCCACCCAACAACCAAAACAACAACCAAAATGTCACCCAAAGCGACAATCAAGGTAATGCTGGATCTAGAACACCATCGTATTGAACGTCCTCAAATTGAAGGAGGTTCACCCCTTTAGGACAATCATTAGAATCAGCATTGAAGGAACTTCTCGAAGCTAACTTAGTCATAACGTTACCAAAGGAAAGAAATTGGGAACCAAAAGTTAAGCCTCCATGGTGTAACAATGCCCATTTCTATGACTTTCATCACAACAAAGGACATAAAAGCAATGACTGCATGCAATTGAAGCACTTGATACAAGATCTTATTGACAACAAGACAATATTTGTAGGACCCCAAACCAACAATGATGATGGAGCGTTCAAGAACCCTCTACCCAACTACAAAAAAGGGGAATCTTCTTCTTCAAATACCAAAGGAAAAAACATAAACTATGTCTATGATACCACCATTCTGCACATCGAAGTGGTTGATGATCAAACCTATGACAAATCAGATCTTATTGCAAATGATAACTCAACAAATTAAAACACTATTGAACATGAAAAAAAAATCATTGCAATTGAAAATCATCACCATGATGTCGACACTACATCACATAAAATCATTGTTATCAAAATTAGAGAGCAACAAGACAACACACTCGTCAATGTGATCACACGAGGACAAACCAAGGTAACATTGAAAGGAGCTACCCCTTCCACGCCCAAATCAACTACTATTATCCCTACAACCCAATATAACATAGTTGATTAGTTGCAGAAGATACTCACACAAATATCCATATTAGAACTTCTTAAGATTTCACCTGCTCACAAGGAAATCTTGGAAGAATCTCTAGTCGCCACCATGGTACCAAACAATCTAGAGGTTTTCCAATTTTAGACTATGGTGGGACACTTGACTACGCCACATTGCTTATCCTTTTCTGAACACGACAATGTATCAATCAACCATCTGCACAACACTGCCCTCCACATTAAGGTCTTAATCCATAAACACCATGTCAAGGGTGTCCTAATAGATGGAGGAGTTGGCCTGAATATCTATACTTTGAAATTTTTTCGTGCATTGGGCTATTCATAAAATGCTATTGATCCTAGAAGGAAAATCACAATAAAAGCATATGATGATGAGGAAATATCTTCACAAGGGTTGATAGTGTTACCTATTCAAGTGGGACTAGTTGTTAGAGATATAGTATGCCAAGTGTTAGACAATTAATTAACCTACAACATACTCTTGGGAAGGCCTTGGATTCATGATATGGAAGCAGTGCCATCCACATATCACCAATGTTTGAAGTTCCCGTTCAATGGGCAGGAAATCCCTATTGAAGTTGACTCAAACAACCCCCGATATTGTAACACCCTCAAGACAACCCAAGATGCTTTTGTACCACACAACAAGGAAGCTCCAACTTAGGGTTCATCAAATGATGGGAAAAAATTAAATGCCTTATCAAAGTGGGCAGAGAAAAGGGACCAGTCAAAGGATAAGGATATTGGTAATGCCAATCTCTCAAGTAAAGAAAGTACATCAAATCCTACTCCACAAAATCAGGAAAGTCAACTTGAATCCTTATCAAAAAAAATTTCTAAGATACAATTGAAAGACAAGGGCATGGGGGAATACTCATTTGAGCAATCCTTATGTTTATCACAACTTTCATCTTCTCCAAAGTCATATGGGCAACCATCAACATCTAGAAAATAATCATCACAACCCACCACACTCTTTGATGGCACATTTGTGAGAGAAGAAACATTAGTGGATGAGTCAGACGACAAAGAATGGTTATACAAAGATGAAGAGTTTTCACAAGCATCCACCTCAAGTGTGCAAACAGAGTAGTATGGAAAAGGAAAGACAATATTGGAAAAGATGGGATATGAGGGAAAAGGTCCTATTGGTAAAAGGAAAGAAGGCATCATAGAACTGATACAACCTATCACAATGCAAGCCAAGGATAAAACATGATTGAGGTATAGAGAAGAATCAAGAGAAGAAACCAACCAACAAGTTGAAGGAATCCTATGACTACAAGCTAGTGATGATCATGAAACTGATTCAAATGAATATGAGTGGGATTCGCTATTTGAAGAGTCTTGTTATGATAAGGAAATTGATGTGGTACAAAAGTATACACCCATACATGAGGAGGGTCAAAGTTAAGGTTATAGACTACTAGAAATAAGATCACAACATATTGATGATTACCGTGAAGACGATCAAACTCAGAGCAAAAGGGATAATTCAGAGGAGAGTTACCTTATAGACATTGATTTCGCTATTAGATAATCCAAAGAAATTACCATTGAGACCCTTATTGCCTCTGAATTTAGCCAATCCAACGACTCCTTACCCCTCGTACATCCCAAACTCATAGATTGGAATCAAACTAAACCATTTGATATCCCCATCTTTTCAAATAATGAGGCCATTGTCAACTTCCTCTATTTTGCCAATCCTGAAACAAATTCCACCATTGAACATCGTAACAAATCTTCCAAGATAAATGAAATGATAATTGATGTGAGTGTATGGTAAGCTATTCTAAATGTATGTAAGATGTAAAATATTAAAACCCTAGTTTCAAAATATGCTAAATGTATGCACCTAAGTAACCATGGAAGCCATTAATGGATGTTCTAAGCTAATATGCATGTGAAATGACCTAAAATTATTTTAAAACATGAAATGTGAGTGATTTTAATAGAATAAGTTTAATATTAAAAGGTGGATCCCTATTCAATAGATTCAAGCTCTATTTATAGAATAGGCAAAATGAAATTGATGGTCAAGATCAAAAGGATCAATCGACAATTAGAATGGAAGGAAGATGGAGGCATAGATCATGGATTCCCATCAAGGGCTCACATTCATCCAAACAAACAAACTTCCAAAACTTGCACAAGAAGCTTTGTTAAAAGTTTGTTTCAAAAAAAGGAATATTCCCTTTTTCAAATGAGTGGAGAAAGAGAATATTCTCAAAGAATATTCTCATGGGTGAGGGAAATTAGATATTTAGTTAATTAAAAACAAATTTAATTGTGAAAAGGAGAAGGAATGTTCTATGGGAATATTCCTTTTGGAGGAATGTGCAAAGGAGGAATACTCCCAAGGAATATTCCCTTGCAAGTGGGAGAATTAGATTTAATTAGTAATTTGATAATTAAATAAAATTTCAATTATGCAAATTAGGGGAATTAGGATACTCATTAAATAATTAATTTATTTAATGAAAAGGGGGATGTGATATGATATTTAATTAAATAACTTAGGATTATTTAATTAACTAAGAGGAATTAAGGATTTAAATTAGATAATTTGATTTATCCAATTTAACAGGACAAAATGTTAGCATGAAAGGGGATGGATTAACCTAATTAGATTAATCAGATTAATAGATGAAAATGACATAATTAATTAAATAGATAGGATAATTTAATCAATTAAGCGAAAAGAGGATAAGTTTTAGGACGAAGCAATGTTAGTATATTTGATTTGAGTGCATGATATCATTTAGGATATTTTTACGTGTCTACATTTTTCCCCTCTTTGAAGTGAGGTACCTGCTACATTGGTTCAAAGATTGAAATTTTTTAGATTAAAATTGTTGCCTAGATCAAAAAAATTAAAAAAATTAAAATTTTTGGATGCCCCACTGTTGCCCCAATGAAAGGAAATAAACTGGTACCCTGCTCCCTTGAGAGATCGAGTGGAAAATTTGAATTTTGGGTTGATCTTTTGACAAAGATTAAATATAGGTTCAGGTGTCAAAACAAGCCTCGAGGTGCCAAAAAAATGGCCCAAAAAATCAAAAAATGGCTTAAAATAGGTTGCATATGGTGGAAACAGGTAAAATAGGCCAAAACCCTAGCTTCTAGATCAAATTAGGGCAAAAAACCCTAATTTTTAGGCTTAAATAAATGAGAAGGGTGACACTTCCAATTCATTTGTGCATTCAACCCTTAGAGATTCTTGCATTTGGAGCTTTGACACCTAAAAAAATGGTGCAACAAGTGCTTCCTCTTCACCTTTCAGAGTGAGTTTGAGAGTACTGGCCTCAAGAAGACGTAGGACCCTAGATATGTGACTCAAAACTTGTCTCAATTTTTGCATTTAGGTGCAATTAATAGGGGGTCAAAACTAGGTTTCTAGGCGCATTGCTATATAGTGACACAATTGATGTGTTAGAAGTGTCGATATTGATTTTATAGTGATGCACCTTCTATCTAGTGGCTCACCACCATTTTCTATTAGGTGACACATTTGATTACGAGGTCGTGAGGTTAAAATAGCAACGCATAGGATTTTCAAGTTCAGCGTCGCTTGAAAGTAGTGGGTGACACATTGATTTTAGTGATGCAACCCAATTTTTTAATAAAGCGACACATGAAAATGTTGATTAGCTATTGAGTGTAGTGATGTGTGTCACCAAAGTGGTGATGCACCCCTAAAATGGATACAACAACGTACCCTTGAAAGAGCAACGCTATTGATTTCAACAACACTTTTGATATTTTAGGATGTAAAGTCTCAAATTGTGATAAGTACTTTGACTTTTTAGCAAATTGATGTTGTGTGTACGATGCATGTAGGAGGATCCTCTATCATTGATGTCGTGAGAGCACCATTCTAACATTTTGGCAGCAGCAAAAGACTTCGATGACGAGGACGTGGAGTGGCTGGGTATGTTGGGTTTAGGCTTCATTGCTTTCTTGCCCAAGGTCTGAACCCACCTTGCTATGATGATTGCATTGATTGAGAGGTGTCACAATGAGACCTAATCATTTCATCTACCTATAGTATAGAAAAATGGATCTTTGGACATTTTCACGCTCATTTGGGTCTTTCTAACAGATGTTGGCTTAGTTTTTCCTTGATTTAGTGATGTAATGTGGTTAACACATTCGCATTAGGCCTTAGGCCCTTATGAACTATTAAGGATTCAAATGGTACCTTACCTAAGTGTTGTGAAGTGTTGTAACACAATTTCACACTTTTCTAGGGTCTTATTAATGTATTTCACCTAAATGACCTCTTTTTATCATTTACCAAGCCTTATTTCAAAGCATTGTAAAGGGTTGTAACAAAATTTCACACTTTTCTAGGCTTGTCATTAATAATTGGGCTTTCTTATGCTTTAATTGGCCCCATTTTGCATCTACAGGCCTTACTTATGAGTATTTTTGAGAATAAACTCAATAAACATCATTTTAAATATTTAAATCTCAAAACCCACCTGAAATACCTAAGCTGGGATCCATTCACCTAGAGTGGTGAATGAGTCCCCTTTGACTCAAAATTCAAAGTTAATTCAAATTTCTGGTGGTTTTTTATTTTCTATGATCTAAGGTTGGCCTGTGATGATGTATTTTCAAGAATTATTGGGTGATCCCACAATATTTGTTTACAATTTTTGGCCAAGCTGGACATTGAACTAATTTTTTCTAACTAAATCTTCACTTTCGGGCACCTATAGCGACTAAACCATGAGGAATTTGAAGATGATGCAAACTAGTGATTTGTGACATTTTGTCTTTAAATTCTAAACATATTTTTAATTTTTTTTTGGAATTATATTGCACTTCTTTTTCCATCTCCTTTGAAGACTAGTTTTTTTTTTCAGTAAACACCATTTTTAAGGAATGATGCTCACCGTATACAACATAACTTTTTTTCCATGAAGGATAAAATTCTTTTTTTTTTGAATTTAGATTTGTAACTATGATATCTAGTGCTTTCATTTGGTTTCATAGTGTTTTATTGAATATTTTTTCCTTAATTAAGTTTCGAAGTCAAACCAATTACAATTCAAACATAGGCGATCATACAACATAGCTTTTTTTCTATGTATCAAAATTCTTTTTTGTTGGATCAAGGACTTCAATATCTAGTGCACTGATATTTTCTGAATTTTTTTATAACTGCTATTTTTTCTTATGTGCAACAAAGAGCTTGATTTTTAGTGAAAAACCTACATTCACAAGAAATAAAAAATAAATATAATAATCAAATTAAATTTATTTAAAATTATGCTTTTTGGGAATCTTATAATAAGGATTGCACAAAAAAATAAATTTTAAATGAATTCATTTGATCCCCCAAAAGATAAACCAAAAGTGGTTTTTTTATCAACATTTTGATGGGTGTAAAGGAGACTCCATTATAGGTATGGTTTAAAACTAGCAGGGTTTTATGCAAGGGGGTTTGATCTAAGGTGGTTTGATCAAACCCTCTTCAATTGGAATCCTTTAAATGGAACTTTTCAAGGATTAAATATTATATTTTCTAAAAATATGTGATTTTAGCAAAAATCAAGATCTCTAAGAAAGTATAAACCAATATTGTGGGATCACCCTATAGCATAATCAAGTATAAATATAAGGTTTTTCTACTCATTTCACCCCAAATAAATCTATCAAGAATTCTAATAATTTCAAGCATTTTCAAAGTCTACATCAATTAGAGCCATTACTTGCATGTTTGTAGGATTCTACTTCAAGGGTTTGGTTTAGATTGTAGATTTTTCAAAGAGCAAGATTGGAAAAGTCGCCATCAAGTTATCAAAGACATTGAAAGTTTTCAAAGTCCTAAGAGAAGCTTGGAGAACACCTACAAGTTGGATTTGACAGTTTCAAATACAAATTTGAATAAGGAGCAAAAGAGCAGACCAAGATTTATAGATTCCACTTTTGAATTTCCAAAAATCTGGAAGTGGTCTGATTCACCATTTGTAGTGAATGAGTCCCACTGTAGGAGTCTGATAGAGTTTTTCAAATCCGAGTACCCATTTTTTTGAAACTTGTTTTGGCATTGTTCACCCGAAGCAAGACTAAGTTGCCCAACTTGGCATATGAGTCCTAGTTGGCCTAAAAAGCAACAATTTCAGAGGTACATTCCATCTTTCTCCAGTTTACAGGTGCACACTTTAAATCTCATAGTTTTATGTTACACTCTATTTGCATTTCTAGGTCTTTTTTCATATCATAGTGTTTTTTCAAACATCTTGCATTTTCCAAGTTTTACATTAGTGGTGAACTCCTTTATCAGTTTTTCAGCCTTTAGGACAATTCTCTTTGACAATTTTCAATCTTCTTTGCATTGAAATCTCAAGGATTTTTTCTTGAGTGAAGCATTAGGGTTTTTGTATCTCTCTCCTTTTAGGTCTAAAACCCTAGAGGTGTAAGATAGCCCCACATAAAAAAAAATCATTTCACTACCCACCGGTGAGGCCATCGTTACATTGGAAGATGTGTGGCACATATTGTGATTTCCTATTCACGGAGAGTGTGTCATCTATGACATAGATATCGGGAGAGATGCATGTGTCTCCCTTTTGCACAGAAGCAGGTTATCTTAGTGAGCTCACAGATAGACCTTGATATATACCGCAGGTAGGTGGATATCTTCATATTGTTCATTGTGGCACTAATTTCTAGAGTTATTGCCCTAGATCGATAGGGCAGAGGTTTTAGTCCTAGATGGGGATTGGCCTAGGAGGGGATGATTAGGATGACTGTGATGTACACATGGGGTCCAATTCTACGTGTGTTGTTGTACCATGACATGCATGAGGCCATCTACCATGAGGGAAGGAGCATTGGAGAAGGTGTTACACTGCTCCACATCTGGGCATATAAGAATATTATCGTATTGAGGCCTTGGTGGTTTTAATAGACATTCACAAGGATGAGCCTACCGTCTTCAGGTATAGGGTGTTGATGACTCTCCAACACACATGCCTTATAGGTTTAGCTTATTAGTGTCATGTCATTGATGACATGAATATCTTTCGATGGAGGCCATGGTTGTATGCTCCACCTTGGTATGATGATCAACAATAGGTATATTTTTCCCAGTAGACTCATTGCCTCTAGGGGAGGGAGCACATGATGATTGAGTTGTACCTCCTAGAACATATTGCTCAGTAGTTTGGGGAGGTATATGATGTACTGGATGATGATTACACTACAGTGTTCACCCGATAACAAAGGGGGGTGTAGTGGGGAGCATAGATTGACCCCACTATGGTGTTCAATGACTTCAGGTAGCTTGTTGTACAACCCTGGGCATACGATCAAGATCTACGACATGCAGGGAATACCCCTACTTATGATACATGGTTTAGGACACCTACTCACCTAACAGATCTAGGGGGGATACCCCAAAGGAAGAGGGATAGGTAGAGGTAGAGGTTGAGGTTGAGTTTGAAATGGTAGTTGAGATGGAGGTAGGGATGGTGGATGAGGTAGAGGGCAGGATTAGCCAGTGCAGGACAAGGGAGAGTTACCAGGAGATAGGCACTAGTAGCAGCTAGATTAGGATAGGGCATAGGTGCCAAGGTAGAAGGATGGGCATGATGGATAGGTTCCAGCTACAACACCACCTCCTCCACCTATACAACCAGATGCTTAGATGCAGGAACAAATATAGGCTCTCACTGTCGAGAGAGACCAATTATAGGAAAAGAGGGATCAAATGTAGCAGTAGCTTTAGTCCATGACAACATAGAGAGACCATGAGGTTCAATTGTAGTAGCAACTAGACTTACAGTTGGCCCAAGAGATTTTGGTGGAGCCAACAGTTGGAGGCGGTGACTGCCACATCACAAGGATAGAGAGTATCAACTTGATTGTACAGAGAGGCAGTTATGGAGGTTGCCTACTATCATATGCATTATCATAGAGATGTTCCTCAAACGATGAGACAACCTAATTTTTACTAGAGAAGCAGAGCACCACCTAGAGTTGAGGATCAACCATCAGTTAGGGGTGAGTTGAGTAGGCACTAGGGCTAGCTAGTTTTGTGTAGACACTTTTTGATTGTTTTCCTAATTCATTTAACATATATGAATTCATGGGATCATTTTTTATAGCCTCATGGATATTGTATTTTTGATTGATTTGCAAACACGGATTCAAATATTGGACCATGGTAGTCATTTTTTTATATCTATATGAGATGATTCGGATTTTATATGTGATGCACCTTTAATTTATGTTTTTTGAATGTATGGATGCATATGATATGATGTGATGCTATATGCTTATGTGTCATGATTATGAATGGATGAAATGTGATGGATTCCCTTCTTTTATTTATGTTATATGTGATATGTGATGATGATCTATGATGTGATGTATATGAGATGCGATGTTATGGGATAGATGAAATGCAATGCAATGGATATGTTATATTATTTTTTAGTATCTTTTTATGATATGCTTATGTAGATGTGGATGATATGGATGCATTTATTTTTGTGTACTTTTCCATAAAATTTATGATATGATGATGTATGCATATGGATGTATATATGGATAATGCAAATGTTCATGCTTATGATATGTGATATGGATTAAAAATCTAACAAATCTATGTTATCCAAAACAACTTAAATGATAATGCAATGGATTATGTTTTCCCTTTTTATGATATAATGTGATGATGCTATATGTATGCATGTTAATGATTTGTGGATACAGGATGGATGCATGATGATTTTTTTTTTTTACTGTCATGATACCAGGTTAGCATGGAAAGAAGATAGAAGAATAAACTGAATGATTTGACCATTGATTTTGAAGATTGATTCAAAAAGTCAAACAAGTCCTTGACCCACTAAGACTTTATTAGATATGGTGATGAGAGATGATGATGATGATGATTCTCATGTCTTGGGATTGGGATTTTCTATCATTCCTTATGTTTGATATAACACATAGACATGATGCATCAAGATATTGATAACCAGGATGACGTTGTATCTAGTGTAATGGACTTTGACTCTACAAATAGATAGGATAATTTGTGTTCACACCTTGACATACTGAAACCTTTTTGGAATGTATGTTAAAAGTTTAGAATATATCAGACCAAAGCATATGCAATAGTCAACAATTTACTCCAAACAATCTCCTTGCACACAACTAAGAAAGTATGCACCAAGATTATTTTACAAGAATATCCACAAGCACAACAAAAAAAGATAATGATTGATACCCCATTCCTTTCTCTCTAAATCATTTAGACATCATCAAGAGGTCCTTGGAATGGGTCAATAAGATAAATATGAAGAAAAGATCAAAGATAAATAGTCAATCATTTCCCTATGATCTAGACTTTAGATTTTGACACTTAGGTTCTCACTTTACGACTTGTGACACTTGTTTTCTACTTGTTTTCCAAAAGGTTGAAGGTGACAATTGATTTATTATTGGTGAAAGTTTATTGTGGGTGAAAGCGATATGGTATGGATGTTTTTGGATTTTTCTAGGAATATTTCAATGTTTTTGGTGTCTTTGAAAATATTTTGAAGTTGTTTTTGGTCTTTTTGAAAGTTTATGTGAATGTTTATGTTTTTGAGTATTTGAGGTTGTTTAGGGTTTTTTCAAGGTTTTCCAATGTTTTGGGGTTTTATTTTCTTGATATTTGGATGCTTAGGGGTTTTTTAAAGTTTTTCAACCAAGAACCTAACCTAAAATATTATCCTAGGGGCCTTGAGGGCTTATAAAAGATGAGCCTTGCCTACGTTATACACGTAGAGGCCACATAGTTTGACTAACTTCACTTATTGATGATGAGATATGAACGCTTGATGGATTGTTAGTTTATTATGATGGACTCCTAAATGAATGACCTAAGGTGTCTTAGGGGCATATCAATGATGGCCTTGCCTATGTTCAAGCTTAGAGACTCATAGTTTGACATGGTTCTATTTTTGGATTTTTGATGTGATTTGGATGTTTTGGGATTTTGACTTTACAATTTTTGAATTTTTTTAGATTTTAGTCATACATGATTTTGACATTTTAGGATTTTCTAATGAATGATTTATGAATGTTTTTGGGATTTTTGGTGAGATTTTGAATAACCTTAAGATATACAAGAACCCAATCCGATCCAAGATGAATTTTCCCTAGTGTGATGGGGTAGACTACCTCGATATAGGAAGGACAAACTAACCTTTGGAATATGCCAAGTAGTACTAAAGGGGATACAATATTTCACAATATCAATCTATGATACAAACATGGATGGGTGATGGAATAAATAGGATGAATGATGTGATGGATGGATGTGATGCAAAGAATGATAGGACAAAGAGCCAAAGAATAGATAGAGGTGATTTATTTATGCGAGCCACCTATTTTCTAGGTTTTCACTGAGGTAGTTTCCTAAAAGTAGCACTGAGGTGGTTTTCACTATAGGATGATTGTTTTTCTTTACTTTTTCAATGCATTTTCTTTTTTTTTGGATTTTTTTGATCTAAGTTTGATATTTTTGTATTTTCAGATTTACACCCTTCAAACCTAGGCATAAAACCTTTTAAGATGTAGAAAATTGGTCGGTTCTTGCAAGGGTTCACCTTTAGGCGTCGATAATTGATATGCTCCTGATCCATAGCTTGTTGTGATGACAAAGGGACCTAACTAGTTAGGCTCAAACTTTCTTTTACTGTCCTAATCTAGAAGATTTTTTTTTTCTACTTTAGGACAAGATCCCCTACTTGGAAAGGCTGACACTTGATCTACTTGTTATAGCTCCATTTTAGTCAGTTTTGATATACTTTCAAGTGATTAAGGGCATCAAGATGATGCTTATCCAATAATTCTAGCTTATTTAGCTGAGATACTCTATATTCTTCATCTGTGATCAGATTCTGCAATGACACTCATAGTGATAGAAGATCAACCTTAATAGGCAAGATGGATTCTGATTTGTAGACCAAGGAGAACGGGGTTGCACCTATAGGAGTGTAGATACCGGTTCAATAGGTCCAAAGGGAAAGATTTAGCTACATACGCCAATCACAACCAACTTCATTGACCATTTTCTTTAGGATTTTTAGAATGGTCTTGTTTGTAGCCTTAGCTTGACCATTGCCCTAGGGGTAATATGGCGTAGAGAACCGATGTTGGATGTTGAAACTTTGACATAGCTCTTTCATGTCTTGATTGTTGAAGGGTGTTCCGTTGTCTGAGATAAGGGCTTTTGGAACACCATAACGACATATAAGGTAATTCAGGATAAATTTAGCAATTTTCTTTCCCATTATGCAGGTCATAGGAATTGCTTCTACCCACTTGGTAAAGTACTTAGTGGTGGTTATAATGAACTTATGGCCATTAGATGAGGTTGGAGTGATCTTTCCTATAAGGTCAAGGACCCACTACAAGAAAGGTCAAGGTGTGACAATCGGTTACAACTCTTAAGCTAGGGCATGAATAAGATCTCCATGTTGTTGACATTGGACACACTTCTGCATGTATTGATGGGCTTCTCTTTCCATGGTTAGCCAGTAGTACCCCATCCTCAACAGTTTCTTAGCTAAAGTCATACCACTAGAATGGGAACCATATACACCATCATGTACTTCTATTAAGGAATTCAAGGCTTCCTCTTAGTTAAGACATTGTAGTAATATCCCCTTGATCCTTCAATGGTATAAGGTATCACCTAGGATCATGAATTGGGATGCCTTCTTAACAAAGGTATTTTAAAGATTGGAGGTGATATCAGATGGGAGGGTTCATCTACTTAGGTAGGTGAATATGTCATGATACCATGGGGATCTAGGACCAATGATGACACATGCAAATTCTAATTCTAGGATTTCAAAATTCGGCATGATAAGTTGTTCTACCAAGAATTCGCATTGAAGGACGCTGTGCAACATGTCTAACAATGATCCAATTGTTGCCATAGCATCTATGGATCGGTTGTTCATGCAAGGAATCTTCTCAAAATTTGTCTATAAAAAGGTCCTTAAGACTTTCTACCATCTTCTTATAAGGAGTAAACTTATCATCCTTGTATTGGTAGTCATCATTGACTTGGTTGATAACTAGTTGTGAGTCCCCATATAGAATTTCAACTCTTGTATCTGCCATTGAACTACTATCCTTAGACCTGTGATTAGGGATTAGTACTCAACAATATTGTTAGTACATAGAAATGATAGCTGGTATGACTTTGGAATGCAATCACCTTGAGGGGTGATAAAAATAATTCCTACCCTTTATTTTTGTTGGGTGAATGATCCATCAAAGTACATTTTCCATTGATTTGTTGTATTGACAAGGAAAACTAATTCATCAAGAAATTAAGATATCAAAGGATTCTCTACATAAATAGGTGCTTCCACCAGTCAGTCTATGATCACTTATCCTTTTACTGCCTTATACTCCACATACTCTATCAAATTCAGTCAAGATCATTACCCATTTGGCCATTCACCTAGTGAGAGTTGCTTTGAATAACAAGTATTTCAATGGGTCAATCTTTGCAATAAGCTTGGTTTGATGTGATTGCATATAGTGTCTGAACTTTTTTGAAGAAAAACCACTACTAAGCATGCTTTCTCAATGGATGAATAGTTCATTTCGTAGCCCACCAAGGACCAGATGATGTAATAGATGGCTCTTTCTTCTCAATTTTCATCATGTTGTGCTAGAAGAGCCCCCCTAGTGTTGTTGATGTTGCTGGAAATTTTTATCACACTACTCATCCCACTTGTAAGTTATTCCTTTATGGAGAAGATGTGACAAAGGGTGAATTTTGTCTAATAGTTGCACTATGAACCTTCTAATGGACTACAACCTTCCTTGTAACTCTCTCATTTGTTTCAATGTTTGCGGTGGGTCCATGTCTAGGATGACTTTCACTTTTATTGGATCAATTTCTATCCCTCTTTGTGAGACAATGTAGCCAAGAAGCTTCCTTGATGTAACCCCAAAGATACACTTTTTTGAGTTTATTCATACCTTATACTCTTCGATTCTATCAAAGATGGGTCCCAAGACTTCTATGTTCTCACTTGTTTTCTTCAACTTGGCAAAAATATTGTCCACATAGTCAACTATTTTGTGGATCATGTCATAAAAGATAAGGGTCATTTCTCTTTGATAGGTTGCTCCTACATTCTTCAACCCAAATGGCATCATGTTCTAGCAGTATGTTCCCCATGGACAAGTAAATGTAGTTTTTTTTTTATCCTCCTTGGCAATTATGATTTGATTATAGTTTGAAAAACCATCCATGAGTCATAGCATTTCATGCACAACTATTAAATCCATGATGATGTCGATGTTAGGTAGATGGAAATCATCCTTCAAACACACCTTAGTCAAGTCTCTAAAATCTCTGCATATTCTGATTCCCCCACTAGGTTTGGAGACTGGTAATAGGTTTGAAACCCACTCAAGATAGTCTATGAGTCAAATTAATATGACATCTAGAAGCTTTTGTAACTCAAGTTTTACCAAGAGTGCTATCTGAGGGTGCATTTTCCATAATTTTTTCTTCACTTTTTTGGCTTCAAGATAGACTACTAAATGATGCACAACTACTTTTGGAACAAGCCTTCTCATATCTGTGTATGACCATGAAAATTTGGTTCTTCACTCTTTCAGGAACACTGCTAGGTTCTTTTGTTCTTCATCCAACAAGGATTCGACATAGAAAGTTATCTTGGGTGCTTCGTCAGTTCTAACATTTATTGGAGTAGCCTTTTTTGCTAGCACTGCTAACTTTTTTGGATGCATTGCATCCTTGGGTTCCTCAAAGATGTTTTCACCATCAAATGCATCCTTTCATTTTACTATTTTAGGATCAGAAAGTTCCACAATGTGGTTTTCACTTAAACATTTGCATGTTAGTTGCTTGTTTTCCATTTTATGATTGAAGGATTCAATTGTCTCCCCATAGTATGCCCCTGTGTCTAGTTCTATATCAAAACCAGCCTTGTGATTTTCCCATGGTAAATTTTCACAGAGTCCCATGAATTCTGAGATTGCTTCATTTTTTTTGAATAAACCTAGAATCGGTGGTCCTTTTTGGTCTCAGTCAATGAGTTGTGGGTAGACTAGGCTTATTTCAGTGTGTTGATCATTCAGGATGAACGATGTTGTGGATATCATGTAGAGAGAGTTATTCTTGAGTAATTCAACAACATTGAGGGGGAAGTCATCTAGGGTAGTATCAAGGGACATTGGTAACCAAGAGGAAGGCTCAACCCATTTAGCAGAAGTACCTTTTCCAATAAGGGTAACCTTGCTATTAGTACATCCTAAGCCGAGATTCTTTGGACGTTTCTTAGGAATGATGGGTTCTAGCAAACTATTTTTATTTTGTCCTAGTTTCTCACTTATTGTATGCCCATCCCTTCATTAGCTACAAGCCTTCAATGGGAAGAATGGGGATGGGTTGTTCATCTTGATATAACAATTTAGAGACATCTTCCTCATTGAAATATTCTTTGTTCAAATGCTCCCACTTGGTGAGGGTAGTAGCTTCCATCTTTATTGTTTCAGCGAATTTTGTAGGTGCGAGTTTCCCATGAGATTTGGGAGATGAGGTAGCTCCCCCAACACAAAAGGATCATTCGTTAGCTTATAATTTCCATAACCATCATCCTAGATCACTACTTTGATTCTGGGAATGTTCTGCACAATGGATGTTTTCATTTTTAAGGTAGATGCAAAGGATGATGGGTCAACAAATGAGGAATATGGTGTAGGCCCTTCATCATTCTTGGGTACTTGGGGAATCTTATAAACTTTTTCTCAAGATTCTTGTAGTAGTAAAAAGGCTTAGGATCTCCATGGATGGTAACTTCTTTGTCCTTAAAAGGAAACTTTACACATTGGTGATATGTGGAAGCTACATATTTTAGGGCATGGATCCATGGTTGGCCAAGCAGGATGTTGTAGGGGAGATCAAGGTCTAACACTTGGCATGTAGTCTCTACAATGAAGGGTCCCACTTGGATGGGTAGTGTGATGATGCCTTGTGATACCCTTAATCATTATATGCTTTGATGGTTTTACTCTTTGCTTTCTTAATAACATCTTCTGAATAACCCAAGTTCTTGATCAACTGAAGGGTGTAGATATTCAAACCAACACATCCATCTACTAAGACTCTTTTAACCTTGTTCTTATGAATAATGACCTCAAGGTGTAAAGCACGATAATGAGATGGTTGTGATGGTAGGTTTTGTTCTAAGAAGGTGATAATATGATTAGTGATATGCCCTACCATAGCTTGAAACTGCTATGTATCCATATCCTTAGGGACAGATGATGAGGACAAATCCTTCTCTAAGATTTCTCTATGTGCGGGGGATAGCCTCAATAGTTCTAGGGTAGAAATTTGTGTGAAGGTATTCTTAAGCTGATCTAGGAGCCTGTATTTGATAGGGTTTGATGTTGGAAAATTAGGTTGTGTCCTAAATTGAGATGGAAATCCTTGGATGGTGAATTTTCCACATCGTGTGGTGACTCCACACTCCATACTAGGCCCTTTGATGGTGATGACGGTGATGAAACTATCACAAGAAGCAACTACATTGGAATATGTATGTTGCATGTTGTGTAATCATTAACATTTTCAATCTTATTTCCTTTGCTATGATCTGACATAGGGTTCTTTTATACCTTGAGATCTTGATTTCCGGTTGGTACCTCAATAGATATGTCTCCATTTTCAATAAGATCTTGGATAAGATTTTTGAGTCTCATGTAGTTTGATGTTTTGTGTCATTTGATTTTGTGAAAGTCACAAAGATATCTTTCATTGTACCAAGTTGTTTATCTTTTTTGAAATTGGGAAGCATTATCAAGTTTGCCTCTACCAATTTCTTCATGATGGTTTCAATAGGTTCTGACAACTATGTGTTTTTTTCATTTTGGATATTTGTTTCTATTGGGAGTTCATCGTATTTGTGTTTCAATGTTGTTGATCTGATTATTTTGTGGTGATGTATTTTGTTGCATAATTAGTTGAACATTACCTGTTTGATTGTTGTTTGGCCTTAGGACCACCTTGGCATCTACCACGCCATCATTTGTCACATTTTTTTTACCCTAGACACAAGGCTTGTCATTTGAACTGGTTGATGGGAAGTTGTCTTTATAGGCTTGAGTATTTCCCTATGAGATTAGAGTTATCTCGATGTTAAGGGCTCTAGGGAAAAGATTGTCATAAGAGGTAATGCACTGCATATTTAAGTGGAAGGATAGATCTAGATCTATATTTGTTATGATAATCCCCACTTTTTGTTCATCAAGAATTGGCCACTTACTCTTGCTAGCTCTTTGTCTCCACTATTGCAAGAAATTGGTGAAAGATTCTCCTTTGTTTTGTTTGAGAGTGTACAACTCTTCTAAGCTCATGTCCATGTCAAGATTAAAGGAGAAGTGATCTATGAATCTATCAATGATTTCTTGGAAGGTTTTGATACCTAGAGGTAAATGAGAAAACTAGTTGATGGTTGGGCCTATCAAGCTTCATGGAAAGAGGTGCATCAAATAGGACTCATTGTAGGTGACATCCATACACATGATGTTAAAATCTTTGACATGGTCCATAGGACTTCCTCTCCCTTTGTATTTATCAAATTTTGGGACTTCAAAATTGAGAGGGAATTGTACCATTGTGATGTTTCGATCAAATGGATATGGGCATAGGTTTTGTGTATGGGGTTTCTTCATTTTTCCCATTCGGATGTCTTGCATTTCTTGTGTCAATGCCTTAAGTTGTGATGTGACATCATCTTGTGGGTTTAGTGGAGGAACATATGTTACATATTGTGGGATAACAGATGGATTGTAAATGGGATTTTGATATGATGAGGATATTGTGAAGGTGATTGTGGTGGAGGCGTATATGTCCCTAATGTATTTGTATTGAAAATGTTCTATTGAGGGTTATGGTAGGAACCTTTATTGTTGTTATTGTTGGGCATACTGTTGAGCTAGTAAGGTTTGCTGTTGTTGTTGGGCCACAAGGGCTTGTTTTTGTGTTTGTTGTTATTGTTGTGTTGCTAAGGCTACTTGGTGGGATTGATGTTTTTGTTGTGCTGCTAAATCTATTTGTTGGGCTTCTTGTTGTTGTTGTTGTTGTGTTACTAAGGTTGCTTGTTGTTATTGTTGTTTTTGTCATGTTGCTAGGGTTGTTTTTTGTTGTTGCAATTTTTCTTGTGCTACTAAGGCTGCTTGTTGTTGTTGTACTACTAAGGTTGCTTATTGTT
Source organism: Sequoia sempervirens (assembly GCA_007258455.2). Classification (NCBI taxonomy): domain Eukaryota; kingdom Viridiplantae; phylum Streptophyta; class Pinopsida; order Cupressales; family Cupressaceae; genus Sequoia; species Sequoia sempervirens. The sequence goes on along the minus strand of VDFB02075321.1, from coordinate 422,759,615 downwards.
GTTGTTTTTGTATGGATTGTTGATATGCTTTTTGTGCTTACTGTAAAGCTAGTGCATGTGCTTGCAATGTAGGATCAGTTGGTTGTTGGGACATCTGTGATGGGTTTTGGGTATTGATGTTTTGTGTGGGTAGCAAGTTGCTGATGAGAGGTTGGGGGTTCCCTTGGTTTAACATTCCTTGTAAGATCGTGGATTGGGATTGAGGAATGTAAGTTTGAGGTCCCATTTGATTTTGCATGATGAGAGGGACCGAAGAGAAAGATGACGATGGTGCCATTAGGTATTGTGATGGAAATGGCATATTAGGACCTTGAGTCCATTAATTAAAAGGATTCTCTTGACCAATGTTTTGGGGATTTCCTTGTGTTTGGGATGTGGTCAAGGTATTACCTTGGTTGCTAAGATTTGTGACCAAGGGGTTATTTTGGGTTGGGTTGGTGATGGATGGGATGAATGTGTTTTGGGTAACCAATCAGATGGATTCAAACTCATTGGAGGATTTGATAAATATGTTTCATATTGTGTTGAAGGTTGATATTGTGTAAGGGGATTAACTTTCCCTTTTGGGTCCATTTGAGACACTTGTTCTATACTTCCTTGCGTGATGTTGGGCACACTTGTGGTACTTGTGGGGATGGATGAAGAAGGGTACCTTCAATATGTCGAGGTTGTCATGGATTCATGAAGTGTAAGTAGTTTATGTTTATGTAGAGAATTCTTGGGAATGGGGGGAGTGCCAAATGTTGGTGTCCAAGTGGTGGTTTGAGAAGGATTTTTGTTGAGGGTACCCACAAGTGTGTTGATTTCGAATGAAAGAGTATGGCCAAAGTATTTAGTAAGACTAGTTGCAAGACTAGGAATTCATGTGTGACTTAACCCTAGTGATGGAGTTGTTTGAATGGTGGATGAAGTCAAGACTTGTGTCAATTATTGTGCAACAAAAGATGGGGAAATTAGAGCTACGTTTTCTAAGGCTTGATGTTCATGTTTGTACTCCATGAGTTCTTCCTTAGTAAGTCCAAGTGGGTTGTTTGTGATGTATTCTATCTCATATGGCCCTGATGGAGATGAGGGTTGTTGTGATGGGGTAACTTGACTTCTTGGATCAAATTCTTGAGGATTGGTATCACTTGAGGTGAATGTGGCTTTGGTTTTCTCCATGATTCTCTTGTGTTGTGATATTTTCTTTACCATAAATTTTGGGTCACCTATGGGAGATTTGTGTTGAGATTTGTAATGTTTAAACTCTCTAGTTAACTCAAATATATGTAAAAGGGATGCTCTAAGTTTCTTTGGAGCAATTATGGTAGTGGGAGATGAAAAATGAATGATATGGGGAGTAATTTTTTGCAAATGTTTTGGGACAACACTTTTGACTTAAGTTTGATTGTTTGATGCTTGGATAGAGGATGTTTATGAACTTGTGAATCTTTAGGGTCTAGTGACCTTCAATATGAACTAGTTCAAAGATGATGACTAACTTAACCAAGTGCATGGAAAAGGATTCATTTCACATACAAAGTAGCTACGTTAGGGTTTGGGTTGATAGATGTCTAAGTCCAAAAGTATTGGCGTGTTTGAAATTTTGCAAAGTTTGGTGAAGTGAGGTTTGAATTTTGATAAGGGGTAGATGAAATGTTTGACATATTGTTGAACTAGAGTGAACCTTTGTTTTGCAAGACCAAGGTAGTGAAAAACATGCTATACCTCTAAATTTTTTAAACCCTAAAGACTCAATGATCAAGGAGAAGTTCTCGTGAAATGTGTAGATCTCATTCATTCATGAAATAGCATAGAAAACATCTCCTTATTGGTCTATCTTGGTTGTGGTTATTTATTAGGATACGTTTCCAAATATACTTTGAACTATGATGTCTAAGTTTGAAATAGCACCATGTAGACCTTCATATAGGGATTTTGATTTTGTGAGATATCATTTAGAGAAGCACAAGATTATGAAAAAAGAGGATATTTATTTCCATGCAATAGGTGGTAATATGCGCCTTTCAGCCTCAATATTGGCTTGTTCCTCTTGTTTGCCTAAGATGTATGTTGTGTTTCTCCACTGGGTTGGTGTTTCCTTTGTTTCAAAAGTGAAGCTCCTCAAACTACTAATTATATATGTTTTTTTCTCCCTCAATTAGTTCAAAGTTTGGTTGAATGATAGTGGGTGTAAGGTTTGGTTGTTCAACTTGAGCAATTGGATGCCAAATGTTCATGTGGGGTTCAATTTGTCAATTTATCTTGCTTAATGAGTTTATTTTTATCACAAACACTTGTCTTTCTTAAGTTTCAAACTAAATGTCTATGTCAAAAACATCATTCATTCCACAAAGTCCATTTTGTGAAAATCATGAAGTTAAGGGCATAGTTACCTAGGTTAACTTTCAGAAGTATGAATTGAGATGCAAACCAACATATTTAGAAGTCTATAAGAATAAATCCTTAGGAAAAGCATCAATATCAAGGTTTTTTTCAAAGGGTATCCATACTTAGACCAAAGGGTTTGAAATTTTGAAAAGACTTGTGGATTTTTGTTTGCAATTTTTTTGGAACCAAGCAAGTGTTAAACTAACTCACAAGCATTTAAAATCCTAGGTAGAGTGGGTATGTATTTCTTAGTAGGCTTCCCATCATTAGAAGAGATGATTAATTCATGAAGATGAAATGGAAAAATAGGCAATGTCAAGGAAATGTAATGTCTTCACACACCAAGCAAAGGACTCCTTTCCCCATTTGCTTTATTGCCTCAATAAAAATTTGAAAATGGTAAGTAACATCTTGGAGCGGTGCTACTCCAATGCACTACCTTAAAATATGTTTTAGAATTAGACTTGGTTAGCCAGTACAAACAAGGATTTTAATGACCATATTTGAGATAAACTAGTGTCATACGCGCGATGATTCACTCAATTAAGAGGCCTCCTAGACCTTAGAAATATCTAAGGGTTTTAATGCATCACAAGGATACTAAGGCAAACATTCATCAGTATGTGACAACCACAACTAGCTGGTTAATGAATTTAGTCACAATTGATTATTTATATAGCAGACCGAAATGAAAGCACCGCTTGTGTCATTCCCTCTCACAAGTTGGGAGGTGGGCCCTCTAAAGGTAACACATGTTTGAAGCGTAAAATGTTTTTTCATCACCCAAGATTTCCAATAGGCGAAAGGGGAGAGGATAAGCACTTCCAAGAAGAAAAGGTACACTTGTGTGTTTCTCTTCACCTAAGATCGCATGAAGTGCAAGGGGATTGGATACACACAACAAGCATACTCAAGAAATTTAGACACATTTTCATTTTAATCCATCATAGAAAAATGAGTTCGTTTTAAGCACTAATTTGAAGTGTTGGGATTGTATTGTTCAATTTTAAACAAACAAGCATAATCATGTGAAGGTTCAGTTTTAACCAATTTGAATGGTCATTTTAAAGCCCAAAAAGATATCTAGTTTGGTCTTAAAACATGAAATAAAGCATCATAAATGGGTTATAATTGCCCCATAAGTGTCAAAACACTTTTTACAATTATAAAATTAAATGATGATATGCTCCTTCACATCGAATGTTAATGTCCAAACTTGCAAAACTAGTTAGCCTAAAAAACCAAAATGAGAAGTCAATGACATGTTAGCAATCAAATAAAGTCAAAAAATTAAAGCACATGTCAAAATTTAGGTTTAGTTTTGTTTACCAGTAAATCATGATGTTGAAATCAATTGTGTCATTGAATTTCATCAATAAAGTCGTTGTATTGAAGTTGTGTTGCTATATTGAAAAATTGAAAGCGTCACTCTACAGTAAATAGAGACGTCCAATGCGTCGCTATATTAAAATTCATGATGTGTTAAAAAATTAGCTTAGCATTGCTATTTAAATGCGTGGTGATGAAATTTAATATACATCACTAAATTAATTATGCGTTGCTAAAATAAAAACCCAAGTGTGTCACTCTATAGCAACACATTATCAAATTCGTCGGTTAATATTCAATAGCGATGTTGAACTTGAAAACACAAGAAAAATGAATATTTAACAAGAAATTCATTAGATTGGTTAGTTCAAGCCCTCCTTCTAGCACCAAAATGTGACCAAAAAATGTAGTATGGGCTAACTACACTTGATCCATGAGGATTCGAAGTATAATTAACCGACTATGCATTAGTCCCAATAAAATCATTCAATACAAACTAAGCTAAGAAGCCATTAAAACTAACATTAAAATATGAAAACTTCAAAAACATCTAATCTAATCCATTGAAACTTATCCTATTGGGGGAGTGGTGTTGCATTGATGTGGAATGGCGACCCTTTCCCAATCCTTTCGATAATGAGCTTGTTTCAATCGATTCTATTGAAGAGAATCAACGAAACCAATTGTAAGATCTATGATAGAATGCGAGGAAAACTATTTTAACATGATAAATTCTATGATAATCGATGTGAGTGTATGGTAAGCTATTCTAATGTATGTAAGATGTAAAATATCAAAACCATAGTTTCAAAATATGCTAATTGTATGCACCTAAGTAACCATGGAAGCCATTAATGGATTTTCTAAGCTAATATGCATGTGAAATGACCTAAAATGCTTTTAAAACATGAAATGTGAGTGAAAGATGAGAGTGATTTTAACAACATAATTTTACTATTAAAAGGTGGATTCCTATTCAATAGATGCAAGCTCTATTTATAGAATACACAAAATGAAATTGATGGTCAAGATCAAAAGGATCAATCAATGGTCAGAATGGAAGGAAGATGGAGGCATGGATCATGGATTCCCATCAAGGGCTGAGGATGCAAGATGATATTTAATCAAGGGTGCACATTCATCCAAACAAACACACTTTAAAAACTTGCACAAGAAGCTTTGTTAAATGTTTCTTGCAAAAAAGGAATATTCCCTTTTTCAAATGAGTGAAGAAAGAGAATATTCTCATGGGTGAGGGAAATTAGATATTTAGTTAATTAAAACCAAATTCAATTATGAAAATGAGAAGGAATAATCTATGGGAATTAGGATATTCATAAAATAATTAAATAAAGTTTCAATTATGCAAATTGGGGGAATTAGGATATTCATTAAATAATTAACTTATTTAATGAAAAGGGGATGTGATATGATATTTAATTAAATAAGAGTACTTAAGGATTTAAATTAGATGACTTGATTTATCCAATTTAATAGGATGAAATGTTAGCATGAAAGGGAATGAATTAACCTAATTAGATTAATCAGATTAATAGATGAAAATGACATAATTAATTAAACATCTAGGCTAATTTAATCAATTAAGCAAAAAGAGGATGGGTTTTAGAATGAAGCGATATTAGTATATCTGATTCGAGCGCTTGATATCATTCAAGAGATTTTTAAGTGTCTATAGTAGTATTGATGGTTTAGATGAACTTTACCATCCATGGGTAGAAGTCACGACCATGTTGATACCCAAATACCCTACTCAATAACACAATAAGATATTTGACATCTTTAAATTCACTTCTATGTTGAATCCTAACTAGTCCGGTAGCTACCTTTCTGGGATGGAGCAACAAACTATTGTTGATGTAACTCAATTTCTCTACTATATGGTCATCAAAATGTTTGAAAACCTTCCTCATGTCCACTACCTCATATTCAAGATGGGAAAGAATTCTAAAATTCTTCTCGATCATTTTTGCAGTTGCATCCATAACCACTTCTCCAGATGCTCCCAACACCTTTCTAGTTTTATTGTTGTAGTGTTGGGCACAGATGAGAACTAACTTAGGAGATTGAACTATTATTGGAAAGGCAGTTGCTTCTACCAATCTTGAATTCACTAAATCCCTAGCCATTGAAGTTGAAGTCCTAGTTTCATCATCACAAATTTTGTAGTTGAATTCATCCATGTTCACATGGCCCAGATCAATGCCTCTAATCTCAACATATGAGGTGAACATCTTTGATGGTGGGTGATAGCCATTATATTGGTAATTCATATCTTTTGAATCCTTTTGTGGCATATCTCTTTCATGCACAAACACCATATGTTAAATTTTATGTATATCAAAAGAGGGTCTAACCTTGCAAAACAAGCCATGTTAGTCAACATGTATCTTTTATTTTAAAATCATAACATATTTTGAAGTTCATAGTTTATTTAAAAGTTTGAGGATTGGTCTTCAGGCTTGTTGGAAGTTTTTTTTCCATTGAGAATATTGGTCGATGTATGGTGGATGATGTTGCTATGGTGTTGTCATTGATGTCAACATTATTGTAATGTCAACATTGATATATAGTTAATGTTTGATAAGAATGAACAAATATGGTGTTTTCAGTGATGTCAACTCGTTGTGCAGTTGAAGAAGTGTTGGTCCAGAGTAGATCAAATGTGTTAGATAAATCACCTATCTTGAATGCAATTTTAAGTGTTTAGAGAACTTGTTTTGTGGTCCGCATTGCTCTGCCATGAAGAATCTGGTTATGCAGTTCCAAGGTAATTTTGGTGCATGTTGGAGGAATATGAATCCAAAGTTTCAAACCTTAAAGTCCTTCGTAGTTGAATTTAGAGTTGACATTGTATCACTTTCGATATGGCAGAGTTAAAGTGACAAAGTACCTAGATGGAATGCTCAAAGGTCCACCACAAATGATTGTTATGGTATGTAGTTTTGAGAATGTGTTTACAGGTGTCAGAAGTGTGTATGCTCCAAGTGGAAAGTATTTTGGAAGTCAGTGTGTCGAGTTGTGAATGAATAGTTGGTTCATTATATTGTTTCTTCACCAACGGTACCGACCTAAAGGGTTTGAGGTTGTGTGGAAATAGAGGATGCATGGATTGGACTTATGAGAGTAATTATAGGTCATACTCACCTATTTTGATGTGTCACATATTTTTTTTTAATTTTTTGACACTTATGTGGTTAAATTTTGAGCAAAAAAGTTACAAGGATGCATAGTACACCCAATTAGGGCAGCCTAATTAATTTTTTGATTGGATGTGGTATATATACAAGGTTAATTCCTTGTGTGGATGCATGTGATGCGAGAAAATTAAGAGTGTGTGTGAGATCTTGTGCAAAGAAGTGCGAGTTGTGATTGAGGTAAAGAATGAAGTATGTCAAGTCAACTTTTTAAGCTTCAGTGGAACTGTATCATTAGCATAAGTAAGATGTATTATTAGCAATTCACATTTGGATTTGAGCCACCCCTTTCTCTATCTCTTTCTATTCTAGGTAGTGAACCCTTTAGTAGTGAGCCACCAATAGTGAGCCTTTGTATTTTGGATAGTGAGTCCACCATTTTGTATCAAAAATTATAACTAGTTGCTTGATATGGATTATGAGCTAATCCTCATGTGGTTTCTCCCTTTTAGGGTTTTCCATGTAAATCTAGCATTCTTGTGTAATTTGTTTTGATGCATGATCTCTATGTTCCTTTCCATTACTACAAGTTTAATGTGATGCATTGAATGGATGTCTAAATTTGATAAAGTTAACGATTTTTAGTGAATAATGATTCACCCCCCTCTCAGTATTTCGAGTGTTCAAAAATTGGTATCAAAGCTTGGTTCCTTCAATTGGCTTGATCATTGAGGTATATCTTGGAGGTTGAACATATGGATACAAGGAACTATCCTATTCCTTCAAAATAGATTATTCATGAAGGATTTACTGAAGAAGATTGTGAATTTGACATGGAAGGAGAAGTCATATCAGCCCTTGATAATTTGGATAAAGAAGAAGCTAAGAATAGAGATATGAAAAAGGATCATAATGATGTAGATGAATGTATTAAGAAGTTGAGAGAGAAACTCAATAAAGCTGCAAAAAGAGTCAAAGAAACAAATAAGCAGGTCAAGAAATCAAATGAGACTATCACCAATCTAAAAGCACGAGTTGAAGAAGGTAAAAGAGGTGAGTACTGGCTGACTTCTAAACTAAAAGAAAAATCTGAAGAATGTTCAAATCTTGAACAAGAGGTTGTGACTTTGATATTGGATCTAGAGAAAGTAAAGAATCAAGAAGACAAATTCAAGAAGATCTCCACACTACTTGATGAGATGATTGTTGGACACAAGCTTCAAAGGATAAAGAGGGATTAGGGTTTGAGAAAGGAGAGAGTTCAAAGCAAAATAAAACTCCAAACATTACTAAAAAGAAGAATGAAAAGAAGAACAATATCAAATAGTTCTAGAACTAGAAGAAATATTTCAAGAGACCACCTATCAAACAACCAAATGCACAAAGGTACCCATCTTTTAATGGCTATTATTATTCTTGCAATAATTTTGAACATAAATTTGTAGAGTGTAGAAGTAGAATGAATCATAATGTTTCATCATTTCGTGGTCAGTGCTATGCATGCAATAGATTTGGTCATAGAGATAGTGAATGTAGAAATTAGATGATGAGTTACAATAATGGCATGATGCTTCAATATTTTAATGTCTACTATTATTACTTGTAATGGATTTGGGAATAAGGCTAATTAATGCAAATCTAGAATGGATAGAAGTGAAATTGTTCAAAAAGGTGTCACTTGTTACAAATGCAACAAACCAGGACACATAGCAAAGTTTTGTAGAGTGAGAATGTGAAATCCTTTGTTTCACAAACAAAGGATAATCCAACAAAGAATGCGGATCTAGTTGATATGAAGAAGGAAATGAACAAGATCTAGAAAAAGAAAGAAGAAAATGAGGTGATGAATGAGTCTATGCCAACTCTTAGTGCAGATGTTTCCTCTAGAAACTAGATGAAGAGATTTGGCTTATGGGGAGTTTTAATAGAAAATATTTAAGCCCCTACCAAAGATATGGTGTTTATGCCTTCATCATGTTGATAAAAGGTGTAGTTTCATATGCTCAATCTATTGGTCAAATCGTCGATGAAAAATAACTTGATGTGGAAATTTATAGGGAGATTTAAGGTGACTGTGACTGCATAGTTAGGGTTTGCTAGATTTTTGACCTAACTTTATTCATTGCAATTAATGCATTTTAGGTCTTCCAAAAGGTGTTTATAAGTGGTTTCACATATGAAAAAGTTCATTTGTGATAGAATTATTGAAGAGTGAAGAGCATAGTAGAGGCAAAGTGAAGTGTTTCTAAAGTGTCGCACAAAACCCTAACCAACAAGGATTTAGAGGTATTTACAATTTCTTTCTTATCCCTTGTCTCAGAAATTGCTCAAAATGTTTACACCTTAAGTAGTTACAGTTGTGGACAACCTCGACCTAAGTTTAAGAACCACCTCAATAAATTCATGGTGACAGAACTACAAGGCATGTTTTCTCATATTTCTTATGGTGTATTGCATAGTGAGGATGTGAGGATTTATATTTCACACAAAATTGGGTGAGTATAATCATGCAAAGTTGGGATAATTTTGAGTAGAAAAATTAATCAGTGATAATTTTGAGTTGAAACTAGAATACGAAATTTTGATAGAGAAGAAACTAGATGCGTGGAATAATTTCCCTATTTTTTTTTATGTGAATGAATGGGTTAGATACATGTTGAGTAGAATTCATGATAGATTCATGTGGTTAGACCTACCACACATGATCAACAAGGAATCCATTATGGTTATGATAGGGTTATGCTCCACCAAACCAGTTTCAACTCTCAAATCTATAAAGAATGAAAAGGTAATGAAGTTAACCAATGCTAAATTTTATAAACATTCTCTAACAATAAAGGATATAGAAGATAAAAAAGTAAATTATGTGTCTATGATGATAGGATATAATATTTTCTTCACAAACAAAGAAAACTCTATTTTTTCCACCATGGTTAACACTTCCTATGAGATGGTGAAGAAATGCATGAATGTAGACTTGTGTAAATTGCTGAGACAATAGTGATTGGAGAATATTTAGAAGACCAAAGAGTCCCGATACCCCTTTTGATAGGGTACCCTGATTATATGCTTACGATTTTACTTTCTTAGAGAAGTTCTTGGTACAAAGAACATTATATGGTTGAGTGATATTCCAATTTCTCTACAAATCAAAGACCACTTGAGAAGGTTGGATAATGTAGATACTCAGAAGTCTACTTTGTTGGATTTCTTTAAAAAATTTCAAGAAAACATGCAAGTAAGTGAAAGGATTCCCAAAAGTGTCGTTGAGAAGTAAAAAAATGATATAATCTTTATGATCAACACAGATTGTTGTATTTATGGAATTAATTGAATTGAGGACAGTGTGGATTCCTAAAATGGGTACGAGGTAGCAAAGGATGTGATTACTGATTTGGAAGAACATATGTTGAGTATGCCTAGAGATCCTGAAGAAGGAAGATATGTCACATATGAAGAAAAATCCAATGCAGTACATATAGAGAAAAAGAAAAAGGAGATCAAGAAAAATGTTGAGAAGATGAAGGCGCAAGTTGAGGAAATGATAGGTATATCAAAGAGTCCTATGGAGAAATCCAAAGGAACATCTAGTCCCCAAAAAGGTGCTCCTAGAATTAAAAGGTTAGGTAGGACCTCTAACCCCTCTTTGATAGTTCTTAAAGTCTTTGAAACTATGCCTATTGTTGGTGTGAAGAAGAAAGAAACATCCAATGCCCATGCAACATAACAAAATCCTCTGTAGAGGAGAAGGAAAGAAAAAGATACAAGAGAAATATATATCAACTATAATGATGAAGAGGACATAGAATAAGAAGGACCTTAGTTTATCTAAAAATGAAAATACAGTGTCTCTCAAGTAGAGACAAGTGAAAAGAAAACCAAAGTGGACATAGTTGATACTGATAATGAATAAGAAGTTGAGAAGTAAACGAAAGCATTCAAAATTCATGAGAGGGAGAAAGAGTCAGGGTCTGGAAAAGAAGAAAAATTACCCAAGGCTAAGGGGAAGAAGAAAGAAAAGACTCCTCAAAAAATAAAACATAACCCCTTGAGGCTAGATGCATTGTTCAATGGTATTTCTAAACATGGACTACTAGAATAAATTGCTAAAATATATCTAGAATCAGATGATACATATAAGGAAACTATAGAAGAAGTTATTATGAAGTAGATGGTGATATTTTGTACTAGCTTAGCATAGATTGAAGATTATTTTCTTGAGGATTTGAAGAATGTATTGAGTTCCAAAAGGTGAGAAATTTTTGAAGAAGGTGACTAAATTAGGAAATTTTCCTTGGAGAAGATTGGTTCTTCTCTTTTTGATGAAGATAGAGCAATATTGGCTTAATTGTATAGCAGAGAGTTCAGGAAAAATAGAGAGTGAGCATTTTTTTGAGAAAAGATAAAGAAGATGTAGGGATATTGAAGAATGAATTGGAAAAAGGTTGTAGACTTAGCAAAAGAATTAGGAGTGCCCCCAGATAATGAAAATCAAATGAAACATGATACCTTTGTCCCAGAGTCACTAAACCTGTAGTTGAACCTAAAATGAAGGAAAATCAATAATGATAGCAAAAAGTGGGTATGATGCACCTACACTTTCCTTATTTCATTAGGGAAAAGAGATCCCCTAGGGCAATATTGACGTTCAACCCTTAGGTGAGTCAACCTTGGTGGAGATCTTATTGTTTTCCTTACGACCTAGGATGGGGTAAATCAACTTGAAATGCACTTTTGGGAGATGAATGAAATATAATAAATGAATGAAATTATGCAATGTAACACATGAAATCACTAAATTAAACCTTAATATGAAAGAATCTAGAAATGAATTACAAATTTGAGAAGGGCTTGATTTTATGCACCTATCACAAAAAGGCTATGTTGAGTGTCCTCCTAGGACTCGTTCGCCCAAGGGAAAATGGGTCTTGCTATAGGGGTTGAAAATTTTCTTTCAAAGTCCTCTGGTCCTTGGTTTTCACTCCTGATTCACCTAGGTTTCATAGTTGTAAATTAAAAATTAAATTCTAAAAGTGAGTTTTTGTGGCTTGACGACAACTTTTGCAACTTTGATAACTGTTACAATTTTTCTCTTTTGATAGATCTTAAATCATTCTTCAACCTAAGATCTACAAAACACAAAAGAGGGAAAAAATGTTTATTTTTTGGTGAATGGGGGTTTTCCTTGTTCAAACCCCATTTTGGTAATTAAACTTTGAATTGAAATAAAGAAACATGAAAGGAATGATGAATGAACAATTGCTATGTTGCAACTCACAAAAACCTTGATTTGAAAACCTTGAAGTATTGAAACTTAGTAAATCTCTCCAAGGCCTTGATCTTGCATGAAATGGCTTGATTGATGATGTGATCTTGATGCTTGAATCTTGACTTGAATGCTTGAAACCTACATCACAATGTTAGCTCCAAAAACATGCATGATGCATGATAACTTTGACATGATGCTTGAGATCTTGAATGTTGCAACAACTGCTTGAGAAATTTTCTCTTGAACACATTTGACAATAATCTTAGCTCTTGTGAAATTTGAATCAATGCTCCCATGAATTTCCTAGGATTTCAATTGATAAAAAGACCTTGCTTTTATAGATAATTTTCTAATTTCCTGAAAAATTAAACATTACAAGTCGACATTTGAATTTTAATTTTGGATCATAAAAATGCCTAAAAAACATATTTAGAATTTGAATTAAGCAACTAAAGGGGACCCATTCGCCCAAGGAAAAATGGGTCCTCACCTAAATTGCCAAGACCTATTCATTTCAAGGTTTTAAAAATGATAATTTCATTTATTCAATATGATTCCCCTTTCGAAGATTGTAATTAATTAGACTTGTAGATGCATAATTGGGATAATTAGAGGATTAATTAAGTACAATTAAATTAAGGGACCCAAACATAGTGTGAAAATGTAAAGGAGTACATTTTCCAACACTACATTTAGTCCCCACTTTAGTGAGAGGTTGAACTTTCACTCAAGCTCACACTAAAGTAGCCAAACAAGTGTCGAGAAAGGTATAACTGTACAACTATTGGAAAGGTAAGAAAAAAAAGTTAAAGGATGATGATCAAGCCCCCAAGATCTAAGATCTCATGGAAAACCAAAAAAGGCACAAAGAGACACATGCCTATATTAAATATGCAGCAGCAAGAAAAGATACACAAGCATACAATGCCAAAATTAATGAGAAGAGAAAGAGGGGTGAATCAAACATCAACTACTTGTCTGATTGGTATGGATAAATCCTTAGATATTTTTCTAAAAAAATTTACAAGTGGAAACCATTTATTCACTATGCAAACAAAATGTGCTCACATGGGCAAGTGAAATTCGTTGTCCACTAGGTGAGCCCCAAAAAGTGGCTAATGGTAAGTCATTCTAGGTCTAGGCTCCCATTGTACTAACCATACCAAAGTTATACCTCTTGATAACTTTGATAAGGTGCCACAAAATGGGTCACAAGTCTAGCAAGCTACATTATGCTAGGAACTCATGAAAAAGGCTCCATTGGAAATCAAGTTGTGTTATGCCTGGTAGCCTTGAAAAACATAGAGGCTCCACTCGAAAGCAAGTTCTGTTATGCTTGGTGGCCTTGATACATGAAATAGGATAGGATGTTAAAAGCGGTTTTTATTAGTTCATGAAAGGTTTCACCTTAGGCAACATTGTGCCTAATGTCTCCAAGAGACAACTAGTCGAGGATAAATGATTCACAACTTAGGGAATGCAATCTGCAACATTACCACTAAGAGGAATGTCATATGCCAAGAAAGGTCACAATCTTGGAGGAAATCAAAACCAATGTCACCAACAAGAAGACATATCACAAGAACTGAGAAGACCACAATTTGAATAAAAATCTCACACTTCATAGGAGATGTATGTTAGCGTCACTAAGAAGGGAATATGCAAACAATGAATGGGGGACAATATTCCCCCCACTTAAAATTTCAACATACTTGCTATGTTGGTATTTTAAGTAGAAAGAGAGAAATATAGGATCCTTGAAAAGAATGCACACCTTCAAAAACTACTTATCCTTTCCCCCAATCATAGAAACAAAGACAACCACCAAGAACTATAATGTTGTTTCCAAGAGAAATATGGTTGCACCTAATATTGTACCACCATGAATGGAAATGAGCAAGAGACATAAAGCTACCAAAGCCACATAGTGATGATCAACATGATAGGATGAAAATAATTATCAATTAGAGGAAATAGGTGCATCAACACAAGGAAGAGCACAACAATCCTTAAGATGTTGAATTTTATCACTCAAAGCCTTACATTCATTTGTTGAATGACAATGAACTTGATAATATGCAAAAAATTATTTTTTTCTATAAAATTTCTTTTGTCTTCTTTGAGGGAGAGATATCAAGCAGGTTTGGAGAAGCCTCGACAAGGTACTCTCTTGATCAATAGTAGAAGATGTTTCTTTCTTTTGTGAAAAAGGTATCTTTTTTTTACTACAAGGTGTCATACATACACAAGACTCTTTAGATTATGAGATTTTTTACTCTCCCTTAAAGGAGGGTGTAAAATATAATGAACTCTAATCATTACTAAGACATGTGTTTGAAGATTTCCTAGGAGTATTTTGCATGATGACATTGATATTAAGCAAAGGTTTCTTCGATGTTTTTGTTTCTTTCAATTGTTTCTTGTGTATTAGGCTCTATAGGGACATAGATACCTTGTTCTCTAGCACCACATCCTTTTCCATTATAGCCAAGTTGTTTCAAAAGATCATAGCATCGTCCATAACGCTTTTCCATTTCTTTTGGATTTGGTGGTTTCTCATGATCACACTCATCATATGTGGATGTATAATTTGTGTTTTACTCTTCTTTGCTAAAAGTTGTGGACTCGTGTGCTTTTGATGACCCAACTTGTGTGGAAACTATGTTTGTTTCTTCTCTTTTCATTTTTTATGTGTAATCTTGTATTTTCCCATGAATGTAGGTGTGAAATCCAATGAATCCCAATCATAATCCAATAGCTTTGTGACCTTCAAAATTCATTTATTTTTCTACTTTTTGCACATGTTCTACTTTTGAAGTTGGTATCAATATTTTCAAAGGAATTTCCTTGTCTTTCTTAGTGTGCAAACAACTTTCTAGTTGAGGGTCAATATTTATTGTCTAAAATATGTTGTTATAGACATATTTCATTATACGATGAAGAGTTGAAGGTAACCCATTCATTTCATGAATCCAAGGTCTACCCAAGGTAATGTTATATGAAATATTATCAAGCATGACATGGATAGGAGTTTGCAATGTGACCTTTCCAACTCTAATAGGGAATATTATCACACCATGAGGTTGTTTTCCCACATTATCAAATCCACAAATAGCTAAAGAATCAAGTTCAATCATAGCATTGTCCACTCCAATCTTATCTAAGAGGTTCACACTACACACATTAAGAGTCACACTACACACATTAGGTTGGTTTTTTTTAATTTGGTCGAGTCTAGGACCCAACCCCTATATGTTATGCACGAGCGTTGTTTGTATTATATAATATATAATATATAATATAACAGATAAATACATTATAATATAATATTATTATATAATATTATATAATAAAATAATATTATACAATATTATATAATATTATATAATATTCTATAATATTATAATATTATACAATATTATATAATATTATATAATATTCTATAATATTATAATATTATAATATTATAAAATATTATAATATTATAATATTATACAATATTATAATATTATAATATTATACAATATTATAATATTATAATATTATACAATATTATAATATTATACAATATTATAATATTATAATATTATACAATATTATAATATTATACAATATTATAATATTATAATATTATACAATATTATAATATTTAATATTATACAATATTATAATATTTAATATTATACAATATTATAATATTATATAATATTATATTATAATATATAGCATTATAATTTAATATAATTTATTTTTTTAATGAATAGGCACTAATCTATATTAAATATAAAGATTAAAATGCATATTCATAAAAAAAGGTGGGTGGTAAAAAGGCACACCCCGAGAGTCACATGGGTAACACCCAAAAAACCAAAAACCAGAGTCACTTTGGCCTAGCCTAGAAATCCATAAACATTACAAACAAAAAAAATGGCCATCAAGTGGCCAAAGCAGTGCCAACAGAGCCAAGAGGGTCTTTTTCATCCATCTTTTTTCCCCATATATCAGCGGGGTCTAAAGTGACATCACGAGGAGGACCCCAACAATCGTCAGCTTATTTTTCAGTCTCTTTATCTTCCTCACGTTGGGGCGAGATTGCAAGCGCCAGGTGTGGAAAGAATTTACTAGAGTCTGGCCAACTAGAGCCAAAAATAGGAGTATCATCAGAGGGCCACCCAGAACCATGACCATTGCTCCCCACCACTCCTCCAAAGGGCCACCCCTAGCCAGCCCGTAGAGGAGGAGAATGATACTGTTGAGGAAGGTGGGAACCACGCTGAAGAGGAGGCTAAGAGAGGGGGTGAGAAAATCCACTCCGCTACAACCCTGAGAGGGTGACTGACCGTGAGAGGAAGTGGGCGAAGTTGGAACTTGAGCAACAATACACGGGGCATTGTCCCAATGATCCAAAAGCACTTGATGGTGAGCCACCTCAAGTGCAACATTTTTGGGTTGAACTTGAATCTACAAGAGCACATTAGAGAAAATAATAGCTTTAGAATACAAATAAACATTTTTATCCATCTATGTGTTAGCAAATATGCAGGCATTTCTATCTTTCCATATATTGAAGAGGATTTCCACCCTAGAAGTGTGCCAAAGATGGGTATATTTAGCAGGAAGTTTGGGTGAATCTTCCAATAGAACCATATGCCAGGAGAAAGGCTTCGGTCTGAAAGGCCAAAAGAAGTCATGAATCCAACTCCAAAACTGTTGAGCTCTGGAACAAAACCAAAAGAGATGCTTAAATGACTCAAATTGTCCAAAAAAAGGGAATCGAGGGTCTTGAACCCCCAAGTGAACAAGCTAATACCCCATAGGAAAGCTTTGGAAAAGAATAAACCAAGCAAAATGGATAAGTTTTAACTCAACACTTGTAGAACAAGTGGCAGAGAATCTTTTTTCACTAGACATGGGCAGGAGATTGAAGAAGCCACCTCTGGTTCAGACTTGCAATCACCAAAAAATGTGGGGAAAGCCACATATAACCAAGCCTAGGCTTGTAATTCCTAAAAGGGGTGTTTGGGTACCACTTCTAGTCCTTCCACCAAGGCTTGTACCCACAAATTTCCACCTTATGAAGCATATATATAGGAATAGCATTCACCAAACCATCATAAGTATCATGGTCCTAGTTTTGAAGTCTATAGAGGGCACAAAAATCTTCCCATGGCATGATGCACATTGTGGGTCTATAAAACACATGTTGAAAATTTTGAATGCCTTTCTTGTGGAACCTTAGTCCCTTAAGCAAAGGAAACTTGGCCAATGATTGACCATTACTAGCAAAGACATGTGACCACCAGACATTCTATTGATTGAGAAAAATCCCATCACAGAAACCAAAGTCGTCCCAATGGAGCCAAGGCTTGATCGCCTCCCAGGCTCTCCAAATGCTCTCAGCCATGAAAGTTCCCAAAATTTGGACTAGTTCCTTCATGACTAGAAGGGTTTGAAAACCAATCCCCTTCTAGGTAGGTTTGTAAACAGGATAGCCAATTTTTTTTTTTCGACTGTAGGAATCGGGTAGCATGACCCCATATAAACTGCAGTGCGCCTGGTAAAAATTTTAACGTGACCGACAGCGTTGGTGTGACATGCCCTCTGGTACCACAGGGGTGGGGGAGACTAGACCTCATGACCAACCTCCTACAATAGGAAATATTTAGCCAACCGAGTTAGGGCCCCAACCCCAACAAGATACCCAAATTGAATGGAATGCCTGAGGAGAATTTTTCAGGCTTCATCTCTAGTAAGGGCTCTAATTATCCATTTCACACACAAGGAAGTCCCTTGTCATTGAGTGGAGAGAAAACCAAGTCCTCCAAAGTCTCTATGAAGGTTGCATAACTCCCAGGCAATGCGGTGAAACCCTCTATGGGACTCCATAGAGGCCCAAAGAAAGTCTCAAAGCAACTTTTCAAGCTTGGCATAGACAACTTTCGAAGGAGCCCAACAAGAGGAATAATAGACATGTGTAGCCACAAAAAATCTTAGAGAATACTTGGAATTTCCTTTCTAGAGAAAGAGGCTTGGTAATCTAATAAGCTAGCTTTTTATCAATCCTGGAGAGGATAGCTTGCCACAATTCAACGAGAGAAGCCTAGAAGGTGAAGGAAATGCCCAAAACCCAGAAGATTTCCCCTAGCCCAATCCATTCCCAATCGTATTGCTAAAGCCAATGAGGAGTGGGAAAGATAGACTGCCTATAACAAAAGGTTTTATGCCACTAAATGGTGGAGCTAGATGTAAGGAAAAAAATGTTAAGACATTCCAGAGCTACCTTAATATTATTCTCTTCCTCTAGAAGGGTGGGGAAAGAGTCATCAACAAAATGGCCATTAACAAGTTGAGCCTAGGAGTTAGGAAGGATAATTCTTTTAACACGTTGGTGAGAAACCACATTGGCCAAGAGATAGCCAAATCCTTTGGCAACAAACACATAAAGAGGAGAAAGTGGGAATCCTTGTCGAATGGAGCAAAAAAGACCAAAGGCAAGAGATTGGATGCCATTAATGGTGATACAAGGTGAGGTGTCTGAAAAGAGAATTTGGAAAACCTGAATAAAATTAAGCCCAAACCCCAAAGATTTCAAAATGGCTAAGATGAAAGGCCACTCAATACGGTCATAGGCTTTAGCCCACTCCATATCTTCCCACACAACAATGATATTATCCAAAATAAATTTGGATTTGATAAAACTAGTTTGCTCTAGGTGCACAATCTGAGGCAAAAGATGGTGAATCTTCAGAGCCAAAGCTTTGACAATGATTTTGTAAGAGACATTGAGGAGCATGATAGGCCGCCAGTTGTAGATATCTGTAGGATCTCCAGGCTTAGGTATGAATTTAATATTTCCTTTATTAATTATATTACCTAGGGGTTTGGAATGAAAAGCCTCAAGATATACTTTCTGCAAGTTGTGCCCAACATAGTCCCATAGGGCCTTGTAAAATTCACAAGGGAAACCATCAATCCCTTGGGCCTTGTCATCAACCATGGAATGAACGACTTCCTTTAAGTGTTAAACTATGAGAAATTGTTCATAAAAGGATTTCTAGGCTAAAGATAACCTATTTGGCACAACAGTAAGATAATCCTGAAGGGCTTATTGTCGCTCAGGCGTAAACTCCCGAATAGTGAAAACTTGTTCATAATGTCGAACAAAGGCTTGGATAATGTCAGGTAGCTCAGAGAGCACTTGAAATCCATCTTTATTTTTTTTAATGCCTAGAGATGAGTTCTTAGCATGCATGATCAAAACAAATTCCTTGGAGGCACAGTCACCAATCTTTAACCAATGCAATCTGGCTATGATTTGTGCACCTTTGGCATCATAATTTTCTACAACTTGATTTTTGTGTCTTAATTCCACCACCCTAACTTGTAATGATGGGGAGAAAGGGCTATCCGCTAGAGCCTCGGTAGCTAAGCATAGGTGAACTATAGTATCCTCATTAGACCGTCAAGAAAAAATGGCTAGCTGGCACCCATAAATGGACAAAAATATTGTCATGTGAGTGATAGCGTCATTCCACCAATTAATCTAGCTTGTATTATGAGTTGGCCTGCACTCCAAATTCTAGACACTACGAATGTGGGCCAATGTGGGATGATGAAAAAGAAAAGACATGTTAAAAAATAATTATGTTTTTCAAGCCTGAGGTTGTGTTGTCTCCCATTCAATGCGAAAAGAAATGGGGAAATGATTTGACAAAGTCACATCCACTAATGGCTTAACCAGGAGTGAAGAGTTGTCAAAAGAGAAGAAAGATTAAGCTGATATCATAGCATGATCAAGGTGTTTAAATATCCTATCAAAGCTAGCCTTGTAATTACACCAAGTGTGTTAGAGGGAATGAGAATGGTAGCGGCCAATATTGGGATCAAAGAGCCCCAATTTATTATGCATGTAAAACCATGCCTCCCTTTCACCAGCTACTCATTTGAATGGAAAAGTGCCATCTTTATCTTATGCCATTTCAACCATATTGAAATTCCCACAAAATAACCAAGTAGCAATTCGAAATGAATCAACAATCCAACACCAAAGCATAGAGCGTTCCAACAAATCATTAGAAGCATAAACATTAATAATACCAAAGGAATGATTATCAATGTTGAGAAGGATCCAGATGAGTCAATGTGTGGGGTCAGACTTGTCGTCAACCACATAAGCATGCCACTGTGGGGAAAAAAGCATGAAAAATCTACAACACCCAGCTTCATGATTGATACAAAACATTTGACTAGCTGGCCAAATAGAGTGACGAGCCGACGTGAGAAAAAAACTAGAAATTTTAACTTTTTAGAGACAAAGCACTTCAATACCAGAATATTTGTTCAAATTATCCCTAACATAATACTTTCTGGAGAGGTCTGTCAAACCTCGAACATTCCATGAGAGGAAATTCATGAGTGAAAATCCTCCATATCGTCAGAGTTCTCCTCCTCTTCATTAAGAGAGGAGAAGTAATTTTGCAAAACTAAGGATGAACTGACCCAATTTGAATGTTTGGAGAAGAAAATATTAGTTTATCCTACACAAATTCACCTTCTTCCAATGGTAGAGAAGGACTGCAAGATTGCCTTTGAGCTCTTGACACGGGAAGAGAAGCATTTGGTTGTGCTATCATAATGACAACAGGTTGAGGCGTAGCCTTCGACCTAGGCTACACTGGAGTATTATCAGCCCCGATTGGAGCCTCTTTCCCCCTTGACCTAGAGCACACTGAGTCACCCTAGTTCCTCCTACTCTACCTATTGCTTCCCTGACTCTAGTACCTTACCCTGAGATTACTTTAGATGCAGGGGGTCAAAGCATTTTTTCCATACATGCATTGAGTGATCATTTGATCACACAGAGCCATCATGTTGTGCAACCATATGATGGTGCATCCCATCATCATGGTCATGCACCTTATACATCCCAGCATGATGGTGATGCACCTATTGCATTAGTTCTGACTGGTACACCCTCCTCTTTGACACATATTTGTCCCATTACTGCATCATGTGCCACAATATATGTTTGGGTCCTCTTTGACAGTCCATTGAGGCTCCCATAGACACATCCAACTATGAGGTCCATGATATGTCAGATGTAGGAGTTGATAGAGCATGAAGTGGACCATTTCTAGGAGATACATCAGGTGCCAAAGATGATGTGTGAGCACTAGTAAGACAAAGTAGTTTCATAGTGTGTTTTATCTAAATTCTTTCATATTCTATAAGAGATATTTGTACTAATGTATGATTATGTGCCATAAACTTTAATAGTTGCTGACAGAGGACTAGATTTCCCAAGTGCAAGAGGCTACACGATTGGCCATTTCATTTGGCCTAGGGACTCAGTATATACTATCATTTAAATTGTTATTTAGATGTTAATTTTTGAAATCAATTATGTTTAAATACATGTACATAGATTGATAGTATAATGTAATCTTGTCTTTTTATGTAGCAACCTGGTGCTTTTACAACCATTTTGACTGAGCCTGACCCATTGGAAGAAGCTACACAATAGGTATATGTTTTTTTTATATTCTTGACATTATGATTATATGTGCATCTATATTTAAATTGTGTTACATTCTTGTCATTTTTTATATGGGAAACCATCTTAACTGCTTCATCCATCATGATCCTCTCTAGTGTAGAAGCATCACAACATGTATGTGTTTATTTTATATTGTAGATATTTACATTTAGATAGGAGTGGATATATGTCTAGTAAATATGATTATTTTCCAACAATTATATGTTAATTCATATCATTTTTATTTTACCTACTATAGTCCCTTGCCCATGAGTGTGGTACCATTTCTTTATACGACTCTTGGTTGTCCTAAGGGACAATCATATGCAAAACAGCTTACAATAAAGAGAGCAAGACTTGAGGTAAACAAGAATTGCATTTTTGATATAATATAGTTCAATATAGTGATTTTGATGTTAAATTGACAATTTATAAATTATAGTATATAAGTTTCTATTTACTAGTCTATCTTCTCAACCATTCACATAATTAATCTAATTTATGGTTTGAATTGTTATTGTGCAGGAAACTTCAGAGCCACTAAGTTCTTTGAGGAGGCTTGATTTTGAGGTTCCAACATATGATTAGGATTTGATAGATCTTAAGATGGCATATATGCCACAATTTCTAAAACTTGTTCTGAGTAGGCATATATGCCAAATTTGTATATGCATAAACACAATTATTCTACATTTTGATATATAATAATTGATATTTGATCTAATTTGTTCCTCATGTGCATGTCTTTCTTCTTTGAATCTTCAAAATGGAATGTATAATTATTTTAGAATGGCTTAAAGTTATGATCAATAACATGTTATAGATTAACGACATTTCATTTTAATCGAACTTATGAATTATATTTGGCAATCCATTTATTTTAGAGTTCATTCGTACTAAGGTTCACATGCATTACATTCCATGAGATCACATTTCTTTGAGGATTTTTTTCAAACAATTCACCGCCTTTTCTATTGTACCACATTCTTCATACATGTCTACCAAAGAATTTTTATCAAACACTCAATTTGAGAATACACATGATTTTAAGCTCTCTTGAATGAATTTACATTTGAAATTATTTTGTTTTTTGAACTCCTGTAATGAAGTAGGCAACTGATTTTTTTTCAAAATAAATTAAAATTAATGAAAAATGGTATGAGAAGCACTGTATAATATTTTTTGAGAAGAATTGTTTGAAAATATGCCTCAAAGAATTTTGGTCTCATAGATAAGGCAAAAAATATTAAAAGAGTAGCTTATGACAGTTTTATGGCATTAATTCTTTTGATTGATTAAAAACTTCAAAAAAATCCCATACAACTTAATCAAATATATGTCATTACAGTGTTCATTCAAAAGTAATATAATCATCTTGATAAAAATCAATGTCACTCAGTGGTGCTAAACACTCTATACAAACCATATGAGTGATGCAACCATTAAAAAAAACCATTACAACTTAATTCAACATTCATTCCATTAAAAGCTTCAAGTTTAATAACATGTAAAAGGTATAAAATCATCATGAATAAGAATCACTATCATTCAACCATGATACATAAATAAGAACATTATGTACACAATAAGGGTTTGATGCAACCTTCAAACAAAGTCCTTACAACTGAACAAGATACATGTTCATTGGATTGTTCATGTAAAATCTATACAATAATCATGATCAACAATTAAGGCATCACTCAACCATGATGCATGATCAAATAATATATATGCACGCCATCTGAGTGTGGTACAACCATTAAACAAACCAAATACAACTCCATGAAATGCATGTTATTTGATCTTCCACATGCAATTTTTATTATTGTAATGCACAACAATAAATGTTACTAACCATAATGCATGAATAAGAAAACTAGACATGCCATATGGGCTTGATGCATATTAGTCATAATGCACACTTCACACAAAAGCAATAAAACTCATATGCTATTGTCATATATGTCAATCAACCTTGACCTGCACCAAACTTTCTATATCAAAATTGTTGTCATAGATGTCATTCAACCTAATGCAATTGAGGTTTTGTATTTGAAAATAATTTGTGAAAGAAAAGAAAGTTAGAGATGATGCTATAGGTGGATTTGAAAAAATGAAGTTGTTGTCCTAAGCATTGAAAACTTTATCAAACAAAGGGATGTTGTTGTCCCAAGTATTGAAATTGAAGCAAAACAATTGAAGACTAAAATTGACCACTTAGAAAAGGAATGAAAACATAAGAAGAAGATTTTATCATTCATTAAAAGGAGGTTAGTCTACTCTAAAAATAGTTCCAATGTTTCTAGATGGGTATTTTTAGGCTAGGCATGGTCCTATTTCGAACCCAAACATGTCGAAACAGTTTGAGCTACATTAGACCGACAATATCCCTTAAGAGTCCAAAGTGCAAAAAGGAAACAATCTTTGATGATCTATTACTCAAAAATTGTGTCACCTAGAAATAATTTTTTTGAGGCTACGGGATCACGTAGGGAATCTCTACAATAAATTCTCTCAGTTTTTTATAGCTCTAAGGCATTTGACCGCGGTGTCGAGGTTTTAGTTGATTAAAAAAGGGTCAAATGCATGTAATGTAAGGTTGCAAAGGGATGTAACTTCCATTCTACTCCTCATGGAACCAAACCGATAGTTCCAAAACATCCGGATTGGTGGGTTTATGCTAGGCCTGCTCCTGTTTCACACCCAAACACACCAAAATAGTTTGAGCTACATTGTATTGACAATATCCCTTAAGAGTCCAAAGTGCAAAAAGGTAGCAATATTTGAAGAGATGTTACTCATAAACTGTGTCACTTAGAAATAATTTTTTTGAGGCTATGGGATCATGTATGACCCTTGTATAATAACAACTCTCTTTTTTTGATATATCTAAGGTGTTTTCCTGTGGTGTCAAGTTTTTAATCGATGAAAAAAGGGTCAAATACATGTAGTGTAAAGTTGCAAAGGGGTGTAACTTTCATTCTGCTCCTCATGTGACAAAACTGATAGTTCCAACATGTCTGGATTGGTGGTTTTATTCTAGGCATAGTCATGTTTCACACCCAAACACACCCAAATAGTATGAGCTACATTGGACTGACGATATCCCTTAAGAGTCCAAAGTGCTAAAGGAAATAATCTTTGACAAGTTGTTACTTGGAAACCATGTCACCTAGAAACAATTTGGTTGAGGCTACGAGATCACGTAGGGCCCCTCTACAATAAACTCTCTTGGTTTTTTATATCTCTAAGGAATTTTCTTGTGGTGTCGAGTTTTCAATTGATGGATAAAGGGTCACATGCATGTAATGTAAAGTTGCAAAGGGGTGTAACTTTCATTTTTCTCCTCATGCAACTAAACTGATAGTTCCAAAACATCTAGATGGATGGGTTTATGCTAAGAATATTGTTCCTATTTCACACTCAAACACACTGAAACAGTCTGAGCTACATTGAACCGACAATATCCCTTAAGAGTCCAAAGTGCTAAAAAGCAGCAATCTTTTATGAGTTGTTACTTGGAAACTATGTCACCTAGAAACAATCCATCTAAGGCTACGAGATCATGTAGGGAACCTCTACAATAACCTCTCTAATTTTTTGATATCTCTAAGGTGTTTTCTAGTGGTGTTGAGTTTTTAGTTGATGGAAGAAGGGCCAGATGCATGTAGTGTAAAGTTGCAAAGGGTTGTAACTTTCATTCTTCTCCTCATGTGACCAAACCAATAGTTCCAACATGTTCATATTGGTGGGTTTAGGCTAGGAATGGTCCTTTTTCAAACCAAAACTTTCCAAAAAAGTCTGAGCTACATTGGACCGACAACATCCCTAAAAGTCCAAAGTGCTAAAAGGAAACAATCTTTGATGAGTTGTTACTAAGAAACCATATCACTTAGAAATAATTCATCTGAGGCTACATGATCACATATGGCCCCTCTACAATAACCTCTCTCTTTTTGATATCTCTAAGGCATTTGCCTATGGTGTCAAATTTTCAATTGGTGGAAAAAGGGTCAGATGGATTTAGTGTAAAGGTGCAAAGGGGTGTAACTTTCATTTTGATCCTCATGCGACCAAGTTGATAGTTCCAAAATGTCTAGATTGGTTAGTTTATGCTAGGAATCAGTTAATAAGTGAATCAGTTACTCAAATACATGTAATTCATGAAGTACACACATGAATAAAAAGTATACACATGAAAACATGTAAGTCACAAAGTATAGATGTAAGTTGTAAAGTATACACTTGAATACACATAAATCATAAGTCACAAGTCATGATCAACACCCATGCCTACAACATTCAAGATACAATTTACACAATATGCATGATTTCATCATTCAAGAATTGCTATCAAATATAGGATTTACAAAATGTCACATAGGCATACAACAAATGGCCCTAATACATAGTCATTTCCCACTAGGGAAGGAAATAGATCACACGCTGTCTTCAAAGTCAGCTAGATGGAGTTTCTGTTGATTCTTTTGACTTTCAAATGTGCCCACTAGTCCTCTTTTCACTCATCTAGAGATGCAACTAATAGAATAAGAAATATATACATTAATATATAAAAATTAAAAATTATGAAATGGCATATAACAAAATAATCACAAACAAATAATCATCATGCTCTTCCACAACAATAGCACATTGATGTTCTGGAGTTACAAGCACCTGTAGCAACCATCAAGATAGAAATTAAACTACATACAAGCATCATGAAAATTTTCAATAATAGACCATATAAGAGAAAATATAATGTCAAATTTACTAATCTATCACATACCTTTGCCAAAGGATTAGAGTTGGATATTGTTGTAGAAACTCCATGGTCCATCATGCCACAAACATCACAATATACCTAGAATGACAAATATATATTATTCTAAACAACCTAAATGATAATGAAGTGGTAATGCAAGCTAGAAAAGATGCTTAGAATTAAAAATCTATATTGTGATAATGAAGTGGTAATGAAAATTAGAAAAGATGCTTAGAATAAAAAATCTATATTATTCTAAACAACCTAAATATGAAGAACAATATCATACCTGTCGAGATCAAGCAATTTAATTATTATGAACATTAATCAAAATAAGATGAAAAATACCATACCTATCCCATACAACAAATGATCTGCTACTCAAGTGTTCCTAAAGGGCCATCTCTTACTCTCAAATCAACACTACTAATTTTCCATAGTTCCTTTGTTTTTGGTCTAGCATGATGTCTCAATAACTTAACATTTGTTGCTATAACAAGGTGAAAATATATGAGAATGGTTTTGTGTTTCTCATAGTCTTCAAATGCATGTATTCCATTCTTTCTAATCATATATGTTCGCAACCAAGTTCCAAAAAAGACAACTGAACCAGTAGGATCATTATTATTTTATCAAAAACTAGAAAAGATGCTTAGAATAACAAATATATATTATTCCAAACAACCTAAATGATGATGAAATGGTAATGCAACCAAGTTCCAAAAACAACTGAACATATAGGATACATTAACCCCTCATCATTTATCATCGGTTGTGTTAGATTCTTATTTCACTGTACACATCATGTCAACCAATAGTCTAATCCCTCTTCATTCCCCTATAGTGTTACAACTGCATAGACATGTCCTGGCTATACATGATTTGAAAGATGGTCGTAGTCAAGTGAAATTTTTGTTTCATCTTCTAGAGAGTATTGTGCTACAAATAAAGGTGTTAGGTATTGTGGAATCCATGTATCTACCCACTCACTTGAATCAAATTAATCCCAATCATATTGAATACAATTCTGACAAAAACAAGCCAACTCTCGTGTCCATATGGTCCATGCACCTGCATTTGAGCTTCAAAATTAATGCATCTTTGAAGATTCTCTAATTTTTTGACATTCCAATTTGTCTCTCATTGTGCCCTCCTCAACCAACCAAAATAACTTGCACATTTTTGAATCAAGTGTCCCTCCTCAATGATAACAATTCAAAATTTTCATTAAAAATTGCAACATTTTCATTTTCAATAACAATTCCAACATTTTCATTTTTAATTTCAACATTTTCAATATAATTAACATTTTCATTTTCAATGTTATTGGCATTTTCATTTTCCATACCAATTTCAACATCTTCAATATCAATTACAATATTTTCATTTTTAATGTTATTAACATTTTCATTTTCAACATTCTTCTAAGGAATGGAGCTCTCTTGAGGTGGTGGCGATGGTGGTGGAGCAATTTCAAAATTCAAAAAGGCAAGAAACTTTGGAGGTGAAGCAAGTGTTAATGGTGGACAACTTGTTGATGGTAAGGTGATGTCAGGTGGGTCCTTGGCTGATGGTAAGCGGTGTGGGTCCCCTATTGCAAAAAATGAATATTATGGTGGGAAAGGATCATATAAGGTTTCTTTTCCTTCACATTCTTTGATGTCCTTCTTTGAAAGGGGGAATCTTGACTTGCTGAAAAGTTTGGCTTCGGTCTGTCAGCTGATGGTTTGGGTGCGACTTTTTCTGGCTCGATTCCTGGGGTTGATAAGATAGGGGTGGTCTCTTCCTGGATTCTTCCCTCAAATGGTCTAATCTCTTTGGTGTGAATCCAAAAGGTAAAATCTCTTCTCCTCTTGTGGCCTATGTTTCTAATGCAAAGATTGGAAAATATTCAATCTCTGTCCTAGGTTGCATTGTTGAAAAAAGTGTATCAAATATGGATATGACTCTTCTGGGAAAATTTGTGGGGCCTTGTCCTCATATCAAGCTAGTTCATAAGTTTTCTTTAAACTAGTGGCATCCTAAGGGAAAAGTGGATGTGGCTACAATAGCTAAAGGATTATTTTCCTTTAATTTCAACTGTGAAGATGATCTCTTGTTGGTTCTTATAGGTGGTCCCTAGTTTATTGGGAAATTTTCTTTGATGTTGAAAAGGTCAGAACCAGGTTTTAACCCTAACTCATGCTCTTTCTTGGTGACCCATATCTGGGTAATACTTCTAGGTCTTTGTCTTGAATTATGGGACGAAGAAGTCTTCAAAGGGATTGTGAGTACTTTTGGGTGCTTACTATCGATTGACCATATAACAACTTCCAGAAAGTGTCTTGTTTATATGATATATTTTATGTTAATGTGGAATAGTCAATAGATCTTCCCTCTCTGGTGAAGATTAACTCTAAGTTTGGTGTTTGGGATCAAGTGGTGAAATTTGAATCAATTCTTTTTGCTTGTTTCCATTACAAGAAAGTGGGCCACTGGGCTAAAAAATGCCCTCTAAAAGTGTAGAAGTTGGTGTTTAAGCAGTGGAAAGAAAAGGAAAAGGTTCCTGAGGTGGTATCTTCGAATCTTGTGGAGAAAGTTGGGAATGCTCCTGTAGAGAAAGATGGGGTTTTTCCTACAAGTGAGATACCTATGGGAATGGACTTGGTAACGAGCGAGAATATTGTGCTCCTTGAGGGCTAAGTGGAAACTAAAAAACTTGATGTGGTTGATGAGCCAAGAGGTGTGGTTGAGGTGATTCCTCCCCATCTCAATAATGAGGAGCCTTGTGAAGGTCTTAGTTTTGTGGCTCTGGTTGAAGACTTGGAGCCTAAGGTTGACGGTTTGGGCTCCCCACCTTTGAAGTTTCACATTATGGGGTTTTGAAGTCACCACATGATGATTTTTCTAAGATTGATGGGTCAAAGGTTTGCTCAAAGCCTGACTTGAAGGATTCTAGTGATATGGGTGATCCTAAAAATCATCCTTATATTATGGTGAAAGGTAGAAATAGAAAGAAACAATCTCCTCCTCTAGGGTTTTTAACCATAAATAGGAAAAGATCATACTATGGGTTTGAGCTGAGAGGTAGGAGTCCTCCTCCTTCGAATGTTATTAGGGACAAGGAGAGTCAAATGGATATTGTTGATGGGAATCAAAGAACTTTGTTGGAGATGTTCTTCAAGAGAACCTCCCATAAGCTCTCATGAATATCATTTCCTAGAACATCAAAGGGTTAAATCATCCTCACAAGCATGATCTCCTTGCTAACCTAGTAAGGGATCATAGGCCTGACATTGTTTTGATTCAAGAAACTAAAATGGGAATGGATAGGTTATCTAAACTTAAACATAATATTTTCAAGGATTGTGGTATGCATTATTCTGAGGCAACTAGTACTTCTGGTGGCATTATTACTTTTTGGAATCTGAAGTTAATTCAAGGGGTGGTAGTGCTTGAGGATTATAATCATGTAGCTACTTCTTTCATCAATGTTCATGATAGTTTCTCTTGGACCCTTTCTAATATTTATGCTCCTAATAGTAAGATTGCCAATTTTTTTTGGGGGATAATCTTAGTTCCTTTAAATCTTTGCATCCCATTTCCAATTGGTTGGCTATGGAGGATTTTAATATACCCTTGCATTATGTTGATAAGTTGGGAGGATCATAGATTGTGGATGATAGTAGATATGATCTCGTGAATCTCATTAGTGACAATACTCATATTGATTTGGATCTCAAATGGTCCTCATTCACTTGGTCTAATTGGCGTGTGGGTGAAGATCTCATCCAGGTTAACCTTGACCAGGCCATCATATCCCTTGATTGGATTATTTCTTATTCTTGTTCTTTGTCATCCTTGACTAGGTTGGGGTCTGACCATTTTCCTCTTCCTTTATTAGTAGATCTACTGGGAGGAGAAAAAAAATTCTTTTAGTTTTGAAAAGATGTGGACCTCTCATCCTAGCTTGAAATATTTGGTTCAAGCCTAGTGGAACATTCAAGTGGATGGTTCGGCTATGTATAGGGTTGCTAAGAAATTAGCTAATGTGAAAAGCAATGTTAGGAGGTGGAAGCATGCATCCTTTAGGAACATTTTTTTTGAGAAGGAAGATTTCAATTGGGAGATTTTCACAATGCAACAATCTATTCAAGCGTTTGGATATGATGAAGCTCTTGCTTTGAGGGAGAACGTCCTCTTATCAAGATTGCATAATATTGTGGCTAAGGAGGAGGAATTTTGGAAGCAATGGTTTAGAATTGTGTGGTTAAAAATTTGGGATAGGAATACGATATTCTTCCACCTATCTATGCTAAAACATTGGGATTCCAACCATATTAATCCTATAAATTTCAATAATCAGGTGCTGGATAAGGAAGTGGATTTGCAGCAGGCTACTTCTTCCTTTTTTTTTGAATCTTTTACCTGTAGAAGGGGTGTTGGGTTCTGAGTGTTAGGATGATCTTCTTCAAGATATTCCTCCTATCATCTTTGATAATCTTATTCGAAAATTGGTTTGGATCCCTTTAGAGGATGATATTAAAAGTTCTATCTTATCTTTTGAAGGTAATAAGGTTTCTATTCCCGATGGTTTTTCGATGTTCTTTTTTCAGTCCTTTTGGGATATTCTTGCGAAGCATTTCGTGAATGCTAATAAGGAATTTTTTGGTAGTGGTAATATTTTGAAGGAATTAAACTCCTCTTTTATTTTTCTTGTTCCTAAGAAACCAGGGGCATCCTCTTTTGATGATTTTTTTTCATATTAGTTTGTGTAACTCCATTTATAAGATCTTTTCCAAGGTGTAGGTGGTGAGATTACAAAATGTTCTTCCTCAAATTATTTCGACCCAGCAAAATGGATTTGTTGCGTGTAGGCAAATAATTTTTTTTGATGCCATCCTCACTATTTATGAGAATATACACTCTTTATTAGTTAATAAGCATGCTAGTTTTCTCTTGAGGTGGGATTTGCTTAAAGATTATGATAGAGTTGGTTGGAGCTTTCTATCTGAGATTCTAAAAGATTTTTGTTTTGGGTAGAAACTGGTGGTTTTGGTGCATCAGTTGATCTCTACTCTGAGGTTATCTATTCTTGTTAATGGGTCCCCCTCTCCTCTTTTTGGTTGTTGGAGGGGTTTGAGGCAAGGAGATCCCATCTCTCCTTTTCTCTTTATTATCATGGTTGAATCTTTGGGTCACCTCATTCAAAGGTTTATTAATACTACTCAAATTTTGGGATTGTCTCCTTCATCTCAGAATCATATTTGTTTCCATCAACAATTTGTGGATGATACTCTTATGCTTGGGGAATTGTCTATTGAGGAAGCCAAATATATTAAACTTATTTTGTAGAAATATGAGGCTACTTCGAGGTAGAATATTAGCTTACCTAAAAGTGTTATTTTCTTTCTTCACACTCTTGATCACCAGCAACACACAATTGCAAGGATTTTGTAATGTTAGATTGGGGAGCTTCCTACATCTTACTTGGGTCTTCCCTTGTATTCTAATGTGGTTCCTGATTCTTTTTGGCAGGGTTTGATTGATAAGTTTAACTCTAAATTGGTTGGTTGGAAAGGTGCATTGTTGAGTCAAGCTAGGAAAGTGCAATTAATTAAATTTACCTTTTAGAATCTTCTGGTCTATACTCTTAGCCTGTTTCTTATGCCGAGGAAATTTTTGAACAAGTTGGAAGGTATTAAGAAGAATTTCCTTTGGTTTGGGGTTGAAGAGAAGAAAATAATACATCTGGTCTCCTGGGATGATGTTTGCAGGCCTAAAAAGTTGAGTGGTTTTGGCATTCATAAAATTAGAGAATTTGATATGGCTTTACTTGCTACACAATTGTGGAACCTAATTTCTGCTAATAGTGAGTGGGCTCATATCGCTATGGGAAAATATCTTAGAGGAGTGGATTATATAAGGGATCTTCTATCTAGTGGCTTCTCTCCCCCATCTGGTTCTGCCCTTTAGAACTATATGGTAAAGGCTAGAAATATTGTTTCTAAAGGTTTGTATTGGCAGTTGGGGAATGACATGATAATTCTATTTTGGGATGATTGTTGGTTTGGAAATAGGCCGCTCAAAGATGAGCCTTGGGCCCTTTCTTTTATGGATATTTATATACAAAGGTTTGGTAGATTTTTTGTTGATTATATGGATGGTTTATGGTGGAAAAGATTGCATGAGGTCAAACCTGGTTTGGAAGGTCTCTTTAAAGCTCTTTCCTCTATTCATATTCCTTCTTATGTCCTGGCTGATAAGATTGTTTGGAAGCCTTCTTCTAATCGTAATTTTTTTTTGTCTTTGGCCTTTTCTCTTCAAGTTTCTTTTGTTGGTCCTATCCCCTTCTGGGCTTCTCTTTGGTTTCCCAAGTTGATTCCTAAGGTGAATTTTTTTTATGGCTTTTTTACCAAAATAAGGTCTTGACTATTGATAATCTTGTCAAACGGGGATTTATGCTTCCAAATAGATGTTTTCTATGTGAATAATATGTAGAGGATTCCTATGATTTGTTGATTGGGTGCAGATATGTGAGGGAGGTGTGGGCTCATGTTCTTTCTCTTTCGAATCTATGTTAGGTGTTTCCTTCCTCAATTGAGGAAGTGTGGTCTCAATGGGTGGGACCTTCCTCTAATCCTACTTTGATTTTTCTTTGGTCCCTCTCTGTTCTTCACCTTGCTTGTGGTATTTGGCTGAAACATAACAAAAAAATTTTTAGGGACTCTACTCTTCCATCTATTAGTGCGGCCTTTAAGATTTGTGTGGCTATTAAGGAGAATTTTGTTTCTGAGGTTTCTTTTCAGAATGGCCCTAAGATTGTGATAATGTCGGGTGACATTGCTATTGCGCATAATTGGAAGTTGCCTTGTGATATCTCTCTTCCTTCGAATAGAGGTAAAGCTTCAAGAGATGATGTTGTTTGGAAGGCTCCCCCTACTGGCTGGGTGAAAGTCAAT
Source organism: Sequoia sempervirens (assembly GCA_007258455.2). NCBI lineage: Eukaryota > Viridiplantae > Streptophyta > Pinopsida > Cupressales > Cupressaceae > Sequoia > Sequoia sempervirens. Next base: position 422,726,251 of record VDFB02075321.1, on the reverse strand, counting down.
TTTGATGGAGTTATTAAAGGTAATTCGAGACCTTCTAGTTGTGGAGGAGTGTTGAGAAATCCTAATGGTAGGTTTGTTTTTGTAGTGGCGATCCCTTTGGTAACCTGGACAAAACACTTCATGGAAGCATCAACAGCCTATCATGGGTTGAAGATTACTCAATCTAAAGGTTTCAAGAAGATTTCATTAGAGGGAGATTTGTTAAATGTTATTAATAACCTGAAGAAGTCTTCTCCTCCCTCTTGGACTATTGAATCCCTTATCTTGGATGTGATTGATATATTGAATTCATTTGATGAATTTTGTATTTCTCATTTTTTTAGAGAGGGTAATGGTCTAGTGGATGTATTTGCTAATATTGGTGTTAGAATTCATAGGATTTGGGATGAGGATGATCACCTTCCTATTGAGGCCCTTGCTTGTCTTAATAATGATTTCCAAAAATGTTAAGGAGGATGTTAGCTTCATTATGACTTGTTTTCACATGTCCTTGTTCACGTGGCAGATTATCCTTTGGAGTGATCTTGATTTGGATCATGCTTGGTTTTTTGAAAATTGGAGAATCATCCATATGGGATGGCCTTTAAGGTTAATAATTACTTTCTGCCACCTTGTCATTTTCACATGGATTGTGGGTAATTTTTTTCCTTTGTTCTTGAGGCTTCTCATTTTTTGTAAAGTCCTCAAGCTTCTGGGTTTTGTTGTGTTTGTGATCATGGATGGAGATAGAAACATGGCCGATCCATTTTCTTGTGATATCTTGAAATCCAAGTCTAAAGTGTGGGAATAGTTGCAGTTGGGTGGGATTACCCTGTATATTGAGCGAATCCATGGGAATGATATGAAGGCGATGAAGTTGTTTGTCAAGAGTTGGCATAAAAATGTTCTAAAATTGGGTGGAACTAAATTTGACATTAATGAAGACCTCATTGCTAGTATCATGGGCCTATCTACTAAGGGAAAGAAAGTGTATAGAGACAATAAGGAGTCCAATGCTACATTGAAAATCTTTTTTAAAGATGATGAATAAAAGAAGCTTGAGCATGCTAAAAGTGGTGGCTACTATCACAGTTCTATCAAGGCTCTTTGGGGAGATGTTGTTGAAGAAATTATGAGGTATATAACCTTAGAAGGTCATTTCTCTGTCATTTTTTGTTATCATTTTGTCCTTCTGAATCACTTTAGACACAATAAGGAAGTTTATTTTCCTTTCTATCTATTGGCATCTTTGGAAAGTGGGATTAAGGATCACAAGCATAATCCCAAAAATCTTGTGCTTCATGTTGGTTTAATTCTACTCATATCAGATTATGCCAAGTCTTATGTGGTTCCTAAGCAGCCTGAGAAAGCTCCTAAAGGAAAGAAAAAGAAACTAGAATTGGAGTATGAGATTGTGTTGGAGGTGGAACCTAAGAAGGTTCCTAAATGGAAAAAAAAGAAAGTGGATTTGGAGGATGAGACTGGGTCAAATGAGGATGAGGATTATGAACCTAATTTTGAGGCTTCTATGGAAGTCTACTTAGTCTCCCCCGCCCCTGTTAAAAGTGGCAAAAAAGTTGCCCCTATTTTTGTAGAGTATGAAACTTGTAGTGCAGGGGCGGTTGGTGATAAATCCTATAAAATTTGGAAGGGTAATCCCTTGACCCTCATTAAAGAAAAGAAAGTTACTGCTTGGGAAAATATTTCTATGCCCCTTGTGTTTGGGTCTAAGAGAAAAAAGGGTTTGAAAAGTGGTAGTAGCAAGAAAATGGCTAAGTAGACTAGTAGCCCTGTTTAGGAGGAGTTACTTGAGTCTCCTCTAAATGTTGTTGGCAAGTAGGATAACATGGAAATGCTTGAAGAGGGGAGGGAGATGCATAATAGAGGAAGGACTGATGCTAATCAAATTGCAAGATCTCTTCACAAAATACAAATGTTGGTTGTTGGGGTTAAAGGGAAAGAGGTAATTGACAGTTAAGAATTGAATAGTGTTTCCCAGGAGGTTGAAGTTGAGGCTATGGATGTGTTTAATTTTAACCGGGAGGACTTTCCTAATATTTTGGGTTTGGCGAAGGAGGGTATTATCTCCCTATTTAGGTTGTTCAAATGGGATTTCCATGAGCTTAATATGACCAATGTGAAGGTTCGAGGGGCTATGAGTAAAGTTGAGGATACTTTGGAGTCCTCTTTATAGGCTCAAGTTAACCATTTTTTTGATGCTTTAAATATTTTTCCTGATGAAATGCTTAAGTTGAAGCAAATTTTTGAACTTAGGATTGTGACCTTGGAAGAGCAGATGGAACAGGTTAATATGAAGTTGGATAAGGTTGTGGATGTAACCAAAATTGTTATGATGAATGAAGTTAAGGGCCTTACTATCCTTAATGAGAAGGCTAGGAAATGGATGGAGGAAGCTCTGGGTGATAAGGACACTGCTAGGAATAGGTAGTGGATGGAGGAAGCTTCAGTTGGTAAGGTTGCTACTGGGAATGTTGCTAGTTCGCATGGTGTTTGATTAAACAAGTAAGTGAATTAGAGCCTAATGCTAGGACCCACAACAAAAATAAGCTGAAAGCTAGTGTACCTACCAAAGAGATTTATGAATTTATGGATGTGCATTAAAGTGACATGGAGGCTACTAATATTTTGAATAATCTATATTTTTTTTTTTGTTCCTCCTTTTTTGGCATTTTTTGTTGTTGATGTTTTGTTGCTTGTTGGTTGTTTGTTGATATGTTTGGTTAGATTTTGAGATAGCTTTCTTTTTTGTAAAGGGTTTTGGGGCCCCTTCAAAACCTGCTTTACCTCTAATCAAAAACATTTTCATTTTCAATTTCAATATGATCGATATTTTCAAATTCTATTTCATCTTCACTTGAATTAACATTTAATAGTGTAGAAGAAGCTTCAACTTGAGTATTTTTCATACCTTGTCTTCAATTCCTATGACTTTCTCTATCTTTTTCTCTATATGCTTCAGTTTGATATACTGTTAGTTTTCTCTTTCCTTTTCTCTTACGGTGACTACTGCTCCCCATTGTACAAAAAAAAACACACCTAATTGTAAAAGTTAATGTGTAAAAGAATATCCCAAAAGTTGAAATTTGTCTAATACAAATAGAAAGCATGGGATTTCAATGAGAGAAGAAATGTGGGGACCATTGGAATGCTCAAAACAGTCCCATTTTTGTTTTTTATATATCTGTTACGAATGGATATCTGTTTCAAAATGGATATTTGTTATGTTTTGCACAATATTTAACCTCTTTATGCTCATGCTTCTATTTTTTAACCTATAACAAACAAAGCAAATATCTATTTATAATGGATATCCATTATTAATAGGCATTTGTTTGCTTTAGTTTTAAGAATTATTATTAGCATAATATTATTAATATATTTTATTATGACATTTTATATTATATATTAAATATATTATATATTATGATATATATTTATTATATATTAATATTATTATGAAGGTATATATTAAATTAATATATTATATAGTATATAAATTATATTATATATTAATATCTTTCTCTCTCCCACTCTCTCCCTCTCTCTCCCCCACTCCCTCTCCCTCTCCCTCTCTCTCTCTCTCAGGTCTCTCCCTCTCTCCCCCACTCTCCCTCTCTCAGGTCCCTCCCACTCCCTCTCTCCCTCTCTCTCCCTCTCTCTCTCCCTCCTCTCTCCCCTCTCTCTAGGTCTCTTCCTCTCTCTCTCCCTCTCGTGTCTCTCTCTTCTCTCTCCTCTCGTGTCTTTCTCTCTCTCTCTCTCTCTCTCTCCTCTCTCTCTCAAGTCCTCCCACACTCTCTCTTCCCTCCCTCAAGTCTCTTAGGTCTCTCCCACTCCCTCTCTCCCTCTCCCTCCCAAGTCTCTCTCCCACCTCTCTCTCTCTCTCCCTCTCCTGCCCCCCTTCCCACTCCCAATCCCTCTCTTCTTAGGTCTCTCTCTCTCAAGTCTCCCTCTCAAGTCTTTCTTCTCTCTCTCTCTCTCCCTCTCACTCTCTCTCCCTTCTCTCCCTCTCAAGTCTCTCTCTTAGGTCTCTCCCACTCCCTCTCAAGTATCTCTCTTTCTCCTGGACTCTCCCTCTCCAGGCCCCTCCCACTTCTTCTCTCTCAAATCTCTTTCTCTATCTCTTTCTCTATCCCTCTCCCAAGTCTCTCTCTCTCTCTCTCCCCCCTCCCTCTTAGGTCTCTCTCTATCTCTCTATCTCTCTCTAACTTCCTCTCACTCTCAGGTCCCTCCCACTCCCTATTTCTATCCCTCCCTCTCTCTCTCTCTCCCACTCCCTCTCTTAGGTCTCCCCCACTCCCTCTCTCCCTCTCTCTCCCTCTCAAGTCTCTCTCTCCCCCACTCCTCTCCCTCTCTCTCCCTCTCAGTTCTCTCTCTTAGCTCTCTCTCTCTCTTAGGTCCCTCCCACTCTCTCTCTCCCCCACTTCCTCTCTCCCACTCCCTCTCTCTCCCTCTCTCAGGTCTCTATATCTCAAGTCTCTCTCTCCAGTCTCTTTCACTCTCCATCTTCCTCTTAGGTATTTCTCATTTTCACTCTTCCTCTATCTCCCTCTCATGTGTCTCTCAGGTCCCTCCCACTCCCTCTCTTTCTCAAGTCTCTCTCACTCTCCATCTCGCTCTCAGGTATTTCTCATTCTCTCTCCCCCTCTATCCCTTTCAAACCTCTCTATAATATATAATCTGTTATAAATAGATATCCGTTAAGAATGGATATTCATGAGCATTTGAATTTATAAACCAAATAACACATAAAACCAATATTATGTATTATTAATATACAATAAATGTATTATATATTAATATATATAATAAATATATTATATATTATGATATATATTATACACTATATTATATATAGTACATTTAATATATATACTATATATTATATATTGTATGATATATATTTTATATTATATATTATATATACTATATAGTATATATCTTATACTCTCTCCCTCTCTAGCTCTGGCACTACTACTGATATCCAACTTGTATTTTGTATTGAACTTTTGAACATAGTAACTAAGCACTCTATTATCAAAATCTTGACCTCCCAAATGCATATCCCCTCTAACAGCCTTGACAATATTACCATTTTGAATAGAAATAACCAACACATTGAATGTACCTCCACCTAAATTGAAGACAAGAATGCTTCTTTCTCTATTGAATACATCATGGAAGCCATAGGTTATAGCTATGGCCACTGGCTCAATAATTGTCTACATGACATTGAGGACTGTAATCTTACCAACATCCTTTGTGGCCCTCTTCTGTATATCATTAAAATAAGCAGGAATAGTAATAACCACATTCTTCACCTTGCATTAAAATAAGCAGCATGAATGAGATCTATTCAAGCTCAAATAACTCTCCCACTCCCTCTATCTCTCTTAGGTCTCTCCCTTTCACCCTAACTAGATAATTCTCTCTCCCCATCTCTACCTCTCTCCCTCCCTCCTAGCCTCTCTCTTTCTCTCTCTCTCTCTCCCTCTCTCTCTCAAGTCCCTCTCACTCCCTCTTTCTTTCTCTCTCTCAAGTCTCTCTCTCCCTCCTTCTCAGGTCTTTCTCTCTTTCTCTCTTTCCCTCTCACCCTCATGTCCCTCCCACTCCCTCTCTCTCTCTCAGGTCTCTCTCTCTCTCCTAGGTCTCTCCCTCCCTCTTTATCTCTCAGGTATCTCCAACTCCCTCTCTCTCAAGTCTCTCCCTCCCTCTATCTTTCTCTCTCAAGTCTCTCCCTCTCTCTCTCTCTCCCTCCCTCGCAAGTATCTCTCTCAAGTCCCTCCCACTCTCTCTCTCTCTCTCTCTCTCTCTCTCTCTCCCTCTCTCTTAGGTCCCTCCCACTCCCTCTTTCTCTTAGGTCTCTCCCTCTCACTCTCTCTCCCTTGTTGGGATATGGTGTTGTACACCATTACATAAATTGATTTATTATAATGTTGTAATTAAATAATTATTTAGTTGTGATACACCTTGGTGGTGTGGATAATCACACTTGGTAATTATTTAGGGGACCACTTGATGTGTATTGTAACATTGTATTATTATTTAATGTGTGGGAGACATGTGATAATAATTTAATATGGGGAAATATTAAATAAAGTGAAGTCTTAGTACCCAATATTAAATAATGGGTTAGTGGTTTTGTATTCACATGGTTTTACCTTACCACTAGTTTTATTTTGTGTGAGCTTGTGTCTATAAAAGAAAACACATGTGTAGTGGTTTGGTTGTCATTATTGAGTCTTTTGGAGGAGTACATTTATGAAGCATTGCATGGGATGTTTGGATTCATGCTTGGACACATGGGAATGCATTGGAGGGCTTGATACTATAGAGGTATTCATTGTAACTCTTGTATTAGTTTATTGTTGAATAATATGATGGAGTATGGATGCTTTTGGAGGCTGGGTTTCTCTCTCTTGAAGGTTTTCCTAGGGTATATCTCGTGTTATCTTGTGGCTTTTCTATTTGATCTATGCATTATGGTTACTTGTATGCATATTTATCTCTCATGTGTTATGTAGGAAATGGATTAAGATCATGGGTTAAATGCAATATTTCCTAACATCCCTCTCAAGTCTCTCTCTATTCCTCTCTCTCTCTCTCCCTCTCTCCCACCCTCTCTCCCTCTCAAGTCTCTCTCTCTCTCCCTCTCAAATCTTTCTCTCTTTCTCTCTTTCCCTCACTCTTAGGTCCCTCCCACTCCCTCTCTCTTTGTGTCTCTTAGGTCTCTCTCTCTCTCTCTCTCTCTCTCTCTCTCTCTCTCTCTCTCTCTCTCTCTCTCTCTCTCTCTCTCTCTCCTCTCAATTATCTCTCTCTCAACTCTCTCTCTCTCCCTCTCAAGTCTCTCTCTCCCTCCCTCTCAAGTCTCTATCTCTCTCAAGTCTCTCCCTCCCACTCTCTATCCCTCTCTCTCTCCCTCTAAATTCTCTCTCTCTCTATCTCTCTCTCTCCATCTCTCCCTCTGAAGTATCTCTCTCCCTCTCAAGCCTCTCACTCCCTCTCAAGTCTCACTCTTTTCCTCCCTCAGGTCTCTCTTTGTCTCTGTCTCTATCTCTATCTCCCTCTCTCCCTCTCAATTATCTCTCTCTCCCCCCTCTCAAGTCTCACTCTCAAGTCTCTCTCTCTCTCTCTCCTTCCCTCTCAAGTCTCTCTCTCAAGTCTCTCCCTCCCTCTATCTTTCTCTCTCAAGTCTCTCTCACCCTCTCACTCTCTCTTGTGAATTGTTTGCACATCAATAAATATATAATATATACTATGTAGTATATAGTATGTACTATGTATTAAATATATTATATAATATATATAATATGTATTACATAATATTAATATGATATATATATTAAATATATATACTATATATAGTATATAATATATTAGTATATATTAAAATATTAAATATTATGTATTATAAATAATACAGGTAACAAATATCCATTTTTTTTTGACAAAATCAATTGGCTTGGGATTTGGTTCAGGATTTCCAAACCTAGAAAGTCAACCCAAAAAATGTGTTTATAAAATTTTCTTAGTTTTTTGAAGTTTTCCCTTGTGGCTAACGACTTTTTTTTATTTGAATTTCATGAAACGAAAAGGGTTTATAGAAAAAATCGGCAGCTTTCCACCAATATAAGATATGCCTTATTTTGAATTTAATAAATAATTATTATTGATTTTCTACATACATTACAACTAAAGTCCTAATTGATAGGCTGATTGAAAAACTTCTATAACTTTCAAACTATTTCACATTTTTCGAATAAAAGATGTGTTACATTTTGTGCTTTGCATACTATAGGAAAAAAGAAAAATTGAATTTCATAATTTTTTGACCAATTTATGGTGGTCAGACAAACACATTTTAATAATTTTGAAATGTTCTAATAAAAAATCATAACTAATTATTTACATATAAAAAAACTACAAATTTTTTTGAAACATCTGGGCATGCGTTCTCTACATATATTAAAAGTTTTTGAAAAAAATATTATTTTTTCTTGAACTTAGGCTGGTCAGACATACACCTACTTTTTATCTTTTTTTTCTAAAAATTTAGTTCCACTACATTGAAATTTTAAATTTTCACAAAATAGATTTACTTTTTTCCAAAAAAGGACTAGTAGCCTAGAAACTACATTCAATTTGGTACAAGTTTTTTTCTTACATATTTTTTAAATTATGTTAATAACCTATTCACATTTTTATGTCAAGTTGCCTAACTTTTTTTTTTTGAATTTTCATTGCCACTTAGGGGCCTAGTTTGGACCCCCATGATCTTGCACTGACCTAGTTGACCAAGTTATACCTTGAATTAGGGCTTCTACATCATTTGGTTGCACACTAGGAGGGATAAAAAAAATTTGCAAAGCATTTTGAAGCATGTTATGGTAATTAGGTGAAGCTTGAATAAGATCCCATAAAGAAATCTTAGCAAGAGTGTTTTTGTTCCACAAGATCATACTCTTTTCCACTATGTAAAGGAAAATGAGGAGCACTAGGAAAAATAGGTTGAGGTAATGATAATGAAGTAGGTATGATTTTTGGTTTCCTATTGTTCCTTGTGTTATATGTATGAGCAATGGTATGATAACTCGGTTCTGCAAAACATTGTTACTAGTGAGTTTCCTTGCAAATTTTAAGATAGCACCTGGAGGTTTTGTAGGTCCAATAATGAGAACCGGCTTAGGAGGTCCAATAACTAGATGAATCTTAGGAGGTTCAAAAGCAATATTAGGATGCCCAATGATTAGAGGACTCTTGGAAGGTCCAAAAGGAGTGTTTGGAGGTCCTATAATCAAAGGAGATATAATGGACACTTGTGTATTCATAAACTTAGTGGATGTGACTTTCTATTGATGGTTTTCTAGAGAGGGGGAATCAAAGGTGACCTTAGCATGTTCATCTAAGCAAGCCTTCTTGTCATCTTTATGTCCAAAAATCCTTCCAAATAGGAGAAGTTTTAGGAGAGAAGTAATAAAGATTGTCATGATGCTCAAAGGTTGAATATTCTAAAACCAAGACACCTTCATCACAAGTAGGAGAGGTGTTGGGAAAAGAAAAACTAATATTGTTATGATTGTCAATGATTGCATCTTCTTCTATCACATCATTCTCACAAATGGGAGAAATATTGGGAGATGAATGAAGACTAGACAAAGTGATGTTAAGAAATGTGTTAATGATCTCATCCTCTTGTGCCATAATATCTTCCCAAGTAGGAGAGATCTTAGCAGAAAAGAAAACAAGATTTTTATTACTCGCAATGAGTGTATCTTCTAACACCAAGATATCTACTTCACAAAGAGGAGAGATACTTGGAGAGGAACAAATGTGATTACCATGATTTTCCACTAAAACATTCTCACAAGTGGGATAAATAGAGGGAGAGGGACAAACAAAATTCTCATGATGCTCAATGAGAGTATCTTCTAGCACCAAGATACCTTCATCACAAGAAGGAGAGGTATTAGGAGAAGAACAAATATGGTCATCATGATTATCTATGTTTGTATCTTTTTGTATCAAAACATCCTCATAAATAGAAGATATATTAGGGGATGAGTGAAGGATAGGAAATATAGAATTAAGAAATGTGTCAACCATTTCCTTTTCTTTCACTAAGAGACTTTCATAACTAGGACATACATTGGAAGAATGACTAACATGCTTGTTAATGAGATTTTTCTTAGCATACTTGGAAAGGAAGGATACTAACATTATGAATTTTGAGTGTGTGCCAAAAATGAAAAGTAATCTATCCAACTTATGAAATTATTTAGAATGTAAACAACTTTCCAATAGATCTAATGATTTTCAATACTGAAATAAATTTGGAATGATTTAAAATTAATAAAGTAAATGGATGATTATACGTAATGCATAAAACAAAAATTTCCAAAACTTGACATACGTAAATAATGGTTTACCAATGGATTTGGGAAGTGCAAAAGACCACAAAAATGCTCAAAAAAGTTGGTTTTGATGATGGTCCCTCAAGGAATCATTTTCCCAAGGGCAAATGGATCCTTGTATAGGGTTTTGAAAAATGAAAAATCCAAATTTTGAGTTGTTGTATGTGTTCTCTGTTCTAGGTTGCAAATTGTGGTTTTTGTAGTAGATTTTTCTAAATTTTGGTGTCTAAATGCAAGTGAATTTAGTGAAAAATGATGAACAATATGACACTTTTTGATATTCAATTTTGACTCAATTTTTGAATAAGAATGATTGAAAACACACTAATATGCAAATACTGTACAAAATCAATGTAATATGCATGCAATTTTTTGAATTTTTTAAATTGTAAAGGGTGCAAAATACAAACCTAAATCCCTAAATGAGATGAAAGCTAATGAAATTTTAACAACCCTAAATGAAATGAAAACTAATGCAAATTCTAGATCTAGGGTTTGAATGGACTCCAATTTCAAAAAAATTGATGTACAATGGCGGGTTCACCAAAATGAAACAAAGGAAAATGGGTGAGATGATTCAATAATGATAGAAAATGGGGGTATGATGCACCTAAACTTTCCCTAGTTCATTAGGAAAAATAGATCCCCCAGGGTAAGACTGACTTTCAACCCTTAGGTGAGTCAACCTTGGAGGAGATCTTGTTATTTTTCTTACGACCTAGGATGGGGTAAATCAGCGTGAAATGCACTTTTGGGAGATGAATGAAAAATAATAAATGAACGCAATTGTAGAATGCAACACATGAAATCACTAAATTAAACCCTAATTTCATATAATATAGAAATAAATTTCAGATCTAAGAAGGGCTTGATTAAATGCACTTGTCACAAAAAGGTTGTGTCGAGTGTCCTCCTAGACTCATTCACCCAAGGGTGAAAGGATCTTGCTACAGGGGTTGAAATTTTTTTTCCATAGTCATTTGATCCGTGGTCTTCACTCTCAATACCTATAGGTTTCACAGTTAAAAATTCAGAATTAAATTTTGCAAGTGAGTTTTTGTGGCTTGATGACAACTTTGACAACTTTTGCAACTTTTGCAATTTTTCTCTTTTGATAGATCTTCAATCCTTCTTCAACCTAAAATTTAAAAAACACACAAGAGGTAAATTTTTTTATTTTTTGGTGAATGGGGGATTTCCTTTGTCAAACCTCAATTTGGTAATTAAACCTTGAATTTACATAATGAAACATGAAAGGAATGATGAATGAACACTTGCTATATTGCAACTCACAAAACCCTTGAGGGACTGAAACTTAGTACATCTCTCCAATGTTTTGATCTTGCATGAAATGGCTTGATTGATGATGTAATATTCATGGTTGAATCTTGACTTGAATGATTGAAACCTACATCACAATGTTAACTCCAAAAACATGCATGTTGCTTGATAACTTTGACATAATTCTTGAGATCTTGAATGCTGCAATAAATACTTGAGAAATCTGCTCTTGAACACCTTTGACAATAATCTTAGCTCTTGTGAAATTTGAATCAATGCTCTCATGAATTTCCTAGGATTTTAATTGATAAAAAGACCTTGCTTTTATAGACAATTTTCTAATTTCCCAATGTTCTCATGAATTTCCTAGGATTTGAATTGATAAAAATACCTTGCTTTTATAGACAATTTTCTAATTTCCCAAAAAATATAAATTACAATTCAACATTTGAATTTGAATTTTTATTTTTGATCATAAAAAGGCTGCCAAAAACATATTTAAAATTTGAATTAAGTAACTAAAGGGGACCCATTCACCCAAGGGAAAATGCGTTCTAACCTAAATTTCCAAAACCTATTCATTTTGGGGTGTTAAAAATGATAATTGCATTAATTGAATATTGTGTTTCCCCTTTCTAAAATTGCAATTAATTAGGCTTGTAGATGCATAATTGGGCTAATTAGATGCTTAATTAAGTCCAATTAAATTAAGGGACCCAAATATAGTGTGAAAATGTAAAGGAGTACATTTTCCAACACTACAGAACTTGATGACCATGCACCACAACATGGGCTTGTAGAAGAGGATGTTCAAGAGGATGTTATGAAATAAAATATCCCTTTGGATGTGGAGAATATGGTTGCAGAGGAATAGGAGAAAGAGAGAGAGGACATCTTGGATAAGGATGGATCACAAGAAGAGAAGAATCTACCCTCTTTGGATATGAAGAAGGATGATGAGAAAAAAGAAGAGGTCCCAGAGAAATTAGAGGCACAAAATATTGAATACATACATCCTCTAGATAATGAGAAATATAGAAGAAAAGAAGATTGAGGATCAATTCGACAGTGATGAAAGGGAGAAGAATGAGTAGAAGGAAGAAGAAATGCAAATATTATTGGTGAATCCTTTGAAGCCTATAGAGATTCATTGAAGATTATATTAGAGATGTAGTTACAATTTGTACTAGTAGTATCTGCAAAACTACTACAACTTCCAATGCAACAAGGACAAGCAAACATGGAAAAAATATCTCTCCTACGAAAGCTTAAATTTGGTGATGTATTTTATGCCTTCGAAAGAAAGGAGATACTATCAACACTCCAAAAGAGCATAGAATTGATCAATGAAGCAATTAAAGTGTTGCGAGATGGCATTCCTGGAGAAACCATTAATGAATCTTTGTCCGATGTTGAGAAATTAAAGCTGTTGGTGGACTCTTTCAAAGATCATTCTACCAGTTTGGAAGAGAGGCTAGAAAAAGAAATGAAAAATAAGGTCAATGACAGGAGATTGACCAAAATATATGACAAGTGCAGTGTTTCACATGGAAAACTATAAGAAAATATGAAAAATATGTAGAAGTGTTTGGATGAAGCAAGTATTTTGTTTCAATTTTATTTAAAATAGCCTAACTCAAGGAAGAGCTTTAAGCACCAAATGGACTCAATAGAGTCACAGATTTCTCAAGCCTCAGATATGTATCATCCGATAAATGATGTAGATGGTACTACAAGGATATCAATACAAAATTTTCTTGGAAAATTTTCTAGTTGCACAAGAAAAAGGAGAAGATAATAGTGCAGTACAATCAACTTAGAGATTTGGTAAGTGCAACGCTTACCCCCTTGACTAGTGTATTAGCAAGTGTGAAGAAGATGACACAAGATAACATAGTTCCTAGTTCATTAGATGAAGGAGAAGAAATCCTTATGCAATTTGAGAACCAATGTTGCATGCTTGTATTCACCCAGAAGGACTAGGATGTTGGAAAGAAGGGATGGCAGGTACACTTTGAAAAATTGAGTGTTTCTTACAAAAGTATTTTACCTTGAAGAACTAAAGGATCTATGGATCAAAATTATGAGAGTGATTATAAGTCATGCCTACATATTTTAATGTGTCACCCATTTTTATTTTTTTTGTGAGGAATGTGTGGTTAAGTTTTGAGCCAAAAAGTTACAAGGATGAATAGTACATCTAAGTAGGCCAACCTCATTAATATTTTGATAGGATGCAGTATATATACAAGGTTAATTCTTTGTGTGGATGCATGAGATGTGAGATAATTAAGAGTGTGTGTGAGATTTAGTGCAGAGAAGTTTGAGTTGTGACTAAGGTGAAGTATGAAGTGTGTCAAGTTAGTTTTTTGAGCTTCAGTGAAACTATATCTTCAGCATAGGTTAGATGCATTGTTAGTAGTTCACATTTGGTAATGAGCCACCCCTCTCTCTATCTCTTTCTATTCTGAGCAGTGAGCCATTGACATTGAGCCTTTCTCTTTTGGATAGTGAGTCCACCATTTTGTATCAAACATTATAATTGGTTGCAATAAATATTGTGAGCTATTCCTCACCGTGGTTTTTCCCTTTTTCAATTTTCCACATAAATATAGTGTTCTTTTGTTCTTTGATGTGATGCATTCTTTCTATTTTCCTTTCCATTACTGAAATTTTAATGTGATGCATTGAATGGATGTTTAAAGTTGAAAAAGTTAATGATTTTTAGTGAATACTGATTCACCCCCCTCTCAGCATTCTGGCTATTCAATAGGGCTTACCCCTTACCTCATACTAATAACGTTTGCATTGAAGAGTTCAATTTTACTTTATTTGGTTCTTTGGGCATCAAGGATGGGAGATCCCTTGTACCCTTTGCTTGCAATGTGAGTATCCTATGTTATGCTTTTGTTTAATCGAGTATGGGGGATCGGGGATCCCTTTTACCCTATGTTTGAAATGACATACATATTTAACTTAATTTATGGATTGACATTTTAGAGGTTAGGGATTGGGTACCCCATTTAATTCTTGTGCTTTGACAATATTCTTTTCTTAAGTTGTATTTCTGATTCGTGATGTATGAAGTATGTTTCAACGGTTGAGGGTTGGAGGTACTTAAAAGTTGCTTTAAAGCTTTGGTATTTATTAAGTCAATTCTCCGCAACTTGAAATCTAATCGATGTTATTTTGAATTGATTTTAACTTCCCAGAAGGATTTATCAAGGAATATTTACCAAACTTATCATTCAGATAGAAGTGATTTATTTTTGGTTTTCACACATCAAGTGTCAGGGTTTCATGATAATTCCTACCCTAATAAGGAAGTTTACAAAGGATACGTCTAACAACCAATGTCCAAAAAGGGTTCTTAGAAAAAAGAATTTTGCTAAGTGTTTATGTAGATGGTTGGGGATCCGATATTAGGGCTACCTCTTACACTTTCACCTCTATCATAAATATGGTAAGTGGTAACACTGATAGCCAAAACCTGAAAGTATTTTGATATTTTTCTAAGTCTTAAGATTGACATTTTGGAAGCTGAGGTTCGAGTTTTAGTCCTTTTATTTATCATTTTAATACAAAACCTAGAATTCATGACCTAGAGAAAGGATCAAGGGTTGAGGGCCAAAGTTTCATGATACTTCATGATGATTCTTTAGTTTAATGGGTACGTGGAACTCTTGATGCATGAAGCTAGACATATGTTTCAAATTTCAAACCATTAAGGAAAAAGAAAGTGAACTTTAGGAAGCCCGAGACCCAACACCTAATGATGGAATAATAAACACCTTTGATCGGCATGCCAGAAGGAAAATAAATCTAATGGGGAAACAAAACCAAAAAGGAAAGAACTATTGTGCACGTTTTGCACACATGCTTCACTGAAGGCAAGGACCCTCTTTTTTTTTTTATTTGCTTCTGTCAACTTGGCCCCCTCTCTTTTGATTCAATTTTTCCTTCTATGTACCTTGGAGTTTTACCCTATTCTAATATGCAAAATATCTTAAAATGCAAGTGGAAAAACACTAAAAACACTTCAATGATTAGCCTAAAGAGTGATAAAACAAGGAAAATAGATGAAATAAAATGCAAATTGATTATACCTTCCTTGTTTTTGAAGACTCCTTGGTTGGCCCTTGATTTAGGTGAATTTGTATGCTCCTTAGATGGCTTTTGATATTACTAGATGCAAGATTGATAATGCAGAATGACTAGATGGATGGCTAAATGATAGCAAATACTTGAGAATACAAATTGGCAGCATAAGGTTGCTCAAAATGAAAGTGTTGAAAATGCCCTTGAGGAGGGGGTATTTATAGAAGAATTTGAATTCTCTAGAGAATTCAATGGTTGAGATTCATCCAACAAGGTCAAGATGAAGGACTATGGTGGGTTGAGGACTCACAAGCCCTCACATCTTGACATGTCGATGGTGAAGTGGCTAAGAGGAGATGAGGTGTAAGTGAGGTGGCCAAAAGGTACATGAGGTGGAGGAAGGACAAGTACCTTCCAAGTACCTTGGGGAGTGAGAAGATTTCCTCGAAAAGGGATTTCTTGTCCCCAAGTGAGAATGAAAGGGACATTTGAGGAATTTTGGAATTCCTCAAAAATCTCCATGGGAAAAGGAGAGGTGGTTGGAGAAATAAATGTGAATTAAAAATTCACATTCTTAAGAGAGTCTAAAGGATAAAAGGTGAGCTCCAAAAAGGTGGGACTTGGTCACATGTGGATGATGTGACAAGTCCAAGTTTCTAGAAGCCTTGGAAGATAGAATGTGAATTAAAAATTCACATAGGGAAGAGGAGAAATGCAAAAAAGAGATAAATGCAAAGGTTGACTAAAAAGGTGGTGCTAAATATGGCTAATGACCTTGGTTAAGGTTGTGCAAATATTTTATTAGAATAATTAATGGAAGTTTAGAGGCAAGTGGCAAATGTAGGAGGATGTGACATTAATCTTTGATTAAGAGGATGCACATCATAATCATGAATTAATTAAATTAATTTAGATTAGAGCAAGATCATGGAGGATGTGACAAGGAGAGAGAGAATGAAGAATTTTAAATTGATTTTAAATCAAAAGGGTCAAAAATGACTAAATTAAATAAATAGGTGTATTTATTTAATTTACAGAGGAAGAAGGTGAAAGATAAAGCATTTATTTATTAAATTAAATACTTTACAAATATGAGACAAAAGGTGTAATATTAATTTAATAAATTAATATTTAATATGATAGACGAAAAGGGAGTAAATTTAATCATATGGGAGTGATTAAATTTAGATGTCTACATTTTGCCCCTCTTCAAAATATTGTTAGATTAATAGTGTTTCAAAGAAAAATGAAATGCAAATGAGGGAGGAAATGATAGATGGTGATGCCCCTAGCATGGAAAAGGTTGATGATGCCCCAATGACTAAGCTGAAGGAATGGAGGAATGGTAGGAGGGTATGCCCCCTCGAGAGGGCGGTTGGGGGAGGAAAAAGGGGTCCCCAGATGACATCTCAATAGGAAGAAAAAGAAAGACACCATTGGATAGAGCTTGAAAAACTAAGCAATTTTGGTTTTTGAACGGATGTGATCCGACGCACGGTTTGCAAACGGCAGCCTCGAGAAGTTAGGAATTAGTTGGAGGAAAAAAAAGATAAATAAAAGGTAAAAAATACCTTTTGAGAAGAAGAGGGTTAAAAAGGTAATTTCAAAAATTATCTTAGTCATTTTTTCTATAGCAGTTGAGAGGAGGAGAGTAGAGAAGAGAAAGCGACCGAGGAGGGACGATGTCGACAGACAACGATACGGAGATTGTGCACTGAGCGGACGAGGTGCACGTATTATACAGTGAACATGCGGTCCCACAGCATACGGTCCCATAACAAGTGAGTGGTAACAAAACCCATATATTGAATTTATGCATTTTTAACATGTTTGATAGATTTTGAAAATTTGAAAACGTGGGTTTTGTTCGTTAGCAGAATTAAAAAAATGGGTCGGGGTTAGATTTTAGAAAGAAAGGTCCAAAATGTTTAAAAAATAGGGGGGAAGAAGAACCAGGGTGGGGTGTAGCCGCCTTAGCCTAGGGTGCCGCCGCCTTGACCTCGGGCGCCGCTGCCACGACCTAGGGCGCCACCGCCTCGACCTCGGGCGCTACTGCCACGATCGCGGGCTGAGCCACCCACTGCTGGGGCGGAGCCACCCCGGCCATGGGCGGAGCCGCCCTCGCGAGTAGGCGGGGCCATCCGGGCAGGCAGGCAGGGCCGCCCCGACAGTGGGCGGAGCCGCCCGGCCCCGATAGCGGGTGGAGCCATCCGGGTAGGCAGGCGGGGCTGCCCACGCTGGGGGTGGAGCCGCCCTCGTGAGCGGGCGGGGCTTCCCCGATAGTGGGCGGAGCCGTCCAGGCAGGCAGGCGGGGCCGCCCCGACAGTGGGCTGAGCTGCACGGCCGGAGGGCGGACCCGCCAGGGGCAAAGCCGCCTGGCTGGCTGGCGGAGCCGCCCGGCTGGAGGGCGGAGCCACCCGACGGGAAGATGGAGTCGCTTCGGCAAGCGGGGAGGAAAAAAGAATAAAAGGAAAAAGATAGGGAAAAAAGGAGGAAGAGAGAAAAGAAAGATGAGAAGCAAAAAAAAAAAGAAATAATGAGAAGATTTTCATGTGTGCAAAGTTTGGAGCATATACGGACACATGAGTGATGATCAGAGGTGATGGCAGCGATGATAGCAGTGATGAACGGGGAGGATCAGGCAGCCTTGGATCATGTGGGTTTAGGACACTGTATTCAGTTTCCAGTAGTCAGAGCGCATCAGGCGATGTTGACAGCGTTGATAGAGAGATGAAGCTTAGAGACATCCACGTTTCATCTCCCTACAGGAGAGATGACCGTTACTTTAGAGGACGTGTGGCGCATCTTGAGGCTGCCGATAGCCAGACGGTTAGTGAGCGAGGTGGTGTCTATAGGGGCAGAGTTACAGGAGACCATTAGAGTATTGTTTGGACACGAGGAACTACCCCTGTCAAAGAGACAGTTGGATTTGGACTGATGTTTGTCAGTGGGGGTGCTAGCCTTACCGTTGTTCCTATGCGGTCTGATTAGTGGGATATTATCGCCAGATCAGAGCAGATGTATATGTAGCTTTTGGTATATGGAGGTGATTCGACACATTTTCAAGTGGCGAGGGTGGTCGTTTTCATGGGGGTCATGTGTATTGACTCATCTATATAGAGATATGCATAGGATCTACTACTGGAGGATGTCGAGCTTGACACATATGACGCTGCTGCAGATTTGGGCTTGGAAGCATATTGCAGTGACAAGGCCGATAGTGGTGAGGGTGGGGAAAGTGGATGATCGTGAGCCTGTGGCGTGGGGGTATGGGGAGGCGAGGGTTTGGATTCAGTGCTATGAGATGTAGAGAGATATGGAGGGGTGGAGAAGAGCTTTTGATGATCTACATCCGAGGGATATAGAGTGGCGGCCATATAGGTTGCGCCAGTTTTGGGGATGGACTAATATGAGGAGATAGGAGGGTTACTTTTTGAGCAGGTGTTTTATTATTGGGACTTTGCCGTGCATAGTAGAGTCACATCGACTAGACAGTGTTGAGGAAGTTTGGAGTGATACAGGATATTCCGGCAGCGCCTATCATGTTTCGACAGTACAGTAGAGAGATACCATGGGGAGGCCGCGTGGCACCAGGTATAGCCAGGGCATCATGGAGGGCAGCAGGACATGTGCCTTATCCAAGGAGAGTTGGAGGAGAGCAGGTGCCGGTTGTGACCGAGCGATACCGGAGGTGGTTCCAGAATAGGTTATGGGATAGGATTACTCCTGTTCAGCCTATTTTTAGGGCAGTGGGTTTCGGACCAGAGGATGAGCAGAGACTAGGGCGAGAGAGGAGAGGGGAGGTGTAGTAGTGATGAGAGGTTGTGGCAGTGGTAGATCAGGGGGGACAAGAAGAGCCCGAGGAGGATGAGACAGAGTAGGTGGGCAAACCAGGGAGGAGGAGACATCATAAGCGAGGTCGGAGAGATGGTCTGCAGTGGGGGAGAGCATAGGGGAGGGGACAACCACATAGAGCCCAGGGGGTGCAGAGGGTGGAGGAGGTGAGGAATGTGGATGATGGGGAGGAGGAGGATGTGGAGGATGTGGAGGTGGTAGGTGCAAGGGAGGCATGAGAGGAGGGGAGGAAACAATTTGTGGTAGGATGACATGGTCAGCCACGGTGGTTACGGGTTCGACCTACCGTGGAGAGTCACGAGGCTCGACAGGAGAAGGAGGACAGAGAGGATGAGGATGTTACAGTAGTGCCAGAGGAGGAGAGGATGTTGACACGACGTCGGTTTGTGGTGGAGAGACAGGGACAGGCGAAACAATTCTGGGTTCTCCATATTGTGGAGGACTGTGAAGGGCGACAGGAGCAAGGGGGCGGGGAGGATGAGACGGAGCAGGCGGGTAGGGAGGATGATACGGAACAGGCAGGTGGGGAGGATGATGCTATGGACTTAGATAGGGATGTGGTAGCGGGGGATGTTATGGAGGCAGAGTCATTAGCATTGGCTCCTGATGTGGTACCAGAGGCTCCCACTGTACAAGCGAGAGGAGCAGAGGTGAGGTTACAGATTGCGGAGCAGAGAGTGAGGTCTCTTGAGGCTGAGCTAGCCAGAGTACAGTGAGAGGCATTGAGAGATTATGATGCCATTGTTTTCAAGCTAGGGGGAGCGGTGAGGGAGAGAGACAGATCATAGTCAGAGCTGTAGAGGATGCAGGGTGAGTTGACCAATGTGACGTGGGATCATGATAGATTACAGGTGGAAGTCATGGTTTTACAGGCTAGAGGGAGCCAGAGGGGGGGATGGAGCAGGGGGCAGATTAGGGGACAAGATGTACTCGTCAGCAGTCGAGAGATTTCCAGTGAAATTGGGATGAGCTTCAGGACAGAGTACAGTGCCTTGAGCAGACAATTAGAGAGATGGGGATGATGCAAGAGAGCGAGGATAAGGCCAGGGAGCAGGCACGAATTATGTAGGCTGAGAGGGATGTAGCACAGGTGCAGGCGCAAGCGATGGAGGCGGAGAGGGATGCGGCGTAGGTGTGCATTCAGAGTGAGAGAGCATTGGTAGAGGTGGAGATACAGTCATTGCAAAGGAGGAGAGAAGAGGCAGTAGCAGAGGTATCGACTCTCCGGAGAGTGGGATTCAGCAGAGCTGAGATTACAGACTCTTTAGAGGGATAGGGATGTAGCAGTGACTCGGGCACAGGTGGCTCAAATGGAGAGAGATGCAGCAGAGATACAGATGCAGATGCTATAGGCAGAGAGGGATGCCATGATGGATCATGTACCGACAGGTTAGGGTGAGGGTGGGATGCCAGGAGCAGATATACAGGTTGTGGAGAGAGAGAGAGATGCACCGGTGGCACAGGCAGCGGCTGCAAAGGAGATGAGGGATCGATTACAGGCAGAGCTGGCACAGAGCCGGTTGGCTCAGGAGGCATGGGAGCAAGAGAGGAGAGCCATTACTAGGGACCGAGACAGGTATCGTTAGGAGCGGAATTCCGCTCGGGTCCAGGTTGCAGAGCGAGAGGAGAACATGAGAGAGGCAAGATTTTGGATGGTTGCATATTATCATGTAGTTCCTGATCTGGCACAGTGAACATTCTGGTACACCCGGTAGACACCTCGGATGCCAGTGTCGTCTCAATCATTAGGGACATGGACCTGAGGTTACAGTGATTCACCAGGTAGGGGAGCAGTATCTGATTCTCCACAGAGATCAGATGTGGGGAGTTCATTTGGTAGATGACAGGATACCATGTTTTTGACAATGCATGGTAGTTGGATAGTGCAGAGGTGCAGTGGATATTTGCAGGACTTTGTACTGGTGTTTTGATTGGATGATTTTTTTATATCATGGTCACAGATTGTGATGACATCGACGGCATTATTATATGTTAGTCTTGAATATGAGATGTATTGTGGACTTGTAGTATATTTATATATACGATAGCTCTTATTGACCTCATGTTTTATGTGTGTGATGGATTTGAGATCTATAGATGATTGTGTTGATGCATTTGTGGATGGTCATATGATGGCAGTTATCTATGATGACTTTTATGGATGTTACATGTATGGATGTTTTTATATATATATTTTTATGTATGATGGTTTTTGAGGGGTTTTATGCATGCCAACTAATGTGTGTGATGCAGGATGTAATGTATGGTGATTTTTGTTTTCATGTATGATGAATGCCTATGTTGTATGATGTATATGTTTAAGATAGATGTGGATATGCTTATGATGACATGAAAAATGCTTATGGTTTAATATGCTTATGATGGTTATGTGCATGTTCGACTAATATGTGTGATCCAGGATGTAATGGATGTATTATGACAGTATTGATGGTGGACCTAACACTTGATATTGCAAGTGGTGATATTATGGATGAACCTAAGATAGTGTGCAAATGTATGGATCTAAAATGTAATTATTTCATGATAAGTGTCAATAGGGTCCTAGGTGATAGTGGAAGATGCATGCAAACATGGTGTGAGTGTGCACCTGTCAAAAACCCTTTTAGTATCCTGAGAAGAAGAGGGGATGGAGGAGAAATATTTGCACAACCAAAATCATAGGATGAATGTAATGCAATGGTCATGATTATGAAATGCAATCCTAATATAATTTTCCATCTTTGGATCACTGGTTTTTGCTATAGCATAAGACACGATACACCAAGGTATGGAGGACCGAGGTAGATTAGTGTCTAATGCATAAGACATAATAAACACAAAGGTTATCCCCACACCCCAAAGTCGAGAGGACCTTGGTCAGGCCAGGTATTGGGATAACCACAAGCACATAGGACACCCCAACATAACACAAGATCATAATGATCTTGGTGGATACGACGCGGGGAATCCAACAGACAGCAAGAATAAAAAGATAAAGATATGCCCCTATGTTAACTCGTCAAAACACACCATAATATAATGGATCATGGTGGCCTTAAAAGGTGATGATAAGGGGGTTCAAAACTCCAAAAGTATCAAGAAAGATCAATTTTACAAACGTCCTTTGCCATAGGATCAATGGGATGGATGGGATTGATGAGGTCGATTAGGAAGGATGCATCCTATTAAGACCACAGATGATGGATAAACTAAACTAAATGATCGTTATGATGCGAGATGTTTCAAAATTAATTAACCCTCATGATACAAGTGGAGTTTGTTTGCTAAGCTTAGCGAGGTAAGGGCATGACTTGATGACACAACACAAAGGAGGCAAGACATAAGACGGAGAAACAACATAACCTACAGACCTAGGGGCTCAGGGGCTGATCATAGATTAGCCTTGCCTACGTGAAAGTGTAGAGCCCTTGTAGTTCCAGAAAAAGACCATGGATAAAGCGGAAAGAAGACAATGGTGACCGATGATGAAGGACATAAAACACGACAGACAAATGCCCTAGTGAAAGCACCAAGGCAGTGTAGTTCGGAGATGAACGACCATGGATAAAAGTGGAAAGGGACTGGTGAAGGCAAAGTGATGGAGGACCAAAACAAGTTGATCCAAAATGCCCTGGGGGCAGATCAAATGATTAGCCTTGCCTATGTGAAAGTGTAGGGGCAACGTAGTTCGACTAGTGATGCAGAAGGATGAGATCTAGATGGATACCGACATGATGGATGATCCTATATGAGGACATGGACCAACTGACAAAGGGAATGATCCTATATGATCACACCAACCGACTGACAAAAGGGGATACTGAAAAGCTCAAGATGAGGGATAGGCTAGATAGGTCGTCCAATGCTCAATCAATATATACCAAGCAGCCTAGATGGAGGTGGGTGAGGGCAATAGTGCGGATGAAGGCATAAAATAACCAGGATGTCAGGTAGATAATGATTAAGCCCTCTACGGATGATGCCTGTTACCAGGTTTTCACCATCCATACTTATCCAAGGCGCCACCAAGAGGTGGTTTTCACCATAGGACAAATTTATTTTTCTTTACTATTTTTTTGGATTTTTTATTACATTTTTGATTTTTTTTTTTTGATTTTCTGATTTAGGTGGGGTTACCAAGTGGACTTAGGCGTAGAACTTCTTCAAATGCATGATATTGACGGGTTCGTCAAGGGGATCTCCTTCAAGAGTAGTCAACTTGTAGGCCCCAGATCCATATTTGGCAGCTATGATATAAGGCCCTAACCAGTTTGCCTCAAATTTTCCCTTTTTATCACGATCCGGTTGAGTGCGTTTGTTTTCTTTAAGGAAAATTTCACCAACCTGAAATTGTCGAGGATGAACCTTTTTATTGTAATTAAATTTGAGGCAATTTTTGAATGCTTGTAGGTGATCATAGGCTTTTATTCTTTGTTCATCCAGTAATTCTAGCTGTGCAAGTCGTGCGACACGAGCATCTTCTTCGCTGATAAGATTTTTCAGAGAAATCCTTAGTGATGGGAGCTCAACTTCAATTGGCAAGACAACTTCAGAACCATATACTAATGAATAGGGGGTGGTGCCTGTTGGGGTGCGGATGGATGTGCGGTATGCCCAGAGGGAAGGATGAATATGGAGGTGCCAATCTCATCTAGTGTTATTGACAACCTTCTTGAGGATGCGAATAAGGGTCTTGTTGGTTGCTTCTGCCTGACCATTGCCCTGAGGGTAATAAGGCATTGACCAACGATGTTGGATATGAAAGGTGTCGCAGAGGTGTTTCATAGCTTGGTTTTTGAAGGGTTTTCCGTTATCAGAGAGGATGGTGGATGAGATACTATATCTGCAGAGAATATGGTAAAGGATAAATTTTGAGATTTGGACACCGGTGATTTGTGAGAGTGGCATTGCTTCCACCCACTTAGTGAAGTATTCAGTGGTGGTAATTATGAATGTATGGCTATCAGATGATGGTGGGTAAATCTTGCCAATCAAGTCAAAACCCCATTGAGAAAAGGGCCACGGTGCTAGGAGGGGTTGAAGATCTTGTGTTGGGGCGTGAATCAAATCTACATGTTGTTGGCATGGAAGGCACTTCTTCACAAATTCACAAGCATCATGTTCCAATGTAGGCCAATAATATCTAGCTTGTAGGATCTTTTTGGCCAGAGCCATACCATTTGAGTGAGCTCCACAAATACCACCATGTACTTCCGTTAGTGCCGCGCGGGCCTCAATCTCATTCAAACATCTAAGGAAGATTCTATCATACCCGCGATGATAAAGCATATCACCAACAATGATGTATCGGGAAGAGTGATGGATAAAGGATTTGCATTGGTTGCATGTAAGTTCTAAGGGTATGGTATTATCATGGAGATAAGTGTATATGTCTTGATACCAAGGGGAGGCGGGACCTACAATATCGCACACCATATCAGTCTCAGGAACATCATATGCAGGGATTAAAAACTGGTCAATGAGAAACTCACATTCTGTTCGGTCTTTAGGCATGTCAATCAAGGAACCAATAGTGGCCATTGTGTCTACCGCTTTATTCTGTACCCGAGGGATTTGGTCAAACTATATGAAAGTGAAATATTTCTTGAAATCATCCACAATACGCTTATAGGGTAACAGTTTATCATCTTTCATGAGGAATTCATCATTAACCTATCTAATGACTAGCAAAGAATCACCAAAGACTTTTAGGTGAGTTATATGCCACTGTTTTGCAATTTGGAGGCTGGTGAGGAGGGCTTCATACTCTGTGATGTTGTTGGTACATGGGAATGCTATCCTAAATGTTTTTGGGATTTAGTCACCTTGAGGGGTTATTAATAAAATTCTTACTCCCGATCCATTATGAGTGTATGAGCCATCAAAATATAGTGTCCAAGCTAGTGCTTCTGTAACTGTGTAGACTTCTTCATCTGGGAATTCAGTGTCTAGCGGGTAGGCATCTACTAATGGTGCCTCAACCAATTGATCAGCTATGACCTGTCATTTTATGGCTTTCCGCTCTACATATTCTATGTCAAATTCACTTAGGAGCATGACCCATTTGGCCATGCGGCCAGTTAGAGTGGTTCTAGATAACAAATACTTCAGGGGATCAATTTTAGTGATTAATTTGACTGGATGGCTGAGCATGTAATGACAGAGTTTATGTGTGCTGAAGACTAGTGCAAGGCAAGCTTTTTCCATGGGGGAGTAATTTAACTCATAGCCAACCAATGTTCGACTGATGTAGTAGATTGCCCTCTCTTTGAACTACTCATCATGTTGTGTCAACAATGCCCCCAGGGCGACTGAAGTAGCAGAGATGTAAAGCAGGAGGGGTTTTCTTGGAATAGGCGGCATCAAGATCGGTGGATGAGCTAAATATTCCTTAATTTTATCAAAACCCATCTGACACTGCTGGGTCCATCAGAAGGTGGAATCTTTCTTCAAAAGATGAGTGAATGGTTGACATTTATCTACTAGCTGGGCTATGAACCGATGGATGGACTGCATCTTCCCCTAGAGGCTTCTTAACTGCTTCAGATTGTGTGGAGGTGGCATGTCCAGAATAGCTTTTACCTTGGCGGGATCAACTTCAATACCCCTTCGGGAGACTATAAAGCCCAACAATTTTCCTGAGGTAACCCCAAAGATGCACTTTTTTGGATTTAGCCGCAACTTGTAATGTTCTAACCGTTCAAAGATCTCCTTCAGGATAGCAGAATTTTCTGCTCATGTTTTAGATTTTCCTAGCAAGTCGTCAACATAATCCTCCATTATGATATGGATAAGGTCATGGAAGATGACCGTCATTGTCCTTTGATCTGTTTCCCCCACATTTTTGAGACTAAAGGGCATAACATTGTAACAGAAAGTGCCCCAATGTGTTGTAAAGGTGGTCTTATGTTGGTCCTCAAGTGCGATTCGAATCTGATTATAACCAGAGAAGCCATCCATAAGGGAGAGCATCTCATGTCCTGCTGTGAGGTCGACCAACATGTCAATGTTAGGCAAAGGGAAGTCGTCTTTTGGATAGGCCTTGTTAAGGTCCCTGAAGTCTGTGCAGATCCAAATGTCTCCATTTGGTTTGGCAACTTGTACTATATTGGAGATCCATTCAGAGTAGTCAATCGGCCTGATAAAACCCGCCTCTAGTAACTTTTCCAATTCCTTTTTGACTAACAATGCTACCTGCGGGTGCATTTTGCGGAGCTTTTGTTTGACAGGCTTGGCATCTGGGCGAACGTCTAGATGATGAACTACTAAGGCGGGATCTAAGCCTGGCATGTCTGAATATGACCAAGCAAGTTTGATGATTCCCTCTCCGAGTAGCTACATGATGACTGGATACTCTTGCTCTAAAAGTGACTGAGCCACATAGGTGATTTTAGGATTTTCAACAGTACCTAGATTAACTTCTTGAGTCTCTTCCATTAGAATGGATGATCGGGCGGATAACTAAGTTCCTACAAGGGGAAGATGAACATCTCCATCGTCCAGCACCTCTTCGAGGTTTTTGCCATCGGATGCGTCCTTTATTTTTACTTTTTCAAGGTCAGGAAGCGCCTCAGGGAGGTTTTCACTAGATGACTGCTTTTTACTTTTCTTATTCTTATTTTTGTGACTGGAGTGTTCATCCTCCCCCAATCCCATAAGGTTGACATATGTATCCGTAGACATATTGACAGGTGTGGTATTACGTAGGTCCCAATCAATAAGCTCAGGGTGACAAAGGGATAGGCTAATCGTGCAAACGGATAGGCATTCGAACATGGATGATAAGTCGGTGTGATCGATGTCATCGTAAGCATGTATGATGGATTCCTCCTCGGGTATGTCTTCCAATGAGCCATCATCCACGGCGATACTATTGGAAGTATTAGACAATGTTGCAAGGCTTTTCTATTTTCTATCATATCCGATGCCTATGTTCTTTGGTAGCTTTGGTGTATCAATAGGTTGCAACCGCCCCTGTTCCTCTTTACCTAGGCCCCTGCCTTTGTAGTTATATTTTTTTGCAAACTTAGCTAACCACGGATATGCTTCCTGAAAATATTCCTTTAGAGGAGGGTCCGACTGGGGTTCTTCTCGGTAGACCCATTGGCTTATGTCCTCTTCTAGTGCATCTATCTTGACACTTGGGGATCTAAAAGTGGTGGTAGGGATGTTTTTACCACTGAAGGTGATAGTCTTGTCTTCCTTTTGTGTAGCATGTGAAGGTTGACCATACTTGTGTGGTGATAGTGGCATGGTTGCTACATTGAGAGCCGTATGCATTTCGTATTCACCACACCCTTTGTCAATGATCTGGACTTTGGTGACCGCAGGATCAGTGGTGGAAGATGGAGTGGTTATCGTGATGGAGGGTGGATTTGCGGATGATGACTAGGATGCCTCCATTTCCACCCTGGGACAATAATGTAAATGGGGAAATGACGGTTCTAAAGCGTGACAATATTCAAATGGTTGGGGGTCAGTGTAGATGGTGAGTTCTTGTCTATTGATGGGGAATTTTAGGCACTGATGGTATGTGGAGGGGACGACTTGCATAGCATGGAGCCACGGGCGGCCAAGGAGGAGATTCTATGGTAAGTCCAAATCAAGGACATGACAGGTAGTGTATTGAAGCACAGGTCCCACTTGGATAGGAAGACTGATAATTCCCTTTGAATTTCTTTCGGCATTATCATAGGCTTTAATTGTGATGATTTGATTACTTAAATCTGCTTGAGTATGCCCCACCTGTTTTATGAATTTTAGAGTACACAAATTGAGGGCAGAGCCATTATCTACCAAGACCCTTTTTATTTTATGGCGAGCAACCACGACTTCGATATGTAAGGGGCAATTATGATTGACATCGATGTTTGTCATATTGTTTTGGCTGAAGTGTAGTTGATGAGATAAAGCCAAGTGTCCCACCAAAGCTTGGAATTGTGTGGGGTCGATGTCATTTGGAACACGGGTTTCCTTCAAGGCTTTGTTGAGGATTTCTTGATGTATAGGGGAAGACTTAAGCAAATCCAAATTGGATATATGAGCAGGGGTCTTTCCTAAGTGATCAAGGATGTTGTACTGAGAGCTTATAGGAGTTGATTGGGCGGGTGCAGAGGCTGCAGGGATAGTGATGTGGGCTCGTCGTGTAGTGACAACACATTGAGGGTCCTTGGCTTTAACATGTATCATAGATACACAGGGTTCCACCTGCTCAATGTAATGAATAACACCCTCGTAATTGAAGGGTACATTCTTGTAGCTCACATTATTTGTGCTATTTCCTTGAGGATTACTGCTAGATGTGCTTGGGCCTTGATTATGGTTCGGAAAGGTGTTCTGATATATCTGTAATTGAGCATTGGATGACGAAGCTTGACTGGGGTCAACCTTGATATCACCTCAATCAATGAGATCTTGGACGTAGTTTTTCAGACCTTGACACTTGTTTAAAGAGTGTCCTTTGATTTTATGGAACTCACAATACTCATTTTCCTTAAACCATGCGGGCTTGAGTTTGGACTCGTCAAATGGCTTGGTGACAGGGTACGTGATGGGATAGTTGATTTGTAACAACTTATTAAAGACAACACTCAGAGGTTCTCCTAATTGAGCATACTGACGTTTAGTGTTCCCTTGATTGTTCTGGTTCAACTATTGAGGGGGGCAAGGTGTCCCTTGTGGCACAGAGATGGTGTTAGGTACAGACGGTTGTTGTTTTTGGGATGTATTAACCACTTGGATGTGTTTAGTGTCTATCAAGCCATCATTCACTGCATTCTTGTTCTTGTTCCAAAATCGTGGTTTATCACCAAATGACCTCTCTTTATCATGACTATGTATTTTGATGTGTCCTTTGGCAATAAGGGCACATTCAAGGATGGGTCCCTTTTCCACTATCTCCGCGAAAGTGGTAACACAATGTAACCTAAGATTATGGGCCATGTCAGGATGAGAGTTTTCCACTAAAAGAGTGACCATGTCTTTTTCTTTCAGAGGGGTCTTCATTCGGCTTGCTAATGCATGCCACCTTTGTAGGTAGCTAGTAAAGGTTTCTCCCTCACGTTGTTTCTCTTTGAGGAGATCTAAGGTGTCTGTGTCCTCCAAATTGAAAGAGAAGTAGGATACAAATTTTCCTGATAGGTCTACAAAATTTTTTATGGACCCTTTTTCGAGGGTCATGAACCAATCCAGGGCGTGGCTTGTTAGGCTTCGTGGAAATAGGTGCAAGAGGTATTTGTCATTGTGCATGACCTCTTGACATTGGTAGTAAAATTCCTACAAGTGAGCCTTAGGGTCTTTGTTTCCCTTGTATTTATCAAACTTTGGTATTTCAAAATGTTTGGGAAACAAGATTAATGAGATGGAGGGATCACATGGATATGGGCATATGTCTTAAAATTTGAATGATTTTTTGGTAGCCCCGACTTGAAGGTCTTTCAGAGTGGCATTGATTTCCAACAGATCTGAGTTGGTTGTTGGCGGGTTGGGGGGATATTGATGATAGGATGATAAAGGATCTTGGTGAGAGAGCATCGGATTGTTGAAATATGGCTTTGGATAGTTGGATGATGACGTGCCTTGTTGGTAAGACAGGGAATTTTGTTGGTACAGGGACTGTTGTTGTGGGGTATAGTACGGATTTGTTTGATAGAAGTGTGGGGTGAGCTGTGGAGGAGCTTGGATGGGAAGTTGCATATTGGCTTGTTGGTGTTGAAGGTACTGTTGTGATTGTTGGGAGGTCACATAAAGTGGTTGTTGGTGAAATTGCTGCTGATTGTGATAGTAATAGTGTTGAGGGAGTTGTTGTGATGTCAACTGTTGTACAGGTTGAGATGGGATGCCATGTTGTAGTTGAGCTTGTGGATGCAAAATGGATGTGAGAAAGGGGGATATGGTCTGAGCAATAGGTTGAGATGGATTGCCTTGTGGTTGGTAGGGTGGTTGCTGTGAAGAGGCCAAAGTATTATGTATAGGTTGTTGCTGATGAGATGGCTGAGGTAGCGTAGAAGCATTTTGTAAAGGGGTTGTTGGGTACCACCCGGAACGTTCAAATGGGATGTGGCTTACGGAGGTAATTGAGGTGGAATGTTGGATTGGTGAAGTTGTTGAGATGTATATGAGGATGATGGTAGATGCGTGGCCCCAGGAGGTGGAGGCAATGTGGAAAGGGGGGTGTCCCCCGTGTTGACTGTAGGTTGATTCAAAGAAGGGGGTGCTATTAACGTTAATGGCGGAGGTTGTGGAACATTTTGTGGCATACCATAGGCAAAAGGATTATTGGGATCAAGCACTTGAGGACCTCCCATAACTGAGGTCGAAGCGTGTGGGGGATAGTCAACATGATAGAGAATAGCATTGCCAAATTCAGGTTGATGCCAACCCTCAACTGGAGGAACATTGGGGAAGTACGAACCTTCCGGTGCATTTTGTGAACCTTGGAGTACGTTAGATGGGGAACTCCTACATTTGGACAAGTCGACACTAAGGGGGGTTTGACACCCTTCTCAATTAGGTGGGCCAAAATTTCTTCCCCATGTTTTTTGAGCAAACGGTTAGTCATTTGCACATTGGTGGGATTACTAAAATGTTCCTCAAGTGTGAGTTCAGGTTGATTAGCCATACTCTCTTCACCATGTGGTGAGTTGTTCTGATTTTCGATGTTGGAGTGTGATGAAGTACCATTATGAGGATCTTGGGGGACGTTCTTAGGATCTTGAGCAATATTTGCACCATTGGTGGGATTTGTATTATTATTAAGGTCTTGAGACATGTTCGCTTGGGAATTTTGACCTTGTTGTTGTTCCATTTGTCTCTTAATTTGTGACCTAGTTTGAATAGGCATGCAAATGTGCTATGGGTGGATTATAAAGATGTTTTTGACGATTGACTTGATTGTAGTTGGATGAGATGTGATTTTGATGGGATTTGGATTTTGATCAGATTTTGTTTGGATATATTGGATTGGATCAGATTTTGATGGGATCGGATTTTGATTGGCTAGATTGGATTTTGATTGAATTGGATTGGATTATTAAGATCAATAGGATAGCACTGGTTGAACGGATGTGATTTAGTTGATTGGGTAATTTGATTGAATGATTGGTTTTAATAGATTTGGATTATTGGATGGGTATGATTGGATGATGAAAGATGTGAGAGAGACCTTGAGTTTGATCAAAGGAAGTTACCCTTAGTGACCTAGAGCTTTGATTGATTAAGAGGATGATTACAACACTGAATCCACCTTAAGATAGGAATGGATTGATTGGGTCGAGGATGATAACTTATGACACCGAATTCACCTCAAGATGGAAGCAAATTGATTGGGGTCGAAGTTAAAGACTAATAATCAAATTCAAGTGCTATGGTCAATTTGGGTAACCACTTTGTAATACAAGGTTAAGGCGGTTTGGTTATGAGTGGCATTTGGTGATGTAAATGGTAAAATTATGATGTTCGCTAGGTGAGGGTATGGACTTTTGAATGGAATATGAGGAAATTAGAATGAATGAGTGGATTGAAGATGGTTGTGGAGAATGAGTGGGGATTTAGAATGGTTAAACAGAGATTTGGAATGATAAGATGGAGGTTTTGGGAGACTTAGAGGGATGAAACAGAGGCTTGGGATGATGAGATAATGGTTGGGAATGATTAAATGATGGTGTAGAGGCTAAACGGATCCAAATGGGGTGATTTCGGGTGTTCAGAAGGGAAAATCCGCCCCTCTGTAGTAAATTAGGGGCGTTGACAACTTTCTACAGTAAATCAGGGGCGCTTCCGCCTTTCTGTAGTAAAATTAGGGGTGCTTCCACCTTTCTACAGTAAAATCAGGGGCGCTTCCACCTTTCTACAGTAAAATTAGGGGCGCTTCCGCCTTTCTACAGTAAAATTAGGGGTGCTTCCGCCTTTCTGTAGTAAAACAGGGGTGTTTCTGCCTTTCTATAATAAGACAAAGCTTTGTTTTGATGGAAATGGCTATGACAAGGACTCAAAATGATAAAATAAGGCCAATGTATCAAATATTTCATGGATTTTTCATAAGAAAACACTTCAAGTAAGCACAATCCTAGGATTAATGTTAAGGGTATGGCCAGGAAAGGTCTTAATCTGGGATGCACAAGAATTCTAGGGAGTCCTCGATATACTCTCAGTACGTGAGGCACAACCATGAACACTAGCCCATCACAAGCATGAGTTGGGAACCCCAGCGAGATACTGAAAGGCTCGGACCAACTCTTCATATCTATCTAGGTATCACCCTAGCTTTGATGCTCTGCCAATTACGACGTGACTGGATTGGGGTAAAACTTTCGTTCTCCCCCCTTTATATACCCTGCCGGTATGCGTGGTTGGAATCGTCCCTTGGGGTGATGAAATCCCCAAGCAGGTCCCACTAGAAAGAAGACACTAACTGTTTCCAACTACTCCCCAGGCTCACACGCAGTGCAATGGGAAAGTGAAAACAAATTAATGCCCCCTTGGGTGACACAATAATAGACAAGTACAGCAAGCAATAAAGGTTACTTCCCCCTAATTAGACTATGTTCAAACAACAAGGATAATTTTTTTAAAAATTGATCAAATAGATGGCCCTGCAAGCAAATGTTAGCTATATTATCCTTCGTTCTTGGTCGATTACGCCATAATATGCTTCCAAACTATGCTGTTTTAGGGCGTAGCCACCTTTCTATGGTAAAATAGGGGCGCTTTCACCTTTCTGCAGTAAAATAGGGGCACTTCCGCCTTTTTGCGATAAAACAGGGGCGCTTCCGCCTTTCTGCGATAAAACAGAGGTGCTTCTGCCTTTTTGCAGTAAAACAGAGGGCACTGCCACCTTTCTGCAGCAAAATGTTAGAGGAAAAGAGCCTTTCAAAATGAAAGGGCGTATCCGCCCCTCTGCAGGAAACTTTATCATATTTTTGAAAAAGAAAAGTTGTATGCCCTACTGCAAGAAAGTGTTAGAAAAGATCTTCTAAGCAAAATGACGTATACACCTAACTACAGCAAACTGTTAGAAAAAATAAAATTTTCAGATATAGGGCATGACCACCTTTCTGCAGCAGAAAAGAGGGCGTTGTTGCCTTTCTACAGAAAAATCAGTGGCGTTTCCGCCTTTCTGTAGTAAATTAGGGGTGCTTTTGCCTTTCTGTAGTAAGACAGAGAGTGCTTCCACCTTTTTGCGGTAAAACAGAGGGCGCTTCCACCTTTCTGTGACCTTTTTCTGCAAAATACTTAGCAAAAATGAAGGTTAAATGCAAGAACCCATTTGTGGGTCCCACCGGGCATGCCAGAAATGTGTACCTTGGAGTTTTACCCTATTCTAATATGCAAAATATCTTAAAATGCAAGTGGAAAAACACTAAGAACACTTCAATGATTAGCCTAAAGAGTGATAAAACAAGGAAAATAGATAAAATAAAATGCAAATCGATTATACCTTCCTTGCTGTTGAAGACTCCTTGGTCGGCCCTTGATTTAGGTGAATTTGTATGCTCCTTAGATGACTTTTGATATTACTAGATGCAAGATTGATAATGCAAAATGACTAGATGGATGGCTAAATGATAGCAAATACTTAAGAATGCAAATTGGCAGCATAAGGTTGCTCAAAATGAAGTGTTGAAAATGCCCTTGAGGAGGGGGTATTTATAGAAGAATTTGAATTCTCTAGAGAATTCAACAGTTGAGATTCATCCAACAAGGTCAAGATGAAGGGCTATGGTGGGTTGAGGACTCACAAACCCTCACATCTTGACATGTGGATGGTGAAGTGGCTAAGAGGAAATGAGGATAAGTGAGGTGGCCAAAAGGTACATGAGGTGGAGGAAGGACAAGTACCTTCCAAGTACCTTGGGGAGTGAGAAGATTTCCTCAAAAAGGGATTTCTTGTCCTCAAGTGAGAATGAAAAGGACATTTGAGGAATTTTGGAATTCCTCAAAAATCTCCATGGGAAAGGGAGAGGTGGTTGGAGAAATAAATGTGAATTAAAAATTCCAAGGTGAGCTCCAAAAAGGTGGGACTTGGTCACATGTGGATGATGTGACAATTCCAAGGTTCTAGAAGCCTTGGAAGATAGAATGTGAATTAAAAATTCACATAGGGAAGAGGAGAAATGCAAAAAATAGATAAATGCAAAAGTTGACTAAAAAGGTGGTGCTAAATATGGCTAATGACCTTGGTTAAGGTTGGGCAAATATTTGATTAGAATAATTAATGAAATATTAGAGGCAAGTGGCAAATGTAGGAGGATGTGACATTAATCTTTGATTAAGAGGATGCACATCATAATCATGAATTAATTAAATTAATTCAGATTAGAGCAAGATCATGGAGGATGTGACAAGGAGAGAAAGAATGAAGAATTTTAAATTGATTTTAAATCAAAAGGGTCAAAAATGACTAAATTAAATAAATAGGTGTATTTATTTAATTTAGAGAGGAAGAAGGTGAAAGATAAAGCATTTAGTTATTAAATTAAATACTTTACAAATATGAGACAAAAGGTGTAATATTAATTTAATAAATTAATATTTAATATGATAGACGAAAAGGGAGTAAATTTAATCATATGGGAGTGATTAAATTTAGATGTCTACACCTTCATTTTTTGAATTTTTGGATAGTTTTCCCTTGGATTTGGGATGTTTCCATGATGCCTAAATGAACTTCCAAGGTCTCGTTAAGTTTAGAGGAGTTGCAAAAAAAATCTCTGTGGGTTTCTGTCTTCGGAATTCCATTTGTGAAATGTCGTTGCAAATGACACCAGACCCTCTAGCTCCTACATTCCAAATCTTCGCATTACCAAAAAAGGGTACAAACATCAAGTTTTCAACATCTAGTGCTTATAAAATGCATGTATCCATAAGCCTAAAGGGGTTTGAGCCAAATTTGCTAAGTGTTTAGATATTGCAGAAATTTCACTATGGGAAGTCATCCTCAAGATGTTGGTGGAATGCCATTGCAAACATCAATGGAGCCTCCAACTTTCGCATTCCAAATTTCCACATTTTTTGAAATGTGTCAAGTCTTAAGGAAATATGTCTAGGTGCTCTTTCTATCCCTCATCCCATGTGCTCAAATTGAAAAATCTGAAATTTACTAAGTTTTAAGACTTTGCAAAAATTTCTCTATGGGTTTCCATCCACAGGTTTCTGTCCGTGGAAGTCTGTCCATGGAAGTCCATTTGTGACATGTTGTTGCAACGGTACCAAACCCTCCATCTTCTGCATTCCAAATTTCTACATTTTTTGAAATGGGTCACATCATTGAGAAATAGGTCTAGGCACCCATCTAATGCATCTTTCATGTGCTTAATTTGAAAAAACTTAAAATTGCTAAGAATTATGGCTTTGCGGAAA
The DNA here is from genome assembly GCA_007258455.2 of Sequoia sempervirens. Classification (NCBI taxonomy): domain Eukaryota; kingdom Viridiplantae; phylum Streptophyta; class Pinopsida; order Cupressales; family Cupressaceae; genus Sequoia; species Sequoia sempervirens. Next base: position 422,690,750 of record VDFB02075321.1, on the reverse strand, counting down.
TTTTCATGCAGGAAGCCACCTTGCCGATATCGTGGTCTCCAATGCCATTTTTACAACGCAAACTCATCCAGCTTCCCACCTTGTAGCTTCTGCATTCAATTTCTCTACATTGATCATTTCTTGAAAATTTAAGGTGTGTTGTAATCTAGGCCTCGAAACTATCATTTCCCCACATGCCAAACTAGATAAAACTCATTTTTTCTCAGTGTTAAGGCTTTGTGGAAATCTTGGTGTCGAATTTCATTGCAACAGTGCTAGACCTTCCAGCTTCCGCATTGCTCTAGCCCTCAAAATTCAATTTCCTAAAATGGAAAGCTTTTCCAAAATATGAAATTTTCTTGATGGACTATAAATTGATAAATTTTAATATTTTTGGAGGTTTAAATCATGATATTTTATGATGCAAGTGCCTCTCAGGATGTTTGGATGGATAAAGGATCAACTCATTGAAGGACCAACATATGAAGCCATATCGTATATTGGAGGGACGAGTAGAAGAATTAAATGGACAAGATGAACATGCATATGGATTCGTGCAAGGCCTTATTTACCAGCAAGTTAGAATTCCCGCAACATGCCAAGCTTTTGGAGTTTACAAAGAATTTCGTCGAATATGATGTTATACCAAAGGGGGCTACAAACAATCTAATAAAAGATAAATATTTATAATTTCCAACTACAGGACGAAATAGGCTACATGACAAAATTAGCTAGAAGAAAAAATAGACTAAAGACAAAATGGTTGCCAATTTTATCTTGTGAAATATTGTAATCATCTTGGGTGATGTGAAAACCCTAAGCTAGAATGAATCTGAGCCATTCATTATAAACTAATCTTGACTGTTCATTCTACTTTTGGAAAACTATAAATAGGGGCTTGCTCCTCATTTGCAAGGAGAGATGAGTTGTTGTGTAAAGGCATATTGTTGTAGTATATGAGAAAAGCATTGAAGTTGATGGTTTCTTGTGTATTGTTCTTTATGTGTACATGATTCTATCTCCAACAGTTTATTTCAACATTGTTTATTTCAAGTTTAAGTTTATTTTTTGTTAGTAGTTTATGTTCAACTTTAATGGTGGATGTATGCTATAGTATTTGATGCACTTCCAAATCATGCTTTTTGTGGTTTATTGATGATAGATCACGTTGTAAAGCTAGTCTAATCTAATACATTTACAACACTTTACTTCAACTATGTATGTGCATACTTTAAGTATTCATGTTGCAATCTGAAAATCATAAGCCTTAGAAGATTGCACTAGTTTTGTGAGACTATAGGCTGCCCTTGGTTAAGCAAAAATTATTTTGCAAGTATGTCTACTGTAGCACTAGTTATTGTTATTGTTGTTCATAGATTTAGAGTTAGAATAACTTCTCTCAACCCTTTCACCTTTTATATTTATTTTAAATTTGAATTGGTTTAGGATCCCAAGCATCATAACAATGTTAAATTTGATGATTGAAGTGAGTTTCATCTTGTTGTTTTGAACTTACAGTCACAGCATATCCATTTTCAGACCTCTAAAACTTCACTATAGACCCAAATCTTCCATGCTTTTTCAACTATAAATTCCCCTTCTGATTACTAGAAAATAACAACAACAATTGAGTTGTTTTTACAAAGTCATGACCTGACACTCGAGAGACCTTGGGCTGATTTTCTGAAACTCAATTATAGAGTTTCACCTTTGAAGAGAGGCATCACACTGGTGTGTTTTTTGTGTTGAGAAATCAAAAAAACACCCATCAACATAACTGGCACTAGAAGGATGGAAAGCGCCAAGCTAAAAAGCTGGAAGTTGAATGTGCCTTCAAGTAAAATCTGAGATACCATAGATCTCATCATATGTAGAAAGTTTAAAAAATCAAAAAACTGGAAGACAATCCAAAATATGAGCTGATATGGAGCAACAATTCCAAATCAATATCACTCATCTTCAAGAAAATTTGAGTAGAAAATTGGAAAAACCATTGCATCACTTCACATTGTCAGAAAAATGTAGAATTCACAACACTCGTAGGCCAAATGAATTGGAATGTTTAACATTCTTGGATAGAGTTGAAATGGATTTGCAAGGATAAATATTCTTTTGGGACATACATCAACCATTAGCTCTTTTAGGTTCAGAAGAACAACTTGTTGATGTTGTAACCAAAGCCTTTGAGGAGTTGATTAAAGAATGATAGAGCAACGAGGATGGATTAAACTTAAAGGAAGTATTGTTGTCTGGATGGTGCAAGATGCATAATGCATAGAATTCACTTGTTCTTCATGTGTAGAAATCATTGATCAAGTTAAAATTTGTTTAGACCAGATTGATCAGCCAACCAACAACGAAGAGGAATCATCTACTAAATCAGAAGGACAATTGGTAGTTGAAAAGCAACATACAGAAGCAGAAGTAGGAAAATCTACAGTAGTAAGTGTTGAAACAACTGCCATAGATGTTGAAGGCCAGGAGGAAGAAGTTGAAGTCCTTAGAATAGTAGTAGATAGTAAATTCCTAGATGAAATAGAGAATATTGAAGGTCAAATCTCTGAAAAGGAAGAATCAAATAGGTTGGGCCAGCCCCAAGGTGAAGGACATAATAGACAACCCTCTCCTTTAAGTGATGATGAAGACCCAATATTGGAAAGGTAGGATGAACTTGTTGCAAGGCTCATAAGGGATTGGTTAGACGTTCAATACCAGATAGATTTGGAGGAGCTATTTCTACTAAGTTGGTGTAGGATAGATGATTCAACCCATTTAGAGCTCACGTGCGAGTTATGTCAAGAATTCATGAAGCAAGTGAAAGAACGAGTGGAGCAGACTGATGTGAAGCCTCTTGTTATTTTAGGGAATGTACCAAAAGTAAATGAACCTGAGCTAGAAGATAGCTCAGCTAAGTGCAACTTACAAGAGTATTTTGGGACAACAATAGAAGAGGAACAATGAAGTCCCAATAATGATATGATAGACCTAAGTGTTGAACCATTGGTTGACCATCAAGATTCCTCCCCTTTTGCAAATTATTTACACATAGTTGATGATCAACTTCATGAGGAATCCTTAGAGGGAAATCATTAGCTTCCGGTCCTATTGGCATAGTAGAGTCATTCGTTGATTTCTTCCCACTTGGAGTTATGCTACAGGGTTATAATGACACTAAACAAGGGTATGTTTCAGAGGTTGGTAGTGATGAGGACATATTAGTTGAACCTCCAGATGATGAAGCATTTGAGGTCCCAAATGAGGAAGAGGATACCATTTACATTTACAATAGTAGTGAACATCAAGAAATGAGTGGGTGTATTGATATGTAGCAACACGAGGATATTGGTCATCCAACTATCGAAACTTATCAAGAACCCACACATGAACTACAAAAAGAGGAAGTTCGGAGCAAACAGTTCTTAGAAGCTACCACTGAAAGTGATATACCATGCCAACTGCAAGACACAATAGGAAGTATTTCTTCCTAATCTAATTTTGATGTTCTTTCACATTCCATCTATTTTAGCATAACACATTTGTCCATATCATGTTTTTATGACATGGAGCATCATCAAATTGAATTGATATGAAGGAAATTGAGGAGGACAACATGTTTCCTTCTAATGACAACAAACAAATAGACACAAGGGTTGTAGATGATCAACATGTCAGTGTGTATCTCCTTATAGGGCAACCAATGGAGGTTGTGGATCACGAGGAGAGCTTGGGAGAAGTTTTGGCTAATTTGTTTCCTTAGCCTTACGCAACCATAGAATCAGGTGAAACATTCCATGCTATACTACTATACTGCTTAAAAAATTTGATTATGATCTGTAGGTCTTCCATGTCAGAGGGATGCCAAGTTATCATTTGCATCCTCCTGAAACTATCGATGCATGGTCAAATGATACCGCACATGTTTTGAACCATCAACTACCATTTCCCACACAAGACGACATCCAGGTTTTATCTGTCCCTTCTCTCGTGAATGTTCATACCTATCATTTTTATTATGGGAATAATGGAAAATAGACTTGCTTATGGATTGACCACGGGCTTCAAGAATCGCCTCAACTATTGGCTTTTCCTAGTTTTGTTATTAAATTTGAATGTTGCAATATAAATTTTTACCTTTTCAAATATAAAGATGAATTTGCATTACTTAGAATTGTAGACATCCAAATTTGACCACTCCCATATGGTCAAACACGTCTCCTTCATCTGTTTATTTCATCAATATTAATCAAGTTACTTATTTAATTAATATTTCCCATTTCCCTAAGGTTCCTAAAGTATTTAATTTTACAATTAAATACTTTACCTTTCATCCTTTCTCTGAATTAAATAAATACATCAATTTATTTAATTTGGGCATTTAGCCTTTTGGAATTTAAATTAATTTTAAATTCCTCTTTTTCTCTCTCCTTGTCACATCCTCCATAACCTTCTTCTAATCTGGCTTAATATAATTAATCCATGATTAGGATGTGCACACCTTTAATCATGATTAATGTCACATCCTTCATATTTTCCCACTTTCCTCTAATCCTCATTAATCTCCTTAATCACCTATTTACACAACCTTAATCTAATCCCTTTGCCACATTTAGCATACCTTTTTGGTCAACCTTCACAATTTCCACATTTATCCTAGACCCTCTTCCCTATGTGAATTTAAAATTCACATTTATCCCTCCAAGACTCTCCTCTTCCCTATGCAAGTTGTTAGAATTTCTAGAACTCCTCTCTTGTTACATCAGTCACATGGGGTCAAGAACCTTCTATTATAAGGACCTTGTCTTATCCACAAGGTGCTTCTCATATGAATTTAAAATTCATGTTTATTTCCCCAACCACTTCTCTTTTCCCCATGGATATTTTTTAGGAATACTAAAATTCTTCATATGTCACTTTCCTCCCATATGGGAACAAGAAGTTCCTTTTTGAGGAAATCTTCTCCTCATCCCAAGGTACTTGCAAGTACCTCCACCTCACATGTTTCTTTTCCAACTCATTTTTCCTTGTGACACTTCATCCTCCACATGGCAAGATGTGAGGGCTTGTGAGTCCTCAACTCACCACAGCCCTTCATCTTGCCCATATTGGAAAAATCTCAACTATTCAATTCTCTAGAGAAATCTCCCTTAAAATGAAATATTTTCATTCATTTTGATTCATTAGGCATTCACACATTTTTTCATTAAAGCTCTAGCTCATACTTGCATTCTTGAACTCACAAAAAAATCTCCATTGTTGCATGCTTTTAAGCTTGTAGCATTTGCATTTGCACTTATCAATCCAACTACCCACATAGCTCATTGAATTACTCATCTCACATAGATCATTTTGAGTTCATCATTAATCCATATTTCCATTAAAGGAGCATACAAGACATCAATCATCAAAGGGCCAACCAAGAGGCAACTCTTACAAGGTAAAATCTATTTTTTTGTCTTTATTTTGTTTGAGTTAACGTAGCCCAATATTGAGGTGTTAAGTGTTGTTTTTTGTCTTTTGCATTTTTTTTTGTGTCATTTAGATAGGATAAAAACTCTTGATCACATTTTTGGCACGCCCGGTGGGACCCACATACTAGTCCCTTTACTTTTATGTTTGTTGTTTTTTGATATTTTGTAGGTTCAGGTCACAAAGAGGTGAACTTGCCCCTAACAGGGGTGACCCTACCCTAAACAGGGGTGAACCTTCCCAAGGATAGGTGAACCTTCCTAAAGACAGGCGACCCCGACCTCAATAGAGGCGGCGCCGCCCTACAAAGTCACCCTTCTAAGCAACAGAGTCCAAATTTCTTCACTATTTTCTACAAAGGGGCAAACTTGACCTACAGAGGGGCGAACCTCCCCTAACAGGGGCGAACCATCCCTAACAGGGGAAAACCTACCCTAGCAAGGGCGAACCTACCCTAACAAGAGAAAATCTTCCCTAACATGGGAAAACCTACCCTAATAGGGGAAAACCTTCCCTGAACAGAGGCCTTTGTAAGGTAAAACAATGATCTAAAATTCATTTTCAAACTCTTTTTTTTTCCATTTTGATTAATACTGACCCCTAACATATCATGTTGGTGATTGTGATGGTTTTTACTAACATTTGTGCAGCTTGTTTCATGCTTGGTGAAGATTAAAAAGAAAAACTTCTAATATATTTGCTGCAGGATGGACGGGTCCAGTTATTAGTTAGTTGTTTTTCTTTCATTTTTCATACTACTTAGGCACATAGTTTAACTAGGGGGATTTAACATATTGTTTGTCATGTTTGAAAGTTCTTTGTGTCACCCAAGGGGCACTATCTCGTTCACACTTTCCCCTTCCACTTTGTGTGAGCTTGGGGGGTAGCTGAAAATGGTTAGTGTTCTCTTTTTAGCAGGACCTACTTGGGGATTTCATCACCCTAAGGCACAATCTCAACCATGTGTACTAGCAGGGTATACAAAGGGGGAAGACCCAAACTTGTACCCCAATCCAGTCACGTCATGTCTGGTAGAGTGTTGAAGCTAGGGTGATACCTAGATAGATGTAAAGAGTTGGTTTGAGCCTTCAGTATCTCACTGGGGTTCTCAACTCATGCTTGTGATGGGTTGGTGTTCATGATTGTGCCTCATGTACCGAGAGTATATCAAGGACTTCCTAATTTTCATGTTCAACCTAGTTAGAGGATTGTGTTGGCCATACCCTACATACTAATCTTAGAATCGTGTTGTTTGAACTAACTTTTTTGTGCGAAACTAGTGAATTTATGTTGAGTCAAGTTAGCCTTATCTTTTGCTTGTTGTTTTTGTGTTTTTAGTCCTTTTCCATACCTATTTTCACTTAAGTTAAGTTTAGTTTTTTGCATAGAGAGGCAAACCTGCCTTGAACAGGGGCAAACCTGCCCTTTGTCTCAGTCATTCTTCAACCTATTTTTGTCAAAATTGTCTATCTTTTCACCAAACAAGCGAATCTTCCCTGAACAGGGGAAAAACTACCATTAATAGGGGTGAACCTGCCCTCTGTCTCAGTCATTCTTTAGCCTATATCTGTCAAAATTGTCTATCTTTTCAAGAAATAGGAAAACTTGCCCTGAACAAGGGCAAACATGCCATTTGTCTCAGTCATTCTTTAGCCTGTTTTTGTCAAAAAAATATATATTTTCACCAAATAGGTGAACCTGCCCTGAATAGGGGCAAACCTACCCTCTATCTCAGTCATTCTTCAGCCTGTTTCTATCAAATTGTCTATCTTTTCTCCAAAAAAGTGAACCTTCCCTATACTTGGGTGAACCTTCCCTTACTTGGGTGAACTTGCCCCAACTTGGGCAAACCTTCCCCCCAAACAACCATTTTCACCTTTTGTCCAGTCATTTTGAGCACTCATTTTCCCATTTTGAGCCTCCGTTTCCCCGTTCTGAACATTTGTTTACTTGTTTTGAACACCCGTTTGCCCATTCTGAACACCCGTTTCCCCATTCTGAACATTCATTTTCCCATTCCGAGCATTCGTTTCCCCATGCCAAACATCCATTTACCTATTCTAAACACCCGTTTACCCATTCTGAATGTCCATTTTCCCGTTCCAAGTATTTGTTTCCCTTTTTGAATTTTTTTTCCCATTCTAAACATCCATTCCCCATTCCAAGCATCTATTTCCCGCTTCTGAACATTTGTTTGCCTCTTTTGATAGTTTATTTGATACTCTTTTCTAATTTAGACAAGTCTCAAAGTTAACTTGGGTGAACCTAACCTCTAGATAGGTGAACTTGACCTCTAGTTTGGTGAATCTGACCTTCAGATAGGCAAACCTATGCAAGGATAAGCGAACTTTCCAAAAGATGGGTGAACCTGACCTTCAAATTGGAAAACCTTCCCAAACATAGACAAATCCAACCTTCAGATAGGCGAAACTTCCCTAGGATAGGAAAACCTAACCTTCAGTTGGGTGACCATACACCCTAGTTGGACAATCCTACACCTTGGTTAGATGAGTCTAATATTTATCCAGTCATTCTGCACCTTTCATTCACCCATAATTTGCATTTGCATCATCTAAATCATATAGGTACATCAAAAAGAATCTTTGGGTTCCATATCCATCATCATTTTCTCAATCCAAATCCTCTGAGCTTCATTTGAATTCATTATTTAAATTGACCCAAGTGTCTGAAATCGATCATCATCCTACATTGTCTACTTAGGATTGTCATCCATCCTAATTCAATCATCATCATTCAGCCCTATTAATCTTCTTCCATCTCAATTTGGATTCAATGTCATGATCATCTACCTATCCTTAATCCAATCAATCAGCACCTTAAGTCACCTAGGGTGATCTCTAAACCTGGTTTAGAATCCCTTCCATCATCCAATCATATCCAATAATCTAAACTTATCAATTGTTTCATCAATCAACCTTATTCAATCTAATCCAATCTAATCCTTATCCAATCATCCAATCTATTAATCTAATCCAATATTATCCTTATCCAATCATCCAATAAGTTGATCCATTATCATATCCAATCAATCTTTCAATCATCATTTAGGTCATCTTTGCATTGCATCTTAGAGTTCAACCGCATCTTAGCTCACCTAGTAATTTTGCATTTTCGTGCTCATTCTAACTCGATCACAAGCCAAGAAACAAATGGCCAAACAACAAGCCCAAGGTTCCCACTTGAATGTCCCTTAGGATCCCAACAACACTAAAAATATCCCACAAGATCCCAACAACACTACAAACATCCCACAAGATCCCAAAAATGGTACAAACTCAAGATCCCAATAATGGTGCATCATCACAGTCTAATACTAATGTCCAAAACACCTCACCACCTAGAGATGAGAACATGGTCAATTAGCCTAAAATCACTATTGACGAATACCTAAGCAATCTCGCTAATGTTCAGATGATGGATTGCCTCCTCAACAAGTGTGGGGATAAGATTCTCACTACTTTGATCATGAAAGGAGTCAAACCACCACCCAATTTCAAAATGTCCCAGTATACCAACACCTAGTCCCTTCTTGCATCACAAAATCTGCAGCCAAATGTTTCAGGAAATTCATATATTCCTGAAGGTCCACTATAGAGAATTGGTATCATCATGAGTTTGCAAATGATGTGATGAACCAAGTCACCAATTATCCTCACCTCCCATCCACGGCCTCTACGGCCCCACCTAATCCTAATGACCCCCATGCTTATGGTATGCCATAGAACATTTCAACTACTCCACCACTTCCACCTCAACATCCTGGTCAACCACCCATCAACACCAAGGGCACCCCACTTCTTGCATTGATGCCACCTCCAAGATCTACACCTATTGGCAATCTACCACCACCCCATCAAGGTAATATCCCTGCATTTCAATAGCCTCCTGTTAATCCTCATCAATCCACTATGATGCAAGTGCCGCCACAACATACTACTACCATTGTTGTTTCATCTCAACCATCCCATCAACAACCTTCGTAGAAAAATGTCACAATCCTGCAACAAAACATTACCATCCCATAGCAAAACATTTTGATTCCTCAGTAGCACACCATTGTTCCAACACAACCCCCACATTAAGACACGAAAACTACATCATAGCCACTGCAACCCCCCCATGGATCTTTTACAGCGGTCCCACAACAACATCACATCCCATCTCGCCCACTTTATCAATAGCCCCCACAACAACAACAACCACTCCATCATACACACGTTCCCACACAAACATAATAGAATCCTCTCACATAATATCTTTACCACCCATCTAGTACATACACTGCTTATGCTACTACATCCAATCCTATTTAGAAAATTCATGTGACCACTTAGAACCCCCCTGGTGTATGTCAACCTCCAAGGTTTGCTTGCACCTAATCATCAAGAAGACATTGCCCTGCCTTCACCCTAAACCTAACAATCTTCTAGGCTCTGTCCTGATTTGGTTCACCAACTGAACCTTGCTATAACTTTGTTCAAGAGTCTCCACCTTGTGCTTTAACCTCAGAGGATTCAACACTCTTTAATATCGTTGTCTCCTTCACAAACATTACTTGAAACTACAATCTTTTCCACTACACCTAGAAGATTCTAGATGCCCACTTGATCAATTTGTTAGGACTGCTTGTAGGGGATTTGAAGATGCTGCCTCCATGCTTCTTACAACCAAACCGAGCCATTTTTCTTGGTGTCCAATCCTCAACTTACCCGATTCCATGAATTTGCCTTTTGAAGGGGCTAATCCTTGTAGCCCTTACCAGTCAGTTTTTAGCCTTTTTCTCACAAATTTGACACACAACCTGGTGATTAAATCACATTTCCTAACACCCTTTTCAGACTTTTAAATCTTCCAAAAGTTCTCAAGTCACTAACTATTCCGTACAGTACCTTTCTATATTCTTGGAGAGGAGGCCTAATTGCCCTATTAACTAGGGTTTCACTGTTCTTTATTTCCAAGCTCCTACCAAAAGTTTGATTAAAGCTCCAAACCTTTTTTCAGTCAAAAATATTATCTAACCCTGCCATGAAACGTACGGATTCCGTACTGTGCTCTCATCCCTTGCCTAAGTCCACAATTTTACCTTTCCAAACTCCTAACCGGGTATCTTAGGCTCGCCTAGGGTTTGGAATCTACAATCATTTCTTGAATCTTTGACACTACTGACTCTAAATATCTACAAACACGTGGCTCCCCTTCCATACCCTGCTAATCTCAGGAAAAACCCGATTTCATAGTTTATAAGGGAGCCATTTTAGAAGTCACTACTCAAACCTACAATGGAAACTCACTAAATTCTTGTCTAAGAACACAAATCCCTAACTCTACACTATGGAAGCTGAATGAACAATGAAAATTGGTTTAAATCTATTCTAACAATGTGAACACAGTGCTGAATCTAAGTATTCAAACCCGATATCAACTCTGCTGCAAAACACATGGTGATTTCTGAGAAACACTTTATATCTCTAAACTATGAGCATGAGATAGCAAAACCACACTAAACAACTTGAATAACAGATGAAACTCGCTTTATGCTAACTAATGAACATAATTACAGTGTTGTATCAACATGCATAGCGCCAATAAATTCACTGTTTCTCAAAAGTCACAGGCTAATATAGAAAATACAGAATTCTCTCCATTCATTCACACCAAAATTGTTTTACAAGTATCTCTCTCTCAACTATGAGTCTTTCCACCTATTCTTGATGCCTTTTCCACATTCCAAGGAGGCTGATCGAGCACTTACTCCTATTTTCTAGGGATTCCAATCCCACTAAATTACATGCAACACCATAACTTCGGTCATGTAACTTCCACAACCACATTTTGCAACTTCCATTATGGTTTGATTATGTCATATTCCTCAAACCTAGGATCTCCAATACCTTGAACTCGAGCAATCAGCTTTCCCTTAACCGTTCCTTGGCATCTTTTAGACAATGATGATGTAACTTAATACACTAAATACTTAATAACTTAAAATATGCTGTCCAAAGTTTCATAAAGCAAAATTTAATACTAATGATGACCTAATGAAGATTTTAGTCCTAATGACTAACTCTTCACACAAATGCAAAACACAAGTATAACAACATTCCTGACTTGGCTAGGGTCAGTACAAGCCAAAATTTTCACACCAAATTGGAGTTAAGCCAAGGTGCTCCTACACCATCCTCCCTAAAACAGAAAGATTCAATCCATCCTTGGATTGAGAAAGTTAGGATCAACTCCCAACTTCTTGAACTATGCCTCCTTGATCCATACTGCATCTGAATCAGGTTGTCCATGCCTCTTGATCAGGTGTTCTTTGTACTCCTTGGTCCTAGTCTTCTTGTAGACCCTTGTGTCCAAGATTTGATCAGCTTGTTTGAATGTAATAGGGGGCAGTTTGAGTTCTCCGACATCTTGACTGACTTCATGGAGTGTCTGATCCAAATCTTGTGGTGGTCCTTTGTAATGCATAAGGTCTGCAACATTGAAAATAGGGGACAGTCCACTGTCATCAGGCAATTGCACTTTGAAAGCATTGTTGCCATACTTCTCCAAGATAGGGCAGGGACCTATCCTCTTCATTTGTAGCTTGTGAGGAACTCCTTTCTACAATCTAGCCTTGTTCAAATGCACCATGACTAAGTCTCCAACTTTAAACTGAACCTCTCTCCTATGCTCATCCACTTTGGTTTTATGTTTCAAGGTATTCTCTGTCAAAGTTTTTCTGACTGTCTCATGAATTTCCTACATTGCACAAGAAAAATCATCTGCATAGCCACTTCCCTTGACTCCATCCTTCAACTCTCTCAGCTCATAAACACCTCTAGGGTGCAAACCATACACAATTTCAAAGGGGCTCTTCCCTGTTGACCTATTCACTGTATCATTATATGCATATTCAGCCTGCCCAATAATCTGATCCCATTGTTGACCATACTCCTTGGTCAAGCATCTCAAGAGGTTTCCAAGTGTCCTGTTAACCACTTCGGTTTGACCATCAGTTTGGGGATGGTATGCAGATCCAAAGGATAGATTGGTGCCCATTCTTTGCCAAAGATTCTTCCAAAAATGACTCATAAACTTGGTATCCCTGTCTGAGACAATGCTGATTGGTAAGCCATGAATTCTGACTATTTCTTTAAAGAAAAGGGAGGCTATTTGACTGGCATCATTGGTTTTTTTGCAGGGTATAAAGTGAGCCATTTTTCTGAATCTATCAACCACAACATACACACTATCCATACCTTGCCTTGTCTTGGGTAAACCAACTACAAAGTCCATGCTTAAGCATTCCCATGGCCTAGAAGGGATTGGCAGTGGCTGGTATAGGCCTACATTTGAAGAAGTGCCTTTTGCTTTTTGACACACTACACAACTCTCTACATATTTTCTGACATCTAGGTTCATCTTTGGCCAATAATAAAACCTTTGAACAAGCTCTTGAGTTTTGGTGATCCCAAAATGACCACTCAATGCACCATTATGCTTCTCTTGTATTAAGTTTTCTCTAATAGAACCTCTAGGAACACAAAGCTGATTCCCTTTAAACAATAAATCACTTTGCAAGGTATATTTAGGATACTTGCTATGGAAATGGTTCTTAAACTCAAGGCATACCTTATAAATTTCTGCAAAGTCTTCATCATCTGCATATAGATCTTTGAAGTGATCTATTCCCATGCTCTTCAACTAGATTTCTTGAATGGTAAGAACCCTCCTGCTCATTGCATCAGCAACTTTATTGAGAGCTCCTTTCTTGTGCTTGATGTTGAAGGTGTAAGCTTGCAAGTACTCCACCCATTTCATGTGCCTGTGACTCAACTTCTCTTGTGAATTCAGGAAACTGAGTGCTTGATTGTCTGAATAGACAATGAATTCCTTGGGAAGCAAGTAGTGCCTCCATTTCCTTAGTGCTTGGACCAATGCATACATTTCAAGATCATAAGAAGAGTACTTATTCTTGGCTTCACCCAGCTTCTCAGAATGAAAAGCCACCGGTCTGCCCTCTTGATTGAGAACAGCTCCAATTGCCACATTACTTGCATCACATTCAATGGTGAATAGCTTCTCAAAGCTTGGCAACACCAAAATAGGTTGGGTAGCTATCTTTTCCTTCAGCAACTCAAAACTCTTGTTAGCTTGCTCATTCCACACAAACTTAGTTTTCATTCCTCCTTTAATGGTATCCAACATAGGAGCACAAATTGCACTAAACTGTTTGATGAATTTCCTATAATACTGAGCAAGACCATGGAAGCTTCTTACCTCTGTTGCTGTCTTGGGAGTAGGCCAATTAAGAATGGCTTCTACCTTGCTACTGTCCATCTTCAAGTTGCCATGTGATAGCACAAAACCAAGGTACACCAGCTCTGTTTTGATGAACTCACACTTTTCCAGATTGATCATCAGCTTCTCATCCTGCAGCTTCTTGAAAATCAGCTCAATGTGCTGGAGGTGCTCTTCTCTTGTTATGCAATAGATTAGTATATCGTCAAGATACACTACTACAAACTTGCCAATGTAGTCTTTGAGGATTTCATTCATGAGTCTCATGAATGTGGAGGGGGCATTAGACAAGACAAATGGCATTACTAGCCACTCATAGAGACCCTCATTAGTTTTGAAGGCTATTTTCCACTCATCACCCCCATGTATTCTAATTTGGTGGTAACCACTCTTTAAATCTATCTTGGTATAGTACCTAGCTTCACCCAGATAATCCATGAGATCTTCAATCCTAGGGATGGGAAACCTATACCTGATGGTTATCTTGTTTATTGCCCTGGAATCAGTGCAAAGCCTCCATTCTCCTCCTTTCTTGGGTGCTAAGATAGTGGGTACTGCACAAGGACTGATGCTTTTCCTAATAAGACCTTGGTCAAGTAGTTCTTGAATCTGCCTAGCTATTTCCTCATTTTGCTGGGGTGTCATCTTGTAGGCTGCTTTGTTTGGAAGGGTGGCTCCTGGTATCAAGTCTATCCTATGACTTATGGCTCTTTTAGGAGGCAAGGTTGCTGGTTGTCCACTACTTACTATGCTCTCATAGGTCTGCAACAAGTCTTGAATCTCCTTGGGTAACTCTTGCTTTTCAGCTGCCTTCTCTTTGCCTACCTCTCTTGGCTTGATCATTACTGCATAGCCAACACCTTCTCCTTCTTGTAAAGCCTTTAAGAAATATTTTTCACCAGCTAATAGCAGCTTAGAACCTGCTGTCTGCACCTCAGTATCTTCCAACAAAGATTGAATCTTGTAGGTTACATTGTCCTTCTTGAAGGTATATGAGTTCTTGGCTCCATCATGCACAGCTTGATGGTCAAATTGCCATGGCCTACCTAGGAGCAAGTGGCATGCATCCATAGGTAATACATCACACAATACTTTGTCTTTGTACTTTCCAATTGAAAACTCCACCCATGCTTGTTCATTCACCAAGACATGCTGACCCTTATTGAGCCATGTGACCTTGTAAGGGTTATTGTGAGGTATTCTTGCTAATTTCAGTTTTTTAACTACCTCCTCTGACACAATGTTGTTAGTATAACCTGAGTCTATGATGATCTTACACACTTTCCCCATCATCTTGCAGTTTATCCTAAACAAGGATCTTCTTTGGCTTGGCTCTTCTTTGACTGGTTCTTTGATCAAGGTCCTCCTCATCATGAGATTCTCACCTTCCTCTGAGTTCAAAGGTACTTTTGATTGTTTATTTGCTGCAGTTGCTTCATCTTGAATCAGATTGGTTCTCTTATCTCCTCCATGAGAAGTGCTTCCTTTCTCAGGACATCTATAGACTGGGTGTCCTAATTAGTTGCAATGATAGCATTTCATATTGGTGAAGTAACTGCCTCTTCCTTGTCCACCACTTCTTCCTATGGAGCTGAAACCTCTTCCTCTACCACCTCTACTAGAGATTCCTTCTTGCTGATCAAAAAACCTGACTTCTCCTTGGGCTCTTGATTCTGAGCTTCTTCCACTATAGCTTCCTCTTTGTCCTCTGCTGTCTTTCCCTTTACCTCTACCTTTGGGGTTTTGTTCCTGCTTCTTTTTTCCTTTCTCCTCTATCTTCAAGGCCATTTGATAGCATTGGCGTACTATTTTGAAGTTTACCAAGCTCATATCTTCCTGGATAGACCACTTGAGTCCATTTAGGTACCTTGCTAACCTAATGCTTTCATCTTCAACCACCTTTGATCTAAGGCACAGTTTTTGAAACTCTTCTGTATATGTTTGAACATCCATGTCTTTTTGCCTCAGATTGTGTCTTCTCCTGTGCAACTAGACTTCATAATCATCTGGGAGATAGGTCTGTCTTATCTTGGTCACCATTCCTCTCCATGAAACTATGGGACCTTTGCCTTCTTTCTCTCTTACAGATTGCACAAACTTCCACCATGTGAGAGCTGCTCCTCTCAACCTTGACTTGGCCACCTTTACCTTTTGGGCCTCTGTTATGCCATCACATTCAAAGTGATTCTCAATGCTCTCAATCCAGTCCACAACTGAATCAGGGTCCATTTGTCCACTGAAAAGTGACACACCATCCAATGCTTTACCACTCAAGGCCTGCAATGCCTTCAAGAATGGTTCCTCTGCAAGAACAGGATCAGGCTTTGGAGCTTCCTCCTCCAATTCCACCTCTTTTTCCTTGGCTTCCTGCTCTTCCTTCTTCTTTATCTTGTCCTTCACAGTACCTGCTATTTCTTGGACTTCATCCAGGAGTCTCTCCATCTGAGATATCCTTTCCCTGAGCAACCGGTTATCTTCCTCTTGCTCTTCTACCTTCTTTGCTAGCTCTGCATTCGTCACCATGGCTCCTTCCTCTGGTGTATTCTCTCCTACTAACTCAGTGGATTGGCTCATTAATCACAAGCCTAGAATCCAACTCTTGCTCTGATACCAATATGGTGTATGTCAACCTCCAAGGTTCGATTGCACCTAATCATCAAGAAGACATTGCCCTGCCTTCACCCTGAACCTAACAATCTTCTAGGCTCTGTCCTGATTTGGTTCACCAACTGAACCTTGCTATAACTTTGTTCAAGAGTCTCCACCTTGTGCTTTAACCTCAGAGGATTCAACACTCTTTAATATCGTTGTCTCCTTCACAAACATTACTTGAAACTACAATCTTTTCCACTACACCTAGAAGATTCTAGATGCCCACTTGATCAATTTGTTAGGACTGCTTGTAGGGGATTTGAAGATGCTGCCTCCATGCTTCTTACAACCAAACTGAGCCATTTTTCTTGGTGTCCAATCCTCAACTTACCCGATTCCATGAATTTTCCTTTTGAAGGGGCTAATCCTTGTAGCCCTTACCAGTCAGTTTTTAGCCTTTTTCTCACAAATTTGACACACAACCTAGTGCTTAAATCAAATTTCCTGACACCCTTTTCAGACTTTTAAATCTTCCAAAAGTTTTCAAGTCACTAACTATTCCGTACAGTACCTTCCTATAGTCTTGGAGAGGAGGCCTAATTGCCCTATTAACTAGGGTTTCACTGTTCTTTATTTCCAAGCTCCTACCAAAAGTTTGATTAAAGCTCCAAACCTTTTTTCAGTCAAAAATATTATCTAACCCTACCATGAAACGTACGGATTCCGCATTGTGCTCTCATCCCCTACCTAAGTCCACAATTTTACCTTTCCAAACTCCTAACCGGGTATCTTAGGCTCGCCTAGGGTTTGGAATCTACAATCATTGCTTGATTCTTTGACACTACTGACTCTAAATATCTACAAACACATGGCTCCCCTTCCATACCCTGCTAATCTCAGGAAAAACCCGATTTCATAGTTTATAGGGGAGCCATTTTAGAAGTCACTACTCAAACCTACAATGGAAACTCACTAAATTCTTGTCTAAGAACACAAATCCCTAACTCTACACTATGGAACCTGAATGAACAATGAAAATTGGTTTAAATCTATTCTAACAACGTGAACACAGTGTTGAATCTAAGTATTCAAACCCGATATCAACTCTACTGCAAAACACACGGTGATTTCTAAGAAACACTTTATATCTCTAAACTATGAACATGAGACAGCAAAACCACACTAAACAACTTGAATAACAGATGAAACTCGCTTTATGCTAACTAATGAACATAATTACAGTGTTGTATCAACATGCACAGTGCCAATAAATTCACTGTTTCTCAAAAGTCATGGGCTAATATAGAAAATACAGAATTCTCTCCATTCATTCACACCAAAATTGTTTTACAAGTATCTCTCTCTCAACTACGAGTCTTTCCACCTATTCTTGATGCCTTTTCCACATTCCAAGGAGGCTGATCAAGCACTTACTCCTATTTTCTAGGGATTCCAATCCCACTAAATTACATGCAACACCATAACTTCGGTCATGTAACTTCCACAACCACATTTTGCAACTTCCATTATGGTTTGATTATGTCATATTCCTCAAACCTAGGATCTCCAATACCTTGAACTCGAGCAATCAGCTTTCCCTTAACCGTTCCTTGGCATCTTTCAGACAATGATGATGTAACTTAATACACTAAATACTTAATAACTTAAAATATGTTGTCCAAAGTTTCATAAAGCAAAATTTAATACTAATGATGACCTAATGAAGATTTTAGTCCTAATGACTAACTCTTCACACAAATGCAAGACCTTCTAAGGTCCAAACCAAAACACAAGTATAACAACATTCCTGACTTGGCTAGGGTCAGTACAAGCCAAAATTTTCACACCAAATTGGAGTTAAGCCAAGGTGCTCCTGCACCACCCCCGTGGACTTAACCACCTCATTACACTAATCCTCTACAATTGCACACAAACCCATACCAATAGTAGTCTAATTCACAACAACCTCCATACATCACACAACAACCCAACATTGCATACAATTACTATTCCAATTCATACTACACTTAGCAGCAGTCTTCCTACCAACAAGGTGCTTCATCATATCCTATATGCAATAGGCCACCTTATCAACAGGGTGCTCAATCCACCTTGTACTATCAACAACCACCACCTTACCATCAAGGGACTTCCATGTCATCGTACTATCAAGCTGTTACTCAATACCAACAGGGAACTCCATCCGCTTCATACTATCAATAGTAGCCACCATACCAAAAAGAGGCTACCACCTCTTACCATCAAAATATATCATATCCACCTTACGTCAATCCATAATCTGCTTACACCAATCAATACCAGTAAACACCTCTATACACACCTCAACCCGCTTATGATCATGCTACTTCAACACCATCCTCATCATATCAATAGTATCCTCCATACAATTAGCCTAGTTCATCCAATTTGATTCTTGCAATGCATATCAATCAAGATCTAGAAGAAGTGAAAGTTGCGTTAAAGGACTTACAAGCTGGGACCAAAAATCAATCATTCAAGTTTGAAGACATTTCTCCCTACCTATTTGATTCTTTTGTTTCATTGGTTCCCTTCCCAAAACATTTTGAAATGCCAAAATTTGATAAATACAAAGGAACCAAAGAACCTAAATCTCACCTTCAAGAGTTCTACACCCACTGTCATGAAGTCATGCATAATGACAATTACCTTATGAGATTGTTCCTTAGGAGTTTACATGAAATAACTCTTGATTGGTTTATGGGTCTTAAGAAAGGATCTATCAAGTCCTTTGCACAACTTTCAAAATATCTTGTCTCCCGGTTTTCCTTTTAATTTTGAGAAGGATATCAACACCTTAGATCTCCTAAAGGAAAAGTAGGGGGAGAGAGAAACCTATGCAAGCTATCTTCAAAGATGGCGAGCCCTAACCAGTCACATGAAATCCCCGCTAAGGGAAAAGGACATGGTCACCTTGTTCATCAAAAATTCCCATCCGGATATGGCCAACAAATTCAAGCTCCACTGTGTCACGACCTTTGCTTAAATCATGGAGAAAGGTCCTATCCTTCAGAGAGCCCTCATCGCCAAAGGGCTAGTCAAAATCTTTAACTCCGACAAGGAAAAGTCATCCAGGGACAAGCCCTATTATTGGATAAAAAAAAAATGTTGTCAATGATGGTGTCACTAACACTAGACATGTCTAAGTGGCCAATGCTTCACAGAAGCCGCAATATCCCCCTCAGAAGTAAAACCTTCATGCTATATCACTGCAACAAGGGGCACCTCGTCCCAACCAACAATCAAATCAGAATAACCAAGGGAATGGCAAACATTAATTTACTCAATTAGGGGAACCCCTTAATGTCACGTTTAATAGGCTTCTTCAACCCAATTACTCAATTACATATCCTATGACCAAGCCACCTGATGAATCCAAGCCTAAACCAACCTGGTTTAAAGAAAAGGAATATTATGAGTTCCACAAGATTAAAGGACATACATTGAATAAGTGTCAGAGTTAGAAAACATGCATCCAGGATCTCATAGATTGGGGTGACATACATGTGGATGCCAATATGACACCTTCGTCCAATGCTCAATTGCAAATATATCAAAATTCTTTCCCTAAGCCTAACCAAGGTCCTAGTACATCAAACTCAAACCCAGGGCCTAGCAATAACAATAATCAGAATAACAACACCAACAACATCAGTTACAAAAATGTGCCACGTAATTATGAAGGGCTCATCATGCACATCAAACAAGTGGAACCATGTGTATCTATGATACACGTAAAAGGCAAGGATCCACAATGTGTTGTTACCACCCGTCGAACCCACATCAAAGTCCTTGGAGCCTCCATGTCCACCTAGCCACAGCCTGTCAATTCTCAATACAACATTCTTGACCATCTGGGAAAGACTTCATCATAGATATCCATTCTAGACTTGCTTAAGTCTTCTCCTAGACACCAAGAAATCCTAAATAATGCCTTATGAGACACCCAAGTTCCTAATGCCATAGACCCTGCACAATTTCAAGCATTGGTATGGCACCTCTCTACCACCTATCAACTCGATTTTAGACAAAATGGCATGCCCTGCATTGAATCTAATCACATTTGTCCCCTCCATCTAGAGGTCCTTGTAAATCGGCATAAAATAAAAATTGTCTTGGTAGATAATGGTTCTACCCTAAACCTTTGTACATTAAAATTCATAAAATAGGTTGGATACACCCATGCTGATTTAAATAATCAATTCATCACAATCAAGGTGTATGATAATGTGGAGCATGATTCTAAAGGTACAATATGTCTTCCAATCCAGGTTGGTCCAGTTGTGTAATACACTACTTTTCATGTCCTTGATCTGGAACTCCCCTATAACCTCCTCCTCGTTCGCCCATGGATTCATGCCATGCAGGCCATTCCATCCACATACCATCAATGTCTAAAATTCCCATTCAATGGGGTAGAAGTTACCATACACACAAATCCCCAACCATTTGAATATTGTCATGCATTAGAAGCTTCTTTTCCTCATTCCCACTATTGTCCTAGAGTGGAAATGGGAATGCCACAGACATCATCATCCCAATCATCTACCACCGCACTAGCCACCACTTCATCCACTCCATTATCCACATTTGATTCCACCATTACCAAGGTCCAGATCATTGACAAGGGTTGTGGTGAGTACGAAATGTGCAAAACTTTGAATGTGGAAACCATGCCACCCTCACCATAGACATACGGCCAACCCTCTTAGTCTGCACCAAAACCAAATGACAAGACTATCACCTTTAATGTTCTAAATGTGGGATGTAGCACCTTTCTCTCTCTTGGGTTAAGGAAAGACACACCCAAAGATGACATAAGCCAATGGGTCTATCATGAGGAACCTGATCCCTCCCCTCCTTTGAAAGAATATTTCCAAGAGAACTATCTTTGGCCATTTAAGTTTTTTGAGAAATACAATTATCAAGGAGAGGCCTTGGCACCGAAGAGCAAGGAAGGAAACACCATATTCAGGCTACAATGAGACAAAGAAACTTAGGCCTGGGTCATGACACAAAACAAAAGGGACCTATAGCATCATCTAGTGCCTCTAATAACATCAATGAGAGAAACAGTCTCCTTGAAGATATACTAGAGGAGGAATCCATCATACATGCATACGATGATGTAGATCACACCAACCTCTCTTCCATGTTCAACTACTTGCACATCTACACCATTAGTCTATCTCTTAAACATCCTGAACTTATAAACTTGGACCTACATGCTAGCGCCCCCATCAACACCTTTCCTACAATGGATCAGTGCGTACATCTTATGGGATTGGGGGAGAATGAACACCCTAACCGCAAAAGTAAAAAGAAACAAAATAAAAAATGGTCACCAAGTGAAAACCTCCCTGAGGCACTTCTTGACCTAGAAAAATTAAAAAAAAAGGGTGTATCTGATAGAAAAAACCTTAGTGAGGCACTAGAAGATGGGGATGTTCATCTTCCCATTGTAGGAACTTAGCTCTTGGAACAATCATCCATCCTAATATAAGAAATAGAGGAAATAAATTTGGGAACTGGAGAGGATCCCAAAATTACTTATGTAGCCAAATAACTATCAAAGGAAGATTATTCTACCATCACAAAGCTTCTCAAAGAAGGCATCGTCAACTTTGCATGAACATATTGAGACATGTCAGGCCTTGACCCCACTTTAGTGGTACATAACCTCGACGTACGTCTTGATGCCAAACCTATTAAACAAAAGCTCTGGAAAATGCACCCCAATGTGGCTCTACTAGTTAAGAAGGAATTAGAGAAGCTATTGGATGTCGGATTCATAAGGCCCGTTGACTATTCATAATGGATCTCCAACGTAGTGCCCGTAGCTAACCCAAACGGGGCTATCAGAGTTTGCATAGATTTCCATGACCTTAATAGGGCTTGCCCCAAAGATGATTTTCCTTTTCTAGACATAGACATGTTAGTTGACCTCATTGTGGGACATGAGATGCTTTCCCTCGTGGATGGATTCTCTAGATAAAATCAAATTAGAATCACACCTAAAGACCAACATAAAATAGCTTTCACTATGCCTTGGGGCATGTTCTAATATAATGTCATGCCCTTGGGTCTCAAAAATGCGAGGGAAACCTATCAGTGAGCTATGACCTTTATCTTCCATGACCTGATACACATCATAATGGAATATTATGTTGATGATCTATTGGGAAATTCAAGAACAATGGAAGAACATCTCAAGAAGATCTTTGAGCATCTACAGCAGTATAAGCTAAGACTGAATCCAAAGAAATGTGTCTTTAGGGTCACATCAGGCAAACTATTGGGTTTTATTGTCTATCGAAGAGGTATAGAATTTGATCTAGAAAAAGCCAAGGAAATCATGGATATACCTCCCCATGCAACCTCAAACTGTTAAGAAGCCTACAAGGTAAGTTATAATCCATCTGGCGATTCATTGCTCAATTAGCCAAGTGCCAATCATTCACTCATCTTTTGAAGAAAGACAATGCTTTTAAGTGGACTTAGCAATGTCAACTCAGCTTTGACAAAATAAAAGAGTATTTGGCTCACCCACCAATCCTTAGCCACCAATTCCTAGTAAGCCACTCCTGTTGTACATTTTAGCTACTTCAGTGGCACTGGGGGCATTACTAGCACAACATAATGAGTCATCAAAGGAAAGAGCAATCTATTAGATCAGCCAAACCTTGGTGGGTTATGAGCTCAACTATTCCCCAATGGAAAAAGCTTTCCTATCCATGGTTTTTAGTTCACAAAAACTCTAACATTACATGCTCAGTCATCCAGTGAAGCTCATCTCCAAGATCAACCCACTAAAATACCTGTTATCTAGGACAATCCTAATTGGTCGCATGGCTAAGTGGGTCATTCTGTTAAGTGAATTTGAAATAGAATATGTGGACCAGAAAGCTATTAAAGGACAAGTGATAGTTGATCAACTAGTAGATTCTCCCCTAGTCAATGCGTACCCCCTAACAACAAAATTTCTTAATGAAGAAGTCTTCACAGTAATAGAAGTGGCCACATGGACACTATACTTTGATGGGTCATACACACATAATGTATCAGGTATAGGAATCTTGCTTGTCACCCCCCAGGGGGATTATATATAGAAGTCATTCAAATTGGCCTCTTCATGCACAAATAACATAGTTGAATATGAAGCTCTTCTTACTGGCCTCAGAATTGCAATCCAATGGCATATCACCCACTTAAGAGTTTATGGGGATTCTTAATTAATCATCAAGCAGGTCAATGATGAACACATGGTAGATGACTTCAAGAAGTATTTCACTTCCATCAAGTTTGATCAGATTCCAAGAGTCCAAAACAAAGCAGCAGATGCTATGGCTACCATTGGTTCCTTAATTAATATGCCCAAATATAAGACAAAGCGTGAGTTCCTCATTGAATAGCTCTTAATCCCGACATACAATAACCCAGAAAGTGAGATGGTGTGTGACATTATAGATCCCATGTCCTCTTGGTACCATGATATCTACACCTACCTTCGTGACAATATCTTACCTCCTGATCGCACATGAAACCAACATAAGTCTTTCATCCTGTTACACCATTGTAGGTGATACACTTTATCAATGTGGGTATGATGGAACTCTCATTCAGTGTCTGAATGAGACTGAAGTCCATACTATGTTAACAGAGGTACATAGTGGTGTATGTGGGGTCCACTCTAATGGCATGGCCCTAGCTAAGAGAATTCTCTAAGCAGGACATTACTGGCCTACATTAGAACATGATTCTTGTGAGTTCATTAAAAAATGCTTACCCTATCAACAACAAGCTGATCTAATACATGCTCTAGCACAGGATTTGCAGCCTCTTGTAGCACCATGGCCCTTCTCTCAGTGGGGTTTTGACCTAATCAGAAATATATATCCCCCATCCTCCAATGACCATACCTTCATCATTACTACAAGTGAGTACTTCACCAAGTGGGCAAAAGCAATACCACTCTCACAGATCACAGGTACTCAAATTTCTGAATTTATCCTCTTCCATATTCTCTGCAGATATAGAATACCATCCACCATCATTTCTAATAAAGGAAATCCTTTCAAGAACAAAGCTATGAAACACCTTTGTGGCACCTTCCATATCCAACATTGTTGGTCTATGCCTTATTACCCCCAGGGTAATGGTTAGGCGGAAGCCACCAACAAAACCCTCATCAGAATCCTCAAAAAGGTGGTCAACAGCATTGGTGGAGATTGGAACCTTCACATCCATCCCATTCTTTGGGCCTACCACACCTCGATCTGCACCCCTATCAGTGCCACTTTGTATTCTCTTTTCTATGGTTTCGAACCTATCTTTCCAATCAAGGTAGAATTCCCATCACTGAGAATCTCCGTGAAGAATCTTATCAGTGATGAAGACACTTGAGTTGCCAAACTCAACCAGCTAGAACTCCTCAATGAAAGAAAGATCAAAGCATATGACCACTTGCAATCCTATCAAAATCTTCTAAAAAGAAGCTACAACAAAAAGGTTCATCCTCACCAGATCAACATTGGTGATTTAGTCCTCAAGGAGAATCAGCGTGCTCAATAGGACTGAGAAAAAAAGGGAAAATTTGAAGCAAATTGGCTTGGTCCTTATGTCATCACCGCAACGTATGGATCAGGTGCCTACAGAATTGCTACACCTAAAGGAGAGCCCCTGGAGGATCCCATTAACATCATGCACCTGAAAAGGTTCTACACTTAAATCAGCTGGGGTATCCTATCCTACAAAATCAAAAAATACAAAAAAAGTAAAAAATTGTCAAAAATACAAAAAATAAAAAAATAAAAAACTCCAAAAATAGTAAAGAGAAATAATTTTTCCTATGGTGAAAACCACCCTTGGTGGCGCCTTGGATAAGTATGTTTGGCTAAAACCTAGTCACAGGCGCCATTCATAAAGGGCTTATTCATTATCTACCTTGTGTCCTAGTTACTCTATGCTTCCATCCATCCTGATCTCATATCTTATCATCCCACTTATCCCATCCTTTCATTCACATCTTTCATCTGATCGCTTGGTATATCTTGGTTGAGCATTGGACAAACCTCATCTTCTATCTGTCATCCTGAGCTTTTATCCTAATCTGAGCTTGTGTCACCAATCATTTTGTCTTTTTAGTCCTTCATGTCCATCTAGCTTCCTCCATCGTGTCATTCTCCATTTAGGTCCCATCATGTCCTATCGGTCTTTTTAGTCTTTTTGAACAATGTTGCCTCTGCATTTTCATGTAGGAAAGGTTGTTCATTTGATCTTCCCCCGGGGCATTTTATCCATCCTATTTTTGTCATCCATTGTGGTCTTCATTGTCCTCTTTATGCTCTTATCCTTGGTTCGTCTTTGGTCCTTTTTGAACTATGTTGCACCTGCACTTGCACGTAGGAAAGTTCAATCTTTTGATCCACCCTTGGGGGTTTGCTTTGCTTTTCTTTGATTTTTTTCCTTTCTTGGTCATCATTTTCCATTGCATGTTTCATTAGTCCTCTTTCTAATTTTATTCATAGTTTTTTCTTGAACTACGAGGGCTCTGCACTTTCACATAGGCAAGGCTAATATTTGATTGGCCCCTGAGCCCCTAGGTCATTAGGGTGTATCAGTCTTCTGTCTCTCATCTTGTGTCATGTCTTCAAGAATTACCTTATCTAGCTAGTTCCTCACAAATGAGATCCACTCATATTGTGACATTCAATCGGTTTTAGAATTTCATGCATCATTTATTGATCTTTTAGTTTAGAATACATCTTTGGTCTCAACAGGATGCATCCTTCCTAACAGACCTCATCAACCCCATCCATCCTCTCGATCCTATGGAAAAGGATGTTTTGAAATTAATTGTGATCTTATGGTACTTTTGGCTTTTGTTTATCATTTGAGATCCTTATCATCACTTTTCAAGGCTGCCATGATCTATCATATTATGGTGTGTTTTAACTGGTAAACATAGCGACATATCTTAATCTTACTTGCTTTGTTGTTGTCTTCCTGGTTGTCCCGTGTAGTACCCACCAAGATCCCCAAGGTCTTGTGTTATGTTGGGACATCCTTTTGTGCTTGTGGTTATCCCAATGCCTAGCTTGCCCAAAGTCTTCACGACTTTGGGGTGTTGGGATAGCCTTCTTCTTTGTTGTGTTTTTTGTGTGTATTATATGCTAATTAGCCTTGGTTTACATACCATGGTACCTAGTGTCTTATGCTATAGCAAAAATCAGTGCTCCGAAAATGGAAAATTACATTAGGATTTCATTTCATGACCAATTCTATTGCATCACATTCATACCTAACTTGTGACCTATGATTTTGGTTGTGCAAGCATTCACCTTCCATCTCCCATTCTTCTCAGGATACTTATGGTTCTTGATAGGTGCAGTTTCACACCTATCTTCCCTTAATTTTCTAATTATTACAATCAAAGTACTTGCCATTAATCCAACCATACACCTACCATCTACCCTCATTACTCTATGCGTCCTTATTGGCTCTTATGTTCATGTTGCATTGAATTTCATGTTAGGCCATCACACTCACATCTCATACACCCTTATTATGTATAGGCTAAAGCAAGCATGATCGCAAATAGGGTACATCTACCATTCACATTGCATTTCATTTATCCATTAGTGTTTGTAAGAAGTTTAATTACATCTCATGTCGCATTCTAGGTTCATTACATTTCATCTCATATGCATTACTACCCCATGTTGTTAGATTATTCATATTTTCTTATTCTAACCTCTTAGATTCATTGCATTAATTAATCATTTCCATATTAGTCAATATCATCAACACATTGCATACACCACCACCTGCATCACAAGTTGTTTGAACCATATCCATAGCATACAAAGTCATAAATCATCCATCACGTCTTGCATTATACATGTTAGTAGTCATACATATCATACATATCATTCATATAAAAATCAACATACATCATCATAAGCATATCCATACATCATATCATAATGATCATAAATTCATCAACATACACTTATGCATAAATAAAATCATCCATCACATAAGCATCACATAGTGTCAATCAGAGCACTTGCTTATCATATATAAAGATCAAAATATGAATGTCCATCACATAGTCCATAATAATGTCCATCATATAACCAAAATACATATCCATTGCATATATCATCAAATAAAGTACAAATACAAGGCTCTACATCAACTTTGATATTTGTTGCTTTGTATTGTACATCCATCATGCACCTATCAAAAACTAGAATCCTATCACCTATCCTTTGTCATCTCTACAATGATTTTCCCACATCTAACCTCTGTGGAGAATTGGGCACCGTCCCTCTATATGAAGGAGTCACCTAATAGTTGATGTTCCCTTGGGTACGTGTCCCTAGTGACTAGGATGGTGCAGGCATCTGAGGCACCTGTCAGACATAGTGAGTTGTGTGTTGTGTCGGATCTGGAACTGCTTGCTGATAAGCACACATCTAGAAAGATGCCTCCCTCATATACTCATCTCTCTCCATAGCCTAATTCTTGACTGCATTCTGCTCATGTCTATATCTATCTTGATCCCCACAAATGGATCTCCACTCCTGCGCCCATGCATCATGTGCCAACCTCAACTAATCTATCTCTTCCCCTATCTGTGATACCTACTCCGTGGCCTTGTCCCTCTTAGCCTCCATAGCCTGTATATGTGCCTACAATATCCACACCTCTGCCCCTGCCTCGCCACCCTCACCCTACACTTCGTGTGCCTGAGCCTATGTTGCATCCCTCTCTCTCTCTGCAAAATGTGTCTGAGCCACTGCCACATCTTTCTCACTCTATAGGGTCTGCACCTGTCTCTATGTTGCATCCCTCTCACTCTGTAGGGTCTGCACCTATATCTGTGTTATGTCCCTCTCTCCCCATAGGGCCTAGACCTATGTCTTTGTTGAATCCCTCTCTGTCTGCAAGGTCTACACCTGGACCCTCATAGCATCCTCCCTCGCCTGCATCAGCCCCATGACTCCCACTATCTAATTTACTATGTTGACCCTGTCACGAAGCTCATCTCAGTCCTCTCTCTCAGTAGCCCCTCCACCTATATCCTCAAATCATCCATGTCTCTCTCATCCTATGCTAGGGTCTCTATTAATGCCTGGTTTGTCACTCCTCTCAGCTCTCGATGTCCTCTCACCTGTAGTATAGTCACCACTACCTCTAGCATGTCTCACTCCCATCTTGCAGCCACCACCTCCTCATTCTCTTTGGATACCTCTCCCTCCAGTTGAGTCACCTCTCACCCTCTACCCACGCGTTGGACACCTCTACTTGCAACTTTCTCACCTTTTCCTCTAGTATGCATCTCGTAGCCTTTGTATCTCTCAATCTTTGCTCAGCAATCTGTAATCTCGCCATGGCCCCTCAACAATATAGTTGGATCCTCTGCTATAGGTGGCACTATGGAAAATGGAGGAATATCATGAACATCCATCTTTGTTGCCTCCACCTTTGTCTCATCTATCTCATCCATCATCTCCACATCTACCTCATTCCCCCTATCCTCTACCTCGATCTACACCTAGGCTCTCCTTCGTGGTCTCCTCCAAACCCTCTCTAGCCCTAGTCACCATTTTTACTCTCTTGCTACCCTGCTGCTCCAACTCCCTCCTGCCCTCTCCCATCTCTCTCACCCCTACCTTCCTCATCTCTCCCATCCTCTGCCTTGATCCTTTTTCTAGCTCTCCTCCTCATCCTCTTTGGCTGCCTTATGGCCCTAGGCTTTCCCTATCCTCTATCCTACTATCCTACAACCCCCGCATCCCCTTGTTGCCCCATTGATCTAGCTGCCTCCTATCCTCTCCCCTGTTGTCCCCTCCTCCCTCTCCTCTAGCCTACCAATCATAGCTCATCCTCCAGCCCAAACTCCAATGCCCCCACAATTGGATCCTCTAGAGTAATATCTTTGGGTTAATGATGAAGATACCACGCGGCGTATCGAACTATCACTCTTGCATCGATGTCCCCCTCGATCCTACCTAGGTAGGGTACTAACTGCAATGTCTCCCAATGTTCTCTCACAAACCTCAATGAAATTGGCTCTCCCCATGGCCTCTCTCGCGTAATCCGTCGGAACCTATCTTGTCCATGTGGAATTTCTTATCTAATCTCGAACTATCTAGTCACCTTGTCTGGTCTATGTGCCTCCAATGTATGTGGCTCCCTCCCAACTATGAAGCATCTGGTAGAGAAATAGCCTCTTTTCCCTACCTCATCTCTCCTCCATCTTGAAAACCGTTGTGTCATGTACGTCCTCCACACTATATCCTCCTCCTGAAGGTCATCTAGTGTCCTCCATCTGTCCAAATCCCCGAGGCCCTCAGAGTGCCACACCAAGCCATCATCTAACCCATACTACTACGCTACTAGTATTGTCTCATCCTCCAGTCCTGCTCTCACCACTCCTGGTATGGCAACACTAATGTTCTCCAAGGCCCATGCCCATACCTACAACAGTGTCACCTATGTCACATTGAGCATCCCTCGATAGCACACGATGTGCATATCTATGTAGAGTTGCACTAGTATGCATTTACCCCATGCGAACTTCCCCTCTCTCCCCTCAACAATGTGTTGTATCACCTCCATGTAGCTCAAGCTACAGAAGCACCCCCTCTGGTCTAGTAGCAACAACCCACTAATCAGTCGCATAGGTATAATGGCAGTGTTGACACCCCCAATGCTAGACATCAATCCATGTCCAACCTCCCCCTCTACATAGGTAGGTCATCTAGTCCAAATAGCACCCACACGATATGATCTAGCTCTGCTCTCCTTGATGTCGTCACACTCACTAGGTGGCTTGCTATAGGCAGCCTCAATATTTTCCATACATCCTCCAATGTCATTGTCATCTCCCTTGTCGAGAGATGAAAGGTCAATGTCTCTGAACTCCACCACTCTATCAAGGCTGTCAGCATTGCCGGATGAGCTCTAATGGTAGGGTACCCTAATAAATGCAATAGTCCTACCTGTGACAGTGCCTCATGATCTGCTTCATTCATGGCCACTATCATCGCCTCCAGCACCTCAGATTGCCTCTCGTGTGTCTGTAAATTGTCGAAGTTTTGCATCCATCCCACATCACATGTCAGTCATCTTCTCTTTTTCCTCATCTTTTTCCTTTCCCCAGCCCTAGGATATCTTTTTACTAATTTTTCCCCTCCCCCCTTTTTTGGCTCAAATTTTACCTATTTTACTTGGTCTTGTTTTCTTGTGTTCTTTTGCTCTTTTCTTCCCCATCCCCCCCTTGGACGAACCTCCCCCATCTTTGGGTGAACTTGCCCCAACTTTGGGTGGAGCCACTCAAACCTTGAGAGAGCCCACCCCGGCCCACAAGTGGACCCGCCCCAGCTCGAGGCAAACCTACCCCGACTGGCGAGTGGACTAGCCCTAGCTCGGGGTAGACCCACCCTGGCTCGCAAGCGGGCCCGCCCTAGCTCGGGGTGAGCCTACCCTAGCCTCAGGAAAATCCACCCCGGGGAGGGGTAAACCCGCCCTTGACTTGGGCAGACCCGCCTGGGTAGGGTTGCCCTACCTTGGGTGAGGACGCCCCTCCTCGAGGTGGGGTTGCCCATTTCTTGGGTGGGATTGCCCAACTGGTTCTAAATTTACTTTTTTGTGGGATTTTCCCGATCACTGGGAAAGTCCACCCTCCCTTATTTTCCCTCTACCCTTTTCAGGCATTTATTCTCATTTTTCTGGGTGTATTTACCCTTTAATTGGGGCAATTCACCCCCCTTTCCCTCGCCTCTAATAGGCGATTCTACCTACCTTCTCGACAAAATTAAAATTTCACCCCCAACCCATTTGCCTAAACTACCTAATCCCAAAACCCATGTTTTGAAAAAGCATTAAAACCCAAAAATACATCATAAGATGCTTAAAATCACAAAGAGGGTTTTGAACCTAACTTGGCGTGGAACTGCGCGCTCATGGTAGAAACACCGTACCTCGTCCCCCCCAGTGGATGATGTCAGAATCATAATCCTCCAGCATCCTCATCTCCTTCCTCTCCTCTCCACTCTCTCTCACTCAACTACCTGGTGTGCAAATGAGGAGTGGTAATTTCCAAAATTACCTCATATAACTTTTTCCCTCCATTTTAACCTTTTTAAGTGAAGGGTATTTTTTCCCTTTATTTAAACCTCTTTTTAATTCAACTAATCCTCTAACTTCCCAGGGCCACCATTTGCAAACACTGTGTCCATTTCACTCTGTTTGAAATCCAATCTTCATGGTTTTTTGAGCTCTATCCAACTATACCTTCCATTTCCTCATATCGAGAAGTCACCTGGGGCCTCTTTTTCTTCCCCAACCACCCTCTTGAGGGGCCATACCCTACCATTTTCCTCCATTCCTCTGTCATGGTCATTCCCTTGCAAGACAATGGTATCTCCTTTCATTTCCCTCCATTTGGGTAGCTCACGCAACTTCTCCCATGTTGGGGCATCATTTTTTGGTCGCTTCCTCTTTAGAGTCATCTGCATTTTATTTTCTTCGAAACACTGTTATTCGAACAATATTTCAAAGAGGGGAAAATGTTGGCATCCAAATTTGACCACTCCCATATGGTCAAACTCATCTCCTTTATCTGTTTATTTCATCAATATTAATCAAGTTACATATTTAATTAATATTTCCCCTTTCCCTAAGATTCCTAAAGTATTTAATTGTATTCTTTCATCCTTTCTCTAAATTAAATAAATACATCAATTTATTTATTTGGTCATTGAGCCTTTTGGAATTTAAATTAATTTTAAATTCTTCTTTTTTTCTCTCCTTGTCACATCCTCCATAACCTTCTTCTAATCTGGCTTAATCTAATTAATCCATGATTAGGATGTGCACACCTTTAATTAGGATTAATGTCACATCCTCCATATTTTCCCACTTGCCTCTAATCCCTTATTAATATCCTTAATCACCTGTTTGCATAACCTTAATCTAATCCCTTTGCCACATTTAGCATACCTTTTTGGTCAATCTTTACAATTTTACACATTTAGCCTAGACCCTCTTCCCCATGTAAATTTAAAATTCACATTTATCCCTCCAAGACTCTCTTCTTCCCCATGCAAGTTGTTAGAAGTTCTAGAACTCTTCTCTTGTCACATCAGTCACATGGGGTCAAGAACCTTCTATTATAAGGACCTTGTCTTATCCACAAGGTACTTTTCAGCTTCCTTCATAAGAACCTTTTCTTATCCACAAGGTGCTTCTCATGTGAATTTAAAATTCACATTTATTTCCCCAACCTCTTCTCTCTTCCCCATGGAGATTTTTGAGGAGTACTAAAATTCCCCATATGTCACTTTCCTCCCATATGGGAACAAGAAGTTTCTTTTTGAGGAAATCTTCTCCTCATCCCAAGGTACTTGCAAGTACCTCCACCTCACATGTCCCTTTTCTAACTCATTTGTCCTTGTGACACTTCATCCTCCACATGGCAAGATGTGAGGGTTTGTGAGTCCTCAACTCACCACAACCCTTCATCTTGCCCATGTTGAAAAAATATCAACCATTCAATTATCTAGAGAAATCTCCCTTAAAATGAAATATTTTCATTCATTTTGATTCACTAGGCATTCACACATTTTTGCATTGAAGCTCTAGCTCATACTTGCATTCTTGCACTCACAAAAAAAATCTCCATTGTTGCATGTTTTGAAGCTTGTATCATTTGCATTTGTACTCATCAATCCAACTACCCACATAGCTCATTGCATTCCTCATCTCACATAGATCATTTTGAGTCCATCCTTAATCCATCTTGCCATCAAATGAGCATACAAGACATCAATCATCAAAGGGCCAACCAAGGAACAACTCTTACAAGGTAAAATCTGCTTTTTTGTCTTTATTTTGTTTCAGTTAACATCACCCTATCTTGAGTTTTTAAGTGTTTTTTTTGTCTTTTTCATTTTGTTTTGTGTCATTTAGATAGTCTAACAACTCTTGATCACAAGAACTATTACAATCACCCTACTACTTGTACATGCATTAAGTAATCGCATAGGGGTGAGTGCTAGTTTTCCTTTTTTGAGTAGGGTTCATTTTCAATCTCTTTGTACATAGCTCAGTTTGAGTAGCGTAGGTTTCTTTTGTTCTACTTTCTCACTTTGGTTAGTTTAGATGGTTTTTTGTACATTAGGTTGCTTTAGGATAGTTCCCCTTTTGTTTGCTTTTGCTTGTCTACCTTGGTTAGTTTAAATGGGTGTTATAGGTTAGTTTGTTTTGGTTTGGTCTTTTGCTTTGCCTCTCTGATTCAGGGTCCCTCTATTTTCCCTTGGGGAGTGTTTGCGGACACAACAATCATTTTATTACCTAGGGTTGTTCTAAGTATTTCCTCGAGCAACTCTAGTCATGTTTCAGAATGGATGGTGAAGGTCTTTTCCTAGTATCAAGTGACATGGATGTTTGATTCAAAGAGGATAAGTTACTATTTTGATTTGATTCTGATGTATTCTAAAATCTTACATATCTCAAACATCTTAAGAATCCAGAGTTCGTTGTAGGTCCCTTTGCAAAGTTGAGTTAAGTGAAAAATCTAAAATTCTGCTTCAGGGCCACTGTGATTCTTAGCCCTGAGTGCAAGCTTCACTGCTTGCAGGTTGAAATGAAAAATAAAGAAAGGAAAATGATGGAAATCAAAGAGAAAAATAACTTTTAGGAGGATATGATCAAATCTACTAGGGCTATGGACGCCCGGCTAGTAGTAGAGCTATGTTTGGGAGAATCACAACAAAAACCTCATCGGGGCTATGGATGCCTGACTGCGAGTGAGGCAATGTCCAAGATGCTTTTGGAGTTAGAATCATTTACATAGCTTGACTTGACAGAGCTTAGGTTCCTATAGTGACTTAAGGAGGGTAATGAATACACTTGCACACACCTGGATTTTTAGCATATAGAAGGTTGGATTAACTAGTGGTTTTGATCCTTTGGTCGAGTCGTTTAGTTTTTCTGGCCTAGCATGACGGTCAAAAACAGAGATTCTGGGTTCATGATTCCAATTTGTCATCAAAATGCTCTGGAGCATTTTCCCAGCAGAGTTGCCATTTTTTGTGCATGTTTTGCATACACACCCCGCTTAAGGCAAGGATCCCTTTTTTTTCCTTTTTTGCTTTGCTTCTGTCAGCTTGACCCCCTCTCTTTTTCTTTGCTTTTGTCTTCATTTTTTCACTTTGGGGATAGTTTTCCTTTGGATTTGGGATGTTTCCATGATGCCTAAATGAACTGCCAAGGTTTCGTTAAGTTTGGAGGAGTTGTAGAAATTTTTTTGCGGGTTTTCATTCACAGGTTTCTGTCCACAAAATTCTATATACAGAATACCATTTGTGAAATGTCGTTGCAAACAATGCTAGACCCTCTGGCTCATGCATTCCAAATCTATGCATTTCTAAAAAAGGGTGCAAACTTCAAGTTTTCAACATCTAGTACCTATAAAATGCATGTCTCCATAAGCCTAAATGGGTTTAAGCCAAATTTGCTAAGTGTTTAGACATTGCAGAAATTTCATTGCATGAAGTCGTCCTCAAGATGTTGTTGGCGGAATGTCGTTGCAAACGGCGCTGGACCCTCCAGCTTCCGCATTTCAAATTTCTGCGTTTTTTGAAATGAGTCAAGTCTTAAGGAAATATGTCTAGGCACTCTTTCTACCCCTTTTCCCATTTGATAAAATTGAAAAATCTCAAATTTACTAAGTTTTAAGACTTTGTGAAAAAATTTCCATGGGTTTTTGTCTGCGAAAGTTCGTTTGTGAAATTTCGTTGCAATGGCGTCCAACCCTTCGGCTTCCACATTCCAATTTTTTGCATTTTTTGAAAGGGTTCAAATCATTGAGAAATAGGTCTAGGCACCCTTCAAATGCATCTTTCATGTGCTTAATTTGAAAAAACTCAAAATTACTAAGAATTGTGGCTTTGTGGAATTTTTCATGCGGGAAACCGCCTTGCGGATGTCGTGGTCCCCAATGCCATTTTTATGATGCAAACACATCCATCTTCCCACCTTGTGGCTTTCACATTCATTTTCTCTGCATTGATCATTTCTTGAAAATTTAAGGCATGTTGTAATCTAAGCCTCAAAACTATCATTTCCCCACATGCCAAAATGGATAAAACTTAAATTTTCTTGATGTTAAGGCTTTGTAGAAATCTCAGTGCATAATGTTGTTGCAATGGTGTTGGACCCTCTGGCTTTCGCATTGCTTTGGCCCTCAAAAGTGAAATCCCCTCAAAATTCAATTTCCTGAAATGGAAAGTTTCCAAAAATGGAAAGCTTTTTCAAAATATGAAATTTTCTTGATGGACTATAAATTGATAAATTTTAATATTTTTGGAGGTTTAAATCATGATATTTTATGATGCAAGTGCTTCTCAAGATGTTTGGATGGATAAAGGATCAACTCATTGAAGGACCGAAATATGAAGCCATGCCATCTATTGGAGGGAGGAGTAAATGAATTAAATGGACAAGATGAACATGCATATGGATTCATGAAAGGCATTATTTACCAGTAAGTTAGAATTCTCACAACATGCTAAGCTTTTGGAGGTTACAAAGAAGTTTGTCGAATATGTTGTTATACAAAAGGAGGCTAGAAACAATCTAATAGAGGATAAATATTTATAATTTCCAACTATAGGATGAAATAGGCTATAGGACAAAATTGGCTAGAAGGAAAAATAGACTAAAGACAAAATGGTTGCCAATTTTATATTGTGAAACATTGTACTCATCTTGGGTGATGTGAAAACTCTAAGCTAGAATGAATCTAAGCCATTCACTATAAATTAATCTTGACCATTCATTCTACTTTTGGAAAACTATAATAGGGGCTTGCTCTTCATTTGCAAGGAGAGATGAGTTGTTGTTTTAAGGCATATTGCTGCAATATATTAGAAAAACATTGAAGTTGATGGTTTCTTGTGTATTGTTCTTTATGTGTGCATGATTCTATCTCCAACAACATTGTTTATTTCAAGTTTAAGTTTATTTTCTGTTAGTATTTTATGTTTAGCTTTAATGGTGGATGTGAGTTGTAGTATTTGATGCACTTCCAACTCATTCTTTTTGTGGTTTATTGATGATAGATAACTTTGTAAATCTAGTCTGAGCTAATTCATTTACAACACTTAACTTCAACTGTGTATGTGCATGCTTTAAGTATTCATGTTGCAGTCTGAAAATCATAAGTAAGCCTTAGAATATTGTACTTGTTTTGTGAGACTGTAGGTTGCCCTTGGTTAAAAAAAACTCAGTTTGGAAGTCTTTCTACTATAGCACTGGTTATTGTTATTGTTGTTCATATATTTAGAGTTAGAATAAATTCTCTCAACCCTTTCACCTTTTATATTTCTTTGAAATCTAAATTGGTTTTGGATCCCAAGCATCATAACAATGTTAAATTTGATGATTGAAGTGAGTTTCAACTTGTTGTTCTGAACTTACAGTCACAATATATCCATTTTTAGACCTCTAAAACTTCACTATAGACTCAAATATTTTGTGCTTTGTCAACCATAAATGCCCCTTGTGATTACCAACAAATCACAACAATTGAGCTATTTTTGCAAAGTCATTACCTTACACCCGAGAGACCTTGGGGTGATTTTCTGAAACTCAGTTGTAGATTTTCACCTTTCTGGAGAGGCATCACACTGGTGTGTTGTCTGTGTTGAGAAGTGTAAAAAACACCCATCAACAAGAATGAAAGGCAGAAACATAAACGGTGAAACCAATAGAAGAATGCCCAAGGTCAAATTGATAAAGAAAAAGGAAACACCCAAAAGGGAAAAAAACCGCAAACACACCAAGTAAAATCAATGAATTCAAACCACACTGTGAGCAAGGGAAAAATCAAAACTAACCTTGAAATGAGGGTGAGTGAGGAAAACACAGAGGATAAACCATGAACAACAACAACAAACCCACACACACAAAAAAAAACCATGCACAATCAACACCTATGTGGAAGAACAATTCACAACCACCTCCAAACTAGAGAGTGCAACCAAGCAACAAAAATGGCAGCTAAAAACTCGGGAGGAAGCCCAAACAAGTTTGCATAGCTCACAAAAATCACAAATACAAGAGGTAAATTCAAAAGTGATATCAAAAGCAAGGATGATACTCCATCCAATGCTCCCCATAAATGATATTTAATGCATTTAATGGTGTACTCAATAGCTTTACCATTATATTAAATTCTCAGGACCTGAGGTGACATGCACGGGGCTCGAGGTGCCACCATCTATAGACAAGGGTTGTGCATATGAAAAGACAATAACCTAACCCACAAAGTCTAATGGAAGAAAAAATGAGTGAACGACGAATGTCAAAGGAGGGGTTAGGGATCAGGCCCGACAAGGCAAGTATTCACTTCCTTGGAATCCTGATATCTCAAACCCTGAAAATACAAAAAAGAAGAAAGACAACAAAGGAAAGAAAAGGGAATGGAAAATAAGGAAAGGACAAGAAGAAAATAATGATACACAAAACGAAAAGAGGGGGGTCCCTATTTTGTCGAAGAAAAAATAGGGCGTGAGTGCGAAGGAAAAATAGTGTACATGGACAACACCCCTCTACAAACATAGATATAGTAATTTAAGATGAATCTTGCATTGTTATTAATTTCATTCTATAAATCCAAATTTAATTGTACATTATAAAATCAATTGTATACATATAGATTAATTTCACAAATATAAATCTAAACCAAAACAAAAAACAATTAATTTTCAATTTCTCAAACATTCTTCTAATTAAGTTTTATAGTAAAATAATAAATCGATTTCTAACATCATTTTATTTTAATATTCAAAATTCAAATAAATGCCTTGTCTATTTGAACTCAAACATTTTATTTTATTATTTATCCAAACTCTAAATGTTAGGTTATTTATTATTGTTGTTTATTTAATTGCCTTAGGTAAATTGCATTGCAAGCACTTTATTAATTAACCCCACTAAGACGATCAAGACAAAGGTAATTCAACTTATTTGCAACTTTCTTATGTAATGCAATATCTTTTTTATAAATACAATTAAAAAGAGTAGATGATATTATGGGATTATCTATGCATTGTAATGAGGATAGATGTGTTACATTGGGATTATCTATGCAAATGGCATAAACGTGGGATTAATACAAGGTTAATTTAGATAATAAAAATAAAATAGATAATTATAATAAATGTAAGGAAATTAAATGTATGTGAGGGATAAGGATGTTTAATCTTAAAATTGATGATGAAAGAATAATGTTAAAGTTGTGTAGAATAAATTTATCATTATTTAAAAATGATATTTTTTGGGGTTTGATTATTATCTCAAATTTTGTGTTAGTTTAAAAAATTGTGCGATTCAAATCTAAGTATTATAAATTCAATCTTGATTGTCACAAATCTAATTTGCACATGGATGCGTTCTCTATTACATAGAATGATTTAGAAAAATATAT
This sequence comes from Sequoia sempervirens, assembly GCA_007258455.2. Classification (NCBI taxonomy): domain Eukaryota; kingdom Viridiplantae; phylum Streptophyta; class Pinopsida; order Cupressales; family Cupressaceae; genus Sequoia; species Sequoia sempervirens. Next base: position 422,651,863 of record VDFB02075321.1, on the reverse strand, counting down.
GTTTGAAAATTTGTTTGCATATTTTTTTCATAGTTGAATATATTAAAGATGATATTTAAGAATATTAATGTGCATCATTTTTTTGATTGGACTATTTGATATCATAGATTGTGGAAGATTCATATTTTTTATTTAAGAACATAGTTTAGGAATATATCGACATTATAGTTAAATGAATTCTCCTCAGTCAAACATCTTTAATAGATCAAATTAATCACAATAAAAAATATTGAAAACAACATACAAAAAACCTAGTTAACATTAAATACAAATTTAATTCTTTAATTCCCTTAAAAATTAAATTAAAATATACTCTAATTTTTATTTTATAATCACATAACATTTTTTATAAAAAATTATAATCACATAACTTTTCCTATAAAATTTTATAATCACAATTTTTTCTTATAAAATTTAATATACATTAAATATTTTTAAATACCAATAACTTAGTAACATATATTTATTTATTTTCTCTTAATTTATATGTAAGTTGACTCATACATGTGAAACTTCCTTATACAACACAATGAATCATGATCACATGCCATAATAACTATTATATATCAATATTTAGATTCCCAACACACCATGTTTATATTGCTATTTTGTGTTATAGAAATGAAAATTATAAACATAAACGGTGGTGGTGTGTAGTGGACAAAATAAAGAAAATCAAAAGATTCTTTAAACGTAGAGAATTCATGTGTTACCTATATTTGTCTTAATGGTCTGAGCAATCTTGTTTAGATTCATTGAGTATAGTCATGGTTGCCTCCTCTATAGACAAAAAAACAAAAAAATCTCTAAACTATGGAACAATAAAAGATTCTTTGGACATGGAGAATCCTTATCTTGTTCCCAAATAATGAGGCACTAAATTGTTTCCCATTCCTTAGAAGTAAGGACATTCATAGAAAATAGATAAAAGTTTACTCTAATTGTTAAGAGAACATATACTCCATTTAATATAAGGTTTTGATATTGAGTATAAATAACCAATTCTAAGATCTCTTCATTTAAAAAATTTGTGGGGTTATAGTCATTTGTGTTTATATTGTTTAAATTTTACATAGAATATATTAAATTTTTAATGAGTGTTTTTATAATTAATTTATTCACGATATTTGTATTGATAGGGTGTTAGAGTAAGAGATAAAAATGTTTGTATTTTTATTTTTTATAATAATTTGAATACATGTAAATATATTGTTGTAGTGTTTAATTTGATTTACATAAATTAATTATTGCTCTAAAACTCATTAATTGTGTACCTCTTTTCACAATGATTAATTTGGTCCGCTTTTTGAAGCCCCTTGTCAACCTAGATTTGACTTTAATTTCAATTTCATGCTTAGTGCCTCAAACCCAACCCCTTTGGAATATACTCACTATCTCAACAACCAACACACAAAAAATATTGACTTGAGCAACTAAAGACAAATATTTTGAAGCTCTCCCTTTCAAAAATATTTGGGATGAAGGGAGCCCTCCCCTACATCAATCCTTAATCTTTTTTCTTTTTAAACATGCTATAATTTTGAATCCCAAGCCCTCTATGACAACTCGCTTTTCTCACCCCCCCCCCAAATAAACCCCATAAAATGAAAGCTTTCTCTTTTTCCCTCCTACCCTCTTCACCCTCCCCAAACCATGTGTCCCTTTCCTTTGACAACACCCCTATTTCTTATGACCTCAAGGATGGTGAAAATGATTTTTAGAATGGCAAGGATGATATTGTGGTTCAAAACTCAAAGAAGGCTAGAGGTAACCCCTAGATGGAAACTTATAGTGGTGGGTTTCTATTGGATGTTGTCAATAATCAAGGTAAAGGGAAGAGGAAGATATGTGAATAGGAGGAAATATATGTTGAAAGTAGAATATTTGAGGTGCAAGGTTTATGCCTAAGGTGTTCTAACTAGACAAACACAAATCACTACTTTTCTTCAACTCTACTTGATGTTACTTCTATAATTGACTCATTAGATGTCAAGACTAATGATCTAGACAAAGAGTAGGACAATCATCGATAAAATTTATAGTGTTTCTTTGTTGAGCTAAATAGAAATAGCATATAGAGCATTCTCCTTGAAGAATGGAACAATAAAGAGGATATTATTTGAAGGAATAGTTGATACTTAGTGAAGAAAGATAGGGGAAGCTAGGGAAGGACATAGAGGAGATCAAAGGAAATATGTAGATGAGCATTAACTTTAGTAAGTGGATGATCATTAACTCCTTGAACAATATAAAATCCTTCAACAAAATTGTAATTTCCTTACTATCATAAATATATTCAATACGACCTTCTACAAAGCTTATGTAAATCCCACAACAAATTTTATTTAAATAGCTCACATGGTATACCTTATAATGCCATGATCAAATATTTAGGGTAAATATATTTTTATATTTAAATAAATTTAATCTATAAACTCCAAATACATTAATGTTATGCAAAAAAATTCATGGCTCAATATTATACTTCAAATTCCCTCACATTGTACCCTAAAATGACAAATACAAAACTATTATTCCCAAATCTAGCAAACCCACAATATTCATATATTCAATTTGGGTTATGAGATAGAGAAATTATAGAGCCTTTCTTGTGGGACTATAAACATTACAAATTTTACTACAACTCTAATGAACAATGGAATTTATACTAAGATTTACAACCTTCTTGTTGGATAGGAAAACTAAGAGGGAGTGAACCAGTTGTCACAGATTATAACCTTAAATTCAATTACCAGAGCTAACACATAAACTAATTAAGTGATTAACTGTCAAATGAAAATGCACAAACACAATAACACCAAATTTACATGGAAAACCCAATGAGGGAAAAACCACAGTGACGATTAACTCACACTATCGAGAATATCAAAATCGATTACAAAAAGGCTCACTGCTTGAGATAAGGCTCACTACTTGGAATAAGGCTCACTACCTGAAATAAGGACTCACTATCCATAAGGCTACAACCCAGAGGGCTCACTGCCACAGAGATACAAAGAAGATGGCTCACTGGGCCAGAATACAAAAGTTATGGCTTACCACCAAAGAATGAACTGATGAATTACACCCTTCTTGTGTTGAATTCAGTTCAAGATGAAGTTCAATAGTCACTGAACACTTCTACTCTAATCACACATTTTGTCTTCACTAAATTCACTTATTCTGATCTACTGCAACCATACACTTTTTTGACTTTATGTTCTTCCATGAACCTCGCACTTCGCTTCCCACTTACTTCTTTTTCTTCTTTTTTCTTTCCTCTCTACACTTCCTGGAGACACATATGAATATAGATGTATATCTTACACATTGATTAGGTCGGCCAAAACATCCATAAATATTGCATACGCCAAGTCGGCCAAGATCTTGAAATATTTGAATCATAGTTTGTCACAAGGTAGGAACCAGACCTAAAACCAACATGTCAGACCACATGTAACTGTCAGCTTCAATATGAAACAACTTTTGGTAAACTAGTAATATATGCAATATTGTGTTGACATCAATGACAACCAATTGATGCAAGCTTCAACTTCCAACAATCTCCACCTTTGTCATTGATGGCAACACAAGATGTGAAAGCCAACAACAACAAAAAAAGAATCTTCATTTTCCACATGCTTTCTCTCTCCCTTTTTCACATACCTTACCTCCCCCTTTGACATCAATGACAAAAAAAAGTTATATTTGCCTTTTTCTTCAAATTTTTTTTTGAAAAGGTTATCAAAAATGATTCTTTACCTCTATCCTTCTTTCTTCAAAATGTTTCCTTGTATTTTTCTTTCAGATTTGGAAGACATTTCTTCCAAGAATCCATTGCCAACTTGATGTATAGACAAATACTATTGTTCTTTTCTATTGAATCAATTGTTTCCAGAAGAGTATCTGGAATGGCAATATTTTGTGTGTTTTTCTCAGCATCCTCCAAGAGACCGAAAAGTTGTTCCAACCTTAACTCAATTATCTCTGACTTTCCAAAAGGTTTTCACAATACCATCTTTGTACCATGATGACTGTAAGATCATATTGTAAGGAATTAATCCTTTTCTTTTGTGTTCCATCCTTGTCATTAAGAACATCGTATGTTTTTCTAATAGAATCCAATTCATGCTCAATAGTGTCAATTTTTATTGTGTAATTTCCAATAGCAGTAGGCCACCGGAGACAATACCTATATACACTGTTTACACTGTTGATACAACTTATCAACTCATTTATACTCTCAGTTAACCTCTTTTGTTCATTTATGCATCTTTCTTCTAAAGCCAATTGAATTTCATCTTTTTATGTTGTTTCACCAGGTAACAGTTCCCTTAATTTGTCTTCAATCTGTTCAACCAATACTTCCGGAAAGGAAAATGTCAATTCGCTGAAATCAATATCATTATGAATTATGTAAATAGCCAAAGCATATGTTATCTCATCCTATTCATATGATGGTCTAGACAACCAAATATCTCCAATCTTCTTTATCCCATCAGGTTGCTCAAGAATCTTTAACACTTTTTCTTTAGTAATATCTTCTTCATCATCATCTATTGATACCAGATTGAGTGCTCCTATAATTTTTTCTTTCGTTCCTTCTTCCTTCTCTTTTGTCTTCAGCTTCTTCATTTTTGGAGGGAGACGTGAACTAATTTTTCTTGTTTTCCTCTTTTCAAAGGAGGATCCCTCAGCCATCATAACCGAACTAGAAATCAAGCTAGAATTCCATGCATTTATCTTGATTTCAAAATACTCTTGGAAAACCTTTTCTCTTTCTACTATACAATTCATATATCGATAAACTTTCTTCCCAAGTGCTATAGCAGATTTCCACATAACATTTTCTTTCAATGGTAATGAATTCAGGAAATACATCATCAAGCTTATAACCAAAGTTCCAAAGCGAAAAGGATAATTGTCATTATTTTTCATAGCTATATTTTCCATTAATTGATTTCTCAGCAACTCATACAAGTCAAAATTCTCCTTTTCCTTAACCATTTGATGCACAACGTAAACAACAATCACTAAGGTAAAACCTTCCCTATTCCTGAAATAAATCTTATATGAGATACCACATGGTCAATTATGGTGTGAATTATAAGTGCCCTTTGATCTCCTGTTACTCCAGTTAGGGCTTTGACCTCTTTGTTTTTTACTGATTTCTTGACTGGAACAGGTCCGATATCACGTACTCTCGTTATGGTTGTAATTGCTTCCTTCGTGATCTCATAGGGCTCATCAAGGATCATTTGATTATCTTGAATTCTACTTAAAATAGCCTGTACAATGTCCACATTTGAAAATTATGGAAATTTGATCCAAATGTCTAAAACTTTGTACCGTAGATTTTTTACCTTTTGCATTTGCTCAATTGAAAGAGAAGTCTTGAGATTTCAAATCTTTTTAGGATCAAATTCATCAATCTGTAACTTACTCAGTTTTTGCAATTCATCGCTACGCATACCAAATACCACAATTTATTTCAATTCCATTGCTTCTGCCTTGTTCTCCATACTTTTGCTTGCTTGTAACCCTAATTCTTTATTTCTCAGTTTGCTCACTTGAAAATGAAAATGACCACTCAATCTTCCTTATTTAACTTATCACTTTTAGGGTTTCATCATAAAATATAATTAATTGCTTGCCACATCATCATTTGTACTTTTAGTCAGTCAAATTCTTCTTCCACTTAAGTTGTTAACCAATTTGTGAAATGCGCAATAAGCAAAAGGGTTCCACAAATTTTCTGTAGTGCATGTTTTTCGTCAGAATTTTCTTCATTACCTTCAAAATGAAAGTGTAGATTGAATATTCGTGTGTCATCTCATGATATCTCTTTATACCAGGGGTTTGAAGTATTTTTTTGTAACTGCTCCCTCTAAGGCTATTATTGAATTTAGTTCATAGAAAAGGTATCTGCATTGGATGTAGATACAAAATTGTTTGATTTGTCCTTGTTCTCTGGTTCTTCTCTTTTTCTCCAGATATTTTCCATTTCTCTCCTCATCTTTTCTAGATTAATCATTTTCTTTTGTTCAGGATTCAATTTCTTTCCAACTTTGCTCTTACAAAATTTTGAGATATATCCGGATTTGTTGCAAGAGTAACATACAAAAAATATTTGATCAAGAGGATTTGAATCCATCTTTCTCTTGGATTGATTAGCCTTGTGTCCAAAATTATTGCATGTATAACAATAGCCTTGAAAAGAATGAAATCTTCTTCCAATATTAAATATGCTCATCATTGTCTGATTTCTACATTCTATAGATTTATGTCCAAACTTGTTGCATCCATAACATTTTCCTCTAAAGAATCTATGTTGATTCATCATTCCTCTACATTATGTTTCTCTATGTCTAAATTTATTGCATGAGTAACAAAATCCATTAAAAGATGTGTACCTTTGATCATGAGGTTGTCGGTTGGGTATCCTTCTGGTATCGATCCTTCTATTCTTGCCTTGAAATTTCCTTTGACTACATTCATTTTGTTGGGATTTAGATTAGTTTTTGAACTTTGTCCTTTTTCAAGTCCTAGATCACCTTTATCCTTTACAGGCTTCTGGGATGAAATTAATTCATCAAGCATTCCAAAAATTATCTTGAATTTTTCTTCAAATTTTTTTGCCTTTTCCAGATCAGACTTAAGAATTGCTACTTCCTATTCAAGCTTGTCACATTTATCTATCTTTTTATTGATAATTTATTTTCTTTGTATGATTTCCAATTTTACATTTTCTTCCATTCTTTTTCTTTCTTCAAGTTTCATCCTTAGATTTTCAGCAGTTTCCTTCACTTCTTTTAGTTCTTGATAAACTTCTTTATGTTTCAACTTAAATGTTTGGATTTGTTTTCTTAGTTTATGAATACATTCACCTACATACTTCACATTTTATTTTAGATATTCATTCTCAAACTCCGAGGTCTCCGCTCTCAATTCTTCATCTAAGTCAGATCCCTTCATCTTTTAATCAAATCACCAAGATCTCCTTCAAGCAGTTAAACTTATTCCAAAGGACCTTGCTCTAATACCAATTGTTGGATAGGAAAAATAAGAGGGAGGGTGAATCAGTTGTCACAGATTATAACCTTAAATTCAATTACTAGAGCTAACATAAACTGATTAAGTGATTAACCATCAAATGCAAATGTACAAACACAATAACACTAGATTTACGTGGAAAACCCAATGAGGGAAAAACCATGATGAGGATTAACTCCCACTATAGAGAATATCAAAACCAATTACAAAAAGGCTCACTACCTGAGATAAGGCTTACTACCTAAGATAAGGCTCACTACCTGGAATAAGGCTCACTGCCTAAAATAAGGACTCACTGTCCACCGGGCTACAACCTAGAGGGCTTACTGCCACAAAGATACAAAGAAGATGGATCATTGCCAAAATATAAAATTTAAGGCTTACCGCCAAAGAATGAACTAATGAATTACACCCTTCTTGAGTTGAATTTAGTTTCAGATGAAGTTTAGTAGTCACTCAGCACTTCTACTCTGGTCACACATTTTTGTCTTCGCTAAATTCGCTTATTTCAATCTGTTGCAACCACACACTTTTCTAACTTTATTTTCTTCTTCCATAACCTTAGACTTTGCTTCCCACATACTTTTCTTCTTTTTCTTCTTTCCTCTCTACACTTTCTAGAGACACATATGAATATATATGTATATTTTACACACTGATTAGGTCAGCCAAAAAATCCATAAATTTTGCATACGCCAAGTCGGCCAAGTTCTTGAAATATCTGAATCATAGTTTATCACACGCTAGGAACCAGACCTAAAACCAACATGTCAGACCACACATAATGGTCAAATTCAATATGAAATAACTTCTGGTAAACTAGTCATATATACAGTACTATGTTGACATCAATGACAACCAATTGATGAAACCTTCAATTTCCAACACTTCTATATGTCAATCTATCTTGACCTAATTGATAACTAACACCATAAAATCTCTAATACAACTTTTGGGTGAGTTTTTTAATTCAACCAAGAGGTTTTTTTCTTTGGCACTTGAGATCTTTAGGGTTTTCACCCTTTGACCTTTAACAAATCTACATTTTTTTATCCTTAAGTCTTGAGATTTGAACATGAGGGCTCACAATAATTTTTTTGTTAGGGGTTTATATTTTTCATCTATATTTTTTCTATCATCAATTAACCCTCAAAACCTCCAAAAAATATTAAATTCCTGCATCAAAGTCCTCAAATCATAATTGGTATAGTGCAACAGTGCCCATACCTGTCAAGCATAATTTTTCTATTGAATTGAATGTTCAAAATTGGTCCATGTGTGCACATATATACACAAAAGGTCTAAGAAGGGATAGTCTACAACCTAAAATGGTCCTCTACAATAATGGTGTGGGGTCACACAAGCTCAACCCCTAAGCATCACATTAAGTGGCTATGGCCATTCACTTAACTTTCATGGTGGGAGGTACATGTAGATCCATGTAATTAAAATAAAATATTATTTTTCATAGAAAAAACCCCTTTTGGAAGTCATAGCATCAAATTTTGAACACTAATGATTTCTTGAGCTCTACCTAGAGGTAGGTGGAATAAATAGTGAGAAATGGTATGAGTCTTAAAGTTGGGGTGATGTGATACCTATCATTCATACCACAAGCTAGGAATTATGGTTAAGAACTAAACCCTGCTAGTGAGAGAAATTATAACTCCCTAACAAGAGGCAAGGGAAGGGTAGAGATGAAAGGAAAATCATTTCAAGAGGAGGGATTTTGAAATTAAAAAATCATAAAGGAAAAGCAATGTTGAAGGGAAATGCATGTTGAGATCATGAAGTTTGAAATTCTAATGGGAACTAAGGAGTGTTGGACTTGGATAGGAAGGGATGTATGGATGAGAAAATTTTACCCTTCAATGAATGAAAACTACTTAGAAGGTTGGGAATTCCTCTATTCTTAGAGACTTTGGGGACCTTAGACTAATATAGGGGGAAAGAAGAAGAACACACCCACAAAATTATACCAGGGGAGACATATGAAATAGGAATTTCGGGGCATAATAGTATTATTACAAAAAAGGGGCACATGACAAGTCTACCCCACTTAGAATTTATTTCCCTCAATAAATTTCGCATTAGGATGTTCCAAAATCTATGGTCCTTCCCATGTATCTTCAACAATAAGTTCCTTTCATTAGACTAGATAATTAGTGATTTCTTAAACTCCATGCTTTCTTTGTCTTAAATCCATAATTAATGTCAAGGACCAAAATAAGTTTTCCTTCATCCAATAGAGGAAATTTAGTTTATGGTATAATTTGTTTTCCAAGTACATGTTTGGGATAGGACACATTTAAAAAAATTTGAATCCTACTCTTCTCAAGCAACTCCAACTCATATGTAATTTCACCAATCAACATCAAAATCTTGTAGGGCCCATAGAAACAAGGTTTGAATTATTTGAATTATTTTGCTCCCCTCATCTTCAAGGAGGATTTTTTGTAGGGTAGTAACCACACAAACACCAAGTCTCTAAGCTTGAATTCTCTCTTCTCTATGGTGATTTACATATATTTTGTACTAGTTTTGTACCTACTGGATATTATCCTTGAGTGACTTCAAGATGTCTTGACCTTTCTTGATTAAGTGACTCACTCTTGTAACCCTAATGTCAATCAACACAAGGTAAAAAAACCTTGAGCATCATACATGTATAGATATATAAAGGGATCCATCCTAATGGATGATAAGTTATTTTGTAATTGTGCTTCCCTAAATTGAGTCATTTTACCATACCCTTTCATAATCAACAACATAATTTCTTAAGTATCCTTCCACCTATTTGCATACAATCCTAGTTTTTCCATCCACTTGGGGTGATACCTAGTGCTTGGAATGAGTTTTGTTTCTATCATTAAAATAGTTCTTAAGTAATTGACTATATCACTCACGATTTCTTTGGGAAATTTTTGAAGCTTAAACACTCTTTAAAGAATAAGTTAGCATTTTTTATGCCTTCAAATCTGAATGGATAGTATAGAAGTGTGCATATTTTGTGATTCTATCTTAAAGTATATAGATGCAGTCTTTACCTTGGAATTTGGGAAGTCCCATGATAAAATCCATAGATATACTCTCCCATTTCTATTCAAAAATTGATAAAGACTACTATTGGGAATATTCTCTCTATTTTATTTTACTAATAAATTATGTAGCCTCAAATGTCTAATAATGTCATCTTTGAGTCCTTTCCATGTCAATATCTCCTTGGTATAATTATATATTTTCAAATATCCAATGTGATTTTCCAAGTGAGTATCATGGAGCACCTATAAATTTTTGTCTTTCATTTTTTATTTAGCCACTAAATAAATTATATCCTTATAAAAAATGACATTTTTGGCCACAATGAACCTATAACCCAGCAACTTACATTCCAATACATCAATATAAAACTCATCCTTAGCCTATTTTTTTTATAATTTCTACCTTCCAACCAAAAAATATGTGAAGCATGGAGCAAAATATTGGTTTCCTAGATAATGCATCAATAACTACCATTTCTTCGTTCCTTTAAAAAATTCATAATAAAAACCATATGCTTGAAACTTGCTAACCCATGATTTTTGTTGCTACTTGTTTAGATCCTTCTAACTAAAAAATTACTCCAAGCTATTGTGATCTTTTTTATCACAAATCGAGCAGGTCAATCAAATATTGTCAAATTTTAGCCAATGAATTCATAGTGACTAGAATCTCCTTGTCATAGTTTGAGAATCAAATTTCTAACTCCATTTTTTGAGTCTCAAATGTAATGTTTTGATTTTTCTACATAAGCATAGGTCCCAATCCTTCTCTAGACAAAGGGAAGGGAAAAATTAGGAATATCTATCACCAATCATGAACTCATTACCTCTTTCATCCTTTTAAAATATTGTTGAACCACTTCACTCCATGTGAAATCTTCCTTCTTTGTTAGATTAATTAAAGCAACAACTAGCTAAGAAAATACCTTAATGAAAATATAATAGTAATTGCATAGGACAAATAGTTCTCACAACTATGTCAAAATATTTGATGGTGTTCAATCCAAAATAGATTTTATCTTTTCCATATATGTGTACATTGTATTCATCCTAATGATGTGCCACATGTATAATCTTTTTTTCATAACAAATTCACATTTATAGTATTTTGCAAAAAGATCTTGTACCTCCAAAATTCCTAACACCTCTTCAAGATTCTATAGGTGCTCCTATTTTTTTGTAAATAAGGATTCCATCACAAAAAAATAGAATAAACTTTCTTAGTTTTTTAGTGAAATAGCCTTATTCATGAAAAACTAGAAGGTTGTAGGGGTTTTTGTCAAGCTAAACATGACCAAAAATTCATAATTCCCAAAGTGGCATCATAAGCTCATCTTACATATTTTCTCTTATTGGATCATGGTTCAATGGTAATATGGACTAAGGTATATTTTTGATAAATAGAGTACCCCATGAAGCTCGTCTATCAACTTTTCAATCTTGGGGAGGATATCAATTTTTATAGTTTTTTGTTTAACACTCTATAATTGAGGTACATTCTCCTCAAACCATTCTTCTTCTTCAACAACACTATAGAAGAGGCAAAAGGATTGGAATTGAGCCTAATGTTCCCAATTTCCTATAGTTCATTTATTACCTTCATAATTTCCTCTTTATGAATTATGGAATGGAAATAATAGGTGGTAATGATAGGCTTAGCATCCTCGTCCAATTCAATAACATATTCAAAATCTTTGTTAGGTTATTAACCTAGAGGAATGTCATTAAAAATATTGTTATTTTTGATCAAGGTTAAATGAAAATCAACAAGGTACACCCCTCTTCCTTCAAGATAGTCACTAATACCAAGCTTTGCACTACCCAATTTACCTATCTGTAATTGAAAATTATCTCCATTTTTTTATAAATATGATTCTTATCACTATTTTTTTCATTCTATGAAGTACCATTTTTCCTTTTAGATTGGAACTCTAATTCCATGGTTTGGAAGTTCTATATAATTTCTCCCAATGAGTGCAACCATTTAATATCCACAACCATGTCAATGTCTCCTATACTGACTATATAAAAGTCATTTTTCAATTGTAATCTCCAAGCTAAGATTTAGTCAAGGGATATTCCTAATGTATTGAATAGAGAAGTCACCAATGACCATTATATTGAAACCTTTGAAGTCTTTTATTTTTAATCCTCGACTCACCACTAGACCTTCATTGTTGGAAAATTTCCAATCTCTATCCAATGAATTAACATTAATTATTTATTCTCAAGTTATAACATCAATTGGTGAGATACCAGGCTTGGACTACTACAATTTGAAAATATGAAATTAAGTAACATTAATGTAGAATTACCATGATTAGACTCATCTTCTTTATGATGCCAAAAATATCCAACATAACATGCTTAATAATGCCACCTTATGTGAACTTATAATAGAAATAAATAAAATATAGCAGCAAAGAGACACTAATTAGCAGCATAAAAGCATCACATGACACATGATTTACATGGAGAAACCCTTATAGGAAAAACTCCACCAAGAAGAGACTCAAAATATGTATTATCTTTGAAACAATATTAAAAAATTTCACACACTTCCATTCTCCTATGTTCCTCTAATATGGTAGTTAAACTGGTATACCTATGAGAAACCTTTTTGTGCTTCAACCTGTTCCTACTTTGGTTCTTGTACATTTAGTATAATTGTTCCACTTATTTTCCACATCTAAGGAGAGTAATTTATAGAGATGAAAATAGGTCTTATGTACCAAAATTGGTGACCAAATATGACTCTTCATTACAAAGGTCTCATCCTTTTATTTTACTCCAAGGAATGTGTAAGAACATAATTTTTGGCTACAAAGACTTTCCCTATAGCCTAGATACTCAAACTTGGAAATGAAACTTCACATGAAATATCACAAATGAAGGAAGATCAAGAGATACATTTTGCCTCTTTCTAAGCATCCACTTTGAGAATTTCAACAGTCGGGTCTTTATCTCCACTTCTCTTTTCTTTTACTATCTCATTCTAGGCATCCACAATTAGGAAAAAATCAATTGAATATTTATGTGAACAAGCCACCTTTGTCACTGCTACTGGAAACCTTCATCCATCATAAATATATTACAAAAATGGTGAGAGAAAATGATAAATTATTTTCCCAATACACCCTAAGTGCCTAGGGACACTTTTAAAGGATTTTGGAACCATGTACTATGACATAGGATTTACTATATAGATAGCACCTTATCCTACACATTTTCATACTTAGCATCATACATTATAAATACACCCATAGGAATTACAAAAAGGAGAAAAAACATCCCTTATCCAATCATGTACATACCACCTAAATATTTAACATTCTCTCATACTCCAACAAGATACCTACAAAATCAATAATGATAAAAACCATCAAGAAAAATTCTCACATCATATCAACCATGATTGAACAAGGGACATGAAAAGGTGTAATATATCAACTCTGACTCAAACCTTCCATCAAATTCAAATGATAAAAAGGGATCTAAGTGTTTTCCTTACCCATACAAGTTGGAATAGAAACCACAAAAAAATTGCCACTCGTCCAATCTAGGCATACCTCAAACCATCATAGATATAGCTTCATTTCATCAACATATCAACCAAAAAAGTGAAATCATTTTTTCATATATCCACCCTCCTATCTCAAATGTAACATACCAATACACAGTATACTAGTATTAATCATAACAATATATGTGTGTGATGGATCTGCAACGGTTGAGCAGGAATAGGAGCAGGTTTCCAAATTTGAATTCTCCTGGAATCGATGATGTTGAAGACTTTGAGTTTGATGATGAGGATGTGATGCTCTAGTTGCTTGGGTTCCTTTAGCCCGAGTATTTGGTTTTGGGCTCCTCCTTATGGATGTCGTTGCTCTTTCAGGTGGAGGTTGCAGTTGTTGAGGTTGTCTTTGTGTGGCATGCTACTCCCCTCCTCGTGAGCACTTCTCCTATGGATGGGGTTGTTTTTTATTTGGTTGGGACTCCTTGTGTTTCCTCTACAGGTCTCTATTTCTGGACCAAGGTGATCTTTAAAGGCTCATTTTTCTCTATGGGCTTTGGTAAATCTTTGGCAGATCTTTTTGTTGTGGTCGTTGGGTCTGGAGTTTCATTTTTGTGGTTCTTATCATTGTTGTGAAGGGTGTCTTTTCTGCTAGACCTATGTGGGTTTTCTGGTGGGTAGAGTTAGTGGTCTCGAGATGCCTTCACGGCCTTGTCTGAAGCTTGTTGATGCTAATGTGTTTGTTGGGTCTGTATTGTAAGAAAGCCCTATTTTCTCTGTCGGTGATGAGGAATGTGTTCCTCCTTTCATTGTGTTTATCAATGCCTTCACAGCCTTGTCTGAAGCTTGTTGATGCTAATGTGTTTGTTGGGTCTGTATTGTAAGAAAGCCCTATTTTCTCTGTCGGTGATGAGGAATGTGTTCCTCCTTTCATTGTGTTTATCAATGCTTTGGTGTAGAGTTTTAGCTTGGCCTTTGTAGGTGATGAAGCTGGATTGGGAAGAATGGGAATGTGTGTGGCGATGTAGGGTTGTTTTTTGCTTTCGTTGGTGAAATCTTTGTGAGTATTGTTGATGTTGGTTGTGTTGGCTCATGGCCTCCTTTGCATGTTGGCCCCTTTTGGGTCTTTATTGGTTGTGTTGTGGGTGAGGGTTGATCTTCCTCCTCACCCTTTGTTGGTCTGTTGCTCTCATGCCTCTGGGGTTTAAGTTTTGGGTTGTGCAGATTTTGTTCTACACTTTTTGGTTCTTGCTTTCTCCTTGGCGATGGGGAATTTCTTGACTCTCTTGTTCAAGGGAGTCCTTGGTCTTAATGAGGATCCTTCTATTCTTCTACTATGGCGTGGAGTTTGGATGAGTGCGTTCCTTGGCTCATTTTTCCCTTTCTCTTGTAGCCTTTATGTGTGCAAGGGTTTGGGTTGTTTCTGGGCCAAGGATTGTGCTTGGATGTTGACTAGTGCTATGAAGATGGCAAGTCTTTTTTGGAAGGTTTCTCTATTATGGGTTATGAAATTTAAGGCTTTCCATGACTATGTCAAGCTGGATAGGAGTTGTTTGGTGGGGGTTGTCCTGAAAGCTCATTTGTGAATCTTGTTGGATCGAACTACCTTGTTAATTTTAGGGGTTAATTGTATGATTGTCACCCTTTATTATTTTCTTCATTCTCACCTTTTGGGTCCTCAAATTATGGATCCTTTAGAGGTGGAGTTTCTCCTGTTCGAGGTGGAGGTTGTGGACTTGGGGAGGTGGAGTTCAGTTTAGTTGGTGGGGACTACTATTGCTGCAAGGGGTTGTTGTTGTCTTTGGCTCTATTCTTCCTTCAAACTCTTTTATTGAGGTGGATATTTTTTGGGTTGCTGGAATGGTGGCTTTAGTGCTTCAACATATGTTTTCTCTTCTTGTCTCCTATAGAGGTGGAGATGGAGTCTGCTGTTGGGTTAGCCTTCTCTGGCTCATGTCCTTTGTTACTTTTTTTTTTGACTTAGGACTATTGTTGGTCCTTTGAGTTCTATTGCTCCTAGTTACTTGGTAACTAGGTGTTGGTTGTAAGTTCGTTGTGTTTCTGTGGTGTGTCCATTGTTTCTATTTCTCTATTTTTTTGGAAAAATCTATGACTTTGGTGTTTAGTTTCTTTGTTCAAGGTTCTAGGCCCTTTCAAAACCCTAATTGTCTCTTTGTGTAAAGGGTACAACACCCTATAAATGTTACTTATCTTATTAAAAACATACCAATACACAAATGACCATAAACAAGGCCAACTAATGAAGTCTACATTAGTGTTGAATTAATCCCATGGATATAAATAGTCCACATATAAGCCATCCCATTGCAACCAAATGGGTGATCATTCCACACAACTACATAATTCATAAATCCTAAATAGTGAAATGTGAAAACTTGTCATCACATGAATAACCTGCAAACAAAGATATCAAAGAAGATAACTTGAAATATATATCCAAAAACTCCCACTACAATAGAAATATCAAATTTTAAAATAGATAAAGGCATACCAATTCTACCTATAGTACTTCACATAGAGGATTTGACTAACTTCTTCTATTACAGAATGCTAAGGAAACATACGATGATATGCAAAACCTACAAAGAAATATGTTGCAATACATCTTGTGAGTCTCATAGCTCTCCCAAGTTCTCCACGCTAAAAAAATAGAGATCAAGGAATCCCCATGTTGTAACCAAAGAAAAATGAACAACACATGAACACAAACATAGTGATCACCATGGATCCATACAAACATAAAATCAAACGTAATGTGAACACAAACATCTAGGAAGAACAAGACCAAAAATATAATATACAAATCAAATTGTATTATTGTACCACACTAACATGTACCAAATTATGTAAATCAATTTCTCCTTCACCATTTCTAAAATAAAAGGATATCAACATCTAGCATTTGAAATATGATGGAAACAACAATAGATGTAAACCTCTCATACTAAAGGTAGATCAAATAAACCAATCATTCCAACATTAAAGGGAATATACCACAAGCCACATACCATTTATTGTACCTCTCCAAATAATTCCTTAAAATTAGATCCATAACTCAAGACCAAGACACAAGGAGAACACCAAAAATCCATAAAATTGTGCATCATTTTCTTAACAAGTCCTTAGAAAAATGATACTCAATACTAAATAATACGAGATGATGAGATAAAAATTAAATAATGTACTTTAAATTAATGTGAGAAATACCTCACAAATCATTCATCTTTCGAGTAGGCCAAGAGTGATATACAATATTTATATATGCATACTAGGAAATCAATAAATGAGACTCTTTTCTTCAAGTCCATAAAGGATTCACATCCATAACCATGTGTATGCTCCTTGGTATATCTATTGAGAACCTCATTTTGAATAACATTCTAACACATATATTTAATTTGAAGAGGTATCTAGCCTCATCTAAGTCTCTCTAGTCTCCATGAGCATCCACAAACCATTCCATGCCAATTTCAAATGCAACCTTGCAAAATCATGAAGCTTCAATAAAATGATCAGTACTTAAAAAAAATATAACTACATCCTCTCCATAGAAATATCATAAAAAAATCTTAACCAAAGACTCCAAGATTTGTTCATGGAAACCAAGATGTGAACACTCCCAAAGAACTTGAAGATAATAATTCTTCATCAATAGTATCAACAATATCAATGAAGCCTCACATAACAGGAGCTCCTAATGACACCAAAAACCATTGTAGAAGATCATCCATCCCCTAATCAAATAATATCCATGGATCTCACATAGTTAAATTGCATAGTCCAACACCAACAACTTTAAAAGAAGAACCAAGATATTGGAATAAGAAGATAGAACACACTATGTAATTGCATAAAGCTCCCATTAAAAATGATACCAAGATATGCATTGAATTATGACTAACTTCACTGCCAAAACTCCACTAAAAGTGAATAAAACTTCTCATGCACCATATCCAACTATTATAGGTCCATATTCAACTATATCAAGTATTCCAAATAACCATATTTTATTTGTACTACAATAAACATAAAAATAAAATAGGATAACCAAGACAATCCAAACAAATAAAATCTTCAACATAAATTCCACATAAAAAATAGATTCAACATCTCATTAGTAATATGGGTAACAAAGGCAACCAAAGATCACATGTAGATTCTAAGACTCAAACACCAGATTGCCACTAGACTTGATTTTCCAAGATAAATTACAAATAGAATGACCATATTAGTAAACAATTAGGAATAATAGCTTTCAATTTTCAATACTTATCCATGGTATTTAGAATACATGGGAAAGTATGAACTTTTGGGAATAAAATCACCACCAAGTGAAATCCTTAGCTCCCATAGGATGGAGAAACTACTCAATAAATGTTCTTATAATATAGGTGTACAATTAAATTTTATAGAAGCACAAGATATGATAACTCAATATCAACCAAAAATTTAAGATATTATTCAAAGTCATCAACAAGTATTTCAAGAATCTAGGGTTGTACCTCTAATTGGAGACCATAATCATGACATGGAATTAATACCAAGAAACATTTTTTATCCCAATAAAAGTTCCTCTTTATCCCCTATTCTTATTTTTAACAAAAATTATGATCCATGGAGAATGTTCTCACATTGCAATAAGCTAAAAAAATCACTCATAAAGATAAGTTTCATATTCCTATTGTTAATGAACTATAAGAAATAAAGTCTATGCAAAACAATCCAAATGTGTCTTTAGGGTGAAACAAGTAGAATACTCAAGACATTTGGTGTCACTTAAAGGTGTTAATATGGACCCTAAGAAGAGAGGATTTTTGGGTCTAACAAGATACTATAGAATATGTAATGTAGAAAAATGTAACCCTTTATATTTTCTCGCTTGTTTGGGCCCTCCTAATTTAAATTGGACTTAATATTGCCTTAATTTAGTGTTGTTAAATGTACCCCTTTACATTTACACATTTATTTGGTCCCTCTTAAATAAATTGAGCTTAATTATGCCTTAATTATCCCTTTAATTCATTTACAAGACTAATTAATTCATTTTCTGAAGGGGAAACTTGACAATAATTAATTCCCAAATATAAAACTTTATATTGAGCAATGTGTGTTCTAGGTATAGGGACCTGGGACCCATTCGCCCATGGGTGAATGGGTCTTCCCTAGACCTTTGGACCAAAATTTAAATTATGATTTTGGTAGTATTTTAATGTTATCAAATCCATAATTCAATGTCGGCTTGTGATATTTTAATTTCGAGAAATTAAGGATACATACCTATAAATACAAGGCCATTTCACTATGTTTCACCTAGAATTTTATGTAACTTCACAAGGGCTAAATGTTATGATCAAGAGAATTTAAGAGCATATATATCTGATATTTATTGCAACATTCAAGATTCATTCAACATGTCAAAACCCTCTTGCATCATGCATGTTTTTGGAGCTAACATTGTGATGTAGGTTTCAAGATCAAGTTCAAGCATTTTGAGCATCAATTACAATGTTAAAATCCACATCCAATTCATCCATCTCATGCAAGTCACAGACTTCCTAAGATCTCCATTATCAAGGTTTCATTCAAGGGTTTGTTGAGTGGTAACATATCTTTTCTCATTCTTCATTCTCCCTTTCATTTCATTATCTCATTTCAAGGTTTGATTACCAAAACAGGGTTTGACCAAGGAAAACCCCCATTCACCTACAAAAAACATTTTTCTCTCTTGTGTATGTGATTGAAAATTTAGGTTGAAGAAGACTGGAAAACCTTTTGAAGTGTAAGATTTACAAAGTTGTCAAAGTTGTCAAATTTGTCGTCAAATCATGGAATCTAACCTATAGATCAGATTTATGACTTTTCGACACTAAAACCTAGACAAATCAAAAGATACAGATCTGCACCAAAGGCTTCTGAAAGATTGTTGAAATCCCTATACTTGGACCCATTCACGCATGGGCGAATGAGTCTCAGATCAACTTCCAGAAAGCACTTTTGGTGACCAGTACACATGTTTTTGCCCTTCTTAGATCTGCATTCTATTTTTTGGTTCTACAAATATTGAGTTTAATCTTTAAGTTTCAAGTGTTAGATTGCATGTTGGAGTTAGTTTTCTATTTTTTTCTCTCCCCAAAGTGTTGTTTGGCCTTGATCCTCATCCTTCAGTCATAAGGAAATCTAAAGATTCTCACTTTGGGTTGATTCACCTAAGGGTTGATAATAAATTCTTTGTGGGGATCTCATTTTCTAGTGAAATAAAGGAAAATAGGTTCCTCATTAAATCACATTTTAAACCCACATTTAATAAAAACACCTATTTTTCATTGTTTTAGAATATTTGCTCATACCTATCATCCTAAAAAGAAAAAGAAAAATTTGGTAAGGTATTAAAGTTAATATGCAAAAAAATATTATAGAATGCTTGATATGTAACCTAAATAAAATGGAAACAATAAACTCTACGCCTCTTACAAATATTAGGTATTCCAATACAATAGTGGGTAGAATTATTAATGGACTTCATTATGGGGTTGTCAAAGACAAATAATATTGATGTAATTTGGCTTATTGTGGATAGACTAATTAAGAATGTATATTTTTTAGAATCTCTCATGTATTTTCTACTAATATTATGGAAAAAATATTCATAAATATATACAATAACTTCATGGGATTTCAAAAATTAGATTACAAAATAGAGCCACATCTTGAAATTCCTAAACATCTAAAAGAATTTTCCAATTGAAGATGCAACATGGAATGTGTTAGGTCTCAAAAATGTAGGTTTGAACCATGAGAGGTTGTCAAGCTCTCACAACGTTTTTGGCTAACGTACAAGGCCAAATGATGAATTTGAACCTTCTTCTCTTCAGGCTCTGCCAGAACTAGGTGGGTGCACCTATATAGTTGAAGTAGATTTAGAGTTGTATGACTTGATTGAATTGATGGATCTATCACAATGGCATAAATGCAATAGATGATAGCTTGCTATTTACTTTTACTCCTACTGCATGAAAAAATAAAAGTGTATATATACTTTATTTTTATGAAATTTATTTTCTAGGGTGTGAAAGATCAGTGCCTTCTATCCACATGGGCAATGGAGTCAAAAATCAAGAATGATATGTGTTTCCCTTTTTTGGCTTAACTCTAGTTGCTAGGCACTTTGAAAATGAGGTTCTATGACTGGCATAAAGCTTCACTAAATTTATGACTTGCATAAATTGTGTTGGAATAGTTTCTTACCAGGTTCTTCTTCAATTATCTAAAAGAAATTCTTAAATCATTGTTATTTATTCAAAAGAATTTAAATCTGACTTGCAAACACCAATTGATTAAATCACACAAAATGAGAATACATTTTTGATAAATCATAAATATACTTGATATACTGATTTAAATGATTAAAAGACCTCAAGTTGGAGACAACCAGATAAAAATATCAATAATTGCATCACAACAACTGAACACCAAGAAAGGATTTCACCAGTTAAAACATTATCTCCATTGCTTTGCTTCAAAAAATTCTATACATTATATGCATCCCCTATTCTAATTTTCTCCTTATTCTAATTCCTAATTCTCATTTTTGAAGATACAATTTTATTTCACATATATACATTATTTTAGGGTTATGACTCTTCACAACATCCGTCTGGTGCAACTCTTCTTTTTGGTGCAGCTATTCCTTTAATTGTTCTCAGCAAAATAAAATATTTAATTAGTTTCCTTTGGAAAATTAAATATTTTAATCTCTATTTTTGCATCTTCGTGATAAAAATAAATTTCCATAATTATCCTTTGCTGGAAACTTTGCTTTTCTCTCAAAAATAAATCCTCTAGGTAAAAGCAATTATCTTCTTCTAGATAATTATGCTCATTTAATTACCTTGGTGAAAAAATGTGTTACTTCGAAGTGAAATTTATATTCTCACTTTTTATGAAAAGCTTCATTCCCTAAAATATTTTCACTCCAGGTATGGTTATTTTAATAAATTTTCAAATTTTCATTCTTCCTCATAGACTTCTTGTGAGAAATAAAGTGCTTCATGATATTTTAAGGTAGAAAAAATCTTGTTTATTTACCCGTGTGCATTTTCACCTGTTTGAGAAAATATTCTTTTGGATAAAAATAATTACCCATTTTACCATTTGTCCTCTTTTTAAACTTCTCAGTGAAAATATTTTATAAATTCACTTTCCATTATTATTCCCTTCATATTATATGTTTACATCATGCTTTATCAAATTATATCTGTATTAATTTTTGGCATATCTTGCATTTGATTCCTACTGACATCAATTTCTCCTCTCGATGAAGTTTCATCGGTGTGACATTACATTATCGGGGACACCAAAATAACTCATGCCAATGTAGTATCTCTTGCCAATGAAGTTTCCATCAGTGTGACTTGAAAAACTTGCTTTGATCTCCTTTCTCTCGCCGATGCATTTTAGGGTTTTTACTTTTGGTGATTTTGCAAGAATACGAAAGACACTCAGGGTTACTCTCTGCTTTGGACAAGCCTCTTGAAACACCACAAGCCACTGTTATCCAAATTAACCATGAAATTTCCCAAAGTCAATGCTAGGATCCAACTGATCAGCTCCCTTCACTCGTTTGAACATCTTTTGAAAAGTTGTGCACTTATGAGTAATAGTGACGAAGTAAAGGAATTTCCTCTGACAGAGGCTCCCACCAACAATATCGTGGCCCCTGGCATATTGTTCTAAGTTGTCAAATTTTTGTTTCAAAAGCACCAATTCATGTGCTAAGTCATCATCTCTTTGCCTTAATGCAGATTCATCCATTGTTAAAATTCTTCGATACCACTGGTCAAAAATCAACTACGAAAAAATCTTCCATAGACCAGTTGTGTTTATGAGAGAAAACTTCTCCACTCAGTCAATTACTTGTATTTCAATGTCTCCTTCACATGTTTTGTAATTCATAGTGATTAAAGCCCCCTGCGCCCTAAGTCTCTGCTTCCAACAACTGCAAAATGCTTTGATCGGTGAAAAACCTGATACTCTTATCTTGCACCGTAGGGCCATTTGATCCTCCCTTTCTTCAATATCATCGAACAAAGATGGAATGTTTCCCTAAGCTCATCTTGAGTTCTTTTCAAATTATTCATTTATGTTTCTTGAAAATTCCAATGATCCTTGTTACTACACTCCATAACCTATCCCCTTTCTGCAGGACTGATTGTGAAGCAAGAGTCAAAAAAATATATGCGCCATTCAACACTTTTGATATTATGATTACACCATCTTCATTTTGTGAGTGTGCGGTATCAGCATGATGTTTGCATTACCATAGTGGTCCTATGTTTTATTATTGAGGCTTTCGTCTCATTTTACCCAAGTTTCCATGTTGCATATACTCCCTAATTGTTTATCTACGAATCCTTGCAACCTCTCTCTCTTGTGATCATGCTCACCAATACTTTATGTAATGAAATGACTCTTGAATGTCTCCAACATAAACCCTATCCCCATATGTATGAATGGATAAAATTGTATTAGGAAAGAAGCTTATTCTCACATTTTTGAAGTAATTTCCTTTTTCCCAAATCATAACTTCTAAGTACCTTCCCAATTCCAAAAAATAGGTGGCCTTGGAATAGAAATAATGTCAGTGGTACTCCATCAACTGATTTCTTATGCAGAAGATTAAGTGATCTCCCATCATCCACAAATTTATAGAGATGAATAAATCCTCCTAAACAATTCTTATTGGGCCAAAATTCTAAATCTTTTGTAGTTCCAATGGCCCTCAGAGTTCCATGTTCTTTTTCATGAAAGTTGACCGAACAAGTGATAAATGCAGCTTCATTCAAGTTTATATAACTTGTACTCTAAAATGCATTCAAAAAGTAATAACACACTTGTGCTTCATAATGACAATCATCTTTACCTAAGAAGATAGACAACCTATGGAATCCTTTGGAAAATTCATAAATGGCATTGCTCAAGAATGCATCAAGATTGAAGCACGTAATGATGAAGATTTGTTTCCTACATTGTGATCTGAATGAGTCAAGTAGCCTCCAAAATGGTTTTTGGAAACTAATCAAATGATCTCAAAAAGCCATGAAACTTCACCAGTATGTTATTTGAGGGTAGGGGAGTGTGCTTGTAAAATGGTTTGGCATGAACTTGTCAAAATTAAAAACTGCCAATGGTCAAAGTAGTTTACTAAGTGATTTTCTGCAAAATTGTGCCTGTCAAACTGTGTAAAACTCATTTGGTTTTGGCTTCAAAAAAATACCAAATGATGTCCAAACGCCCTAAAAATTGGCATGGAGGTAGATTTTGGTGTAGAGAATCAAAGGAACCAATCATTTTGTTATGATCATCATCCATTTGTTTAATATTTACCCTCAAATTTGACCATTTTAATAGAACTTTCACTGTACTGACATCAGATTTTCTCAAAATCCCTTCAACTTGTCGCTTTAAAACTTTGTCAAATCAGATCGTATGAAGCTCAAAACTGGCACGCACACTCACATATGTTAGATGAACACACTTGCAAGATACAATTATATGAAAGAAAATAGGTCCCAAGTTATGATTTTCCAAAATGTGCTCCTCGGGCTACTTTTTGAACTGAATCTTCTGAATGTTGTATTAAATTTTTTGACATGCAACCTTCAATTTTTTCCAAAATTTGAAGGTTCCAATAGTGGCTCTGTCTGGGGATCTATACCCCCTATCTGCATAGAAAGAACCCAAGTCTCTAGGAGAGCAAACCAAGTGTTTTATTTGTTGAGTAGCATATTCAAATTCTTTTCTGTCAAGAACTAACATGGTTTTGAAAAAAAATGCACCACTGATGGCACAAGTCCACCAAAAGAAAGTACCCTATTTTCCCCTATCATACACTTGGTTTTTTTATGAGTTCATCAGATTCTTCTTGAGAATATTCACACAATCAGCCCTGTCACTGTTATTGAAAACTTCCAAAAGATCATTGTGTTTAGCTTGATTCATGTTCCTTTCATCATTTTGCAGTCCATTATCATATAATAAATATTTTTCATCTTCAATCTACAGTATGCAACATTTCTCATTGCTTTGTTCGCTATCATGTACTGTAAAATGATCTCCCAGCTGTATTGAAGATTCACCATCAGAATGCTTCTCTTGAAAATTTGAAAATTTTGTCTTACCAACATCTTTCGACGGGATAATCAAATCTTAAACATTCTCTACTTCTTTTATGTCACTAGTTGGAAGTGACTCAAGATCATGATTCATATAATCATTGTTTTGCACATTCAAACCAAATAATGCTAGGAATGAATTTTCTAAATCTTTCTTGCATATGGATTTCTGATACTCCATCGCCAACAAATGTAAAATTTTCTCACTACTGAGTGAACATGTTTCTTCTTCCAACCCATTATTGTTGTATTCACTTTTTTCATAATCAAAAAGTGGCAATTCAATTGCTTTGATCTCATATTCAATTGCTTCACAAATTGGTACATCACTTTGATTATTAGAAAATACTTTATCTTCAACATAAAGTGGATTTGAATATACACGAAATTCATATCTTGGAACACCTTGGCATAATATCATCTGATCTTCTTCTATCTTTTCATCATACAATGGATTTGAAAAAATTTGAAAACCGTTTTCAAGTGTACAAACCTCTTCTTCATCAAATGTGTCTTCGTGGCATTCAACTGCAGCTTGAGGTATTATTTGTTTACTGTCAAATGAACTTGTATTTTCCATTGCTTCTTCCTCATGATCTCCATAAGAACTACAAGAATCACTTTGTTGTAGATCAAAATCCACAGGTTCATCTTCACTAGCTAAATATTCAATTGATCCTTCATAACATGCACCATCACAATATGTTATGCAAGAGAGGTTCTCCATATCTTCATCCTCCTCATGTAGGCTAGCATAGGAATTGTTTTCACCTGCACATGTCTCATCTTCTATTGGCTTCATTATTTGATCAATTTCTCCATGCCCATTAGTGATACCACTATTGGATTCAACACTAATAGTGTCTTCATACCTTTTCTTATCTACGATACCAATCTATTCATCCATTTGATCATATGCTACTGGTACCCATGATTCAGGCCAATAAATTGAAATGGGCTCATATACTTTCATGAATTTCTCAATGAAATCATACCTACTAGGTGGGAAATTAATAGGTATTTTCCTATAAATATCTGCCATTCTTCTAAACAAAGAGCGTCCAGATTCTCCATTATGTCTCCTTATGTCAAGCAAGGCGTCCAAATTATTTCTGCTTCTCTATACATTCATCATTTTTCTTCACAAATTGTTGATTCTGATACATACCTTGCTGCAAATTTTGATTTACACTTCTACGTGGATTGGGATTGTGTTGTGCCTGATATTGATTGTATTGATGAACTTGGTAGCTTACTAGTCTCTATCTAGGAGGGTTAGGATAATTATTTATTTGTTTTGATGATTGTGGTAAAGAAATGTTTTGTTGCACATGATATGCGTTACCTCCATTGTGAAAATTCCCAATTGTGTTATCAATCAGGCACTTGTGTGGTCCAATGCCTGCTTGCATTTGTGTGTTCATTTCTATTGTAGAATGGTATATTTTGTGATGCATTTGGGACATGTTTGACTCTTAATTGTAGCAGTTGTTGGTCTAATTGTAGTTGTTTTTTTCTCAATTCTTTACACTCTCTTATTAATTGTTGACTTTCAAAAAAATATTTTGTTCTAATTTGTCTATCCATTCTTCATCAAGCTTTTTACCAGTGTTGCCACTCACTTTCTTAAAAGTGAGAAAAATGAAATTATTCTTGATTTTATCCCCAATGGAATCACTTTTCCTCAAACTCTCCAATTATGAATCTTTCTTCAATGACTCTATATGATGGTCTTCAACCGGATGTTCTACAATAATCCCTAGCGGAGTCGCCAAACTGTTAGGTGCGTGACTCGAATGGGGAGTGAAAATGAAACAATTGTGAACCTTTGGTTGAAGACCAATTTTAGAACTTTATTGACTCTATGGATGGATAGGTTTGAACTGAATTTTCTGATGTTTGTCCCCAGCAGAGTCGCCAAACTATTAGGTGTGTGACTCAGATGGGGAGTGCAAATGAAACAATTGTGAACCTTTGGTTGAAGACCAATTTTAGAACTTTATTGACTCTATGGATGGATAGGCTGGAACCAAATTTTCTAATGTTTGTCCCCAGTAGAGTCACCAAACTGTTAGGTCTCAAAAATGTAGGTTTGAACCACAAGAGGTTTCCAAGCTCTCACAACATTTTTGGCTAACGTACAAGGCCAAACGATGAATTTGAACCTTCTCCTCTTGAGGCTCTGCTAGAACTAGGTGGGTGCACCTATATAGTTGAAGCATATTTAGAGTTTTATGACTTGATTGAATTGATGGATCTATCACAATGGCATACATGCAATAGATGATAGCTTGCTATTTACTTTTACTCCTACTGCATGAAAAAATAAATGTGTATATATACTTTGTTTTTATGAAATTTATTTTCTGAGGTGTGACAGATCAGTGCCTTCTATCCACATGGGAAATGGAGTCAAAAATCAAGAATAATATGTGTTTCCCTTTTTTGGCTTAACTCTACTTGCTAGGCACTTTGAGAATGAGGTTCTATGACTGGCATAAAGCTTCACTAAATTTATGACTTGCATAAATTGTGCTGGAATATTTTCTTACAAGGTTCTTCAATTATCCAAAATAAATCCTTAAATCACTGTGATTTATTCAAAAGAATTTAAATCTAACTTGTAGACACCAATTGATTAAATCACACAAAATGAGAATACATTTTTGATAAATCATTATCTCTATTGCTTTGCTTCAAAAAATTATGTACATTATATGAATCCACTGTTCTAATTTTCTCCTTTTTCTAATTCCTAATTCTCATTTTTGAAGATACAATTTTATTTCACATATATACATTATTTTAGGGTTATGACTCTTCACAGCATCCGTCTGGTACAACTCTTCTTTTTGGTGCAACTCTTCATTTAATTGTTCTCAGAAAAATAAAATATTTAATTAGTTGCCTTTGGAAAATTAAATATTTTAATCTCTATTTTTGCATCTTCGCGAAAAAAAATCAATTTCCATGATTATCCTTTGCTGGAAACTTCACTTTTCTCTCAAAAATAAATCCTCTAGGTAAAAGTAATTATCTTCTTCCAGATAATTATGCTCATTTAATTACCTTGGTGAAAAAATGTGTTACTCTCGAGTGAAATTTATATTTTCACTTTTTATGAAAAACTTCATTCCCTAAAATATTTTCACTCCAGTTGTGATTATTTTAATAAATTTTCAATTTTTCATTCTTCCTCATAGACTTCTTGTGAGAAATAAAGTGCTTCATGATATTTTAAGGTAGAAAACATCTTGTTTATTTACTTGTGTGCATTTTCACCCATTTGCGAAAAATATTCTTTTGGATAAAAATAATTACCCATTTTACTATTTGTCCTCTTTTTAAACTTCTCAGTGAAAATACTTTTGTATTAATGATAGTGCAAGCACTTGAAAATATACAATAGGTGTCATTTTTTCTGATGCAACATAGCGTCAAACTACTGCACCTTTACAAAATTAAAGCCCTTGTGCCTAAGTTACAGAATAAGAGTCATTTGTGTGTTGAGTGTAGAAGGATTTTACAAGATTGTATAGATCGTGTATGAACAAAATTTAATGTTGGTATACAAGGAAACAACGTTGTTCATATGCAGATTGCATATAAAACATACAAAAATCTTTGCAATAAGGTATCACTATCGTTGGGTACAAAGGGAGTATGTATTTGATTTCCTCTTTGTTGCCACGGACAATACCTTTTCTCAACAGCTTCATGAACCCGAACAAGAAAGCCACCATGGTAATGACTACTGGTAGCATAAACAATGGATCTATCCATAATATCTACAACTGAAGCACCATGTACAATTTGAATGCCAGCTATTGCTACTCCCAAGAACTTAAGCCTGGGAATGTTGTATAGAACTCCATGTATGTTGCAGCCTGTGGATGCAGTATAAAGAGAGATCCTAACTCTGAATATATACACATGTGAACTCTGCATAGGAGGAAGAACAAGGTAGCCAGTGCAAAATGGAGTCCCTTGTAGCCAACACCTCATATGATACTGCTCTTGCTGCCTGGGTCAAGGTCACCCCACCTTGTAAGAGTCTCTGGCGCCAACATTTCATCCCTGGAGAACACCTCCTCACTTTCCATATTTTCATTTATGTGCAGCCTCGGAACCCTGACTTGGAGCTTCTCTAAATTAACCTTAGCTTTCCCATTGAACTCTTTCTGAAAATTGTCTAGTGCAGTCATAAAAGAGGCTAAACTATATAGACCCACCTTCCAATTATGCTCGAACTTGCCTCCATTTTGATTGACAAGTAGTACCCTGAGAAAATTTCCCTCTACGCTCCTCACAGTCATCACAACCTACGAGGTAATAATTTTGAAAAGGATGATTCTTTTTGTAGACTCAGTAAGGAGCCTCCTCTGACCATTAAACTTTTCACTATTTCTTGCCTTCCATAATTGCCACAAGATTTCATTAGAAAGATAGTGCCAAAACAAATTAATCTCTTTGCCTAGTTTTTTATCATTGCATAAAATAACCTCTTTCCAATCAATTTTACCATTAGTTTTCTAGATTAGCATGTTGTTACAAAAGAGCTTCCAGATTTCCTTTTCATACAAACAATCAAAGAATATATGTTCAACAGTTTCTGGGATTCTGCAAATTTTACACATTTCAATGTCATCATGTTTCCACTTGATAGGCACTCTTTATAATATTATTAACCATCTCAGACAAGCTTTTTTGGGGTCAAGAATAGAGGACCAGTTTGAGATGAACGTTTCATGCCACTCTTTATTACTCAGATTTACTTGCCAAGACCTATTTAGGTGTTCAACGAGGGAATTGTTGTGTATTAGTTCTCAATAGATGGTCTTTTCCTGAAGTGCTTTTAAAGGGGTGTTTCCTTTCCAAGAAATTTGTTCAATAGGATTTATGCTTGAACTATTAGGTTTGAGCAGGGGTGAAGCCTCATAGGCTTGCTTTAGCACAGTATACATTCTTAATCCAGATGGGGGCAGCTGAAACTCCATTTGTAAATATTCCCACTTCTTTATCTTACCATCAACTAAGACATTCTCCAAGGTCTTAAATCCAGTTGTTTCCCATTTTTTGGCAGAACAACCTTGTAGCAGGACCAAATGCTTTCCATTATGTTCCAAATTCCACCAAATGGAGCAGCCAAGATGCCATGGATTGCCATTATAGCCAGTCAATGACATGAAAGTGACATGCTTTTTAACCAGCTCCCAACCCTTCTAGATTCTCTTAAACACTATAGAACCAGCAGGGACCATGGGGTGCTTTGATAGGAGCAAAGCACTAAAAGGTAGATGCCTCCAAGACTTGGCTTGTTTGGGGGTGCCTAACCAAATATTGTTTCTGATTAGCACTTTTCAGGGTTCATTTCCCTCTAGTGCCTTAAAAATCCACTTACTGGCTGGAGCAATTCCCTGTTTCTCTAGATCCTTCAGCCCAATTCCCCCTTGATCTTTTCCCATGCAACACCAATCCCATCTGACTGAGTGCTTCTTCCTTTTCCCTTTTCCATCAAACCAGAGGAAGCCTCTGATCTTTTTTTGTAGTTATTTTAATTTATAGCTATTAAAAAACCACACTAAAGCATAGTAGATAAAGTATGAAGAAAGAAGTTTTTGACATACCTGAAACCTTCCTGCTAATGACAGGTACTGCATATTCCATTTGTCCATCTTTTTGTCAATTTTCTCTTTGATCCAAAACCACATGTCCTTCAGACATGGGATGACTACAAATTGGATTCCAAGGTATATTACTTGCCTATTAGGGCCTCCCCACTGAAAATCAAATCTTTGCAACCAATCAGGTAGCTTATCTGACCACCCCAACATTATAGACTTTGTTCTGGATATTTTTGCACCAAAGGCCTGACAATAGAGATTGAGTTTGTACAGTAAATTCTCCATGTTTTCTTCTTCTAGATCAACAAAAAGTGTTGCATCATCTACAAACTGGATGTTCAACAACTCATTGTTGTTTGGCAGGCATAGCCCCTTTACCCTTGGAGTTAATAGTATGTCTCTCAATAAGAAGTGCAAAGAATCAAAGGCTATCACAAATAGGGCAGGTGCAAGAGGGAAACCTTTCCTTATAAATCTTTCTAACCTAAAAGGTTCAGAGAGAGTTCCATTAATGTCTACTTGGGTTGAAGCATCTTTCAACAATGTGTTGACCATATTGCAAAACTGTTGAGGAAACCCAAAGGCCTCTAGGACCGTTCTCAGGAAGACCCACTCCACTCTATTGTAGCTTTTTCAAAATCTAGCAAGAGCATGGCAGAGTTTTGTTTGGAAGTTTTGGACCATTCCATGGCCTCCCAACTAGTGATGAGGTTCTCTAAAATGTATCTTCCCTTAATAAACCATGTTTGAGTACTGTTAATGAACTTTGGAAGGATGTTGACTAGCCTTAATGCTAGGACTTTGGTCCAAAATTTTATAGGATACATTTAGAAGGGTGATTGGCCTCCATTCTTTAGGCTAGTTTTGTCTCATCCTTGGGGAGCAGCCTTATAATCCCCTATTGATGTCCTTCCCAAGGATCCCTTGTTGATGGCTTCTTTGTAAACCTAGAGAAATCTCACTTATTCATTTTGAGAACTCCTTGTAGAACTCAACTGGAAAACCATTGCCCCAGTGATTTATCATTGTTCATTCAGTTTAAAGCTCTCTTAATCTCTTCCTTACTGATTTCCTTGGCTAAGAACAGGGAGTCCTCTTGGGAGATCTTGGGAGGGATCATGCTTTTGATGAGCTTCTTGCATTTCTACCCTTCTCAGTATCACCATCTGAAGAGAAGACATCTTTGAAGAACAGAAAGAACTGTTTGGAGATGTCACCTTGATTATTGAGGAGGGTGCCATTGTGGTTAATTTGGTCAATCTTCTCTCTAACCCCTTTCTCTTTTAAGAACCTAAAAAAAAATTTGGATCCCTTGTCCCCATTGTTTAGCCAATTGATTTTGGCTCTAACTTTTAAGCCTTGAATTTTGTGTGATTGGAGCCTTCTAAGGGAATTTTTAATAGAGACAATTCCTCATTTGTTCTTTCATCAGCTGGACTGTTTTGAGCCTTAATTCTGCCCCAAGCAGCGCCTCTTGGAGGCAGTTTTCTTCCTTCCTCCTTTCCATGGCCAAGTGTTTCCCAATAGTTTGGCATAGGGTTGTCCACCCTTTGATGTTAGCTTCCCATCTTTGGATTGCTCCTTCACCTTTTAGCAAAGTTATTGTTTATTCCCCTAAGGGTGCATATTGCATCTCTGCAACTTTCATCCTTTAACAAGCTAGTATTGAGGATAAAGTTTTGACCCTTCTTACTTTCCTTTTTTTGGCAGAGTTTAGGATTAAAGTGGCTTTATTGGGTGGTGGTCAAATAGGGTATATGGGTGCACCACTACCCCTAGTCCATCACTCACTGGGGAGAAACTGAACCATATTTTATTTGCATAGAACCTATCCAATCTGCAATACACCCTCTTGCCACCTTTTTGAAGGTTACACTAGGTGTACCAAACTTGCTTTGCTCTGTTGCTTTCTCCCCTCCAAGGGGTCTAAGAGATTCAGTTTGGATTTGAACCTCCTCCAGAAGTGTTTTTCATTACCCTTCCACTCCATGTCCAGGCCTCCTTTCTTGTCTTCCATGCTCTCAATCATATTAAAGTCCCCCCCAATGACCCAAGGAACATCCGGGAGGGTTGCAAGCCAATTCCAAAGCTCAATACATTCTCTATAGTCATTTGGGGTGTAGACTGAACATATTCCAAATCTGGCTCCATTTCTCTCAAATGTAGCCCATACTGCTCTATTGCAGGGGGAGGTGCCATTGTCAACAAGAGACTGTTCCCAACACTTGGCCATTAAAATGGTAGTTCCTCCTTTCCCTTTTTCATGCTTGGATGTTAGAGAGGAGGCATTGTTCCATATGAACCTAAGATTAGTTTCAAGGGTAAAGCCTATGGCTTTCACTTCTTGAAGTAGAACAAAATCCTTGTCCTTTTCAATATTGAGAAATCTCCTTACTAGGTATTTCCTATCAGGGGATTCTAATTCCCTCACATTCCAAGAAGTGCAATTAATGTTCATTGGGAGCAGGGTTAGAGGGGCCTCTTTATCTTTCTTGAACAGTTCAAAAACTTAGGCGAGGCTCCTTCACACTCTAGCCTTTTAGTGCTTGGTGAAGGAGTATAATACTTGTTTTTTTCCTTTATTTTTGCATAGCATAATGTTGTCCCCATTAATTCTAATGACCATTTCTTTTTACCCTTCTTTTTGGGCATGAGGGGCTTGGAGGTCACTATATTTTCAGGGGTCTGCACACCATCCAAGCATCCCACAATCCTTGTTGGTTCCATTTCTTGATCCACAACCTTTTTAGCTTTCTTACCAGAAGTAGAAACTGTTCTCTCAGCCTGGCTCACCCCCTTCAATCCTAAACAGTCCAGAGCAGCCTCATTCTTTTTTATTATGCTATTAAGGAAATATTGCATCTTATTGATACTGTCAATGACCTGGTCTGGTTTCAATTCCACATTTGCTTTGGGGGACCCATTTTCTTGGCCCTCCACCTGAGTGTTGGGTGCCCTTGGGGTACTATCTCCCCTTTGCACCCCAGTCTTAGATAATGTTGCATTATACCCCAAGGATAAACCATCTTGTTGCCCTAGAGGCAACTAAGCCACAATGCCCCAGAGGCATCCAAACTCAGGTTGAGGGTCCCCTTGTTTCAGATTGCTTTTTTCCTTGCCAGCATCCTAATTTTTTTCCACTAACTTGTCTTTTGAAGCTATCTTTGGACTTGTGAGTTTAAAAATTTTGTAATGGAGGGTTTTAGGAACCGAGTTTTTTTTCCTCCCTCTTTGTTCATCTCTATGTATTTTCTTATATCTTTCATTACTAACTGTTGTGTGTTGAGTTTAGGTGCAATCTCCTCCAAATTAGGAAGCTCTTTAATGCCATAATTAGACTCATTTTCAATGGGACAACAGGTGTTTTTGACCAGCTCCTTATTACCACCTTCCAAAGCTTGCTTAGGGTTAAAGGGGTTATTCAAGACCACTGAATTTGGTGTATCTAAGGTGGGGGGTGTTATGTCCATCTCCGCCTCAGGTGGGATTTGCTTCTTCGTGGCCGAGCTAGGGCCTAGGCTGTTTGAGCTCTTTTCACTAGAATCAACCGGGGAACTGGAAACCTCATTATGGTTTCCTTCCTTTACAACATCCTTGTTATTGCCAAGGAGTAGTTCTCCATCCGACTCATTAGGTTTAGGGTTTCCAAAAAAAATTCTTCTTGTTTAATATAGGACAATTCCTTCTTATGTGGCCTTCATACCTACATAAGTAACAAGCATCGAGGCCACCCAAGACTTCAATTTGGCATTCATGCACCCCATAATCCATTTGGAGGTCTAGGACTTCGGGCACCTCCCAACCAGGCATTAGGGCAATCAATACCCTAGCGTTTAGGTCAGGGAGGGTGACCCTCGGGTTATCAATCCTCAACATACTGGCCAACGACATCAACAACTGTGGGATAACCACCCATAATTCGTGGAGAACATTTTTCACCAGAAGCCACCTAGGGCTGGACAACGCCATGAGTTCTTCTAAGTTTGCCCCGTGTGTCCATGGTATTGCCCCAAGCACATTGTTGCCTACCTTCCAAAAAGGATTTTTAACAATTTTTTGCTCCATTTCATGGCTTTTCAGAAACACCAAAAAAGCCCCTTTTGAATCATACAGCAGAAAGACACATTGATTCCCATTTTTTTATGCCACACATTCACAAAAAAGTTGCCTATGAATTTCCTTGAGGGTATATTATTAGAGTCTACAACAGCGAAGAAGAAAGCAACATTTTTTAACTTCATCCTTTCGGATTTAATCACACTTGCATTGCAAAGTTTGGCGAAACATGGAGCCTCAACAGTAGGGTGGAGGGCTCCTTACCTCTTTCCCCGCCATTGTCGCCAAAGTCCTTGTCACCGCAACTGGAGACAGCCTCCAGTCCCTGCAAGGAGGAGCAGGTGCAAGGTACGGAGGCCTCAACCCTTCACAAGCCCAAACCCTAATCCGTTCACGAGTTGTAGACCTTTGTGTAAATCAATTCCACTCCCTTATTTCTCTTAAATTATAAAATTATATTGTATTTATATGTATATATTAATTATACGTATGTGTGTGCATCACAATTTAACAAACATGATTTTATAGTTGATATGGATTTGACTAAGAAAGCCAATAGAGGACACCAATTTCTTGGTTACTTGTTCTCACACAAAATTCATAAGCATATTCTCTATCAATTTTTTACTAATTTCACTTTAGCTCCACTACATAAAAGATCATCTTAAACTAGAA
The DNA here is from genome assembly GCA_007258455.2 of Sequoia sempervirens. Lineage (NCBI taxonomy): Eukaryota > Viridiplantae > Streptophyta > Pinopsida > Cupressales > Cupressaceae > Sequoia > Sequoia sempervirens. The sequence goes on along the minus strand of VDFB02075321.1, from coordinate 422,616,708 downwards.
ATCCAAGGTAACATAACAAATAAATATAGCAATATAAATTAAAATATTTGTATTAATAATTATTTTTTTAAATAAATATATTTATTTAATAATTTTGTAATTGAATTTGTTGAGTATAATTAGTGAGGATGATATATCCAAATTCTTATGTTATATGCATGTATGCCAATGTTCTGCGTGTATCTACCTCTTATGTGTGAAGGACTTATTTTTTTGAAAGGTTAGATGTGTGTATATATATAAGAAGCCCTAGGTTGAATTGGTTATATTATTAAATAATTATTTTATTTTGAATAATTATTTGTACTTGTTAATAATGGCATGGTGTGATGGTTAAGTTGTTGTGTTGTTATTTTTGCCATCAAGGTTCAAACCCCATTGGGGTGTAATTGTTGATAATTTATAGTTGGTATAAGGAAAATTAAATAAAATTATTTGTACTTTCTTAGGAATTTTTTTATTTTTTATTTTTGTTATTTTATAGTTTGATTTTGTTAAATGATTATTATAACTAATTCAAATACATCTAACTACAAAAAGAAATTCTTATAATTTACTCAAAAACTATTTTATTTACTTTAAAATTATTTTTATTTTATTTCAGAACTACTCAAGAATTATTTTATTTGGTTATTGAACTCAAATCAACCAATCAAACTACAAAGGTTTTTTACAAACAATCCTTTGCTCATTAATATTTAACAAATATTTATTCTAATGAACAAACTCAACTTAACTATGCTAGCCATAGTTGTGTCTAATATAAATCAATCAAGGTCAACCCTAAAAACTATAATATTCAAATCTACCTAGTAAAATCATGATACATTCCACTTGCAATAATTTGTGGATCTTAAGCTTTTGTCTAGCCTATCTCACTATAACTCATCTATCAACAAAACAACAAATGTCTTTATTACAACACTACAAAGGCACTACTATGTAGAACATTTATATAGTTTAATATCAAACAAACCTAACTTCAACTATATTACTTGTCTTCATATGAAACTCAAATTCAACCAATCAGTCTATGAAGGATCTTTATGACTAATCATTTACTCATCAATATTTAACAAATATTTGTTCTAAGAAACATACTCAACTTCAACATACTCAACTTCAATCCAATTTGAATTGTGATACATTCTACTTACAAAAATCATTGATCTCAAACTATTATCTGTGTGCCCCTAAATTAGTATGCAATAACTCAGGTAGCGGCTAAGGAGGATTCTGCGCCTCTGGCTGATCTGACCAGCTCGGTTGGATGTATGTTCTTGGTTTTATTTGTTTTTGTTTTCTTGCGCCCAGTTGTACCCTAGGGTTTAGCTTGCTTGCGGGCTTTGGTATTTTGTTTTGACATATGCCTTGTTGGCTAGCTCCAGTTTATGCAGAGACCAATATTGTAAAAAAGGCTTTATATTTCTGAGAGAGGGGCCCCATTGAACCCTCAATTAACCCATCAAAAACATTTATATCGAAGAACAACATAAAGTAGCCAACTATCAAAGTTAAATCTTCCTATTAACATACTTTTCAGTTAAAGCAGCAATGTCTGAATTTTAAAGTACAATTTCAGTATGTGTTGAAACTTGCTTTGTAGATCTTCATATTGAATTACAACCAGTATATTCAGAAAAAGATGAATACACTTGCAAGTTTGAAGTTACGCCATCATCAACTGAACTCCTAAATTCAATAGCTGCTCCTCCCCATGCGAAAAGCTTCGTTTTCCTAATGGACCTTGCTTTGTTAATTAATTGTGCTTTCAATTTTTTCAGGTATGACATTATATCACAAAGCAACGCATCCCTCCTAATAACGAAAGGTCGCAAAAACCATTCTGCTGATAATAATAGAAATTTCTGGACAACCTTTCAGATTGATCACGTGGGCTGGAGTAGCATACAAAAACCAGTGACTCAAGTCATCCTGTAGAACATCTTCAAAGATATGCCCAGATCTCAACCTACTAACATTTTTCGGACATTCTCCACCACTTGATTCCTCGTATGACTATTCCCTAAGGAGAGGTCGTGCCTATCATTCAGAAGAAATCTATAGACTTCCCACTGGTAACCACCAATAATATTCCTCCCAATATCCGCCTGCCAAAACAATCAGATAAGAATCAATGCATACACGAGAGATGGAATTTGCCATGGCCCATTATCCAATAGAAAATGATTTCATGATCTCTAGAATGTACGAGCATCACTTCAAAAAGAAGACAGCTGCAAAATAAATACCATCCAAGTAACAATAGAATTAAATTAGAAAAATAATCCTATGACCATGCAGATATCCTCCTCCTCCAAACTAGTACATTAGATATCATTGCAGATACGATAGAGAACTTTTCCCTATCAAACCACACACTTCCATGCTATGCAAGAGACTTCTTAAGGAAATAAGTAGAACTGGTAGTCTAAAAAATATGCACCATCGAAATAACTAAAGAAAATTATGGGAAAAAGGGCACACCGTAAAAATGCAGATGTCGAGCATTTTCAAAGCTAGTGTTACATCATACAGAACCCGTGGTCTACCCCTTCCAGAGAGTTCTATGGGTGTAGCAACCAAAAGCTCGGTATCTGGACCACGGTTTGTTACCATCACTCGCACCGGATTGGAGATTTCCATTTCAAGACGAGAACAGAAAGCATTTTGTTTATTGGGGTCCAAAATCTTTTTTCCATCTGCTTGCAAGACAAACAAATCCATCTCACACATTCCTTTTTCATTTGTTGATAATCGCACATAAGACCCCTGCAAAAAATATGAAAACAAAACAAATCAAACAAAGAAAGGAGGTTTTACGTAGAATAAAATGGAAGAAAAACACTCCAAAATGATCTACTTAGAACAAACCTGGATATTATAGTCCTTCAAAGTCCTCGTGACATCATAAATAAGGCCCTTTTGACTCTTGCATGATATTTGGAGCAATGTATGCGCAGGACTCAAGGAATTGTCAAGAGACACAGAGACACTATTTTTTCTCCCATAACCCACTCCACCTTTCAAATCTGTCTCAAGACCAGATAGACCATGACTAATCATATTCTCTGCTACTGATGGTGAAAGTGATGTAGTTGTACACTCCAAGCCTCCAAATTCAGGACTGCTTAACCGAAGCTCACAGTAAGTATTAGATTCACCTAGCATCTTCTTCAAATAGTTGCAAGTAGCTTCCTGTCTCTTTTCAGTGTGCAAGAGTTCCCTGCAATTGTCAAGGTAATGCTTGTGATTGTTAGCGGGATCTTGAGTCGTAGATTTCAATTTCAAGTTGGTTATTCTCTATTAGATAACCTCTTACTCTTCTCCTGGACATAATAGCAATGTACACTCTAGTACGTAATTATTATCCTTATAAGTGAATCTATCATGCTACTTTGATGATTATGACCCAGTGTGAATCATCATGTTTCTATGCTCTTGGACATTAAGTAAATGTACACACTGGTGGATAACTATTAACCTTACTTTAAGTGAATCTATTTTGTTACTTTGGCAATCATGCGATTGTGTTAATTTAAGTAATCAGCAGGCGCAATCAGTGAGAGGTTATTGCAAGGAAGTTACAACCAGTAAGGCTCTTAATATATGTATGCATCATCATTCATTCGATTGAGCATTTGGTGTTGATGAGTTTGTCTGAGAGAGGAAGCCAAGGGTTTTTGAATCATTTTGCCATTGGAGAATGATCACTCTCCATTGTTGCAGCCTTTTGAAGTAGTGAAATATCTACTGAATTGGGCATACAGGAGGGCATCATACAAGGGTTCTATTTGTGCAGATTGGTGAGAATGTATGTGCAGATTGGTGAGAATTTGCAGAAGGTTTATAAGCAAAAATCAGATATCTATATTGCAGATATTAGAGCAGCAACATATCATCATTTTGTTCTTGATTGCTGTTCACTACCAGAGGAGGGACGGCTTGCTTTTTAGCAGCCATAGTTATTACAGCAGGGGTGCTAAAAGGACAGGGGTGACTTTGAGTCTAGAGGGCTCTGAAAATTCTGAATTAATTCAAGGAGGGGCGCCTAGGGTTGGTGAAGCATTCCACATCATCCACGAAGAAAAAGGCAAGCTATTCTAGAAGAATTGAATTTATCTGTGGGTGCTTTTTGGCTGCAAATTGTGAACAGCAGCTGCATGTTTATGATTTATTCTGGGTATGATTGTAATAAGTTGCTCATTTGAATATTGATCAATAAGAAATACTGGAGGAGTTGTTTACCCTAGTTAATTGTATTTCTTTCATGTTTTGCATTTGTTTATATATATATTCAAGATACAAAAGGGCAAAAACCTTGAAAACCACAAAAAAAAATTGCAAAAACACAAAACAAAAACGAGACACAAAATCTAGGGCAAGAAGAGTTCTTACATTGGTATCAAAGCCTTAATCCTGCCATCCTGGAGGGTTGAAGGCACATGAGAAGACACCACAAATATTTCACTCGCAGTAAAGGGGAATCAAAGGAAGATTGGCAAAGAGATAATCCATTTGCAGAGGAACCATTGACAGATATGGGTGACAGGTCAGACGAGGGTCCACACGGGAATGAAAGGAGAGATGAGGATAGGGATGGTGACAGAGAAGTGAGAGAGACCTTGAGAGATTTACAAGTTGGTCAGCAGCAGGTAGCTGGTGTACTACAGCAACTCTCAGATACCTTACAGCAGTTGAATTTACCTAGGAGACAACGTCAAGATCAAGATGATGACAGGAGTGTAGCAAGGTCGCGAAGAGTATAGAGAGCACTCTCCCGCACTGCAGACAGGCTGACTCGACCCACTTTTATGAGGGAAGAGCGAGCGGAGGAGAATATTGAAGAGGTTGAGGAACCAACCTATGTTGATGCATATATGGCTGCCCATGGTGAGTGGCGGCAATTGACACCAGAGGCATGTGAGCTCATGCATTTTGATCAATTTGTGCAATCGAGGATGGATTTCTACAGGGCTCGGTCAGGGGAATAGGCCTCAGAACCAAAACAGAGATTTGAAGCATGTCGCCAGCAAGATTACCCTACCCTATTTTGATGGCAGTGGCAAGGTAACAGCACAGTCTTGGATTCATAAGCTGGACACTTTCTTGACGCTTCGACCTATGTCTGAGGAAGAAGCAATCAAATTTGCCACATTACATTTAGAGGGAGCAGCCCATGATTGGTGGTACCAGGGAATGGTTACGCTGCAACACGATCATATCACCACTTATCAGGAGTTTGTGGATACACTGGTTGAACGTTTTGATAAAAGGATCCAGAGGTCTATTTCAGGGACTTGGCACAACTTAGGCAGACTGGCAGCTTGGAGAGTTATATCAGCGATTTTCAGAAGTTATCCGTGATGGCGACTAACATTTCAGAGAGGAGGCTAGTTGTGCTCCTCATGGAGGGTTTGTTGGAACCATTGCGAGGGTGGATTAAGGCCTTCGATCCACCGACACTGCAAGAAGCAATGAAGAAAGAAAGAAGTATGGAGTTTACTGCCCCAAAAAGCAGGAGCTCACATAAGGATGTTCCTTCAACCAGCAAAGAGGGCTCTCAGCAAACTAATGATAAGAAAAAGAAACCAGTGACCATGGCAATTGAGGAGTCACGTGAGGAGCTGAGAAAAAAGAAATTATGTTTTTGGTGTAAGGAACCATACACCCCAGATCATGATTGCCCTTTGGAACCTAAGGGCAAAGCAAACCGCATCATGTGGGCTTATTATGAAGATTCAGATTCAGATCAGCCAGCTTCAGAGGATCATCAGGATGAGAAGGCAAACACTGATGGGAATTTGGCTCCTATGGCATTCTTTGCTAATGTTCAGGACGAGGCCACATTTAGATTCAGGGGGACAGTTAATGGGTAGCATTGTGTTGCTATGTTGGACACGGGAGCAACACATAATTTTATTGACGAGGGTTTCACAGTTAGATGTAGACTACAGGCCGAGGACTTTGATGGATTCAGAGTTCGAGTGGCTGATGGATACACCCTTGCGTGTACCAGGCAGGTTGCTAATCTCACTTTGATGTTAAACGGCTATGAGTTACACTCTGATTTCTATGTAATCAACATGGGTGAGATGAATATAGTTCTGGGCATGAAATGGCTCCAGGACCTGGGAGTATTTACCCTCGACGTACCTAAGGTGGAGATGTCATTTGAGGTTGATGGCAGGAAACATGTGTTGAGGGGAATCACAGATGGGAGCTTGCATTCTATCTCTCTCCGTAGAGAGAAGAAAAGGGAGAGAGAGCTGGAGATGATTCGAGAGGAGTCTGCGTTAGCTGATGACTCCAGGGGTTCAAAGTTGTATGTTTTAGATCAGCACGGTGGTGTTGTCCAATTTGTGAACAACCCCTTATTTGAGGTAGATGTTACATCATCTTATGATAACCCGCTTTTCGGGTTAGATGTCAACTCCACTCTTGACCCGGATTTTGAGATGAGTGCTAATTGTAGTGTTTGGGATCCTTCCAATGCATTGAGGTTTCAGACAAGGCTCGCAAAGGAGTTTTCTGAGGTATACACTGTGAGGAGTGCATACAGTTTCACTTTTGACCCTCATGTGCATGACCTCTTTCAGATGCACAGCTCCGTGGCACAGGTACTTGACAGCAGTTATGATAGTTTGCCTTGCACAGGGTTTGGAAGCAAATATGGTCAATTCTTTGAACCGCTTCCTCTTGAGTCTTATACTCCTGCAACACCGAATGGCGAGTTTGAGTTGGCTCAACAGGTTAGCCAGTTGTTCTAGGGAGGGTGTTACAGGAGCAGTTTGATGTTATCAGGGACATTGCATAGTTCTACCCATGCGATCCTGGTGGAACAATCTTACAGAGGAGTAATAATTGGCAGTTGAGATTGCTGAGATTGCTTGGGGACAAGCAATTTCAAGGAGGGCGAACTATAATGTCCCCTTTTTAGCACGCTCATGTTTGCGGATGGTTAGCCTATAATTCTGACCCTTGTAGGCCAATGAGGATGGTTAGGGAGTCTTATGGGGATTGTATCATCTCCAGTGTTTAAAAACTAGCAGCTTTGGCTTTCGTTTGGCATTCACAGGGGCTCCAGTGCTTAACTTACTATTTATAGTAAGTCGGATTTGGATAGAGAGGGACCCTTACTATTTTTAGTAAGGCATGTGGTCGTATGGAGACTCATTAGATTAGTCCCCAGTTCAAACGACGTGATGAGATTTGATGTATTTAAGGAGTTATTAATATTTATTTGGCTCAAATACATTAATTAATTAAAAGGTGATATTTTAATGTTATAACTTGAAGGTCAAATCATCATTAAAGGGGGGCCAAATTGATTATTTAATTATTGGGCGCCAACTCCTAAGTTCCTCATGAAATATTAAAAGATGAAAGTAAATAACATTTTAATGTTATTAATTGGCTTTTTTGAGAGAAATCGACTTTCTCATGAGGGCATATATATTTCTTTTTGGAGCCATTTTGCATTCATTCGATTGAGCATTTGGTGTTGATGAGTTTGTCTGAGAGAGGAAGCCAAGGGTTTCTGAATCATTTTTCCATTGGAGAACGATCACTCTCCATTGTTGCAACCTTTTGAAGTAGTGAAATATCTACTGAATTGGGCATATAGGAGGGCATCATAGGTGTTCTATTTTTGCAGATTGGTGAGAATTTACAGAAGGTTTATGAGCAAAAATCAGATATCTATATTGCAGATATTAGAGCAGTATCATCAGTTTGTTCTTGATTGCTGTTCACTACCAGAGGAGGGACGGCTTGCTTTTTAGCAGCCATAGTTATTACAGCAGGGGTGCTAAAAGGACAGGGGCGACTTTGAGTCTAGAGGGCTCTGAAAATTCTGAATTAATTCAAGGAGGGGCCCTAGGGTTGGTGAAGCATTCCACATCATCCATGAAGAAAAAGGCAAGCTATTCTGGAAGAATCAAATTTATTGTGGGTGCTTTTTGGCTGCAAATTGCGAACAGCAGCTGCACGTTTATGATTTATTCTGGGTATGATTGTAATAAGTTGCTCATTTGAATATTGATCAATAAGAAATACTGGAGGAGTTGTTTACCCTAGTTAATTGTATTTCTTTCATGTTTTGCATTTGTTTATATATATATATTCAAGATACAAAAGGGCAAAAACCTTGAAAACCAAAAAAAAAAAATTGCCAAAACACAAAACAAAAACGAGACACAAAATCTAGGGCAAGAAGAGTTCTTACAACCAAATACTCATCAATGATCCAGGCTTCAGTAAGAAAGGATTTATTGCAACTATTTATAATTCCCAACTAATACAAAGGAAAACAAACCTGCCTAACCACAATTAAGTTATTAACCACGGTCTGTAAATGTCATCTGACATTACCTTCTGATCTTGTCATCATGCTCTCAACTAAACATGGACAAGTACCTGTATGGATTAACTGTGATGCAAGGACCTGACCCAGTGATGGATGCACTTGTCAAGAACAGCAACCTTATTTGCTTATTTTCTTAGAGTGCTAAGAATTTGCTTTCACCTTTTCCCACTGTTGTTTTTTTAACTTGTTTATCATTTACAGCAATGTACAGAACCACTTATGCCTTCGAGAAACATCTTTGTTTGGCATAATCTGAATTTATCTATATAATTGGTTAGGATTATTGCTACTTCTGATTTTGGGAGACTTGGATATATGGGAGATGTCAACAATAGAGAAACAATATATTTCTTTTGTTTATATAGCTGTATCTTCTCTTTGACTAAAGAAAAATGCTCTTAATAATGTTGCCATTCTGCAATGTGGACAGCCTTCATAATTGCTAAGTTTGACATAGTTCCCCGATAGCTTACGTAGATTTTAATATTCATGTTGCCCCTCAGGAATATTTGAAGATTGGAGGTAAGCCTGCGCCTGCATGTCTATGTGAAGTGAAAGTCTTCTTTTGAAATAAAACGAGACTGTTGTTTGATTGTTTTCATGATGACTAAGCTGAGGGGATGCATCTGGAAAGGAAAAGGTGGTGAATTTGAATACCTGTCTATTAATAGAGTTTCTACAACAAAAAATTCCAGTCTTTTTCCTTCAGATATGTAGATTGAGTGGAATATGATAATAGTGGCAGTCAAAATATATATTTGTTTGCAATCTACACACCTGGCCCCTGTGGAAATACAGCAGTAAAATTCAGTTTCTCTGTAAATTAAGTGTGAGTGGCTTTAATTTGATGATGGCCTTTTGTGAAGGTTAGTGCTGCTGCATGATAAAGGAAGACATTGAAGCTAGTTGCTGTATTATTCCATGATCAATGCTCCACTCTATATGAGTGCTAAGCACCACTTTTCTTTTGTTTTCAGCCACTGATGTAGCCAGCTTCTTCTATATGGGTAGAATTGCAAGCACCATTTACCTATCACAAAAATGATTAGGATGTTCTTGCTATATGAGAGAAATTTTCCCTTATGTTAGAAAGTGCAAACATGAACAAAATTCAGAATAGATTTTCTTCGATGTTGCTCAGCAGTGGGTTGACTTACAGTGGGAGGCCTAACAATGATTTGCTTGACTATAGATTGCTCAATGGCAGGAGCCATGATGATTGAATAACAATGGGCCAATCCTTGTATTTCGTATCCTCAAGGCTACCAATTTGATGCGTAGGCTTCTCATTTAACTTAGCATCACCCTCTTTAAACTGTATAAAATTTTGGAGGATAATCAGTATGCACAAATGATGATCCTTCCAAGCTTGGTATCACATATTCTATAGAGTCATCAAGCTTCTTCCCCTCTCCTATTTCTATTTCCTTGATCTCAACAAAATCACAATCAAGCTGGAACAACTTATAATCTTCCACTTGTCAATGGAAAAGCCCTCTAGGGAAGCTGGTTTCATTCTTGAAGCAAGATTGTAACTCCATGACCCCTTCATCATTTGGCTCTATAATACCTCAGTTTCCACCTACAAAACATTCCTCCTCAGAGTATGAATCTAATGATTCTTCTAAGGAAGCTACCTTTTCACTTACTGCCTAGTTCTTAAACCTATTATGTACTTCCAGTCTTTATTTTCAATTGACAACAAATTATTTTTCAGTTTTCCTATTATGGGTGGCTTTGGCTACTATCAACCAGCCCCGACCCAATAATGCAACATAGGCCTTCTTTAAAGATATGACTACAAAATTCAAAATAAAGGGTTGAATTCCAATGATTACCTTTTGAGCCATGAGGAAACCTAACACTTTTATACCATCTTAATTCGCTCCCATCAATTGGAAGGTTGGCAACCAAATAGTGGGCTTCCCAAGACTCTTCCAAGTCTCCTCCAAAAGCACATTCAAGCCAAATTCACTATCAACAATAGTATTTGTCAGTTTTCTCCTTAGCATTTTCATATGCACAACTATAAACCGTTGAGCTAAGTTCATCACAATGTGCATATGGTCAATTACTTGATCACCTAAGAGATCAGGTTCCACTATAGGTTGTTCTTTTTGCTTTAGATCCTCCCACTTCCCAACTATGTGCCATCTAATATTAGGTGTGCATATGTATACTTCATGTCTGGGCTAGTGCTTTGTATATTTGTAGTTATACCATCCTTCAACTCTGGAACACTATACAACAATCTAATCCCTTTATAATACAGTGGATTGCAAGACTTCCCTTTCAATAGCCTTATCAAAACTAAGCTTGCTTGTTATTTGCACGTGACTGTCACTGCTCTTCCATTATTTCTCTCCCAACTTCACATCTAGCTTCAACCAATATTTGCTTATCTATGGGTGGATTGAGGCAATCTATTTTCTTTGTTTGCAATCTAGTAATTACCATTATCTTGTCCTCAACCACATCAATCATATTCACATTGGCTTGTTTTGGACAATTGATATCACTATGGTCCCCAAGTCCACACCATTGACAAAGGAATCCAATAAGTTGATTGGTAGGGCAATCCCTTGAAAAATGGCCCCACTTGTTACACTTTTTGCACTATACAATTGATCACCCTTGACCATCATACTAGATCCAACTTCTACTCCCACCCATATTCTAGCATCCATTATATCTTTGATCTTGATGACCACCTAGTAACATACTTGTAGATGTAGCAGGAGATGTGCCTTTCTTATTTGGCATCTTTGTCAGGGTGGTAGGCAGCATTATGGCTCTAATTGAGCAAAAAGCGCTTGGGCACTCTTGTTTTCTAGATTGCATGGGCAATCTTTAATTGCATGGCCCACAACTTGGCTACACCTTCTTCAAACAATTGACCTTGATATAGAATTCAATTTTATATTCCATGATCCAAAGGTCTCTACCCTCTTCTCTAGTGTCTTTCTTTAGCTCTTTCATCATCCTAAGCATATCCCTTCGAAGGGCTTGAATCAAAACTATTATCTTCACTTCTTTTGGAGAACGAGGACATCTTATTTTCACTTTCAATATCCCTTTCTCTATCATATGCCTCCTCACATGAAGAAGGTGACCCAACCTTCATTTTTCTCCATAATGATGATATGAGATCTTCAATGAACCAATATTTCCTCAATCCATTTGTTGGTTCTTTCTCTAGTTTCCTTAGTAGTTATTTGGGCCTGCAGTTGTATGCTCTTACATTCTCTTGCTTCCCTTGTCTAGTGCTTTATATTTCTACAAAAATTTCATTGTTGTCACAGAGAAGCCTAAACTCTTTCTCAAAGGCTTTTATTGGCTTATCCCATGTATTTCAATTAGCTAAATGAAACTTTGTATACCAATCAATTGCCACTGCCTATAAGGATGGCTGGAAATGAATGCAACCAATAAGATTGACTAGTCTTCCCATTGGCAGCCCAAATGGTTTCATAGGTTTCACAATGCTACACTAGATCTTCAGATCTGTCACTAATAAATTTAAGCAAATCTGCTTCTCAGTAGATGGAATAGATGAATTAACCATAGGATATCTCTGGGGTAACCCTCCAAATACAACCCTCCCCCAAAATGTGTGTTGGACATTTCTCACCGCTATAGGGTATGTCCCTATACCAAACCTTTCCTTCAATAGTGATGCGCACATTGTCTTGGTCAACTTCAAGTTCTTTGTTAATAATAAATATTACTTCCTCCTATTGATTCAGCCTGCCCTAGGGTTACAAGATGTGGATCTTCACGTAACAATCCTTCTATCCCTCATTTATTTGTTTTAGAAGTAGATTGTTCCTCTTTTGTGAAAAAATTAGTGTCTTCAAAGTTAGGTCTTCCCTCTAAAAGGGAGGGCTCCATTGAGTCTTCTATGGAGTTTGTAGACTCAGTCAGGCTTCTCAATCTTAGCCAACCTGCAAGATCAACACTTCCTTTCTTTGGAAGGGGCAATCACTGTGCAATTTCCACCCGATCAGCACTAGTAGGTGGTGTGCAATGTTCCAACACTGGCTGAACCCTTCCTTGGTCTTGACTTTGAGTCTAGCTTCTGCTCATGCTTTGGCTTTGACTTCAGCTTTTGCTTCTACTTCACTTTCCACTCACAACGCATGCCTGTGGCCCTGATTACCTACAGGAAGCTATCTCTCACAGCCCTTGTCTTCTTTCTTTTTGTTTGAGTAATCAAATAAACCTTCAAATGGTTTGATCAACCCCTTCACCAATTTGTCTCTTTTTCATGCCTTTGCTTGGAATCAATGGCATTTAATTTCTCTGGGGTACAACATCAATCTTCTGATCTTTCTTCGCAGCAGCAGCAACCCCTTTCCTTGTACCATTGTAGGATTTGTTGTCATACTTCACATTCACATTCAGCACAAAGGTCTTGCAATATAATATAGGGTACACGATCAAGAAGTGTGCCACACCTTTTGTTACCACCAAATTGTTCCAAATCATATCTTGTGGTACTTCATTTCTTTCAGATTCTTCACAAATGTGTTCTTGCATAGAGAGATCCCAGAAATATCTGAAATCTCTTATGAGATCATTTTCACATTTTTGGTTGGTGTCAATGGCTTATTCAATTGGCCATCCCATTTATTTCATCATCTTTCTATCATTGTCAATAGGTATTGACTTTTTGATGAACCACGTTTACAAAGGCAATGGCACCAAAATGTTTGCTACTAAAACCACACTACCAGATTGTAGCAATATAAATGATAACAGAAGCAACAATGAACACAACGAATATCTGATAATTGATCTTTTCATGTACTAGTATCTTATACAATTGTTCAGTACAGAGAGGGCCCAAAACAGTGCACCTTCACTTACAGAAGACTTACTTTTTAAATGACAATACTTACAGTTATTAGTTTTACAACCTTCAACAACCAAACACAAGTTACATCACTACCTAATGCTCAAGAAAACATAATAATTTGGCTACAAAGCATTATTAAACCAACAGTCTACATTACTAAGAAATGCAAATAATTTATAATATCACGTCTACAAGCTGCATTGCCAAATTGAAATAAGGGAGACAAAACAACAAATTATTGTAATCAAATAAAAGTCAGTTCAAAGAGAAATGTCTAAGTACAATTATCCAAAATGAAAATCCTTGACAAACTAATTCTATACAAGAAACAACACAAATATGCAATTCTGAACAATGTTTAAAGAAAAGTACAAGTAGGTACTGTTGAGTGTTGACTTACTAATCACTATGGCTCAACATGAAAAAGCAACTAAAATGAGAAAGGAAAGGGAAACAACTACAAATTTGATATCAAATACATCATTTTCCATTGAGAAAAAAAAACCAACACAAAGAGCCTCAAACTCTGACCTGTTATCTGTTATGTAAAAGAGGTCCATGCAATTGCCATCAGGCATTGTCCAAACCTTAACTTTATGTATGGTGAGTTCCAACTCCCAAAGTGCCTGGGAAACATCTGTATCATATACAAACCATTTAGGGTTTCCAAACATGTAATCCGGCATAAAAAAACATGTAGCTCCTGTCCAATAAATTTCAGAATATCAAGATAGAATACAACTCAAATAATTAAGATTTTCTCACCATTTAACAGCCCTGTCCTGTCAACCGAACCGATCTGCAAAACGTATAGCTGCTTTGGCTTTGGCTCTGGATTTAAGACATAGTAAAACATAAGAGAGCTCGGCGGGCAAGATGCTACAAGGCGATTTTTTAACATAACCCAATCTATTGGTCGAGAAGAGTGAGCATTGGGCACAACCCAGTATATCACAAGACACCATTTGCAATCGGTTGAAACATCTGCTCCAAACCCAACAATTAGTCATTGAAAAATAACAGCATTTGCAACCAGTTAAATTATTAACACAAAAAATGAAAAAAGAAGACAAAGTTCATCATTTGAGCATCCGCTCTATGATGTAACATAAGACTTTCTTCAACTTAAATAAAAAATTATCATTTGTGATAAGTCAGCTTCTAAAACCCTAATTGGTTAAAACTTAATCCCTACTTGACCTTGCAACAATCTACATCTAAAATCTACCGATTTTTTTATAAAACTCAACTAATCATTTATGGTATCCATACTCCAGATATTTCATACCATTAAAACCCTCCTCTTCGATCTTTAGGGATGCTGAACCGGATTGTGAAAAAATAAGAAATTTTGTAATGACAATCATTAATAGCCACAAATAAAGTGACAATATGTGAAAAATTCACTCCTAAAACTGTAATTAGTTAACCACTATTTGACCCTTCTACAACTCGCCTCTATAACATTACCAAAAAACTTACCCATCTGGTTATTTCTCCCTTGAAAACCCAAAAATGTCTACTCTTTTTAATATCAATTCTTTAAGTATGGTGATTATCAATTTTTGGCACAAGAAAACCAGAATTATGGCATCATTATAACCATTTTATCAATTTTGAAGGCTGCAAAAAATAACCAACAAAAAAGTGGTCATTTGGCTATAATCGCATCTTAACCCCTAACTAATCAACCCTTGCCTGACTGTGCAACAATCTACAGCTTAAACTCCACTTAAATTCTTTATAGACCCCAGAAAATTCCAAATACGAAGTTCAAAATATTAAAATTTTGTGGAGATGACATAAAGTGATTTTCACCATAAAAGATCATCATTTTAACACCATTTAACCCCCTTTTAAGTATGGATTGGCAAGAATTCATTTATTAGCGGACTTTGTCATGAGGTCAATGCCCAAGAAGTTAAAAATTTGATCAAACCCCTTGTTCCCGTATGTTGGTGCATGGTAGCTGGGCTGTGACATTGCCATCATCCAAAACCAGAAACATTTTTGCATATTTAACTTAACTGACTTTACAACACTTATTAGCAATTTTAGGAAGCCAAGAAAAAAAGGAAACTTTAACACCATTAAACCCTCATTTTCAATCATATTGATCGCCAAAAATACTAACTAAAGAAGGTAATTTACAGCTGAAGATCACAAGATTCTTCATAAAACCCCAGCTAATTGTTTGCAGCACCCAAAAAACAGAAAATTATCTCATTACAAACAAAAATAATCCATGAAAACAGCAATTAGCAGTTTACAACGCCCTTAAACCAGTATTTTAACAGCATTAAACTTTTCATTTCAATCTTTAGAACCACAAAAAAAATGGTCATTAAAGTGAACCATTGTTACTAAAAGCAAAACCAAAGTTGATTATTCATGAAAAATCTTCTCCTACTACCCTAATTAATTAACCTTTCTTTGAGCCCATGCATCCTGCTAGTACAATTTACCAGAAAGCTTTGTCAAACATCAACTGATATTTTTCCCTATCCAACAACCAGAAATTGCTTTTCATTATAAGAATAAAATTCAAATGTCAATAGCTAATTTCCAGCACAGAAAAAAAAAATGTAAACTTCCTTTTCAATTTTTAAGCTTGTAAAACACCACAACAAAAAAGTCGCCACTTGTGAAATATCACTTGCAAAATTCTAATTAATGAACCACAGATTGACCTACTATAAATTCACCCAAATTCTTTATAGAAACCTAGCCAATCATTCCATGCTTCAAAGAAAACAGATTCTTCTGCTCATTTTTAGAAGAAAATCTAGAAATAATGTTGATCGGTGATTTCTGAAACCCAAAAACCAGCACTTTAACAACCTTAATTAATATGCTCAAAGCAAACAAATAATTACCAAGAGCAACAGAAAAAAAATGTTTGTGAATAATCTGATCCTAAAACCTTACCTTTCTTGACCGAAAGACAAACCACAGCTATAAATTCAACAATAAAAAACTACAAATATTAAGAAATGCTCGTTTACTGCATCTGAAAATCTGGAAATCACAAGTAGGAGTAGTAGAAAAGCCCATCAGCAATTTGTGGCACCAAAAATATAAGATTTCTAACATCATTAATCCCTCTTGAAGGCAACAAAACTACAAATATATTGCCATAAAATCATCCTTTTGCAACATTTAGTGCAGCAAAAGAAATTAGGTGTTGAAGATTTTTAAAACAAGATAAACAATAGTAATTTTAAGCCAACATGATGAACTTCTTCGCAATTACTTGACAGCGTGGCAATCTACTTCTAAATTATGTCGACATTCTGTAAAATATAATTTGCTCTTGCAATAACCACAAGAAATTTCTACTCGTATTAAACATAAATTGCATAAAAACGCTGATCAATGATTTCTGGCAGCTGAGAACCATGATTGTTCAACACCTGTTGTTTAATAAAAAGTTAAAAAAACAAGAGTTACTAATTGTGCAATACCAAATTGTTGAAAGAGATAAGCTCAAGGGATACAGCATCACAAGTTTCAAAGCAAAGCAGAAGATTCATATGTCTTGCAGATGTTATGAAACAATAAAAGGGTAAACACCATTTCTAACTAGTTTGGTTTGGCATGCCCTAATGGACGAGGATGACTTGCAGCTTACCGCAATGGACAATACTGATTGCAATATAAATCACAACTCATAATGGGTCGTGCCACAATTTACAAGGCCAACTGAAATTCCTGAATGATTTTAAATGAGGAGAAGCCTCTTAATCATGCAATCTGAGAGAAAGGTTAACCCGCAAGGAAAGCATAGCAAATAAAATTGAATAATTCTCATCCTAATGTGGACCACAAAGAGTGGCCCAAAAGATCAATCTAAACAATCTTGTAAAGTATTTTTCCCAGAAACTTTTTAAAATTATTACCATGTCAAACTTTCTCTGAAAAACAGAAACCAATACCGACTCCCAGAAAAGAAAATCTAAGAAAACACTATCATTCCTGATAATTGGGCCACAGTTGGTGCCCGAAGAAATTAATCTAAACAACGCAAGAAAGAAAATCTAAGAAAAAACAATCATTCCTAACGATTGGGCCGCAAAGAGTGTCCCAACACAGCAATCTAAATAACCTTGTACGCAATTGTATCCAAAACTCTCTTTCTAATTATTATGGATTTCAGAAGCTTGAATTCTCTAAATAAACTTGTATAAAATTTTATCCGGAAACTCTATTTCTAATTATTATGAATTGCAGAAGCTTGAATTCTCTTGGGAAAAACTGTAACTCAGAGCTCAAGTAGCATTTCAAAGTCACTTACCCGCTCTGACGACGCACAAGCCGAATTCGAAAATAATACGCGAGAGATCACAGCCGAGGCCAACTTTATCCGGGCAATTCACAGTAATCTCAACGGGATCCCCCTTATTCTTCCCCTGCCTAATCACCACGACCTCCTCGCTCAACAACCCCATCGCAAGGCCAAAAACAGGGAGAATATCCCAAAGAAGAATCTACAAACCCTAGAAACTCTAAATGATCATCCCGAGGGGCAGCGATTGCTCCGTCTGCAGAAAAAGCAGATTTGCAGCGCATTCCTTGTCGATTCCATCGCCCTGATTTCTATCATTGGATTCGAGATTGCTCCCAAGATTACAGCAAAATTTATCGTTGAACCCGAGTCCACCCCTCTTGATTCCTCCATATTTATTCCACGGAACAGCACGGCTTTACGGTGTTTTAGTGAATTTGATCGTGTTTCTTTCTTTGTCTTAGCTGGGTAGAATTGAGTGGATAAAGCTGTAGCCACGTTGGCCGGCGCGCATGACGTGGCCGATGAGTTGGTGGATAATGGTGAGCCGCCAATCGTATTCGAGATGCGTTTTACCCATGTTTTAGGGGTGCGCGGATGCTCGTTTTGGAAGTCAAAGAAGAAAACATCACGTGCGCCAATACACGGTTTCAACCAGTGGAGCCCACAGCGAATATGCTGTCGGCATTTTAGAGGGAAGCGTAAGCGACTTTTATGTTTGCCTTGTCGTTTTTCTAAAAGTGATTTGTAAAAGTTCATGCTGGAAGATTCGCGGCCCTTTCCTTTTAGTTTATGGGAACCAACTCGTTTCTGCAAGAAAGTGACACGTGATGGTCAGGTGTTGTCATAAAATGAAAATATCTTTTTCTTTTATAGAAGAGGGTTAAATTATAGTGCTGGTCATTAGGGAGAAGGCCCCACCACCTATGTGTTCTAATAGCTGTTCATTGATAGATGCTAATTAAAAGTACATTAAAAAAAATTTAATGTATTAATAGTTGTCCGTTTAATTGGAAGAGTTGTGCAATTTTATTGGTATCAATAGTGCACGATTATTGGAGCATTTGTGCATATGTATTGGATCAATTGTGCAAATTTTGTGGTGGTCAAAGTGAACGATTATCGAGGCACTAGAAAATATGTATTGGACGTCAACTTGGAATGACCTCTTTTTGATCTTTGTGTACACAACGAATCCTCTTGTGTTCGTCATAACTACTCAAAAGCTGAAACAATAAGATTTTAAGTCACATACAAAGAAACCCAAAAAAAATTGTCAAATTTTTACATACCATTTAAGAGCTTAGGGTGCACAAAGTTCATTATTTTATATATGGTCAATAATTAGTTCACATGTAAATCAACAAACCATCGAATGTTCATCAAGATGGACTTTATATGAATGCACACACAAGAATATATGAATATCATATAAAAAATCACAATTTTTTATGATCATTTGAAGTTGAAAATAAGTTATATTTTAAATAATAATGTGTTGTTTTTATAATGGATTGTTTGTGTTGGATACAAAGGTTAGAGATAACAAGATTTATGATTACCAAAAAGTATTGAGATCATTTAGATTGCATATAAGTTACATTTTATATAAGAATATGATATTGTTCTAACAACAAATGATATTTTTTTGTTGAACTACTAGGGATTCCATGATTAAGTTTTAATTTAATCTTTAATTTTATTTTTTTAGGACATTTCTTCTTAGATGTGTTGATGTGTCAAATTGTGTGATGAATCACAACTCCAAACCTTAATTGTAGATAGATAAGAAACAATTTCACATTTCTAAAAAATATCTAGGTCCTACAAAATTCCATGTAATGGCTACATGCACACAAAGTTAGCCTACATGACTATTGGCCCCTTCCCTTAATTTAGGTTAGTAAAATCAAATCATATTCAATGATTTATTATCAATATTAATGCTTGGAATCATGTTTTACAATCTATTATAGTCATATCATACTCCATAATCCATCATCAACATTTTGAATCATATTCTATGATCCATCATCACTATTTTTTCCTTACATCTAATGATCGATCATGGAGTTCAATCACAAAAATTTGATGTACAAAATTCTTATACACTTACACATAAAAGTATTTTGTATTTTATCAATGTCAACTATATAAATCATATGTGTCTTATTAATTTAAGGTAATCCAATAAGATGTATATAACTCAACATAAGTCAACCTATAATAAATAAATTAGATGGGAAAGATAAATTGAACAATTTTTAATGTTAAGTAGGAAATTAAAATAAAGGAAGTACATATGGGAAAGAATCACCCTCGTGAAACACTAGAATCTAAATGTGTAAGGTTGGAAGAGGAATATTCTTTATTTATACTTTTCTTATAATCTAAACAATCTATCAACTCTATCATGGGTTGATTTTTGTGAATTTGGGTCATGTTTGTAAATATAAATGATCTAATTTATGATCTATAGATTTGTTCTAGGAAACTATACACTTCTAGTTTCCAATTCATCAAATTATATCTTTCATTGATCATCAAGGATTGGTACTATTGAAAATTACCTTGGAGAGGCTCTCGAATCAATAGGGTCAAGTTCTCCTAGGTTAATCCATGAGAAAGAATAACTTTATTGTCCTAGAAATGATCAAGGACAATAATATTTAGTTATGCAAATGTTCTAGAATGATTAGTGCTTCAATTAAAATGTTCCTAAAATGTTTCTTCTCTCTAAAGAATTTTATGAATGATCACTCGATGATAAATGTGCATATGGAATATCTTTAAATACTACTACATAGAAATAATATAAAAAAAATTGTACCAAGTCAATTTATGGTCGAAACAAGGTTAGTGGACTAGGCTAGGAACTCTATTTCACAATCCCGTCTTCAATTTGTTGATGGTACAACCTTTATGAGGTTGGCTAGAGTAGAAAAGGCAATGAGCTTGAAGAAAATTTTAGATATATATTTATCTGTTTTTGGCCAATTAATTAATGAGGATAAATCTAGTATTTTCTTCTTAAACGCATCAGCGCCCATTCAACATAGAATAGCAAATATTTCTCCATTTTAGGTTGGATATTTTCTTATGGAGTATCTGGGGATCCCTAAGCTTTTAGTTGGAAACATTGGAAGGGATCAATGGAAGAAGATTTTGGACAGATTATAGTTGAGGGTTAACTATTGGATTTATGGAAATTATCTTTTTCCAATTGTTTAACTCTTCTTAATTTTATGTTACAATCCCTACCTATTTACAAATCATTTTTAATTTTAGCAACTCTCTTGAGTTTTCTCAAATATTTTGATGTTGTCTCCAAAAAAATTATGGGTTGGGAACTTGGATAGTCAAAGTGAAGCCTTGTGAATAGGGATTTAGTTTGCAACTCTAAAGAGGTTGGAGGCCTTGCTCTATGATAGTCAAAACTCAACCGTCAAGATTTAGCTACTAAACTAGATTGGAGGTGGTGCAAAAATCCTAATTTTCCTTGGGAAAAAATTCTCAAATTTTATTATCTTGGAGGGATCCCTAAGGATGATCAATATTATGAGAATGGAATTGACTTGCAAAGGATCCATGATTTGGAATACTATAAAAAAAGGTGCCTTGTCAACAAAGTTAATAATGCTTTATTTTGGGAGGACTCTTGGGATAACCACCCTCATATCCTCTCATCCTATACCCCAAACTCTAAAATCTCTATGAGATTTTTCTAGCTGCAAGATGGTCCAAGGTTACAAACTTTATAAATTAGGTTTCTCTAGGAAGATCCTTTATTTATAGGTGGTGAGAGCCTTAGAGTTGGCCTATTCTAGTTTCTCCAAAGGATTGGGATATGTTAGCTTCTATTTTTATATTTAGAGACCTTGTAGTTCTCTACAGGATTATGATATCCTTACCTAAGGTCATGACTCAAAAGGGGTCTACAAAGTTTCTCTTGGGTATTATATGTTTGATTTGCAGAGAAGCAAAAAAGTTGAATTTCCTTGGTGGAAGAGAATTTGGAACCAATTCAGATAGCCCAAATATAATTTATTTCTTTGGCTTCGAAGTTGAAGTAAATATCTTACCTAGGATAATATTCAAAAGAGAGGATTCTAGGGGCCTTATATTTGCTTTCTTTGCGACAAGAGAAAGGAATGCATTAATCATCTCTTCTTTCAATGCCCTTTCTTTAGGAAGATTTGGAATCCTTGGTGGAGGCTTAGGAAAGACCCGTTATTCATGCCACCTCCTTGACTAACTTTTGGAATAGCTTGAGGAACCCTCTTGCTTCAACCTCCTTTCTTCTTGTTGTCTGGGAGAAATTGGTGCTTCTTTTATTTTTTGGAAAATTTGGTTGGAGCGTAATTGAAGAATTTTCCAAGAATGCCAAATTAGTGTCTTGCAAGTTTGGTCTAAAGTCAAAAGAACAATTAAAGTGATGGTTCAGGCTGAATTTAAAATGGATGATTCTCTCACCTCAATGGATCTACAACTTTTCAAGCTCTTGGAAATATCCTTATCTTCTCTTTCCATATTTCCTCTTGTAAAAGGATTCAAAAATCTAAGAGAGTTAATAGATTTGGAAAATGGAGGTTTCCCCCTTATGGTGTTCTTGAAGCCAACATTGATGGTTCCTCTAGGAGCAATCCAACTATTATTGGTATTGTCATTATTGGTTGCGATAGTGAGGGTATGGTTCATTTTATTTTTTCTACTTGTATGGGCTCACACTCTAATAATATTATAGAAGCTTGGGAAATTCTTAAGCCTTTGGAAAGAGCTTTCACTATGGGTTGGAGAAAATTCTTGTGTGAATCTAATTCTATGATTTCAATTTCTTTGTTGAATGATAAAAAGCTCCTTGAGGCCCTTCTTGGAGATTGGTTGTTGCCAAATAGACTATGATTCTAGCCATAAATTTTGATTCTATCTCTTTTGGGCATGTTCTAAGAGAATGGAATAGGGTGGCAAATTGTTTAGCTAAATGGGCCTCTAAAAGCATTCATAGATGGGATGTTGGTGAGTGGGTGGATTTAGATCTTGACAAGTTTTATTAGTTTCTTAATCTTGCTCATGATGGTCAAGAAAGGTACTTCCTACTTGATGGTGGTTGGTAGTAAGTGGTTTCTCAATCTTTCTTTGGGTATTGTTTGGTGGTTTTATAGGACACCTTGGTGGATTATCCTCATGTTATATGTTATGTTAGCTATGGCCATATGGAAATCCTTGTGGTGTGTATGTATTTAAATTTTCTTAAAAAATACTCTTTGCAAAAAAAATTATGGTTGGAACAAGATAAGCAAAAGTCAACAAATTTTTGAAATTTAAGGGTTAATTTATAGAGGTAGGATCAAATCTTGTACATGTAAGATCAACCAAAGACAACAAAAGGGTAATTATGATGTGGGGAATAAATATCCAAACATGGGGATGCAATAAATGTAAAATGTATAGGAAAGTGCGTAGAAATGAATAAAATAAAGTCAAATATATGAGAATGTGTATAAATGGGGATAGGTGACAAATCGATGAATGGGCCTAATTTTGCATAAGATTAAGCTATTTGTTGATATGTAACTATATTTAGTCTTTTTGTCAAATTAGTCCTAAAATTAAATGGGAATTGGCATGGATATGCAAATTTTACCACTATAATATTAACACAAAAATCTAGTGTATAAATTATTAAAAATTAGTAATTGCACTACATAGAAGTGAAGTGGGAATGCCAAGGGGAAGTCAAGTGGAGTTTTGTATTGGATTAATTTTATGAGGATAAACACAACAAATATTAAAGTAGTGAAAAAGTATATGAAGCAAGGAATCTCAAGTTAATAAACATATAGGTTATTAGTGGAGAGGAATTGGAAGGGGAACTAAAGGACAACAAATAGTGACACAAAACAATTGATAACAAAATATCAATATGGATTGAAAATCTTACACCATTTTACATATCCATAGGCCAAAATCATTGTCACATAGAATAATAACATTAAAATTTATTACTTATTGTAAAAATAAATATATTTTTTAATTAATTTTTAGAGAGAGCAAATTATATTCTACTTAATTCTAAATTTATTGCTCTTTTGAGGAGTCTTTCTCTTGCATAAGAGAATAGTTTTCTATATAATGTTGTAGTAGTAATCTTCAAAAAAAATTGAACAAATACAATTCTTCATATCAATCATTCATATAAATGAAAATATATACTATAATAGAATTGTTGTATTCATTTTATCCTAAAATTTATTTATTTTCTTATTTTATAATCTTCATGTCCTTAAAATCATAAATCACAAAATTACTCATAGAGTTCATACTATTTTATATCAAAAACATTAGATATATATTTAAAACTAAGATTTGTGGAGGAAAGTATATGACAAAAATCTGGTTATATATATATAAAAAGCTAGAGAATACACCATTAAAATTATGTGCCAAAAATGAAAACGGGATGGAATTTAAATATTTTTTAAAGCTATTAATACTATAACTAGTATAAATGTCCAGGTCTGGCTTTCATAGTAAATAGCCACGGTGACAAAACCCCATGAATCAGGATCGAATCCAAAGATATTTTAGAATTTTTCTCATTAATTCCTTTGATGAAAACTTTGAGTGGCAGGAAAAAATAACCCTAAAATTTTCGAGAACATTAGTAAAACGAACCGCAGTCTTAAATTCCCTAAAACAGTAATCAATGGACGATTCGGCTTGTTCTTTCATATACGTAATAATAGCTACTGTTCTTCCCAAAAGAGGTTTAGCCGGAGTATTTATTTGAATATGAATCAGAACAGCCAAAGACAAGATGTACAACAAAAACTGCTCACGAGAAGGGCCATTAATCCTTCACTGACTCAATCTTTACACAGCTACAGTTTCTTGCTCTACGCAGATATTTAGAAAATTAAATTAAAATTAAAATTACTGAAAATTTATCATTTTACCTCATAAATATGCAGAGTTCACTGGAAGATCTAGAGTTCGACATCCTTTGAAGATTGAAAAGAAATATTACAGTCTGCCAATCTTCTAAAATAAGGAGATGTGGATCACACTTGCAGTGAATTAATGAATTTCGTGAATTTAAATAATGAAAATTCGAAAAGTATTATAATTTAAATCAAACGAACCTCTGGCTGCAAGGAAGAATCCAAATCAATTGATGATTGATAATCGATAATCGATACTCCGTAAATAACAAGGGTTTATGGCTGCGAAACAAATCGATTTTAACTTCCAGCTAACAAAGAATCTTCACCAGTTAACAGAGATTGACTTTTCTTTAGACTGGCAAGATACAAACAAGAAAAACGAAGACCGGATTTAGAGAAGTTTGTATTATAGTGTAGATTCACGGGAGGTGGCAAAATCATTTAAGGCAACCGTAGCACTGGCAAAATACATTTAAAACAAGTACGGTGCTGGAAATATAATTAATAACAAAGATCTATCACAATTCTTCACAATTAATTTCATTTTTTTAACAAAAGAAAAATAACAGTAAAGCTAAGATTTGATGCGATTTAAATATAGATCTGTATCAAGTACATGATTCATGGCTCTCCTTAAACAACACTCGGTTCCAAGTGGCCGCTCTTATCCTGCGCACATCCAGGTAGGGTCTAACTGTTATATATTTTGTTGAAAAGTCTTCTGTCCACGCTAAGATTGTTTCGTTTAAGCGCGGTTATTTACGTTGTCAATGTTTGCAAGCACGCCAAGACCGTTTCCTTCATGCGCAGATATTTATACTGTAACGATCACATTAACGTTTGCAGATCGAACAATCCGTAGAAAAAATTCAGCGGAAATCTTTTTCAGAAAATATGGTGGAATAAAAAATGGACTGTCCAACTTTAGAGTCCAGATATTGAAATCATTGACTGGAGCTTTTGCTAATGAAATCTCCTCATTGTTCTGACTATTCTATCTAATTCTACTGATTTGAATAGATCAGATCTCCTTGTTGCTCTATCTGCACAGTCGATTCCATCCTGATTGCTACTCTGTTAATGCTCCCCGAAACAATAGGGTATGGGCGTCCATTATTACTGTTGTAAATTCTCTGGTAGACATGTAAGCAAAATGTGGAAGCATAGACAAGGGACGTGAACTGCTTGCCAGGATACCTCAAAGAAATGTTGTCTTATTGAATGCTATGATTACAGGATATGCACAAAATGCGGTTGTTGAAAAGAATTTAGAAACTTTCAATCGAATGTATTCGGTAGGTTTAAGACCATCCTCCTTGCCTGTGCCAAAATGGGAGATTTGGAACAGGTATGGACATCCACCACAGGATAAAGGAATGGAGTTCTGTAGATGTTGTAGCTGCAACTACCGTGTTAGACATGTACGCAAAATGTGGAAGCATAGATAAGGCGCGTGAACTGTTTGACAGAACACCCCAAAGAAATGTGGTCTCATGGAATGCCATGATTACAGGATATACGCAAAAGGGATTTCTTGAAAAGGCTTTAGAAAATTTCAAGCGAATGCAACTAGCAGGTGTAAATCCAGACTCCACAACCTTTCCTAGCATCCTCCCTGCCTGTGCCAAAATGAGAGCTTTGGAACAAGGTATGCAATCAATCAAAGGATAAAAGGACATAAATTTTTTGTCATATGTATAAATCTTAAATCTTAATGGAAGGGGGATTTTGCTGAGATATTATCATTGGAAATGCTCTAGCAGACATCTATGGAAAATGTGGAAGCATAAACAAGGCACGTAAATTGTTTGACAAAAATGCCTCAAATAAATATAGTCTCAAGGAATGCAATGTTTGTGGGATATGCATATAATGGATTTTGCAAGGATGCTTTCAAAAATATTTGAATTAATGAAGTACTTTGGAATGTATTCGGACATTATAAACTTTGGTTGTGTTATATGTGCATGCAACTATACAGGTTTAGTGAATGTGAGTTGTACATACTTCAAACACATGGGTAACCTTACTGCATTACACCTACAATTGACCATTATGTGTGTTATTGACCTACATGCTCATGTTGGCTATCTTGAGGACACCCTTAACTTTGTCATCAAGATGCCAGTAAAACTTGGGGTGGATGTGTGGATCTGTTTTCTTGTTGCCTGCAGATCCCATATGAATACAAACTTAGGGGTATTTACAACAATGCTATTTTTTATTTGTATTTTAGAAAAGATGTGACTAATGTTCTTCTCTCAACTATTTAGTAGTGGGCGGGTGGTGTGAGCAAATGGTAAGGATATTGATAAAAGATAAAGGAACTAAAAAGCTCCTTGGGTGTAGTTGGATTGAAGGCCATGAAATGGTACGTGTTTCTTGTGGAGGTCACAATAAATTTGTGCAAAGTTGGAGAAATTGGTTTGGGAGATGAAGGAAACAAGGTATTTTTGAGATGCTAGACACTTAGTGGTGTGGAAACCGAGGGTAAAAAATTATTTCTTTGCCACCATAGTGAAAAGTTGTCAATTGCTTTTGGTTTTCTAGACATGCCCCTTAGAACAACTATTAGACTTGTTATCAAGTGTGTTAATTTGCACATTGCAATGAAATTTGTCTCTAAGACTATTGCAATTCCTACTTCTAATTATTAGTTTAGTTGATTACATGAGGAGGAAATAAGCTCACTTGCATACACATTTTTTCTGTGGATTAGTCCAAGGCCTTGTTAATTCATGAAGATTAATTTCTTGTATGAAGTTATTTTGAAAAACTTTAATTATGATTAACCTTAATATATGGGTTCTTATGTTGGTTGCTTATCCTAGAATGCTTAAGAACATTCCCTAATAAAGTTTTCACTTCTTTATGCCTTGCTACGCCATCTCTAAGTTTAGAAAAAATCAAGGAACCCTTTGTTGATGTTTGTCCTTTTGGGCCTTTACCTTGCATATCATTCTTACTGAAAGGACTCTAGTGTGCTTCTAATTCTTTTTAAGTATAATTGTGTTGCCCATAGAGTCCCTCATTGATATTTGATCAAAAATATATTTTTGTCCCTATAGTTATTCTGTGATATCTTTGTCTTACCCCTCTCTTGGTGATGTAAGTGCAAATTTATCTAAGTTGAGTGTTTCATTTCTTAATAGAACTATGTTTCGACCACTAGCTATAACAAGTCTAAGAATTCCTTCAATAGACGAGCTCTTATTAAAAAATGTTCTTGTTGTAGTGTTTTGTCTTTCGTTGTACTTGTCACATGCCTAAATATCTTAAACTATAGAAAATTCTAAGCATTAGGGGTGATTGTCTTTATTTGTAGCCTTTATTGGGTTCATAGGTTTCCTCTTTCGAATATTCTTTCCCTCCATTCCTTGAAACCCAGCATTTACATTTTTGTTTGAGACCTTTCATTATTTTTCTTTTAGACTTCTCATTATACTTAGGTACTTTATCATGGATTTACCCATGCTTCCACTCCCTCCTTTATCTTTTCCTTTGGCCCTACGATTTTAGGTCTCTATTTAATCATGTACTTCTTAAGTTATAAGACTAATCCATGAACCTTAATTATTCTCCACTTGCACTTTTCCATGCTTTCTCTCCTTTAGCATTGAGTATTCACCATCTCCTAATTTGACAAACCACTTTTCCTTTACG
The DNA here is from genome assembly GCA_007258455.2 of Sequoia sempervirens. Lineage (NCBI taxonomy): Eukaryota > Viridiplantae > Streptophyta > Pinopsida > Cupressales > Cupressaceae > Sequoia > Sequoia sempervirens. Next base: position 422,588,590 of record VDFB02075321.1, on the reverse strand, counting down.
TCTCAAAATCTTGGGCTCTTAGTATTTCCCTACTCATTTCCCTAAACCCACTTCTCATCTCCCTCCCTCCTTGCAAAACCCATACTTGTATGATTACTCGTACATCCATAACAAAAGGGATAAGGTATGTGGTAACACCAATCTCTAAACCTTGGGAGTATTTCATCTTATTTCCCTTGCTATTTTATCTTCTAGCATTAGACACCCAACATAAACGATCCCTAACCTATTTCCATTCACCTAATGTATGAACAAAAAACAAATAAAATATGGACGATGACAAAAGTATGGAGGAATCAATGAAATATTATGACCAATGATTTAAAAGTGTGTTTAGAAAGATGGAAGAAACCTTGACATAAAATAAATGAATTGAGTGTTTTATTTTAGGTTTAACCACTCACGTTATAGTAGAAGTAGAAGAGAAGATTCCTCTTCGTATAAGGATGGAGTAGAATTTGTCATCAAAATATAATCCTAGTCAAAGATAAGGGATAATGATTTATCAGGAAAGGATGAAAGTGATAATTTTAATTAGAGCTAGACAACGTAATGTTGAAATAAGAAATTATAATGAAAGGTAAGAAAGATGAGAATTCTCTGCTACCTAGAAGAATTAAATTTTGGTTTAATAGCTACAATATGGAAGAACATCTAAGGAATGGATGTTTGATAAGCAGAGGCACAAAGAGGGCTACCATACTAAGAGGGGAACTTGGGGAATTCCCTGGAAAGATAGTAAGTATATATTGTAAAGTATAAAGTGGGACAAACATGACACAAATAGGTGTCCAATGTTACTTCGTGAAGATGATGAATACATTTTTTTGGATATGGGTATGGATAGAACATAGGGTTTAGATATAAGAGCATTCAATGTTTATTTGACACATGGCTAGTGGGAACTTAAATTCAAAAGAAAGTATAAGACCACCTAACAATATACATTATATGGTGCCACAAATTAAAGATATGACCCTTTATGAGATAGTATGATAAATATTGAGAAAGAGGTGGTAGGGGAGGCTACCACTATAATAAGAGGTATTAGAGAAAGAAGGACCAAAAGAACAAAATATTATGACTATGGTAGACTAGGCCATTATGCTAATGAGTGTAAAAGGAAAAAGGGAGGAAAATTTACATGTTATTTTTGTAGTGATAAATCACATGATATTAATAGTTGTCCCAAATTTAATAGTTCTATAAGAATATGTTGGCACCATTGATTAGAAAGTGAATAGTTGTCTAGTCCAAATGTAACTTATGATGTTGTAACAATAATGAGTAACTAAAACGGAGGAGAAAACAAATCAAATATAGAAAATGAATGTAGAATAGGAGAAACATCATTGACAAAAGATAAATTGGAAAATAATACAAAGGAGAAAAAAATGAAAAAGTCAAGAAAAACTTGTCATGTAGAAACTTAAGAAAAAGAGAAAAAGAAAAAGAACTTCAGTGATTACTAGGGTTGGATTAATAGAAGCATATCCTCGGATAATCTTATGAAATTAAAGATAAAATAATATCTAGGTAAAAGGGAACAAGATTTGGTGATAAGTAATTCCAAAGAGCTAATTAAGAAAAACAAAAAGGAGGGAATAATAATAAGGCATGTTTCATAGATAAATAGGTCTATGTACTACAAATAATTGGTAAGTTTGGTAAAATAAGAAGAGGTTTGGATTCAAGGGTTGCATAGGATGAAGTTGGATAAGGTTTTTCGAAGAAACTTATGAAAGATGGAACTAGGTTTTTTTTTCTAGCTTCATCCAATTAGAGTTAGATTGTGAATGGATCTATAGTAAGTTTAGATGATGAAGAGGAGTAATACAAATTTTTGATTAGTTTAGCTAATTTTTAGGGTTGCATTAAGGAGAAAATTATAAGCTATGGGTGTTCTTCTTTGTAGATTATTGGTTTCTTGATAAGAGGATGGGGTTAAAAAATATAGGCATCAAGGTCAAAGAGGTGAGCTTAAGGTGATCTATCACATATGTATAATCATACAAGGTGGTATAAAGTGTTATAAAAGTTGGATATTTATGCAATAGATTTTTATTGTGAAGCTTTGGGAAAATATTCTTAATAAATACTCTCTTGATATTAGAGTTGAGAAGAAGATAGGAGATCTATGAAAGAAGACATTAATAATAGAAGATAAAAGTCATCACCTTGTCATTTGCACCTTGATTACAATGCATATTATTGATTAAATTGACCTACAATCCTATGTTGAACTGAATGTGTTCCATGAAAAGATAAGATAAAGGAAGTAACCCATACAATAGGTAGATAAAGAGTAGAACCATTTTAAGGTTTATTCCTTAATGAATAGAGAAAAATCTCAGCTTTGAATTAATGATCAAAGTAATAATCAACACACATTGATCTATAAGGGATTGAATGTGTATCTTAGGATCAATTATCCAATTATACATGTATGTCAATGTTTAGCATGATGAACTATGGTTCTTGTGGATGATTTATTATAGCCAAATATACTATGTTGTGTAGGAGGTTTAAGGTTCCATCCCCCAAGGTAGAAGATGATGGGAGAATAGGTAGTTAGCATTAGATTATTGGGATTTCTTGAATAATATGGTAAATGATAGAGTTAGAGGCATAGGTTGGGACATTGAGGGTAAGAGATCTTAATTTTTTCATTTTATGATAAGAGTGCGCAAGGGTTGTGAGGTTGAGGTTAAGGGTAGGATAGGAGAGGGAGTGAGAATAGTGGTAAGAGAGGATCAAGCAAGATAAGTGAAGGGTAAGGGTTGAGAGGGTGGAACATAGGGGTAGGATGTAAAGCACTTGCTTAAAGGGACACGGTCATAGTTAAAAGGAGGAATGGAGAGAGAGAGAGAGAGAGAGAGAGAGAGATAATCGTGCAGTAAATAATAAACAAAGATAATCGTGCAGTAAATGGACAATAACCTAATTTTGATAAGGTCTATATGTTGCAAAAAAATTTCTAAATACTCAAAAAGAAAATTTTGTTGAATGATTATAAAATTAAAAAATCAAAGTAGAATTATCTAATTTTCGAACATTAGAATGAGAGTTTTTTATTTAGAGATTAAATTTATTTTGAGGATGAAGAAAGGAATAAATAATGAAGGTTCGGATTCACATCAAGTTCGGCTCAAACATAAATAGACAATAGATATCTTACATAATTTAATGCGCAAATTCCTTTTTAATTATCTATCTTAGGATTCAACCAACAACCTATCATAAATGGGTTTACTTAAATTAATACAAGCACACAAAAATTCTCTACCTACTAAATAACAAATTATTTTTCTTTCTAGTTAGATTGTTTAACACGTCTTACTTATACTAAATTATTAATCTAAATGGCACTCAATTGGGAAATGATACCAAAATAAGGAATTGGTTGATTTACTAGAAATTAAATTTATGAATAACAAGATTGTTAAAGACATTTATAAGGTAATAAGAATAAAATATGGAAATTGTATATAAGCTAGTTGATAGAAAATAATAGGGAGGCCCTATTGAAAAACATAGGTTGCTAATAGGAGGAACAAATTCCATTTTTTATTTGAGGAAGTTGGCACACTTGTAAATTGCCACCATGCCTTTATTACATGTATTTTTTAGAAAAAGGGTAGAATAGATAACAACAAACAAAAGAATGCTAAATTTCTTGAAAAATAAAAAATAGAAGAAGGATGTAGAATTCCTTGTAAAAAAATATGAAATGTGGTCTTAAAACACTTCATACCCCTTGTCAGATGCTTCCACATTTTCTATACATGTTGATTAGAGTAGTGTAACTACAACATTTGACAAAATTGTTCTATCCTTTATGCTTTAATGGATGTCCATGCCATGTTCCAAAGCTCCCATTTTGGCACAAGCTAGGAGGATGCTAGAAAAGGTTGCAAAGTTTGGCTTTACACTTACCAATTGTATTTTCTTGAAAGTTCCTAAAGCCTTTTTTAAAAAATAGTTTTGTGAATAATCTACAATCAGGGGAAACTTGAGAACACTTTTCTTTGAGGCATTGTGTTAAACAACTCACATGTTTTGTTTATGGTTCCACATTCTACATATCCTACAATCATGGCATTCCATTAGACCACATTTCTTTGAGGCATTTTTTCAAAAAATTATGTTCCTTGTTTATGCTTCCACATTTTCCAAAATATGTCTATGAGAGTGTTTCCAACAATAATATTTGATAAAAATCCCCTTTCATTAAGCTTTGATGGATTTTCATACATATGACAAAATCCATCTATATTGTATCCTTTGATTGATTGTGTACCATGTTCCAAAGCTCCCATTTTGGCATAGGTAGAGAAGATGTTGGCAAAGGTTATAGATTTTTGGATTTACACATACTAGTTGCATTTTCTTGAAAGTTTTTGAAGCCTTTCCAACAAATACCTTTTGTGTATATCCTACAATCATGGCATTTCATGAGACCACATTTATTTGAGACACCATGTCAAATAGTTCACATGCTTGTATATGCATCCACATTTTGTATACATGTCTACCAAAGCATTTCCAAATGGAATATCTAAATAATCCCCATTTTTTTATGATTTGATGGACATCCATATGCTATTCCAAAGCTCCCATTTTTTGCACAATGCAGGAGTGTGCATTGACAAATGCAAATTGATTTGGTTGGAAACCTTTTTTTTTACATGTGGTGAAACAATGTGACTACGTGGGAACAAATTGAATGTGAATGACGAACAAGAATGATGGACAATAAGTGGTACAAGTTAAGTGGGCTCCACATTACCTGCCTAAGAGGTCAATGCTTAAAGTGTGTTGGTAAAGGACGACCATAAAACACATTTGGAGGACAATATGAAATAGTACCCTTTAACTTACAACAAGAACTCGGGCCATAGGCAGTCAACTTCCAAAACACGTGGTTGATCTTCTATTTAAAATTAAATAAGAGATTCCTTTATGGGTAATTTAAGTTAATTAATTAAATAGAGCAATCAAGCATACATAATTTTAGATTGAATTATAAAATAGAGTGGATTGTATTAAATTAGGTAATATTATATAAAGAGTATAATTGCACTATAGATAAAAAAATCAAGATAATGTGATTTGTGTTTCCTAAGATCTTGAAATGTTCTAGATAGACATGCATACAGATCAAAATTAAAATATCATTCTTTGCTATATGTTAGATTGAGTTCATAGTTCTAAATCTAGATCAAAACCATAATCTCACTCTACACCCAAAAATTTAATCTTTGATTATCTTTGGATTCTACTTAGTAGATTCTTAGATAAATGGACTACTAAATATTGATATCATCTTTCATAGTCAGGGTTTTTCTATTAAGGTAGTATTTAAAAATACCTCAAAATAGATACTAAAATTCAAACATGCACATAAATTCTAGGATGAATACTAGTTGATTCACATGCACTAGGATGGATGTGATTATATGTGTAATATTTCTTTCTTGATTTTAAAATTTTAGTGCAATTTCAAATTATTTCTCTTCTAATAACTAATGATTCTTTATGTGATTGAATGAGTACAATTTGATGTTATTTTATACACGAACTTTGCATCAAATTCAAAGATTGTACTTAATTCACTTAGGACCAAAGTATAAAGTGGGGTAGAAGGCAAAAATGTTTGATTTTTTATTTTGCATTTTAGTAAATGGAGATCACAATTATGAGGATGACCTTGTAACTATGTACAAATTTGGGTTATAGAACTAGGTATTAATGATTTGAATTAGATAAATAAGTTAATTGGATTATGATTATGTACACATAAGCATAGTAAAATTAACTATTTGAAATTTAGCTCACAAAGACATTATAATAGCTGAAATGGGTTACGATCACTAGAAGAGTTTACTAATAGAAATTTAAAGCTTCCTAATGCAAGGACTATTTCATTTAAGAAAAATAAGGCATCCTAGAAGGTAGATTAGTCCAAGAGTGAGAATATTCATGTTCATTGAACTATCTACAATTTTCTTGAGAATTCTATATTGAAATATTAAGTATTTCTTATAATGACAAAACATAAAGTTGTTAAATTAAGATATAAATATGATGCAATTCAAAAAATAATGATAAAACATACTTAATGAATAACATTACAAAGATAACACATTATGTTAAAAAATAACATTAGAATTATAAGTATGGTGAACCAAAACGAGAAATTGGAAGTTTATATATAACTTAGTATGGGGTTTCAAGAAATAAATAGTAATACAAGGAATAATATCGAATGTTGAGGATAAAAGATTAAAAAATGTAAGTGTACAACTAAAGATTAAGTAATAATATAAGATAAAATTGTATGTAAATCTAGCTTTATAAAAAACAGGTCCTTTACCAGAGTTTAGAAGGTCCCTATAGTGAAAACATAGCCATAAAACATAACAAAAAAATCACATAATCCAAAATCCATTGTGTAGATTATCCAACCCTAAGATAAAGGCTATGGACATCATGCAATCCGAGCATAACACATGCTTTGAGGCATTCTCTCAAACAGTTTAGGTGCCTTGTCTATGCTTCCACAGTTTGCATTAACCTTTATTCATATGACAAAATTCTTCTGTCCTATATCCTTTGATTGATTGCATACCTTGTTCTAAAGCTCTCATTTTGGCACAGGCAGGGAGGAAATTTTCTGAAGCCTTTTCAAGAAATCCCTTTTGCGTATATCCTGCAATCATGGCATTCCATGAGACTACATTTCTTTGGGGTATTCTGTCAAACAGTTCACGTGCCTTACCTATGCTTCTACATTTTGCATATATGTCTACCACGGTAGTTGCAGCTACAGCATCTGACAAAACTCCATTCGTGGTAGATGTCCATACTCCGTTCCAAATCTCCCAATTTGGCACAGGCAAGGAGGATGATGGAAAAGATTGTGGAGTCTGGCTTTAAACCTGCCGAATACATTCGATTTGAAAGTTTCTAAATCCTTTTCAACAACTGCATTTTGTGCATATCCTCCAATTATAGCATTCAATGAGACAACGTTTCTTTAAGGTATCATGGCAAGCAGTTCACGTCCCTTGTCTACGCTTCCACATTTTGCTCACATGTCTACCAGAGCATTTACAGCAGTAATGATGGATGCCCATACCCTTTTTCAGAGCTCCCATTTTGGCACAGTCCACGAGCAAATGAATTTGTATGGGTCGGAAACCTGTTTGGTATTGATGAGGGTAGCTAATAAGGGCGGGAGAAAATGGTTTAAAAAAATCAAACTTTGGGCGGGATCGATAGGAACGAGAATAGCGCGGTCACAAACGGCGAACGGAATAGATTAAAGGGGCCCACACCAGCCACCTAAGCGGTCAACGCTTAGTGTGTGCTGGTTAAGCCCAGCCCACGCGAAGACCGTTTCCTTCATGCGCAGATATTTATACTGTCACGATCACATTAACGTTTGCAGATCGAACAATCCGTAGAAAAAATTCAGCAGAAATCTTTTTCAGAAAATATGGTGGAATAAAAAATGGACTGTCCAACTTTAGAGTCCAGATATTGAAATCATTGACTGGAGCTTTTGCTAATGAAATCTCCTCCTTGTTCTGACTATTCTATCTAATTCTACTGATTTGAATAGATCAGATCTCCTTGTTGCTCTATCTGCACAGTCGATTCCATCCTGATTGCTACTCTGTTAATGCTCCCCGAAACAATAAACATTAAGCTTGTTAATTCCACGTGTCGAGTGGGAACCCGAGTCGTAGCACGTATGTGGGGAGAACATTCTAGGGTTGGATTGACGTTTTCTAATTTGAACATCCAAAATAAATTGAATAATTTTAATGAAATACTGGATTAGTATTCTTATAAATGATTACATTTATCATATAATATTTATTTTGAATAACAGCTTAATATATATTAGTTTTGTTAATTCTTTTTATAATTTCTTCAAAGTTAAGTTATAATATTATTTTATTTTATTTTTAATTTAAGTTATAATATTATTAATTATAAATAATAATATTATTGATTATAATTTTAGGATAAAATAAATTTTAAAGATTAATTATTAATAGTTCATGGGTTTATATGATTTTTAAAGAGTAAATAATTCATAATGTAATTTTGAAGTGTAAATTGTTTTTATTTAAAAATATTACTTCTCTTTTAATCTGATACTTTCAAATCTATGTTAAATATGCATTTTATTTAGGGTTAAGTCTATGGATTAAAGGTATTTTGCATTCATTGATTTATTTTTTGCATGTGCATTTGATCTTGTTTGATGTGTATCTTTGTAATTTACTTGATTAGTCTTTGTTTGCTCAACTCTTTTTGCTATTGAAAATAATGGTATTTTCTAACATACCTTTGGAAGATTGTTGTTATGTTGCAAAGGGACACATTTACCTAGATCAACCCTCAAAAATGTGTAAAAGATCAACAAACAACAAGCAAGCACCCTAGAATGATATATGCAAATTCACTACTCCTTTTTAATGCACTAATATGAAGTATTTTACTATTAATTGCTCCTTGAATTCTTGTAAGATGAGAAAGGATGATCAAATGCGATGTCAAATGAATGCATTATATATCAATGATGTGTACAACTTTGTGGGTTGCACGAACTAGAGGGTCAACCAACTTAGGTCAAATGAATGCAATAATTCTAGATATTATAATTAATCATATGCTTACACTTTTAATTAGCATCAAACACAAAAGAAGTTTCTTATTCTTGAAGCTATATATGAATAGTACGTATAGAATTCAAGCATTTTTTTATTTATTTCTTTTCTAGTTGCTATATGTTTGTGTACAATGTGTAGTGTGTAGTTCAACATAATTTTAGTTTTAGTTTGGTGTTATTTGAGATCCACATTTATTGTCTTATGCAAACTAGGTTGAATATTATCATATAAATAAACTTGGATCTAATTGAGTATGCCCATGGAGTTGGGTGGTAAACAATAATAGAACTATTCTTTCATATTGTACTAATGAATATAATTTGTAGACTACCCACACATTTGCATTTGCATATTTTTGGAGGTATTCTCTAAAGAGAAGGTGTATAAAAAAATATTTCCAACACTAGTTAGATCAATAAAAGAAGCATGTTCTACATGGAAATTCTATGTTATTGCATGAACGATACTTTAATCAAAGTGTACCAAAAATTTAGTGAAAAAAGGGTAATGGTTATGTGATTTTCATCATCACATTATGTCCTCTTTGATGTGCATTCATATGAACTATTGTGAGGGTGCATGTCAATGTTGTAGACAATTAATCTCGCTAACATCATCCTAACACCTAATACACACCCATTTAATCAAAATTATTATTAATCAATTAATTAAAACAATAAATTAATCCATTTAATAAAATAAAATTAATTAAATAATTCTTAGTATTGAATTAAATCAAATAATTGGACATGTGCAACAATATGGGTGACCAAAAAAGTGGCCACAACCACTTTTTCGCCCATCTAGGACATAACATGAGTGCATAATAATGTACTCACGTTTGTCTGACATAAAAAGAAAATTGTGTAGAGGCAGGTAGCTCATTTAAACTTGGCCTCTCAACACTTCATAGCAGACCACAAGTTAAGGAAAGCATGCATGCATTTTGGATTTAATCAAGTCATCGCCAAAATATCGCTATGACATTTGTGAGGTCGAGGAGGTAGATTTTGGATTTTTTAGTGTAAAAATTCAATTAAATAGCAAGAGAGAATTTTTTTGATTCAATTTTGTTTCATTTTTAGGAATTGAAAATCCCCCACCAATTCATGAAAACCCTAGTGAATAACAATTGTAGAAAACTCCTCCAACAATGCCTTGACATCCTCCTAGGATGTAAGAAAAAATCCTAGGAAAAAAAGAAAATAATAAAAAAGAATTTCAAACATTGATTGAAAAGTTGAAAAATTTGAGTGGAACTACTTCCCATAAGTCTACCCTCACCACTTCATTAGAATCTATCATTTCTCACATAGATTTTGTGAGTTGCTAAATTAACATGTGGTCAAAAACAAGGATGAAGCATGACAATATTATGCCACCAAATTATCCTACCAAAAATTAAAAGAAAAAATATTGAAATCTAATTTGTGTGCATTGTTCATTGACCCATGAGCTCATGCATCCTTACATTGTAGTTGTACTTGAGGTTCCCTATTCATTGGTGCCAACACCAAGGGATAAAGAATAATTTTAGGGATAGGTGGTAGACCATTTTTTACCATCCTTCATGCAACAAAAATGAGGTCCTATAGTATTTTTTGAGGAAACTCTATTGCGAGTTTTTCCTCAACAAGATACCAAACTACTTTGACATGTGTGAGTTCCAAGGTAGAGGTGAGGAATTTGCACAAGATATAGAGAGGGGGCACATTGTGTCCAAGACTATGCACAAAGACCCCTTGTTAGGCTAAACATTAAGAATATCATGATCTCTTCTGTTGTGAAGGAGAGTGTTGAGGTGGAGACCCTAGAGTCCATAAGCTCCCTCATTGAGACCTTGTTATAGCACACTAGGCCTTTACCATAGGGTGAAGAGGGTAAGGCTCCTAGGTATCGATGTTCACCTCAAATTTATTGAAACTACGAGTCCCTTTATGATTATAGGTTCAAGGATGTTTAGGATGCATGTGGTCAATAGCAGGGCACATCCATATTGGATGAATTGGTGCTCATAGATGACATGTTGGATGTGACATTTGGCATTGATAGAGAGGTAAATTTGAATAAAGTTAAATTTAATTTATTATATTTCATTTTGAAATGCAAGATTAACTAAATTAATAAATTGATTATAATAAAATTTCAAGGTCAAAATATTCACCCTATGTCTGGTAGCCCTTCAACTCATTATTACATGACCATGTTGAGTCCACGGGTACGTAATTACTAAAGAAAGTAAATATAATACATGTAAATATATTCACCTTATATGAATGGAAATCTTAAAATTGATATTGCTTGTTGAACATGTGGATGTTGGACCTTTGACATCAAGACCTATTAGTCAAAGTGATCATACATCTTTCACTAAGGTGAGCTTGATTGTTTTTAATCATTATGTTTGTAAAATCATGTTAGGTAGATTTAATGTTGTTTCATTTTTAGTTGATGGCATCAATTCATACTCCTCTTGGTATTCATAGCACAATGGAGGTACGCATTATCATCACAATTTTATCTTTGATTCCTTTGAAAACTTGGTATAAGCTAGATTAGTAAACTTTATATTTTGTTTTTTGTTTTATCACACATCTATTAGTAAAAATTTGAATGATATCCATATATAGTTTAATTTATTTCAAGATTCTTGTCACAAGGGATCACAACTCTAGTTTGTGCACCTATCCCTCAAATGGATGAAGGGACACAATGATTCCTTCAGAGTGATTATGAGGTGGCAGTAAGTGATTATTCCCTCATATGTCATTCTATAATTCAATTTTATATATTAATATATATATTATTTATTATAACTAGGTGGAACTCCAAAAAAATATAGAGGAGATCAAGTAAACAAGTTTGAAAGAAACCATCATCACATGCCTCTCCATCCACTTGACAAGCAAAGGCTCGTGAAATTTTCCCTTCGCCTAGAGGAAGTGATTACTTTATCACTTTGTTGTATGCTTATATGATAGTTTTGTACATATATGTGAAATTCTAAACCTATATGGCTTTTTTGTAAGCCTATATGGATTTCCTATACATATATTATACTTTTACTAGTTAACATATAATATTGTATGCCTATATGGATTTTTAGTTAATACAATTTTGTTTTAACAATGTTTTCTATATTTGTTATAAATGATTATTAGATGATACACATTTGGTTCATTTTAATTTATATTTGCTATAAATATGTCATCCTACTATCTAATTTGATAGTTATAACATGAATGCTAAAAAACTCTAACCTTATCTTGTTTCAATAATTCATGATTCACCCCTTGGTTCAATTGGTCTTTTGGTTTCTCTTACATTTTCACATGTGATGGCATTTGTTTGTGAGTTATCTTCTTGGATATTGCTTCATAATGATGACTTTAAGTGTATATAATTATGAAATAATAAAACATCAATTTGAGTTATTAATGACATAAACACTAGACAAAGAGTGGGAATTCATGTGTCATGCAACTTGGATAAAACATAATTATTAAACAATGCACTTTGTTTTGTGTGTAAAAATAAAGGGCATTCAATTTGGAAATATTTTACTAACCCATTAATTTATGATATAAATTATCTTACTTTGAATTTAAACACACTCATATACTTTGCATTGGATTCAATAAAAGTAAACATCAACTAACATATGTTGCAACCTTATTGGTCAAGGAAATTACAATGTGAATGTGGCATGGGATTGTAATGCAATGAGCTAGTAAAAATTGACACTTATGTTTAGGATAGTCAACCAAGCATGTTCTGTTATATATGTGTGTTGTTATAAGCCTACAAGATGAATAAAATATTGTAAATAGACATATGAAGAAATGAGAGAAACAAAATGTTTTTATTATCTTCATAAAACCAATTATAGTAGCTCTATTAGAATTTGAGTAGTATTCCCAATCACTTTCTTGAGACAAGAGATATAAAAATTTGGTGGAGCTTAGAGGAGGCTTTGAGTGCCAATTTTTATTCAACCTCACCTATGCTTTGGAGCACCTACTAAGGGAAATAAAATTTGGAACCCAACTTATGACATTGCCTGTCTTGCAATAAAAATTGACTGAGGGACTGGAGACATAAAAACCTAATCACCAATGTCAAATTTATGCTCTATCTAGTGTTGATCCACCTATTATTTTATGTGATTTTATCTCAATGTCAATTTGGTCTTAAGGAGCCAGGAGATGTCCTCACTATTGCTAGAATATTTTCAACTATTACAAACTAGGAAAAGTTTGTAATGTAAGTATCAAAGTAAGGTGAGTGAGTACTATAGAGGGCCTCATAAGGGGTTATTTTGGAAGAACTATGGTAAGTGGTATTATACCACCACTTACCCAAGGGTAGCTACCAAACCCATTTTCACTATTTCTTAAACACAAAAAGTTGAAAGGAAGTCTCAATACATTTGTTAACAATATTAATTTGGCCATTAGTTTGAGGATAATAGGTCAAACTCATGTTCAAGGTAGTTCCCTGTAATTCTTGCTAGAAATTTGTAGTAAAAGCAAAATCATGATCACTAACAATAGAGCAAGGCATCCCATGGAGTTTTAAGATAGAATCCAAGAAGCATTAAGCAACCAAAATAACAATGTAAAGTTGAGGTAATTCACATAATGGGGATATTTGGTCAAGTGGTAAACGAAAACCAAAATTTCATGTTTACCTCTTGATATGGGAAGGCCCATAATCAAATCCATGTGTCTAGAGTAAGAAGTGGTTGAAAAAATATTAGGTCTTTGAGAGTTTCCATTTTATTCTAACGACACATATCACATTCAACTATACATTCCTTGGCATCCTACTTAAGACCATCCCAAAATAAGTTCTTCACTCACTTATAGTTCTCGGTGAAGTTGATTTGGCCCCACCAAGAACAGAACACAAAATACATGCCTATTTCTAGGTGTGCACTGCTCTCAAATGACATTTTTTGTAAGAATTCATTCATTGTTGGAATGGTCAAATAGTGTCGAGTTGACTAGAATTGAGATAAGGTACTATAGAGGGACCCCATATCTACTTGTAGGTAAAGACATAACATTTACATGTGTCACAAGCTCTAAGAACTACTTTGTCATAGTTTGATATTTTTTTCTCTTAGGGCTCTTAAGAGACTATGTCAACATAATCTAGCCTGCAAGGATTAGAAAACTAGAAGAATGAATGGATACCTTTGGTAGAATTCACACACCCATCTAATATGTTGGTGTAGTCAGTATGGCCCCACCATGCACAAAATGCAAAATATGCATGTTTCCATGGTTGTATTGCTCTCAAATGGAATTTTTGCAAGAATGTATTTATTGATGGAATGGTCAAACATTGTCGATTTGACCAAAATCGAGAAAGGGAACTATAGAGGGACTCCATATCCACTTATAGGTCTAGAAAAAACATTCATTGGTGCCATGAGATTGGACAATAACTACTTTTTCATAGTTTGATATTTTTTTCTCTTAGAACTCATAAGGGACTGTGTCGAAATAGCATAGCTTGTAAGGATCAAGTGGCTTGGGAAATAAATAGAGGCCTTTAATAGCATTCACCCACATACCCCAATTTTTTGGTGCAATCACTTTGGCCTATCACAAATGAAACACAAGATATGATTATTTCCATAGTTGCACTACTCTTAAATGATATTTTCTTAATAATGCATGCATTGTTGGAATGGTCAAGTAGTGTCAAGTTGAAAAGAATAGAGATAGGGTGCTATAGAGAGACTTGTATCGACCTACAATTCTAGAAAAAACATTTGTAGATTCCTTGATCTCCGAGAATTACTCCATCATAGTTTGGTAGCTATTTGCTCTTTGTGCTCTCAAGAGATTGTATTGAAATAGTGTAGCCTACAAGGATTAGGTGACCTAGGGAATGAATGTAGACACCTTCACTAGTATTCACCTACCCACTCAAATATTTTGTTGTAGTCAATTTGGCCCCACCAAGCATAAAATGCAAGATATTTTGATTTCCATGTTTTTAATGCTCTTAAATGATGTTGTTTGTAAGAATGCATTCATTGTTCACAAAGTCAAATAGTGTGGAGTTGTCCAAATATGAGAAGGTTTAATGTGGATGGACCCCATATCCAATCGTAGGTCCAAACAAAATATTCCTAGGTTCCACGAGCTCCAATAACTATTTCGTCATGTTTTGGTATTTTTTTTGCTTATAGGACTCTTAAGAGATTGCATTGGAATAGCATAGCTTGCAAGGATCGGGTGATCTACCAAATGAATAGAACTCTTTGATAGCATTCACCCACCAACTTAGATGTGAACTGGCATAGTCAATTTGTCCCCACCACTCACAAAATGTAAGATATTTTTGATTACATGTTTGTACTACTCTTAAAAGACACTTTTTGCAAGAATGCATCCATTATTGGCATGCTCAAATGGTGTGGAGATGACCAAAAAAAAGAGAGGTTAATTTGGATGGACCCCATATCCACTTGTATATTTAGATGAGGCATTCCTAGGTGTCATGAGCTTCGAGAACTAATTTGTCATAGTTTAGAAATTTTTTGCTCTCAGGGATCTTAAGAGACTGCACCAAAATAACATATCCTACAAGGATCGGGTGACCTAGGGAATGAAAGGAAACTTCCAATATAATTAACCCACCCACCCACACATTTTGGCACAATTGATTTGGTCCCACCACATACAAAACACAAGATATGCTTGTTTCCACATTTGCACTGCTCTTAAATGATGCCTTTTGCAAGAATGCATTTATTGTAGACATGGTCAAATGATGTGGAGTTGACCATAATTGAGAGAAGTTAATGTGGAGGGACCCCATATCCACCTATAGGTCTAGATGGAAAATTCTTGGGTACTATGAACTCCGAGAACTACTTCATCATAGTTTGGCATTTTTTTGTTCTTAGGGCTCTTACAAGATTGCGCTAGAATAGCATAGCTTGTAAGGATTGAGTGACCTAGGGAATAAAATAACCCTTCTAATAGCATTCACCTACCCATGTTGATATGTTGGAATAGTCATTTTGGCCCCACCATACACAAAATACAAGATGTGTGTGTTTCCATGTATGCACTACTCTTAAATGATATTTTTGCAAGAATGCATTATTGTTGGCATGGTCAAATGATATTGATTTGATAAAAAATAAGAGAGGTTGTTGTTGAGGGACCCAATATCCACCTATAGGTCTAGATGGAACATTCTTAGGTTCCATGAGCTCCAAGAACTACTTTTTCATAGTTTGGTGGTTTTTTCTCTTAGGGATCTTTGGAAACTACATCGAAATAGCGTAGCTTGTAAGGATCAGGTGACCTGGGGAATGAATGCATCCCTTCGATAGCATTCACTTACCCACATAGACATTTTGGTGTATTCATTTTTCCCCACCACACATGAAATGCAAGATATGTTTTTTTCCATGTTTGTATTGCTCTCAAATGACGATTTTTGCAAGAATGCATTCATTGTTGGCATGGTCAAACAGTGTTGAGTTGAATAGAACTAAGAGAATTTAATGTGGAGGGACCCCATATCCACCTATAGGTCTAGAAAAAAATTACTAGGTGCCACAAGCTTCAATAACTACTCCATCATAGCTTGATATTTTTTTGCCCTTAGGGATTTTAAGAGACTACACTAGAATAGCATAGCTTGCAAGGATTGGGTGACCTAGGGAACAAAAAAATAACTTTTGTAGCATTCACCTACCCACCTAAACATGTTGGAACATTCATTTTAGCCCCACCACACATTAAATATAAGATATTCCTATTTCTACATTTGCACTGCTCTCAAATGATTTTTTTTTACAAGAATGCATTCATTATTGACATGGTCAAATGGTGTTTATTTGATTAGAACTGGGAGAGGTTAATGTGGAGGGAACCTATATCCACCTATAGGTCCAAACAAAACATTCCTAGGTTTCATGAGCTTCACGAACTACTCCATCATATTTTGGTAGTTCTTTTCTCTTAGGGCTCTCAAGAGCCTATGCCAGAATAGTGTAGCCTATAAGGATCAAATGACATAGGAAATGAATGGATACCTTTGGTATAATTCACCCTCCCACCTAGAAATTTTGGTGCATTTGGTTTGGCCCCACCATGCACAAAACACAAGATATACTTGTTTCCACATTTGCACTACACTCAAATGATGCTTTTTGTAAGAATGCATTCATGGTTGGCATGTTCAAACAGTGTTGAGTTGACTAAAAATGAGAGAGGATAATGTGGACGGACCCCATATCCACATGTAGGTTTAGATGGAACATTCCTATGTTCCATGAGTTTTGAGAACTTGGCAATATTTTTCTCTTAGGGCTCTTAAGAGATGACAATAAAATAATGTAGCCTAGAATGGTTGAGAGACTTGAGAAATGAACAAAGAGCCCCCTTAGCATTCACCTACCCACTCAAACATATTGTCACAGTTACTTTGGCCCCATGACACATAGAACATAAAATATGCTTCTTGCCACATTTGCACTACCCTCAACTGACATTTTTTGCAAGAATACATTCATTGTTGGCATTATCAAATGATGTTGGTTGACCTGAATTAAGAGTAGTATATGTAGAGGGACTCCATATCCACCTGTAGGTCCAAACCACACATTCTTAGGTGCCACAAACTCTGAGAACTACTCTATCATAGCTTGACAATTTTTTTCTCTCAAGGCTCTTAAGAGATGAAACCAAAATAATGTATCCTAGAATGATCGAGATACTTGAGGAAAAAATAGAGGCCCCCCCTAGCATTCATCTAGCCACTTGGGTGTGTGTAGCATAGTTAGTTTGTCCTTAACATTTATAAAATTAAGTTACCAAATTATATTGTTTAAATACTCATAATGATGGATAGTCATAAGAACATTAAATCTTGGAGTATTGGGCACTATCATCTTTGATATTGATTTTTCATTCACCATGAAAGGATAAATATAAGAAAAATATCTATACTAGACACTATAAAACCTTCAGTGCATGATAAAAAAAAATTAAAAGCTCAATAAATATCCAGGATGTTGAATGTCATACCTAAAATATTGAGACAATCATTTTTGTAAAGTTTAGAAGATTATATATTCAAAGGCATAATTTTTCTATAAGGTTTCAAGGTAATATATGAACAAGGGGAACGTATGTTATGAAAACTACTAATTTCATACAATGGATATTATCAAGTACCCTAAAAAGGTTTTCCAAATAGCTATTATGGCTATCATAATAGTCATAAACAATAGATCTTGTATCTTATGGAAGTCAAAGGGAATCCTAAAACCTCAAGAATCACCTCATTATTTTTTGAAGGAGTAAAGGATAAGTGTGTTATAGGGTTCTAACTAAAATTATAATCACTTTTTCACCTAAGAATATTATGCAACAATCCTTAAACTATAGTTAACTATCATGAACAACCATAAGATAGCCATGACGGTTTATGAGGCTATAAAATTACTAAAAAATAATGGAAATAAGGTCTTTTAGCAAAGTGAAGATGAAATACATGTTATTTTCATGATTTGTAGCCAACAAAATGACTACTTCAACCTTTAATGAGATCTATATTCATTGTTCGAGATTTTGAGATGCAAGAATTAAGACTGAAAATGAAGAAATCATGACTAATAGAGGATTGGAAATAAAATTTTGATAGATAAATTGATCTATAGAAACATGCCCGTGATGGGCTACAATCGCTTATGGAGGGAAATAATAAAGGATTTTTAAGTTCGCCTTAAAAGGATATCAAATTTTTAAGTTCACCTTAAAAGGATATCAAATAGAAATTATTTTGCAACTAGAATGTTTTATTTTTTCATCTCATGGGTCCTATTTTGCAATGTAACTTGTGGATTTTTAATTAGGTCCTACCCTATAAGGGTGGTCCTAAATTTGAAAATAGGTCAACTTAATCAAAGAATGGAATTCAAAGTTGCCTCTATAAAAGGAGTGCCATTTAGTTTTAGAGGATTTTTCTAAGGAAGGAATTCATTGGGATAATCTTGGGAAATGAGAAGTATTTTTGGATAGTACAAAATAAAACAATTCAATGTGGGCATCCTATTAAAATTTGTGTCGTATCAATTAGATGCAAGTCAATGAAATCAACCCTTATTCTTTTAATGGTTCTTTATCTTTTCTAGTGACGTGTTAGTATTCTTTTTCCTAAAACCTGGATTATTTGGTGAAGTTTTATAAAAGTGCCTAATAGTTATATCCTTTGGAATGAGATTGAAAAATAATGTATATGGTTTCTATGCATGAAATATAGTGTCTTCAAACTTTTATTTCAATTTCTCATGAATTTCCTTAAGATCTTGCATCTACAATGCCAATGGTTGGGTGTAATATTTATGAGGTGATAGTACGTTAATTGAACTTCATTAGATCTTCCAAAATAAAGGATTGTAAATCAAATGCAAAGTTGATCCTTTTTGTTTTTAAATTTTGTTTGTTCTCTAAACCCTTATATTTTATTTTATTTTACAAATATAGTTAGTTTAGGAGTATTTTAGAATTAGATTAGGATCTTAATGCAAAAAAATTATTATTATAAATCAGATATTTCATGTTTGTAATTTGTTTTATTGCTAATATAGTGATAAAAGTGTTCATTCTTTAGTAATATATTATTCGAGTAGCTTGTTTATGCATTGTCTATTCACTTTGTTGATCTCCTTATGTAATTTACCACATGTTTAATGTTTATCTCAATGGTTATTAAATTTATTATAGAATTCGTAACATGTAAGAATAATGAGTAGAACAAGTGAAATCATATAGGAACATGCACTACACAAAGGGATTTATGCATAATGGGTCAAGAAAATATAATAGGTGGTAAGGAACCATGATTATTATTTGTATCATCATCCCCAATAGGCAAAGGATAACAACACAAGGGAAGAGGTAGGCTTAGAGAGGTAGGATAAGACAAATAAAATTAATAAATCCTAACATATGTGTGCCAACATGGATATGGAAAAGATGCCTTAAGAATTTGCATTAGCCATAGAATAACCTATAGAGAATTGTATAAATAAGGACAACATAAGGAATAAAACTCATGAATAAAGATGAAAAATTTAGAGGAATCCAAATCTATACATATATATATGTATATACGTATATATATATGTACATATATATATGTATATACGTACATATATATGTATATATATGCATATACGTACATATATATATGTATTCATAATCAAATTTCAATTTGAAATGCAAGTGATAACTAATATGTAATGAAATCGAATAGTGGAAGATCAAGAAATATATTTCAAGGCAGACCAACAACGATCGTGGCCTGCAAAATCATCAAGTCAATGTTTGAAACTAGAGGGCGGCGACGACCATGACAGAACGGCCATAATGATAGTAAAAGGCCACATGTAGAGGAGCGATTGCCATTTTTTTGTAGAGTGTGGGAAAAAGAAGGGGGACGGATTGGGAAGGAAATCGACAAGAAGTGGGAAAAATCTAAGGAAAAGTCTCATCGAAAGCTTGACCAAGGAGGTAAGCTCGGCTTTTCTAGGAATCTATATTGAAATGCATTGTTTTGGTTATCATAACGATATCACAATATGATGTAATTTTGTTGTCTGTGTGTATGTGACTCGGCTTAAGTTGATGGCACAGTGTAGTGACCACCCATAGAGGGATCGCCAGGCTACGACCTGCTAACTTGGCATTATCTTTGAAGCTTGTCGGCTAGCCTATATGCTAGACTGACACTTTGAGTCTCTTCTACCAGTGATTGTGTGTGTTAGTTGCAAGCCATTATAAGCCACATTGTGGCTATCGAAATAATGTATTTAGAAGGAATGTGTAACTTGGATAAATGGAAAAACCGTAGGGGATTTGAAGATCGACCCTACTAGAGGATATCAACCTTTGTATCTCTTGTTTTATTGAATGTGTTTTCATTTATAATTGCATTGTTTCCCATTATCAGCAAGGCCAATAACAAAAAAGAGAGAAGTCTTCAATACTGTAAATGTGGAACTGTGATTGCATGAAGAGGATTACCCTCAATCCTATGTAATGTGTAAGTTTGGCCCTTGTAAGCCATGCAGGGGAATCGATCCTCATGATCGATAGGGGTATGTTTGCTTGAATGTCTCAATAGATTCCGCATGATATATTTATGTTCTATTGCATATGATATGGGGAAAGCTATGATGCCTGTAAGGGCGAATTTTCATTGGTATTCTTTTGAAATCTATGAAGGGACCACCCGACACTTGAAATGGGTCAAATCCAGAGCCATCATAATAAATAAGGCAGCCTGGAAAAGGCATGATTATGGTTGAACACCAAGTTTCTTTTTTTGTCTTCTTGATTAAAGTAGATGCTCGAGTATGATATCGACAAGCATGTCGATTATGGTTTTCTTAATACTATCATATAGTTTTAAATTTTCAGAAAGGAAAGTGTTAGCATTTGAAGAATAGACATTTTACTCTATGTATGAAATAGGGCTTTTGATTGTTTAATTTTAGAATAGTGAATAGAGTAAATGACAACGTATTATCTTTTAAATGTAATTGTTTAAGTTTGAGACTGAAAAAGGTTAATGCAAACTGTGTAAATGCTTGCAAAAGACTTTGTTTTGTTGAAAGTTATCTTTGTGCATTGAATGTTCATATGTAAATAATCTATTTGATGATTGTTTGGAATGTAAACAACTTACTTGCTTAGTTTGTTTAGTGAGAAACAATACATGCTTGGTTGAAACAATGGATGATCATGTGCAAATAGCTCAATTGATGATTGTATAGAATGCAAACAGTTTACTTGTTTAGTAGGAAACAAAACTTGCTTGGTTATGTGATACCAAAATTTTTAACCTTATTCTAAGAAATTAAAATGCAATGGAAAAACATAATGAAACACCTCAAGATTAGCCTAAGGAATTTGTAAATGCAAAGAGGAAAGTGTTAAATGAAGATAAATGGTTATACCTCCCTTTTGCAGCTGAAACTCTTTGGTTGGCCCTTGATTTGGATTGATTTGTATGCTCCTTGATGGATTTTGATGTGGCTAAATGAAGGATTTGACTATGTGCTTGGATGCAAATGAAAATGGATGAGATTGAAGGTTGGATGAGTATAGAAAATGACAGCATTTAGTTGCAAAAATGGTTCAGTCTCTAAATGCCTTAGAGGATGGGGTATTTATAGAGAAACTTGAATTCTCTAGAGAATTCAATGGTTGGGATTTATCCAACAAAGTCAAGATGAAGGGCTAAGGTGAGTTGAGGACTCACAAGCCCTCACATTTTGACATGTGGAATGTGAAGAGGATAAAGGTAGGATGATGTGTAGGTGATGTGGAAGAGAGGTACATGATGTGGAGGAAGGACAAGTACCTTCCAATTACTTTGATGTGACCTTTCAATGATCACATGGGGAGAGGGAAAGCTTTGGGAGAATAAAAGTGAATTAAAAATTCACAATGATTGGAAGAATCTAGTGGATAAGACAAGGTTCCCAAAAGGTGCCGGTATTGGCATGGTATGATGGTTTATAGGTGGCATTGTTGTTCTTGTCACCAAGGTTCAAACCCCGTTGGGGTGGTATTGTTGAATGGTTGTATCCGGTTCATAGCTCCGGTTAAAAGCGTTTACCCTTGAATAAAAAGACAAGGTTCCCAAAAGGTGGGAATTTGTCACATGTGACTTGATGTGACAAGTCAAAGGTTCTAGAAGATGCATGGGAAAAGGGGATTCTAGGAATAATAAAAGTGAATTAAAAATTCACATGGGGAAGAGAGGAGCCTAGGGTGAATAAAAAGGAATTAAAAATTCTTTGAGGGGTGGGGAGAGTTGACCAAGGTACTAATTAGTAATTAGAGGATAATTAGGGGTTAATGTGGATTAGAAACCAACTTGCAAAAGTTGGAGGATGTGACACATCCTAATCAAGGATTAGGCATGTGCACATCTTAATGAAGAGATTAGGAGATGGATTAGGATTAGATGAAAATGACATGTGAGGAATTAAATAAATGTAATATTTATTTAATTCATTTGATGAAAAGGGGATTAAGGAGGGTAAGGTATTTAATTATTAATTAAATACCTTAGGGATTTGGCAGAATTAAGGATATTAATTAAATAATAGTAATATTACTTAATTAACTCGGATACGAGGATGTTTAGATGAAAAATGATAAATTTGGATAAATTAATTGTCCAAATTTGGATGTCTACAGGTTAAAACAATGAATGATCATGTGGGAACACCAAATGTTAAGATTTAACAATAAGCAAGAAACTATTATCATAAACTTGTTTAGAATGTTTATTTTGACTATGAAATGTCAATCATAATACAATTAGTAGATTACAAATCTGAATATGATTATTTCACAATGTATGCACAAACTTTAACATTAGTAGTCACATATATATGTATGCACATAGACTTCATCTATGTACATACATATACTTGTGACATACCTTTTTTTTTTTTAAGTACTTTTTGCAAGGGAAAATGCTTAAGATGTTAAGTAGACATAGTCATAAGAATGATATGACAGATCATTGAAATACTCTATGAAACTTGGAATCTGAATTCTATTTAGAGTATTCTACTTCTTCTTATAAGACTTGTGTGGAAACATAATTATATACCAGAACAGAATAGTGATACCTTAGTTGACTAGAGCACCTATGGATAGTTGTTGCTAGAAGGTAGATAGTTGTTATATTAGAAAGTTACTTTCCGGGAGGGGTGCCGAAATGGAGTTCATAGAGTATAGGTTTTCTTTACCAAAACCTACTGTTTGTTGTTGTTGCAACATAATTTTTATGCTTGGCCAAGCAATATAGTTCATTATGTATGTATGAATGAACTTTGTGATTTCAATCTCTGTCATTCCTAACATAGATCTTGCACTTTCTTCTCTAATGAGTAGATAGAAATTACATGTTGATGTTTAGGGACGCACCAAATTCCACCTTGCAGGTTGTTCTCTTGCTAAAATTTCCATGCAAGGTCCGGTATTCTTCAAGTCAGAAGAATATCGGGGAAGCGTAAGCTTTGTGGTTGGGCGGAAAAGCACTTCAACCATGTTCTCGTCTACCAGTAGAGGCGAGCATTGAAGAAGAACCTTAGTTGTTCACTAGACTACTATAGTCTATGATGTAACTTGATGTAAAATCCTTTATGTACTTGATAGAAAATGTACTATGTAATGACATTGTGGCCTTAAGAGCCAAGTGAACTTGATATTGTAATTTGACTTTTGAAGTGAATATAAGAATCTTTGACTCATCTTAAATGGACATGTGTAGCTAGATGATGGATTTTAGCCACTTGTTATGTCTTTTTAATTTGGAGTATATTCATGTGTCATTTACAATAATGTTAATTAAGTAATAATTAGGAATGGGTTATTACATTTGGTATCAAATCTTAGGGTTTAGCTCTAGGCCTTTTTGAGTCTACCATAGTTGATTAGGGTAGTTGACCCTTGACGCAAACTAGAAGTCTTGAGGATTGAGCAAACCTAAATTGAATGCAGGAATGGGGAGGTCAAAGGTAGGATGAAGGAAAGGGAAAACTATTAGAACCCCACGCAAGAATGACGTAAAGGAAGGAAATGCCAAGGCGGAGGTTCCAGAAATTCTCGATGATGAAACTCTAGCTCGAGCTCTTACACGACTCAAGCTAGAGAGAGGCCTAAAGATTGAAGAGAAGCGAAAAACGTAAAATCAAGAAGCCTTCCACAATCCAAGACTAGCCTCTAGGGTGTGGATGCAACGCACCCATGTTGTTTAAAGAGGAAAAGGAGAGCTTGCGTGCTCAACCATCCTATTCTTTAGAGTTTGATGTAAACTCGAATGATGACCCTAAGGAATGTCCTTATTTGACACCAGGAATCAGAGTGATGTAACTCTAAGTCTTTTGTAAATAAGGGTCTATTGACGCACCTTAAATAAAAATAAAATCAAATGATATTTTGTTGTGTTCAATAAGAGACTCTGAAATGTGTGTATGATGCATGAATGTGTGTGTCTTCTATGTTGAAGAGTGTATGCATATAAAAAAAATTATGTGATTTAGTAAAGAACATTCATTTGTAGAACCTTGTGTTGAGAAGTGATAAACGTGACTGTGATGCAGGATAAGTGAGAGACATCATGGTGACCACCAGGCAAGATGGGGGTGGTAGTGGTTTAGATAACAGACCAAATAAGAGACAGGAGCAAATTATAAAGCTTCTAAATCGACAAGAGTCTCGCATGGATCTTATTGAGCAAGAAGTTTGAGTGGCACGAGAGAACCAGGACCGTAGGAATGCAAAAGGAAATCATGAAAACGGTGGTCCAAGGGTAGGTCCACAAGGACGAATTAAGGGGGAGCTTGAAAAAGACCTCAAAATAGTAGCACTACCCAAGTTCGATGGTAAGGCCATCGGAACCAGAGCTGAATCTTGGATTATAGAGATGGAAAAATACTTTGGGATCCATAATATTTTTGAACAAACCAAGGTGGAATGGGCTACATATCAGCTCTTAGGTGAAGCAGTAACATGGTGGGATAATGAGAAGTTGGAATGAAACCTACAACTTGTTGAGATTACTTGGGGACTCTTCCTCCAAGCTTTTAGGAAGAGATGGCTACCGCAACTTTTCTTTGAAAAGAAAGTGATAGAAATTTCATAACTTAACCCAAGGAAATATGACTGTGATTCAGTATTGGGAAAAGTTCACAAACTTATTAAATTATGTACCTCAATATCAGAGGGATTAATGCTTCCATATTCGGAAATTCATAATGGGACTCAAACCCCACATAGGATATGAGGTGGATATGCACAAGCCTCAGACCATGAATGAAGTCTTTCAGAAAGCCACCAAACAGGAACATAATTTGTAGTAGTTGTCAAATCTTCCTAGCGATTCGAGTTCTAAGTCTCGTTACGGGAAGAATAAATTTCATAAGGGAGACAAGAGCCATCAGATTCGTAACCTCAAGAGGGGAAGTGAATTGCAAGACAAGGGTGAAGCTGGTAATGGTGGAAAGAACAAGAAAGAAAATAAAGGCAAAGGTAAGGACAACCAAAAGTAGAAGGGCTTTAAAGAGGACAAGCCTGGAGGACATAAAGGACCTCGAGATGGATGCTATACTTGTGGGGGCGATCATTATGCCTCAAATTATCCTCAGCGGTCAAAGTCCCAAAGGGAAGGAAGCTACCAACAAACTCACCAAATCCACGTTGTTGTGGACAACAGACAGGTAAAATACTAGGCTTCGCCAATTCAGCTAACAGGTAAGCTCTATGGCCAATCTATCAAGCTATCTTAATTGATACTGGAGCCACTAAATGTTTTTTAGATCCTAGAATAATATCTAAGATACCCATTATACTTGGGTACATGGAAAACTCATGGACAGTCCAATACAATAATTGAGTAGAGCAGAGCGTAGATACCTATCCCTTTTGCAGTGAGTTAGAGCTTAGAACTTTTCAAATTCAAGTCAACTTGTATGTGGCACCCTTAGGCTCATATGATGTGATTTTGGGAATGAATTGGCTAATTGAGCATAAAACTCTAGTGAATTGTGAGGATAAGGTGGTCAACTGTCTAGATGATTATGGAAACCCAATTGAGGTTTGGGGAATGCAGAGACCCTTAGAGCTTAGACAGATTTCTGCAATGCATCTTAAGAAGGCTCGTTGAAAGGGGTGTGTGATTTATGCAATGCATGTTAGTAATCTAGACAACAAGGAGCCATATTTAGATTATTATCCTATTCTCAAGGATTTCCAGGATGTATTCCCTAAAGAACTTACAAAATTGCCTCTGAAGCGGGAATTTGATTTTTCTATTGACCTAGTTCCAGGAGTTGAGCCTCAATATAAGGCACCTTATCGGATGCCCACCATAGAGCTCTATGAGCTGAAGGCTCAGCTAATGGAATTGCTAGATAAGGGACTCATAAGACCTAGTGTGTCTCCTTGGGGAGCACCGGTTATTTTTGTGAAAAAGAAAGATGGAACCTTGCGTCTATGTATAGATTATCGAATATTGAACAAGGTTAAAATCAAGAGCTGGTACCCACTTCTGAGGATTGATGAATTGTTTGACCAAATGAAGGGAGCAACGATGTTCTCCAAAATTGATCTTAGGTCAGAGTACCATCAATTGAGGATTAAGGAAGAAGATATTCCAAAGACTACATTTAGAACTCAGTATGGATATTATGAGTTCACAATGGTACCTTTCAACTTAACTAATGCACCGGTAGCCTTCATGAACCTTATGAATAGTGTGTTTAGAGACTGCTTGGACGAATTTGTCTTGATATTCATTGACGACATCTTAGTCTACTCGAAAATTGTCAAAGAACATGATAGACATTTGAGAATAGTTTTTCAATGGTTAAGAGAAAGGAAACTCTTTGGAAAGTTGTCCAAGTGCTCCTTCTATTTGGACCAAGTGCACTATTTGGGCCATATAATTTCAGCTGAAGGAGTCTCTGTGGACCCCAAAAAGATCAAGGCAATTGTGGAATGGCCAATGCCACAAAATGTGTTAGAAGTATGTAGCTTCATGGACCTTGTAGGGTACTATAGGAAGTTTGTGCAAGGGTTCTCCCAAATTGCATCTCCTATCACCTCACTCCAATGGACCGAAAAATGCGAGTAGGAATTACAACTCCTAAGGGAGAGGCTCACAACAGTGCTAGTGCTAACTATCCATGATCCTAATGGGAAATTTATAGTAACCATAGATGCCTCCGAAGAGGGATTGGGAGCAGTATTAATGCAAGACAGACAGGTGATGGCATATGAATCAAGGAAGCTCAAGCAACATGAAGAGAACTATGCACCCCCTGACTTGGAATTGGCAGCCATAGTTCATGCCTTGTAGATGTGGAGACATTACCTTTTAGGGAAGCCATTTGAACTCAAGACATACCACTTGGGGTTGGGATACATATTTACCTTTCCAAACCTCAATGCACGGTAGAGGAGGTGGCTAGAATTCCTTAGCGAGTATGACTTTGGAATAGAATATATAAAAGGGAAGGAAAATAGAGTGGTTGATGTTCTCAGTGGATGAAGACATATGACAACCATGATCTCAACAAGGTCTAACTTGAGGCAACAAGTAATTCAGAATTTTCCAGGGGATGAGTACTATGAAAGAGTGAAGAACGCCCTAGCAGAAAATCCTTTGGATCATCGGTTTGATGGGTACAAGATTGAACTGGGTGAAATTTTGAGATACCAGAGAAGAATGCATATTCCTGAATCTAGAGAGTTGAGGAAGTTGGTTTTGGAAGAAGTTCACAATGCACCCTATTCAGGACACCCCGGTGTATCTAAGATGATCGTGGAGTTGAAGACTTTGTATTTTTGGCCTAAACTCAAGAAGGATGTAGTGGAGTACGTAGCCAGATGCTCGGAGTGCCAGCGAGTCAAGGTTGAGCATGAACACCCAATCGGGTTATTGTATCCCCATGACATACCTGAGTATAAATGGCAGGTGATCATTATGGATTTTGTATAGGGGTTTCCTTTGAGCAAGAATAAGCATGATGTCATC
Organism: Sequoia sempervirens; assembly: GCA_007258455.2. Taxonomy (NCBI): domain Eukaryota; kingdom Viridiplantae; phylum Streptophyta; class Pinopsida; order Cupressales; family Cupressaceae; genus Sequoia; species Sequoia sempervirens. The sequence goes on along the minus strand of VDFB02075321.1, from coordinate 422,560,301 downwards.
TTGGTTGTGATTGATAAGTTGACTAAGGTTGGGCACTTCATTCTGGGAAACCTTAAGGATGGATCGTTGACCCTGACAAAGAAATTTGTTCAGGAGATCTTTCATTTGCATGGAGTTCCAAAGACTATCATTTCTGATAGGGACACATGGATGAACTCAAGGTTCTGGACAACCTTGAACGTGGTATTGGGGACTAAATTGAATTTCAGCTTAGCTTATCATCCTCAGATTGATGAACAAACAGAGAGGGTGAACCAGATAGTTGAAGATCTCCTATGAATGTATTGTATGGACCAATAATACAAGTCGAAAGAATATATGCCTTTGGTAGAGTTTTCCTACAATAACTCTTATCATACATCCTTAGGCATGGCACCATTTGAGGCCTTGTATGGGCAGAAGTGTCGAACCCCCATCAGTTGGGATCAATTGGAGGATAGGATCTTAGTAGGACCTGAAATGCTTAAAGAAATGGAAGAACAAATGAGGGTCATTAAGAGCATATTGAAAGAGGCGACAGACCGACAGAAGAGTTATGCTGAAAAGAATTGAACTCATAGGAAGTTCACAACAGGGGACAAGGTTTTCTTGAGAGTTAAACCTCATAAAAGCTTTGTTGCTTTTGGAAAGTCTTCCATGTTGGCCCCAAGATATGTGGGACTGTTTGAAGTTCTGGAAGTGATTAACCTAGTTTCCTATAGACTAACTCTACCACCTGCTCTAGCTTGACTTCATAATGTGTTTCATTTTTCTTTGCTTAAGCCATATCAACCTGATGTGACTCATGTACTTGATTGGAAATCCTTGTAGGTATAGGATCCAGGAGTGGTGCTAGTGGAGCCCATTAGAATCCTAGATAGATGCAACGTTAAGTTGTAGAGCAGAGATATTGCTCAATTTAAGGTTCAATGGGACCAGTATTAAGAGGATAGTGCTACTTGGGAGGATGTGAAAGAAATAGAACACTCCTTTCCACTTTTGCTTTCTTAAAAGAGAAACTCAATAATCTTGTTCGATATTTCTTTTTGGTTTGAGACACTATGATATTTCATGCCTTAAAATTTTGATGTTGAAATAGACATATAATTTGAAATGATGTTGAAATAGACATATATTTCACGTGATGTTGAAATAGACATATATCTCATATGATGTTGAAATAGATATATATCGCATGTAATGTTGAAATAGACATATATTTCATGTGATGTTGAAATAGACATAAATGAACCAAATTGTTATGATGATATTCCTTCCAACTTACTAGACATCAGGACGATGTCTCTGCTAAGAGGGGAAGGATGTCATAACCCAATTTTATTACATATTCATTTAAATACAAAAAATTGAATTATTCATGAAATTCAGTTAAATATTAAATGGAGATTTTGAAATATTTGAATGTTGAATATGAAGAGTTGACTACTGTTGACTTTGTGAAATTCTTAAAACTATTTTTTTATTATGTCATCAAGAATTGAACGTTATTAATCAATTTGCAAGTGCAAGTGTGTGCAGTTGTAGGGTGACAAGATGAAGGACGAGAACACGGTTGAAGTAGGATTGTTTAGCCAGATCAAACGGTAAGCCAGTTGGAATCTGGATGCACACATCACAAGTAGCATGATAACTTGCATTTGAATGACTTGTATATATAAGTCTAAAATGAAATTTTCTTCAATATGAACTATTTCAGTGCTTACAAATTAATGATTAGTAGATTTAAATTTCTATTCAAAGCTTGTATTTTGAAGGAACTAAAGCTAGCGTAGTAGAAGAAAATTCTTTTCTTTAAGTATGCAACCCCTGAGCCACTCCTCATAAAACAACTTGAATATGAGTGTATTTATTTAAAAACACAAACACACACACACACACATACACACACACACATATATATATGCGAGTATGAAAAATGAACATCCATATATATATGTTATTCGAATGTATGAAAGATGTGAATGAAGCCATTTAAATGCATAATGTATATATATATGTATGTATGTATGTATGTATGTATGTATATACGTGCATATATATATATATGTATTCATAATCAAATTTGAATTTGAAATGTAAGTGATAACCGATATGTAGTGAAATCGGACAATGGAAGATCAAGAAATATATTCCAAGGCAGACCCACGACAATCGTGGCCTGCAAAATCATCAAGTCAATATTCAAAATTAGAGGGTGGCGAGGGTGGTGAAGGCCATGGCAAAAAGGCCATAATGATAGTAATCGACCGCATGCAAAGGAGCGATTGCCATTTTTTTGTAGAGTGTAGGAAAAAGAAGGGGGATGGATTGGGAAGGAAATCGACAAGAAGTGGGAAAAATATGAGGAAAAGTCTCATCAAAAGCTCGACTAAGGAGGTAAGCTCGACTTTTCTGGGAATCTATATTGAAATGAATTGTTTTAGTTATCATATCAATAGCACAATATCATGTAATTTTGTTGTTTGAGTGTGTACGTGACTCAGCTTAAGCCGATGGCACAGTGTAGTGACCACCCACAGAGGGATCGCCAAGCTACGACCTGCTAACTTGGCATTATCTTTGAAGCTTGTTGGCTAGCCTTTATGCTAGACTGACGCTTCAAGTCTCTTCTACCAGTGATTGTGTGTGTTAGTTGCAAACCATTATAAGCCACATCGTGGCTATCGAAATAATGTATTTTGGAGGAATGTGTAATTTGGATAAATGGAAAAACCGTAGGGGATTCAAAATTCAACCCTACTAGAGGATATCAACCTTTGTATCTCTTGTTTTATTGACTATGTTTTCATTTATAATTGCATTGTTTTCCATTATTAGCAAGGTCGATAACGAAAAAGAGAGAAGTCTTCAATATCGTAAATGTGGAACTGTGATTGCATGAAGAGGATTACCCTCGATCCTATGTAATGTGTAAGTTCGGCCCTTGTAAGCAAAGTAGGGGAATCAATCCTCATGATCGATAGGGGCATGTTTGCTTGAATGTATCAACATATTTTGCATGATATATTTATTCTATTGCATATGATATTGGGAAAGTTATGATGCTCGTAAGGGCGAACTTTCATTAGTATTTTTTTGAAATCTATGAAGGGACCACCCGACCCTTGAAATGGGAAAAATCTAGAGCCATCATAATCAATAAGGCAGCCCAGAAAAGGCACGATTATGATTGAACACCAATTTTCTTTTTTTTAGTCTTCTTGATTGAAGTAGGTGCTCGAGTATGATATCAACAAGCATGTCGATTATGGTTTTCTTAATACTGTCATATAGTTTTAAATTTTTAGAAATGAAAGTGTTTAGCATTTGAAGAACAGACATTTTTCTCTATGTATGAAACAGGGATTTTGATTATTTAATTTTATAATAGTGAACAGAGTAAATAACAACGTACTATATTTTAAATGTAACTGTTTAAGTCTGAGACTGAAAAAGGTCAATGCAAACTGTGGAAATACTTGAAAAAGACTTTGTTTTACTGAAAGTTATCTTTATACATTGAATGTTCATATGTAAATAATTTATTTGATGACTATTTAGAATGTAAACAACTTACTTGCTTAGTTTTTTTAGTGAGAAACAATACATGCTTCAAGGTTAAAACAATGGATGATCATGTGCAAATAGCTCATTTGATGACTATATAGAATGTAAACAATTTACTTGTTTAGTCTGTTTAGTAGGAAACAGAACTTGCTTGGTTAAAACAATGAATGATCGTGTGGGAACAACAAATGTTAAGATTTAACAGTGAGCGAGAAACTGTTATCATAAACTTGCTTAGAATATTTATTTTGACTATGAAATGTCACTCAGAATTCAATTAGTAGATTACAAATCTGAATATGATTATTTCATAATGTATGCACAAAATTTAACATTGGTAGGCACATATATATGTATGCACATAGACTTCATCTATGTACATACATATACTTGTGACATACCTTCTTTTGTTTTTACAGTACTTTTTGCAAGGGAAAATGCTTAAGATGTTAAGTAGACATAGTCATAAGAATGATATGACAGATCATTGAAATACTCTATGAAACTTGGAATCTGAATTCTGTTTAGAGTATACATATAAATACATAAATCTATATTTTGCTTCTTCTTTGAATACTTGTGTGGAAAAATAGTTATATACCAGAACAGAACAGTGATACCTTAGTTGACTTGAGCACCCATGGGTAGTTGTTGCTAGAAGGTATATAGCTTTATATTAGAAAGTTACCTTCCGGGAAGGGTGTCGAAATGGAGTTCAGAGAGTATAGGTTTGCTTTACCAAATCCTACTGTTTGCTATTGTTGTAACACATTTTTTATGCTTGTCCAAGCAATATAGTTCATTATGTATGTATGAATGAACTCTGTGATTTCACTCTATGTCATTCCTAGCATAGATCTTGCGCTTTCTTTTCTAATGAGTAGATAGAAGTTGCATGTTGATGTTTAGGCACACACCAGATTCCACGTTGCAGGTTATTCTCTTGCTAAACTTTCTATACAGGGTCGGGAATTCTTCAAGTCAAAAGAATACTAGGGAAGTGCAAGCTTCGTGGTTGGGTGGTAAAGCACTTCAACCATGTTCTTGTCCACCAGTAGAGGTGAGAATTGAAGAACCTTAGTTGTTCAGCAGACTGCCATAGTCTATGATGTAACTTGATGTAAAATATTTTATGTACTTGATAGAAAATGTACTATGTAATGACATTGTGGCCTTAGGAGCAAAGTGAAACTTGATATTGTAATTTTACTTTTGAAGTGAATATAAGAATCTTTGACTCATCTTAAATGGACATGTGTAGCTATGATAGATTTTAGCCACTAGTTATTTCTTTTTAATTTGGAGTATATTCATGTGTCATTTACAATAATGTTAATTAAGTAATAATTATGAATGGGTTATTACACATCCATCCTGTTCAATCTAACAAACCACATGGATTTACTCTACTCTTGATAGTGTCAAGTATTGCCTCTTGGTTAGACTCACAAACTTTCCACAAGTTCTTATTCAATATTCTACACATAAATTGAACATTTGATGCCACAACAAGGTTAGAATAATGAAGAATCATCCTATGTGTATTAAAGTCCTCAAACAACCACATATCAAACTTATTAATTGGGTACCTTCTAAGCCATGTTTTAGGAGCAATCATTGATCCAGTAGGATAATCTATGATAGGGACATCCAATCTATTTTTTCCTCAACACAATGAAACAAATAATATTTTTTTCCTTCTTCATTATGTTCATCTACAATAACTACATAAATATTCCCTAAATTGATTTGTGTATTCAATAAGATAAATTTAGTAAATGATACAAAAATATAACAAAATAAGATAAAATATAACTATAATAACTAGTTGAACTAGATGTGAAATATGGTCAAAATCAACTGATGATTCCATCTTTATGAGTTGTAGTTCTCTTGAAAGTTGATATGCCTCAAGTGAGCTTAGAGTTCTAGCACACAATTCATCAACCCACTACTTTGAATCACGCTCGTTCCAAGCTTGATATGTACATGGAGAACAAAATCATGCCATTTACCTCATATGAATAATCCATGAACTTGTATTTAAGCTTCTAAAAGAGTGGGGCTCACTTGATCTTGTCAATGTATAATAATTCTCATAGATTGCAATGTTATATTCATCTACCAAGAAAAAAAAACTATGAATTGTAGACTTAGCTTCATCACTTGGACCCATTGTAGCATTACACCATTCAATGATAGATGCCATGTATATGTCAAATTTTCACTATATGTGTACTTCAACTCTTCTCATGCTAAGGCTCTTTTAACACATTCTCTTGCACCATCATGCTCCCACTTTCCATGCCTGACCTCCAAGAAAATTCATATATGTTAAACACCCATCATCTTATGCATCTTACTCAACCAATAGAACATCTAAGAGTTCATGAATTTTTATACACAATTATTTGATTATATGATATGTTGACCAAATGTGATAATCTTGCTAGCCAAATTATCATAGAACATCTAAAATCAACCTTGCACAAACTCTATAGAGTGTGTGCGATAATCACTGATATAAAAATGATACTCCATCAAGATCTTCATTTCTTCCTCTATACTATCAGGTGTGTGAATGAACTCTATATGCACGAATATAGAAAGTTGAGTGGAGTTATAGTATTGTGACTAAACCTCATTATATGGTTGTAGTGTATAATTATATGAAAATTCTATAATTGAAATGATGGTACTAAGTGGAAATGTGTCCTTGCACAACTTGAATTGTAAGTCCAACCATCGAGCTCTATAGGTATGTTTTGCATACTCATATACTATATTCTCTTGAAATATAGACATAAATTGATATACTAGTATATTTTTACTCACCAATTCACATATTTTTCCTCTTTACCATCTTTTAGATTGTATTCCATTGACTTATATTTTCTAAAACTTATTTGTTCATTTCCAATTACATGTGTATTCTCCATATGTACATAATTTTTCAAATGTTACAAGCCACCACAACTATCACATGTTCCATCCAAACTTGATTTCTTTTAAAACAATTGTCCATCCACTCTTTCACATAAAATGCTCAAAATAAAATCTCTTGAAAATCTAGGTGGAGTCTTTTTCATACACTCCTGCAAAATCCCATTAGTATGCAAACCTACACATATATGTCAATAAACATCACAATGATTAGAAAATTCAATATGTAATCTATAACAACAAGATGTGTGTGTGTGATTTATTTTGACATAGAAAAGTTTTTCCATTTCAAAATACCAATTAATTTTAATATGAAGATACATATCTATAAATTTGGAGAAAATTTAGGTTTGAGTCATATCTAAAAAATATTTTTGATGCAGTTCATAGTTTCAACATCCAATTCACTTTTTTAAACGTCTCTTTAATTAGGTGATACTCATTTTATTTTTCTAGAATTCTTCAATTAGGGATCTCAAGGCTTCAACTATAACTTTATCTTTCTATGGGAATCTGCCAATGAATGCCAATAGTTCATTGTTTTTAGGTCCTCAACTCTTTCACACCTCCCAATAACTTCCATTAGTGTTTTTTACTTATTTGTAGTGTTTGGATTACTTTCCTTATTGGGGGATCTTTCTTTGTTTTATTACTTACTATTGTTTACATAATTACATGACATGTAATATTACTATCTTTGGTGTGTGAGGTGAAACTCACACTTTCATATCCATTCATTGGATACTTTACAACATATTTCTCACTATTAGTATTGATGTTCTTAGGCCAAGTATCTCCATTATGGGTCTAAACTTAAGTTTCTCGTCATTTCAAAAAACAATTAACATCTCCATGTTTGATTTAAGTTTTCAAAAAATAGTTTCCATATTTTATTCATATTTATTCAACAAGTACATTTGGGAATATTATCAACTATTTGTTTTAAAACATTCTCATAAATTTCAATTAAAAACTTAGGCTTTCTATACAAAATTATAGGAGGTGTTCTCAGTTGCAAACTTGTCTCAATATTTGAAATATTTATTGTTTTTTCAATATTTGGAGTGTTTATTGTGTTTTCAATATTTGGAATGTTTATTGTGTTTTCAATATTTGGAGTTTTAATTGTGTTTTCAATGGGTGAATGAGGAATTTGTTCAATATCATCTTGAGATGGGAAAGATGATGTACCTTCAACTCCAAGATTCAATTTCCTCATTACACGAATATTTTGCATTCATTTCAATTTTTTCTTTAAATTATTCTCTTTCATACCTTGAGTGGATGCTTCATGTTCATCTTCAATTGAAAAAGATGATATATCTTCTTCTATGCTGTTCAATTTCTTATTTTCACAAATTAGCCTCATCCATTCCCTTTTCTTTGCATTCTCGACTTCATGCTCCTCCCATGTTTGAGTCTTTGGGCATCTCCTTGGCATGATGATAAATTATATATCAATCATGAATAATACATGGAGATTAGTCAATTCATGGTATGACAAAGCATCAAACCACAATCATACAAATATTGAAAGAATACAAATATTTTTCAATTCTTCTCAAAATATGATCTATACCACTGACTTAAGGACTATAGGTTAGGATGGAGTGAACTCTCACATACATTCACTTGTATGGTAAGATATGATGAGGAAATGAGAGATTAAGGTAATAATTAATCAAAATGAATAGTAATTACACAATTAAAACATTAATAAGAGTTATCTAAGATACTCTTCTAAATGCCTATGTAGATATGTGGAAGCATCAGGAAGGACATTAGACCAATATACCATTTTTGTTGAGGATCCCCACGGTATGGAGGCATACTTCTCAACATCCATGTGGTTATCTATACCTATGATGACATTCCATTTATATATACTATAATAAGCATATCCTATTTCCTTGTAAATTGGATTGTAAATCCAATGTGTGTATGTGATTCCATAGTATACAATTAATATGTGTATGCTTCCCATTCTCATATGTATTGTATTATTTTGTGATATCCCATGGGTATGTATTTATGGTGTTTGAAGTCCCTGATTTCTATTTACTTGGTGTTCCATGTATTATGTGATTAACATGTTTATGATATGATATTATGGGAATACCCTCATGTGTATATACATGGTATGTTGGCATTGGTTGTCATTGATGTCAACACTTGAGGATACTGTTGTGATGACAACACTTGGTGAGTTTGTTGGCATTGGTTATCAACACTTGGAGAGTTTATTGCATATTTTGATTAGTTGGCATTGGTTGTAAGTCGTGCCTTTGAGGTTGATGATGTTTATGGTTGGTTGTCATGCCTTAGTTGATATCAAGTAAAGTTGTATTGAAGTATGTCAGAAGAGATGGTATCATGATAATATATTAAGATGAGAATTATACGTAATGCTAATGGTGGAGAGATGTTACTAATGGTCTCTAGCATGTTGTATACTCTCTTCTATTGTTCCTAAGGATGTATGTATTGTTGCAAGGAATTTTTGGTCTCTGCAAGTTGATGAAAGTTTCTACTTCAGGAAGATGCAGTGTTTGGGAGAATGTTCCACAATCCTCCACTGTTGAAGATATGATCTTGCAATTTGGTATTTTGTGTTTATATTCTATGGATGTTGCACTCCTATCTTTTCAGGTCACTTGTGTTGTTGAGGAGTTTTCTACTATTTGAAGTATATTGGTAGTTTTGTTGGTTGTCAGGACAAGTTCATAAAATGCTTCGTATTTCTCCACATTGATGTTTTTGCTCTTGTAATTTGGTGGGCGTTCTCTCAATGCTTGTGCACTATCTCAATTCAATTTTCATGTGACGGTGTGTACCACAAGTTTATCTACTAATGTTCTATATCATGGTTGCATCTTCTTTGTTTTTGGGGGGTTGTGGTTGTTGTTTGTGGCATGAAAGTGTGAAAAAATTGGTACGATATATATTTGTACGGTATTGTTCCATACAATAGGGTACAACTACAAAAATGATTGTAAAATTTTAAAGTTATAGAATTTGACGAAATGAAAGGTATTTTTTCATTTCCCAAATCTTCTATACACAATGGAGCTATTTGTTTGGCTCTATGACGCTCTATTGATAGGTCTAAGTGTTGGAGTCACTTCAATGTAGGAATAAATGTGCTCTCATGGCTCTAATACCATGTTTGAGAATGTCAAGATCAAATAGCATGAAACAACTTCCACAAGTGAATATAATATGCACAATAGTATGTCTATCAAATATAAAATGAAGAGTGTATGAAACAATGATCAAGCCTTGCATATATAGGCAAGGAAGAAGAGGTGAGAAGGTAGGAGTGAAACTCCGTCTACCCCTCCAAAGGTGGGACACTTGTGAGCTCACTTGAAAAGTGGGTGAGCAAGAGTCAATAGGTGTGTCAAGCATGAGGACACATGTCTCAATTCTATGAAGTGAAACAAAGGAAAAATAAACTTAATTAAACTTAAGCTAGATGTGAATAGGTTAATCCTAGATAGGTGATTAGCTAACTAGGTAGATAAAGACACTATTTACACTAACACAAACTAATAACACCATTATTATGGTCATTTTATTTGTAGATATTGAAGTGTTTGGTTTCAATTTTAATCTTGTTTTTTTTATTTGTTGATTGAGATTGACAAGTGGATGATTTTTCCACACCTGACCCTACATTCTGTTTTCTCTTCCAAACATTTTTTTTGAATTACTTTTTCTTTCATTTTTACAATACCAATCAGAAAGTCATTTATAAATTGTGAAACACTTTAGAATTTTTAAAAAAAAAAAATTCATAGGAAAAATTATAATGCCTCAATCTTAGATTTTGTTCACACAATCTTGTTGTGCTTTTTTGGTCTTTTGCCTTAGTCTTTTTGACTAAGCAATGCAACTTGCATCTATAAAGAAGGAACATCAGCATTGATTGTTCTATTATTTTGATATATAAAGAGAAGTTAGCAATTAACAATAAGTGAGCCTTTTATTTTATTTATGTCATTTTAAGATATCATTAATGTAATTCATGGATTATATTTATGGAATATAGACTTAAAATTTTATTAGCATTAAAAAAAATCCCCATATTCTCTTAGCCCACATGAAATAAAATATATATAATTTATTATATTTTTATATTTTTAGTTAGTTGATAGGCTTTTATTGTGGACTTGCCAGTCCACAAGCCATTGGGATACCTTTCTCACACATGGCATACCATTTGGCAGCCCATGGGTTTTATCCGTAAACCCCTCTCTCACATCGGAAACAACTTGCTGTTAAAGAATTTTCTTGAGGCTGGTTGCATTGATGGAGTGAGTAAATGCAGTCAATCTACTCTAGATCGATCTTGTACACCTGTGTTCTGTAACTAAATAAATGCAGAAGATTTGGTTTGATTTCTTTTCAGATATTTTATATGTTTTTTAATGCAATACTCACCAACTTCTATCGCCCCCTGTAATGTCTTCGCCCCTACAATGTGTATGAACACAAATGAGCAAAGGAAACATGTTGCAGTTGCTACTAGGAGAAGTGAAGCAAAGCAAGGATAATGGGTGAAGAGTATAGGAATTTCGTGTTGTGAGTGATTGCAAAAATGAGCAAAGGAAACGAGGAGTTGTAGCTATGGAAGGCCAAAAGTCTAGAGGTGTTTATATCTTCCATTTTTTTTAGGGCGCTGAATTTATATGTTATAGTATGCCCTTGAATTATCATTGTTCAGAATATGCATTGTTCTCTCCTGAAACATATAAGAGTTTAGTATATTGTGTTTTGAGCTCAGTAGAACTTTTGTAGCAACAGCTGCCTCCATTGTTGTTTGGCTGACCTTTTTGATTTTGTTCCTTGCAATTTTTGTACACTCTGTGCGTTCAGTAGGTAATCTTCAATTTTTATAAAACTGGTATTAGGTTTAATGTCTCTTTTATTACTTTGAATTATCTCAACTATTAGTTAAGGAAAATTGGAACCGATCAAGATACAAGCAATGGTATTTCGAAATTTCCATTTTTTAATTGCCTGCAAGTTGAGTGACAATTTACTTTGTAATGGAATTGCTAAGTGCATGTGGTCTTGGAAAATGTTTTAGCATCCACACATCAAGCTAGGCTACCACATCTTGGTCGGCCCTCCCTCTCTTCCTCGCATGCCCTCTGTCTAACCCTACCTCCACACAGCAGCTAAAGGGAGAGACGATCTGCTGCTGAAAATGGCAAAAAATGTGTAGGAAGGGGGGATTTTCCCTGGCTACGCCCCACACATTCCATACCCTATTTTTGTGTGTCGTTCTTGAGCCTACTTCCATAGTGATGAGTTAGGGCAAAAGGCAAAAAGTCACCCTAAAATATTAGGGCAGGTGATTGATTAGTGGTAATAAATTTTTCGAGCATTAATCCTTCCACTGGCGTGAGGTTTATTATTACCTTCTCTCTTACATTTCCTTTCAAACAAAGATTCAATAAGTTAATGTAGTCACGTGAAAGTTAAGATCAGTTCTCTTTGTTTTTTTGAACACTCATTTTCTTGTTAGATCGACTAATTTGGATTTAAGGGATAACATAAATTGCCTGCGTCTAAATTTAGAAGGGTACTCAAATTAAATCATAGTTGAGGACATAATTCGAATGGCAAGTGAAGCCAAGTGTTAATTTGGAACTGTTATGCCCATATATATTAGAGTTAAAGTTTTTAATGCTGGTAATAAAGTTATAGATGAGTTGGGGGATATTTGGACAAATGACAATAAAAACAATTGAAAAAAAGGTAAAACATTTTTGTCAGGGAACAAAATAATAGTGTAAAAGTTACAATATTTCCTGAGAGCACTGCAATCATTTTTGTATCCTATTGTTGTGTATTCCCTTACCAGATTGCATTTTAGGCTTCTCTTGTTTATATATATTTAACATAATTTCTATATAATAAGTCAAGAGATATCTTTTTTAAAGATTTATTTTTAAATTAGTTTTTAATAAAATTATAATATAATAAATATTTGTTTTTGGAAAATTGAAAAATCTAATAAATTAATAAATAGCAAATGGCAATAAACAAAAGTGAAACACAACCAATTGTCTTTTTAATATGGTAATTTAATTATTAAAGAGTTTATTAATTATTTTTTATTATAATCACTATTTTATTATAAATTAAATTTAAAAAACATTAGCGAGTAGATTGCCCTTCTCTTTTGGTATTTTGGTTTGTTCTGTGTCAAATTTAACTGCAACTTTAATTTATCCCTTTGAATGATTTTTTAAGAGATTTTTTTATTTATAAACACTCAATTATTTGTGTATCCTTTTGAATGATTTTTTAAGAGATTTTTTAATTTATAAACACTCAATTATTTGCGTATCCAAATTTTTCCAATGCAACATGAAGATCGTGTAGAGAACTACCTATATAAGAGCTTTGCAATCTACAACTGCTCCCACTCTTTACTTTGCACCAAAATTGTATTAGAGTAGTCTATAACATGGAGTCTAAGCCTCTTCCTCTCTCATTCCATGCCCAAGAATTCCAGGTTGGTAGCATTGTTTTCATTTTGGCAATGAATTTTACAATTCATTGTCAGCAATTCATCGAAGGAAAATTCACCGCCATGGAAAATTCACGATGGAAAATTTTCCTTGGTGAATTGTTGGGGATGAATTTTTTATTTTTAAGTTTTTTTTGGATTTTATGTTGGTTTATAGAAGTAGTTTTTTTTTCTGTGTGTTTGGTCAATCTTGTTGGAAATAGGTTACCATTCAATTGCAAATCCTAAACATTAATTATTTCATGTATCTCCTAGATTCTTGGAATGTGTTCAACAACACTAAGATTAAGATGAGATTAATATTTGATGAAATAATCATGATTATTAACATTTGTAATTAATTCTAAATGTAAGAAGCATGTGAGGGCGTCCATAGTGAGTTCCTAAATAATAGGGACACATGGGACACTCACATGGTAAGGTGAAACTCACCTTGTGTTCAGTTAACTATACGGAGTAATAGTTAACACTTCTAAATGCATGAAGAGATCCTAGGAGTTAGGATTTGATGTTTGCATGCTTGAAGTTTAGTTAAGTTCAGTTCAATTCAGTTCAGTTTAGTTCAGTTCTGTTCAGTTATGGTTCAGTTATCTTCAGTTGCATGCAAGTGCATGTTGATGCATGTTGGTTATTTTGAGTTGCATGTAGTTAGCTTCAGTTAACTTGGAATGCATGGCTAATAACTTGAGTTGTATGACAGATAACAAGGACTACCTCCAGTTAACAAGGGATGACCATTCTTGCATGAATGGTGTTGAGTAAATGTTTTAGTTAACTATAAAGCACTTGAAGCCAACTTGGGCGCCCAAGATGCTTTATTGGATTTACCTCTCATGCATGATAAGATATTTCTGAAGGCTCAATTAAGTAGCTTTACTTATGGGCGCCAACTTTGAGGAAGAGCTTTGGAATTATCACCGAAGTGAAGGAGAAGTTGTAGCTTTAGTTTGGGACACCCAAATGCATGAAGCACATGTTGTTAGCTTTTAGTCTTCACCGAATAACTCAACTTGAAGGAATATGGCATACCTTTCAAGGGTTTGAGCTTGTGCATTGTAATTATCACCATTTGGAGATTACAAAGTTGCATATTGTCTCTATATCTCATTCAAGTTGAATAGAGTTTTCATAATTGTTATTGCAGGTGTGAAGAAGATTGGTAAAGATAGAAGAAGCATTCTCAAGCAAGAATTGGAGCTATTGTAATTCAAAGATTGAATAATAGAATAATTCTTGGGGAGTTTTTTCGAAAGGGTTTCTCCACGGTACATCTTGTGTAATCTTTCTAATATCCTGTCTAGTTCTTCTATCAACTTCTCTCTACATTCTACAATAGTAAAATGGATTAATCAAGATAATCACCCACAAAGAATATATGTAACAAAGAAAAGACTTACTTAGATCAGCAATATTGAAGTTTTACAGAGCATTAAGCTAAGAAAACACCTCATTTTTCAACAAATCTTAATGTTCAGTTCAAGTTTCATGGATTCTAAAATTGATGAGTTCAAGTTAAAAAAATAATGTTTTCATTATCAAAATTTTAAATCTGTTTGCAGTTTCTTCTTTAATTTCTTTTACATATTATATCTTTCAATTTACGAATTTCTCATCTAACAATGTGTTTCCTTGCATAGAGATTCCAGGGCGTCAAAAAAAGACCTTAAAAAAGACATTGCAAAGTTCTTATTTTACTTTGATCTATGTACACTTGATAGTAATTTGTTCAAAGCACTCTAATCAACATTGTGTTTCAATTTGAAAAGAGGAGCTTCAAAAAAGACAAATGGATACTCTTATATAACTTTTACTATTGCAAACTCAATACAAATTGTTCAAAGAGATTGCATTGTGTAAACATATATTTTCTTATACAACCAATTATATTTTGTTACAATTCATTTACGATTTTTCTTTAATTTTCTATCGATATTTCCCTTGAACCTCCTACAGGTGCAAGTGCTAGTAAATTAAGACTTTTAGAATGGGACCCTCCTTTAAGACTTCTTTTGTTTTTATTTGTCACTTTAACATATCATTGACATGAGGTGTTGATGGAATGTAGGCTTGGGATTTTATTAGCATTAAAAATGACTCCATATTCTCTCAACCCACGTGAAGAAAAAGAGAAGTGACTTTTATTTTTAGGTATTTATATTTTTAAATTCACATGCTAAAGTTTCTTTTAAAAAGACTTTTAGAGTGGGGCCCTCTAGTTAAATTGTGATGGGAGGTATTAATCTTTTGAAAAAAAAATTGGGGTTAAAGTAGTAAATTATTATATCAATTTAGTTATGTTTTAAAAAAAAAAATCTACTAATCTATTTTTTCTATAGTTTTAATTATTTATCAAAAATTTAAAATAAAAAATAAAATTAAATTAAAATAAAAAAAAAATTTTAAAAATCTAAAAAATTGTTATTTTTTTTAATTAATCTCATTTTTTTTAGGTTGTCTTTTGTTTAAGATAAAGTGTGAAGATATTTTTAAAAAAACTACAAACACTTTTTTGCAGCTACAACCATCGAAGGATCAAATAATTAAATATTCAAACAATTTGTTACGATCATTGAAGACTTACTTCTGAGAAAATTAACAATTTGTTAGATCATATTTTTGTAAACTAAAATAAACTTATTCTTCATTTTTTTGCTTGTCATATATTTTCAAATCTTGAAATTTCTTGCACTTTAAAGTGATCTTAAGGATAAAAAACAAATATTGTCTTCCCAAGTTTCTTTTTAGGAGTTGTCTTAGATTTCATCACCAAGTGGATGAACTCAACTTTATCATTTTCACATAGTATAAATAACAAGGAGTGAATTGGACATATAAAAATCGCGATGAAGGCGAGCAGACGGAGCAGGCTGGGTGGGAGAGGAAAATTCAAATGCTTTGATAGCGACGAGGAGTCTGACGATGAAGGCGAGGCAGATGGCCTGTGTATTCCGTCTGGGATACTTAGGCTATGTTTCCTGGGCGTGTCTATGGCTTTTCCTGTTGAGGTGGGTGTCGTGTTTTTTGGTGTTCGGTGCAATGGGCTTCTTTTGTAGCGGTTTGGTAGTGAGGATGTCGATCTTGGCAGAGTTTTCTGTTGGTTTGGTTACGTCCTGTGTTCGGGTTTTGGAGAGTGCATGGAGGGACTAGTGTTTTGTCTTGTTGTTGGTGCTAGTAGCTTGGGACCTATTGGTTGCACTTTTGACTCTATGGCTTGGCGTTCAATGTGGGTTCTTTCCCTCTGTTGTTCTTTGGGGGATCTACTACTTTCTCCTTCTTGTGTGGTTTTTACACAGAGGCCCTAGATGTGTGTCTTGGGTTTGGTTGGCCCTGAGAGTGTTGGGCTTAACGATTTATCTACTTTAGAGGCCCCTATGGAGTGGTTCGCTTTCCTCCTTTTTCCTCTATGTTTTACTTCTGAGTTGGAGTGGTGTTGGTCCCCATGGTGGGTTGTGCTTCATTGTTATATCTCTTATCCTTGTTGCTTCTTGTGGTTCTAGGTTTGTTTTTTTCCCCAGTCCTTGGTTGGTTGGTGGGTTGTGATGTGGACCTACTCTAGTGTGCAATGGTGAATCTTTTTGTGAGAGCAATTATTTTTGCCTTTCTTCTGCTTCTGGTTCTCCCCCCTTGTTCGTTGTTGTTATTCTTTAGAGAATGGGGGATGGTTTCTTGGTTTGACCCCTATGTGGGTGTGATTTGGCTCTCCTGCTAGGAGTGTTTTCTCTGGTTGAGGGATATATGTCTGCTCTTTGGAGCTTTGTTTGTTGGGAGTGTTCCTATTCCTAACCTTTTGGATAGGGTGTTTTCTTAGTTCTTTCTGATGACCCAACTCCATTTGATCCTTAAGGGCGCCTCTAATGTTTTTGTGGAGGTGTTTATTTCTTTTGTGGAGGTGTTAGATCAATATACTCCAGTTGGAAGGCTAATGGTGGTCTTGGTTGGGTTAGATGGGTTGCTTCTCATGTTCTTCTCTGCCCATGTTTCTTTTTTCAGTGGTTTTGCAGGGTATATCCTTGTGGTTCTTTTGTTATTCCTTTGTCTTGATTTGTTGATGGATGTCATGGATTTCCTTGCTACTAGTAGGGTAGCTCTCTTCTTTTTTCTTCAATCTGAGTCTTCTCTTGAGGTAAAGATAACTCCTTTTGAGGTGGAGCCCTCTCTTCTAGAGGTAGAGTTGGGGATTGTGGATTTGAGGAGGTTCTTTCCTTGTTGTTGGTCATCTTTGTTACAGTACTTTTTGAGGTGGTGTGTGCTTCTATGGAGGTGGAGTTGTTTCTTGTTATAGTTTGACAACAGTGGTGGTAAGGTTCTTCATGATGTTTGCTCCTATAGAGGGGAGCCGACTCCTTTTGAGGTAGAGTGTGATTTAGCTCTTCATGTGTGGGGATGGTGCAAGAGATCTTATTCTTCTCGTTGGTATGGTTGGATGGCCTCATGCCTGATGATTCTTGAAGGTATCTGTGTGGGTTGTGGGTTTAAGGTCCTTAGTAAAACTTGGTTTGATGTGAGGGACTTTGGTCCCTGTTTCCTAAATGTAAGTGGGTTCTAGGCTCCCCTCTATCCTAGTCTGGGTCCAAGTTCCCTTGGTTAACTTGGGTGTGATTTGGATTTTAGGTTCTTGTTAAAACCTTTTTTGTTCATTGCAGATCTGGGTAGTCTTGATGTTTTGCTGGTTATTTGTAGTTGGTGTGTTGTTGGTTGGCTGTGTTTTATTTTTATGCAGTTGTTTTCTCTTTGTGTGGGTTTCGGGTCCCCGTCAAAACCTTTTTGTTAATGGTTTAGGGTTCATTCAAAACCTATTGTAAATGGTTTCAGGTTCATTCAAAACCTATTTTCCCCCCTTAATCAAAATGAGGAGTGAATTGAAAGGAAAGTCTCTTTAAAGGGAAAATTTTCATTTAGACTAAGCCCTTAAGAAATTTATACCTTGGGGAAGTGAAGGAAAAAAATGGGTTAATCTCTCCTCCACATTGTTTGAACTCTTTCAATTTCCTTTGCATAGACTAGGTCTTGCATTCCCTTGCATGGTATATCGAGGATATCCTTAGAATTATTATAAAGGCTCGATTAAGACTCACCAACCATCTTTCCTTATGATTGATCAAATATCAATCAAGCCCAAGAAGCACTCACATCATACTTCCAAGTGGTAGAAGTAGCATTAACTTTGGGCAAGGATTTGGCGTCCAAGATAAGGGGTGCATAGGTGGTCCATTACCTTGTATTCTCTAGCTACCCACCCTTGGTAGATAATATATTTGTGAGTTTACAAGGATTGATACACCCAATTGATTAATTATATTCTTGTGTAGTGAATTATGTGTCTATTAATATTTAGATCAAACCTCCCCCCTTCAAACTAGAAAGGGGGAAATTATCCATTTTGAGTCTTGATTTTTTCTTTTTTCTTTTTTTTCCTTTTTTCTTTTTCTTTATGTGAGTTACAAAACTGGTCCAAAACCAAAGTCTAGCCAAAACAAGAATCATGGACCCTTGATTCTCCTTCATATTGTAAGGAAGCTAAGGTAGCATAACAACTTCCTACACTAATCTTGAGAGGAGGATAATGCAAAAATTTATAGATCTTTACAATAGTTACAAAAACTTAAATAGAAATAAACATAAATATCATGAATACCACAACACAATGATTTATGTGGGGAAAACTATTTCAGGAGAAAAACCCCCCACTCCAAAAGTCACCCAATATTTTATTCAAAAATCACAAATATTACAATATACTTGCAAATAAAGCTTCTCATAGGAGTGTCACCAACTAGAGATCCAAAGGCAACACATGACTGTTATTAGACTCTCAAAATACATCACAATCCATAGTTGTAATACAACACCCTCATAAAATAGGGTTGCCTTCTAGGGAAATTCAAGCCAACAAAATATCTATCATCAGATTTGAGACTTAATGATGAACGGTCCAGATTTACAATAATAAAATATATATATAATTTAGCTTTCGAGGGTGCTACCCTCAAGCCCCTATTAGGGCATGCAGCTCCTAGACCCCCCACCGAGGGGATGATCCCCCTCCTGCTTACCTATCAATAGTACCTTATGCAATTGCAAGGTTGAGACATATTTTCCCAACACATATGTGATGATGATGATAGCCTTGTCAATCAAGATAAATATATTGATAAACCCCCTGGAAACATTATCTCGAACAAGACATCCATTCTTGGTAGAATAAAAAGGAATCCATGGTTAGGTACCTTATAGGCATAGGAGCCACACATCCACCAAACCATAACCTTGAGCATATAGGTAGGGGAAACCTTTCAAATCCTAAACCATTAAACAATTCATCTAAACATAATCTCTCATTCATCAAAACACCCCATCAAACATTTAAAATCCTAAACTATTAAATCCTTCACCTAAACTTACCATTCCTCATTCGTTAAGCCCCATATGAAACCTTTCAAATCATAAAACATCAGACAATCCATCTAAAAAATTTATCCCTCGTCTATTAAGCCTATTATCAACACATAAATATCCCAAACCTTTAAATCCCCACCCATCCACATCAATCCTAATTCTAGTCCATACATCCCTATAGTTCCTAGTCCCTTTACCAATGAGCCTCCTAGTTCAAATATCCTATGTGTCGACACCCATCAAGAGGAAACCATTCTAGCACAAAAGCATCCTTCATGCTTAAACCAATGTAAAAACCAATATATGCTTAACCAACTCCATGTCTCACATGAGAAAATAATGACTCTATCTCCTTGCACAAATTCTCCATTAAATAAAACCTTCAAAGCTTAGGCAAAAACCTAATTAACTTGATCAAATTGATCAACTCAATCCAACCAATCAGACTAATCAATCCAATCAACCCAACATAGCTATGAAATATGTTATCCAAGGGATACTAGAAAGGAATCAAAACCATGAATCTACAGAGTTGTATCACACCCATCACTAGCATGAGCATGTCACTATCGTCCAAAATCCTTATAGCATTATCATTCCCATAAATCAATCCACACAAAAGGCTAAACAAAATCCATCCACCCCTTTCATGTTGTCCATAAAATATAAGATTCATAAGCCTCATAAAATCCATACACTTCACTTATCAATGCTTGAAGTCGAAGAGCTACATTCAAGAGCTAATTGATAAAGGACACATTAATCTTATGGGAAATACACCTACATCACAAAATGAACATATCAAGAATATTGCCCCACACATGGTCAAAATTTTCCACAACCAACTCAAGATCAAAGCACCTCCATCAACCCTATTAATTAATCCTAATCAAACATAAACATCCTCACAAACCCCCATCAAACCCATCCAAGAACCAACATATTGTTCATTGGGACAAACCATCTTTGTTCTATTTGGATTCCTTGTTAACAAGAAATTTGAAGGTCCCAATAGCTCTAAGTTACCTAACAATGGATTTTCATGTTGCTTCTAAAATAATGAGTATCCCATCACAAATTGAATGTATAGAATCATGAACTATCAAGGTAAAGGATTAGGCCTCCATGAGAAAGGAATCTTAGATCCTGTTCATGTTTATTCAAGCCAAGGATTTAAGGATACTAGATAGAGTTCTCCTAATGAGAAAAATAAGGATGTTAATCTTATGAGTACTATGGTAAACTCTCCTTCCATCAAAATAGGTCCCCACCATCATTATTTTAAGGAGCTTGCAACCAATCCTTCTTCTAGTGACACCATCACCCCCAGCACCAACCCTTTCATTGATTAATCACTAACCTTAACCATCCAACTCCTCCACTCATTACCACAGATCAATGAAATTAGGCACCATATGTCCTACACCATAAGGATCAATCTATTTCCACCCTCATAATACTTCAAGATCATATATCCCTCAAGTATCATTGATCATATCTCCAAATGCTTAAAATTTCTACACCCAAATGATCTCAATCCCAACATTTCAAATTTTAAAGGCCAAAAATTCTACATGAATTAAAAGGTCTCATACCCCTAAGTTTTCTATTCCAAATCTAAGAACCCAAAATCCCAATAATGAACAATTTTAAACTCTAAAGTTTATATGA
This sequence comes from Sequoia sempervirens, assembly GCA_007258455.2. Lineage (NCBI taxonomy): Eukaryota > Viridiplantae > Streptophyta > Pinopsida > Cupressales > Cupressaceae > Sequoia > Sequoia sempervirens. The sequence goes on along the minus strand of VDFB02075321.1, from coordinate 422,539,201 downwards.
GTTATAAAATCCAGTCTTGAAAAAACAAACACCTCAAAGAAAAAAATCATGAGTTTAAAGCTAGAAGCTAGCTGTGTACAATACCCAAAGCCCAAAAATTAGTAATACACTCAAACCCAAAAATCTAACAATCCTAAATTCAATCAATCCAAATATTCAAGCAAAGATCCAACAAGATAGACCATAAAATTCATTTTGGTCCCAAAATATAAAATCAAAAATCCCCTTATCCTTGAGCATAAAAATACCTACTCTCCTAAGCCAACAAAGCCCAAATTCCAAAACCAAAAATCCACCATCACACCCAACAAAAAAAATCATATCTAAACCTAGCACATGGTGTGTGAACTTTATGATCCCACCTCCTATTAGTCCTTGGAAATTTACACATGCCTTCATATTCTCATCTTTCTATTCACCCCTCTTACCTACCTCAATCCATTAGCCCACATATTTCCATCACTAGACCCCTCTCATCTAAAATTTTACATAACCTACCCCCACTCCATTTTCCTTCGTAGTACCCTAGGAGAAGTCAACCTAGCAATCATCAAAGATCAAAAAAACATCCATCAAGCATAGAAATTTATCAAAGTGATCCACCAAAATTTTCCATGTATAGTGGGATATTATTAGCTTACAATGAAAGTAAAGAGAAGAAAAATTTTCAACAATCAAACCCATTTTGGTGGTGCATTGGGAATGTACCATGATGAAAACCTATTTATAGATGTCGTACATAAACTAGCTATCTATATGTACCCTATACTTTGGATAAATCCTCTTCCATACACTCATCCCACTCATCATTTACAATCATAAGCTAGTTTTCCATATCATACTATCATATAATCCCATCCATCTCCATATCCATCTCCATACCCATCCATTTGTACCTATCTTCATTTCCTGCTTTTGAACTTGATAAAAGAAGTGGACAAGATCTTGAAACACGTATTGGCAATCCTTGATTATATCATTCCTATATAACATACCCATTAGAAATCACATCCTACATCTCCTCCCCCTTTACATCTCCAATCCATCCTTCCATCCATTTTTGACATCAATAATCCCACCCTTCTATCCACCCAACACTTTCATCCTTGGTGATAAAACAATTTACTCTCCTTAAACAATCTAAACATCAATTAATCCTAAGAATACAACACACTACAACTGAACTAAACATAAGATCCACAATCCTACATTCCATATCAAACCTTAAAGATTTGTATCCCCTACCTAGTATTCAATCCATGTGGCTATTTAATTTCAAATCCTATCCATGCACCCAATCCATCAATCCAAAGCTCCTAATTATCTACACACCACACAAGAACATCATATATAAAAATCTTGCTAAATCTAGCCATTCTAACCTAATGCATATCTAAAGGCATCTATAATCTTCATCCTTGATTTTTTTAATATCCAAACCTTGCTAAAGAAACCAACTATCATCATTAGGACATAGCATTCCCAATCCTCATATTGTTCTCATGATATATCATTCCTACATCAAAAACGTTCTCATCATCATCATTGAATCGATTAATTTTTGGTTTTTAACTTGATTAGGGGAAATAAATTGTTTGTCTTGTATTTTTATCTTTTATGCCTCATAACTAATGTGTGTGTGTCTTCATATTTTTCTTTGTGATAAAAGTTTAAAAAATTCAACAAAAAATACAAGTCGTGTTTGGTTTAGTTCCCGTGAGAACTCCCCGACCTGGGACACCATAGTTCCTTATACTATGTTGTGTCTTGAGGATATGATTTTTGGGGCATGACTCATGTCTTTGATTTTATCCTTTTTTTCTCTTCATGCTTTTATTTTCATACATTTGTGTCTTTATCTTTATTGTCACGTCTCTATGTTTCTTTGTTTTCTTTTGTGTTTTGATTTATTGTTTTGAGGCAATCCTCTACACATATGACACATCATCATCATATTCCATTATATTGATGCATAATATCTATGCCAAATCAAAATTATTTCTCAAATATATTGGAATCTCTTTGTGGATTCCTAACATCTAGCTATGCTCGAATTGCTCCAAAAAGATCACATTCTCCTTTATTTATATTTCTAACATTATAATCCATAATAAAAACAACCTTAGTCATCTACTAACTCCATCATCATATCCCAATCTGAACCTATTCACCCCTTACTAATTTCATCTTCATCCATTTAGATAGCACACTCATGTTCTTCAAATTCACATGCCCTCTCAATGGGGCATACCATTATACAACTCTATTAAATCCATCCAATTCTAAATTTGAATCCTCTCCAAGCATTAAAGCATCCTTCAAATCCAATATCAACCAATCCTCACGTTGTTCTCACGATGTGTCCTTCCCACATCAACAATTTTGTCAAATCCATCAATCCTTAATCTTTAATGCTTGGGGAATCTTTTATCAAGTGCATATATCTTCTTTCTTTGAAACAACATTACATCTTGTAGCCATAACACCAATTCAAAGAGGTTTAAAATTACTTAAATCTCGCCAATACTATCCTAACAAGTTGAACATAGACCCATTTAATTAAAATAAGTAAATAATACATTTCATCAAATTAAATTAATTAATTAATTCTTAATATTTAATTAATTTGAATAATTTTATTATCAATAATTTCCCAACATTGGTACTTAAAATCAAATTTTAACACAAAAATCCACAAAAAATTAATAAATCATAAAATCACAGAAAAACCAAAATGATTAGTTGACTAAATGTTCAAATTAACAATAAATCTTTGAAAAGGAAAAATCATGAAACAAATTAGTTAACTAATTAAGAAAATATAATAAATAAATAAATTCAATCAATAAAACTAGTAATTGAATAATAATAGCCATCTCATCCTTATCCACTTCATCTCATCCTCATTTTCATCCATAAAATATATAAATTGATATTGAATCCCCGTCTTTCAAAAATTCATGAATACAGTTAAGCAAACTATAAATGTTGTAGAAATGAGTAACACACATTCAATCACAAAAATTCTCTATTAGAGTTTTGTGACAATAATCAAAATAATTCTCTTTAAATGTTTTTTAATTCTTACTTTGTTTTATTCTAATTTTGCATGCATACAAAAGTAAAATAAGCAATAAAAAAAATTGATATGTGTACTTGATGAAAAATGGTTCTTTTGTACAAATTTAGTCTCATTTACTTAACTTTTATCTCACTCATATCAAGTAATGTCTTGAGATTTCACCCAAGACATTAGTAGTCAAAATGAGTGAACATTTTTTTTGTGATGTAAATGTGACATCGAAATGCCATATTACACACATGCACAAGGTGTTATGACACAATGCAATGATACAAGACATGTGACACCAATGCACTAAACATGGTGACACAATTATAATAATTAACCATGTTATGTGAAAAAATCACCACGATGCTCATACAAGAGGATAAAGTTTCATCTATAACAAAGATAAACCATATCTATGATCTCATTCTCTCATGAATACAAGTTTTGGAATAGGAGTGACACACTGCTTCAATGCACATCCCAATGTGGCATTATTGACATCCACTCATTAGGATTAACCCCTTGAGAGTTAGGTCAATAAGGAGATACAAAGCCTCAACTAATCAAGTCATTGACTAGATGATTTCACACAAAGGCGCATATTCAAATACAATGGAGTGGATAAATTACAAGGAACCTTAAAGGTATAATAGAGATCATGCAAACTGAGACAAGGGTAAAGCTAGGACTAACAAAACTATATCATAATAGACAAAAAATAAGGTATAACAACGTTAAAATAATACTTGACTAGAAATGGTTTGAACCATGCATCTACTTGCACTCTAGGTTCAACAACATGCATAAAATTTACATAAATTTAAAGATTTATTTTAACCCAAAATGATGGTATTCGCTACCATACCCATTAACCTCATGTATGACACAAGCATACATGGCTATTCTTAACTCTTATCAAGAATTGAATGAAAATTAACTAAAGATGCCACTCCATAATCATAAAAATATTCAAAGCATGAAAACTTCATAAGCAAATAAACAATATTGCTAAATACCCTTCTAAGATGACAAGCAAATACATACCCAAATAACAACATGCATGTATTATCATCAAATTAATCTCATCCAAAGCACATGGATGATTAAAATTCCAAGCAGCACAATCCACTAACATGAATTCAAAACATGAAAATTCATCATTACAAAGATCAACTACAAATCGCTTCTCTTTACATGGCTAACAATCCTACTCTAACATTCTATTAATACATTATTTAGAGCCTAACTTTCCATGCAAAAAAACTAAGAAAGGATATGATACAATAGATGATCTCATTTCATTTTGATAACACAACTCAATGCTTAATTCATCTAAATAATTTATTTCCAAATAAGATCAAATTCAACTATTCAATGTATGTGATCAAGCCTATCAATCACGGTACAATGACATATCAAATTAATCACATCTCTAGATAGAAATAATATTTGGATGAACATCAACCACACCATGAATTTTCAATTAGCATATACTACACATCCATGAAATAAAATATCTCTTAAGAAATTATTCTAATAGCTTGAACAGTAACATCTATGATTATCAAATGAAATTACTCACCTACACATGCATTTTCTCCTAGAATATAAAACATAATAACTATTACAATTACAAACCCACAATCAAAGGATACAAAGATGGGCATAAATTAAGCTCTAATATAAGATTAACTATAATGATAACATGAATACAACCTTTACATAACTCAAGGCACAATACAAGATAGCAAACATACTAAACCAAAAGAGGACCAATAGAGAATGTTACACACCTCACAACCATATTACCATCATTGAGCATAATATATGCCTATGCCACTCTAGGCAACCCCCAAGTGACAAAGATAATATCATTAATACACTTATGCTCGATCAAACTTACACACACATAGGGTCTCAAATAAGTCACCAATAAATTGCACCATAGTTTCACACCATCCAATGCATCACACCATGTGGACAAAAATCCTATAGAATTCAATGCACAACCATAATTTAATGCATACATATCAAAGAATAACTCAAGGATAATCAATACATTATTAATTTAATACACAACCACACTTGAATGCACACACATTAAGGGTCCAATACATAAATCAACACATGAGTACTCAAGACCCAACCGAAATTAGGAAAAAGGAATAGGCTAATACAAGTAAATTAATACTTTTAATTCACATAACCATATCCTTTACCATTCATCAAAATTAATTATTTCATTTCAATGTAGTTGAGGAAAGAAGGAAACCTTTCCAAAACCATAACATGTAATTCATCCATCAATGCATGCTAAATCATTGTTTGTAGCAAATGATAATAACACAAAAAAACAAGACATGCATAATCATCTAATAAACATACACATTATAAGCATAATCAAACAATGGTGCACAAGGGTTATGATAATCAACAACCAATAACACACAAGAGAATGGTGATAAAAACCAGCATCTAGCAATGAGTGATGATCCAACAACACTCATGCAAAGGGAATCACATACATTTAATTAGGTGTAACAACCCAATTAACAATATGGGAATACTACTAAATAAGGAAGTAGAGTGGCATCACAATGGGTTTCACTCTACTCTTAACTCTAGAGTTTAATGCTAGCTCAAAATTTCCCAAAATGATCCAAAAGGTCATGACAAAAAAATAAGGCAAAAAAAAATGACACATGTATCTAAAAGGTAGGAAATCACATTTCTAACATGATATGTTTCATCTTGCAAAATAAAAAATTACATGTCATAAAATCTAAAATTCACATATTAATAATTTCAAGATCCATGCAACAAGCTCAATCACCATTAATAGAAGCTTCAATATTTTCACCACCATAATTAAAATATATATAATTTGAATTATATCCTCTTGCTTTAAATAGGCTAGGGATCACACTTTATGAATCACATTATTTTTCAGAGATTTTTTAAAGGTTTTTTGGTCATTTTATTATTTTTTAAGAAAACTAGAAAAAAAAAACCAATCAAATTTTCTAACAATACCTATTTATTCTAAATCCACCCAACACCACAAATATGGAATCACATGAATTTTTGGAGAAGCCTATTGGCACTATTTTGAATTTATCAAAAATAAAATACATCAAATTAAAATAAATCATAACAACTATCCTAGATTCTTTCACAATTCACAACCTAGGAAAATGGAAGACCATAAGTAACCACCTAGTGTGGGCATGGTCAAAAGCATGAGCCAAAAAGCATAAGAATGAAATAAAAGAATAAATAGCTTTATATTTTTAATGCAATTATTATACAAATTAAAGGAGATCTTATTAGTTCCTACCAAGGCAGGAATACTAATGCATTCATCTAATTCATTAGTTGTCAACAAATGAACCAATGAGATGATAGAATTTATCAAATTTCGTGGAGAAAGCAAATTGATCTCTATTACATTACAAGAAACATATTTATACAACGGAATATGATGAACCTCGTGAACTACAGGCTCAACAAAATACTATCAAACAACAACGACTCATAAACAAACAATAACAAACCAAGTACGGGTGGCGATGGTGGAATATGCCAACATTCCCCCCTTATTACATCATTGCTTTAAAGTGTTAATACGAGAATCCTGAAAATTTTCAAACTTCACATGTGCAAGTGGCTTGGTGAAGATATCAACACGTTGTTCCTGAGTTGAGCATAATTGGAGCTGAATGTTGTTTTGCTGAACATGTTCTCGAATGAAGTGATAGTCAACTTCAATATGCTTTGTCCATTCGTGAAACACTGGATTATGAACAAGCTTGAGAACACTATGATTATCACAATAGAGGATGGTAGGATGGTTTTGTGGTACCCCCAATCCTTCTGATATGTGACGTAACCAAACTGCTTCACAAATTGTTGCACTTGTTGCACGATATTCTGCCTTTGTTGAGGAATGAGCAACTATGGCTTGCTTCTTACCCTCGAGAAATAGGTCCTGAACCTAGGAAGAAACCAAAACCAGATGTAGATTTCCTATCATCAACTTAACCTACATAATCTACATCAATATACCCTATCAAGAAGAATTGATCATTCCTTTTATATTCCAAACCATGATCCATTGTACCATGTAGATACCTTAAGACCCTTTTTGCTGCTAGCCAATGACATTTCTTTAGTTCTTGCATGAATCATGAAAGATAATCAACAACAAAATTGATATCTGGTCTAGTATATGTCAGGTAAATCAAACCTCCAATCATTTGACGATAAAGAGTTGCATTCACCTGAGGAGATATATCAGATGTAGATAACTACAAACCTGATTCCATAGGTGTAGACATGGGTTTGGAATCCATCATTTTGAATTTCTCAAGCAGTGTATTGGCACATTTCCTTTGAGATACAAAGATATGGTGTTTTGTTTTCCATACCTCTAAGCCGAGACAATAGTGCAGTAGCCCGAGATCTGTCATATCAAAAGTCTTCTTGAGATCATTCTTGGATGTTTCAACCATTACTTTTGAGCTGCCTATGATAACAAAGTCATCAACATATACAATAATTATCACAATATCCCCCCTTGATCCTTGAGGTAGAGATTTGGATCATATGGATGCCTAGTGAAACCATGTTGTAGCAAATGCTCATCAATTTTTATATACCAAGCTCTAGGAGCCTGTTTAAGACCATATAGGGACTTGACAAGTTTACAAACATTTTCCTCTTTACCAGGTGTAACATATCCCTCTAGTTGGGTCATAGAGACCTCTTCCTTAAGGTCCCCATTAAGAAAGGAACTTTTTACATCCATTTGATATAATTTCCATCCAAATTGAGTAGCTAAATAAAAAATCATTCTAATGGTTTTTATCTTTGCAGTGGGAGAAAAAGTTTCCTCATAGTCTATTCCTTCTTTCTGGGCATAACACTTGGCTACAAGTCTAGCCTTATGTTTATCTATACTACCATCTATTTTATACTTAGTTTTAAAAATCCATTTACAACCAATTTCGTTCTTACCAGGTGATAGATCAACAAGCTCCCAAGTGTTGTTTTTCATCAGAGATTGATACTCTGCATCCATAGCCTCTTTCCAAGGGTTTGATTCTAGTGCTTCTTGAACATTAGATGGCTCAAAATTTTCAACAACTGAAGTCATTAGTGCAAATTTTACCTCATTGCAAGCCATACTGCAAGTCCTCGGACCTGAAGTGGAAGTGTTTGGGACTCCATCTAACTTTGCATCTCGAATGGTACTAGTGTACCACTTTGGTAAAGGTTTTGTGACATTGGTGGGTGTTGACTAATTATCAACATGCCCATCATTTTTACTATCCATGTTGAAAATAGGAGCACTATCTGAAATAGATGATGATGCAGTAGGAGAACTTACATCATTCTTTTCATCAAAAATTACATCTCTACTAATGTATATCTTCTTTGTATTGGGATCCATAAGGCGATATGCTTTGGATTCATTACTATATCCTAGAAGAATAGATTTCATTGATTTTTCATCTAGCTTCTTCATTTTCTGTTTAGGAATGTGCATATATGCAGTGCATCCAAACACACGAAGATGAGAGATAGAAGACCTTAACCTTGTCCATGCTTCTTCTAGTGTAATGCCATCAAGTGCTTTGGTTGGTGCACGATTCAAAAGAAAAAATGTTGTGTGAACAACTTTAGCCCAATATGCACACTCTAGTTGAGAATCTTTCAACATACTTCAAACCATCTCCATGATGATGCAATTTCTCCGTTCAGCAACTCCATTTTGCTGAGGTGTGTATGCTACAACTAGTTGACGTTGAATTACATTTTCTTTCAAATATGTGGAGAATTTTGTGCTGGTGTATTCCCCCCTCGATCCAAATGGAGGACACGAATACAGTGATTCATATTTTTCTCCACCTGAGTGTGAAACTCTTTGAAATATGACAGAGCTTCATCTTTATGTTGCAAGCAATATACCCACATTTTCCTTGTATGATTATCAACAAACAACTGAAAGTACTTGTAGACATTATGACTAGGTGGCATAGGCCTACATAGATCGGTATGCACCAGCTACAAAGGTTGGCTTGCACGATGCTCACTAGGGTAGAAGGGTGCTCTATGTTGTTTTCCAACAATACAACTAGAACAAATAGCACACAACTTTTCAAGTGAGGGAATCCCTTTGACCATGCATTTCTTACTAAGCGTTAGCAAGTAACTAGTGGTTAAATGACCAAATCTACGATGCCAAAGTAGAGCGAGATCTTCATCCTTAGTCACTAAGGCTTGATTATTAGCAAGTGTATCAAGCCTAAATATTTTTCCAATCTCAGTAGCACTGGCAACAATCTTTCCATTTTTAGACTTATCTTTGATGAGACAAATCTTTGTATCTTGATGGAAGGAGATTTTTGGTAAGTCTTGGCACATACAAGACATTAGTAATCCTACAATGATTAATGCCAAACTTCAAAGAGATGTCACCAATACCTTTGATTTCATGAGTGGTATCATCTCCTAGAGTGACTGTACCATGATGGGGTTTCAATGTGAGAAACCACTCCTTCTGACCAGTTGTGTGCTTTGTAGCACCTGAGTCCACACACCATATAGAAGCAGAGTGTGAACCATCTACTGAAGTGTGGGCTGAAAGCACATATTCCTAATCTGGAGAATCTTCTGCTTCAACAACATTGCTTTGTTGTTTCTATTTGTTCTTCTACTCCCATTGTGGTTTTCCACTTTGAAGTGGCTTCTTTGGATGTGGTTTGTTGGATGATCTTGTTGAAGGAATTGTACCAACAATTTTTCACACCATGTCCAACTCTTTCACATATTGGACACTACTTCATAGGCTTCTTACCTTTATGACGAGTGGTCATAGCATGATTCTCCTCCTCATGTTCATGCATTAAAGATTCTTCTTTCTGGAGTAGATTCACAAGCTTCTCAAAAGTGGGTGTCATCTATGTGACATTCAAAGTCACCACAAAAATTTTATACCTCGAAGGTAGTGCCCGTAGAACAATAGGCACCAAAACTGCATCATCAATTGTTTCTCCCAGTGCTTGTAAGGAGGCTCTCAATTCTGCAATCCTTTTGAGAAAGGATTCCAACTGTTCTCTGTTCTTCATCTTCAGGCTATGTAGCTGACTCTACAAATTCAGGATTTGATTCTAATTCTTCGCCTCATACACCGTCTTGAGCTTGTCCCATGCATCTTTAGTTGTGGATGAGTCGCAGATAAAGGGCTGGACATCATCATACACATTGAACAAAATGATCAATTTCACCTTTCTATCGACTTGATCAAATTTATTTTGTTCATCAGCATCTGTCTTGTGACGTTTTGTGGTTCCACTGACCACATCCCAAACTTCTTCAGACTCAAATTGAGTTTTGAGTTTGGTCTTGCATAAAGAATAGTTATTTTCGTGTAGTAGTTGAGAGTCTGGAAGAAGAAATTTTGGAGAACTTCCTACCATTTTGTTAGCAATATGTAAATGGTATTTTATTATGTTTCTCGTCACTCAGATCAGCAATATGCTGCGAAGGAGAGGATACTTCAAAATAAAAATAACAATTTAAAACATAGCTAAGGATACTTCAGAAGCTCTTTGAGTGTTGTTTGCAAGAAAACAAAAAGTTCAGAAATTTGTGGGCTACTTTCACCATCTATAATGATGCAAAGTGTCTAGTTTGATGTGTAGCATAATTCAAAAGGAATTGGAACCCCGCGTACTGCAATTAATGCATTGACAACATCAACGAACTTCTTCAAAAAGTTTTCTCATAGAAGAGAAGACAAGAAAACTCGGGCATCCAACTCTTATCAGGAAAAGACAAAAAAATGGGTCTATTCTTGGATCACATACACGGGTAAAAAACAAGGAATTTGAAAGGTGGAGGCTAGCGAAACAAGATATTCAACAAACAACTAATAGATGCCACGTAATACTATTTAAATACTTTGGAATGCGACATTTGATAATAATATAAAACACGACTACAAAATCTGCATTTTAACGAAATATAGTAGCGCCTATAAAACACCACCTGGACAAAGCTCCACTATCTTTGGGAGCATAGTTCTTCAACTTCAGTTACAAAAGTGAGCTCCAGAGCATCTGAATCTCTGGATCCAAGTCCAAAATTTTCTTGCAACTCAAGTATAACTCAAGATCTACATCATGGATATCTTTCCAACAAACTGATACACCTGCCAACTACTTGAAGAATGCAGCTTTTGTTTAGCAGCGTCACCTCTTGAATGGTTTTTGTGCTCCCAAAAAAATAGCGATCATTTGCTTTGGTTGGGCGACTATACTCTCAATAGTCACGGCTTCAATATCTTCAATTGGCCCGTCGATCATGCCAATATTCTCTCCTCATTACAAAATGGAATAATGGATGAATCGAGCCTTCAAAGATTGATTGCTGCTATGAAAATTCTGGAAGATGAGCGTGGAGAAGGTAAAGAGACTCTATGAGCGTCGATACAGCTGTCGCGCCTTTCAGAGTTAGTTGCTCTTAAAACCATCACAAAGAGGATTCAACGGCTCCAACCACCCGCGACTCTCTCCTCATACATTTAGAATGCCACGATGCAGAGTTCTCCAGATCGCTTCCTTTGTGCATGAAACGATCTATCATTCTAATGGACAATAATTGTGAATAGTAATATTACTGTGATGTAAGCTATGAAATCTTTTAACTATTTAATTTTGACTATCAAAAAGTTAATAGTGCAAATGTATTTTCATGTCACTTTCGAATTCTATTTATTGTCCTATTTGATAAATATCATTATTTTTTATTTAAAAGATTGTGGGCCAATGAATATAAATAATTTAATCATATTTGAGACAATTTTAATTTATTGAAAATATGAAATAGAGAAAATATGAGAAATTGTGATATTAAAATAATTAATAATATAAATAAAATTTATATCTATTAATTTAAAATATTTTAAAAATTAACAATAAAAAATAATATTAATAATGAATAATTATATTTTTTGAACGATTTTATATTTTTTTGTTTCATGTATAGTTTCCTCAAAAAAACACTATATATGTAAATTCTAACATCTTTTATCAATTTAAAGTTAAATGCATTCATGTTCAAATCCAATTATGAATTACATCATATTTAAAGTTTTAATTCTCATTTGGCATTGCCTCTCTTTCATTAACATTTGCAACATAATTCTAAGTTTTGTTGAATTAGGTTCTTTTATTTTAACTTTAAACATCGTTTAGAAGAATTTGTTCAAAGTAATTCAACAAATTTTATTTTATTAATAGTGTTAGCAAATTAATTATAGACATGATAGGTGGCGAAATATTTGCACTAGATTTAGAATGTACATTAATTTTTATGGTTGAATCTCAATCATATTAATGTCTTGAATAATATTGAATAATGTTGTATATATTATGATATTAAAAAGACATAAAGATCTAAAAATATGTGCATTTATCTATGGTGAGATATGTCACCCATCAAGTTCAATCAATATTAACTTCATTGATAAGATATATACAATCTTATCTTAAACAAAATATGGAAAAATATTGTCATATAGTTTCTAGAAGAAATCAATAATTATTTTAAATAATATGAAACAATACTTTGTTTGTAATGTTTGGTGTAAAAGAAAATTGTAAAAAATGGATCTAATTTACTTGTGGTATATTCATACCTTTATCTCAATATATTCCCACAAATAGGACAACATACATTATAATAGACACATGATTATTTTAAACCAAATCATGCAACAACTACTCTATCTAGCAATTACTATTGGCAGGAACTTGACGCAATGTGTCTCTTGTTTTCTCCCACACACACAATGCAAGCCTCAAGATCCATCATCTCCACTAGTTTATAATTCACCATCCAATCTTCCAAAGCAAGTATGCACACCCACAAAAAGGAGAGAGAAAGAATAAAACCCTTCTCTTTTTTATTTTCATTACAAAATTATATAAAATCCCAAAATGATATCCATTTCCATTTCACACTCTGCGGGCTATTTTTCAAAAAGGTTATTTCACAAATATTTTATCCAATAACTTTCACTAAATATTTTTAATTCTATATTTTACTAATCATTCTATTTGAAAGGCTTTTGTAAAATACCTTTAATGACTAACCTAGAAATTTCACATGAACTGACTAATGCATTTATTTAAAATAATTTATTTTAACTTAATGCACTTTTTTATTATACAGAATATTAAATGCATGAGACTTTTTTACGAAGGAAATTAAATGACTAATTTTTTAATCTAAGGATTTAGGATTATTCTACAAACACTCCAAAGAAAATATATTGAAAAAATAATAAAAATACAAGAAAACTCAAGTTAAATAAACACACACAAAAGAAACAACCACTTTGTGATTTCATCCACACCATCAAGATGATTTCACCAATGATTTGGATTATGGTGAACTAGGTAAACAAAACATAGGCATGGTGAGAAGGTCAAGTGAATCCATGATATTATCCTCCACATCCTTCGATTGGCCAAACACTTTAAAATATCCTACAAATTCAAGGAAAAATATCAAATTTGGCAATAAGGACCATAGTTGAAGTAACATATAATGATCAATGAGGACATGTAGTCTAAAAAGGGACATATCCATCATGTAATTACATCATTCCATAACCAAATAAATACAACCATTAATCCAATCATAGAAATATTAAGACAAGGAAATAATTAGCACATAGGTGGGAATTACACTTCTCCATACATAAACTTATGATTATTGATACACCTCACTTCTATGTGCTCATCTTCCCATGCATTTGACCTATCTATTTAATTATCCATATTGATCCATCCATTGATTATCTCTATAATTGTCTATAATAAATATCAAGGATTACCCTCCCAAGCCTAGCATATCCTAAAGATAATAAGGTTTACCCTACCTTAGAATTAGACCTTAGGTTTCATCTATCTAATCACATTGTGTTTCAACTTATTATTTTCAAGTTCACGTCCTTGATCTTGGGAATTAGCTATGCTCTCTAGGATTAGTGGAAAATCAAATCAAAATTCACCAATCAATAGAATCTACAATCATTTTGATATTAGAAAGAGGAAAATCACGTAGGATATTCTTTATTAAGATCTCTAAAGTTGATTTAAATATGAATATGACCAACAAGTTTAGCAAGAGGTACTACATTAGATATCTAAGGAAAATATTCGATTTGTCTAATAAATCTAATATTTTACATCTTTCCTATTGTACTCTTTCACAACTAATGGACTTTTTGAATACATCTTTCTAATCATTTATTTAACAGGTTTAGTATTAGATCTAAGACAATATTATGCATCACAATATTAATGTCAATACCTAACATATCATGATATGAACATATAAATATATGTCCAAAAATTTTAAGCATGATGGTCATGTTACATTATTCATATTTTTAAAAGTAGTTACATAATTTTAAAATATCCTTATTGGAATCTAACTTTATGTCATATATACCACCAACCATAAGTGTACTATGATATTTAATATTCTTTAGCGTATACATGATATGTAAGATGAGAAGGGATAGAAGACACTATAGGCATGATGAGTTACATTGAAGAGATAAATATGAGATATTTTAATGATTTGAAAAAATGTAAATGGATCACCATCACTATTTATCACACATTGCCTATTTTGATCAATAAACTTTAATGTGTGATACAATATGGATGGTGCACACCCATTGTATGAATCTATGGATGCCATTAAAGAATATTATAGACTAATGTTCCAAGCATGACATGGAATGATCTAAATCCAAGGAGGACCAGAGGATAAACTTTTAAATTAAAGTATAACCTACATAATTTATAGAATATGCATGAGAAGCTTTAGACTAGCATGTAAATGCACACTAAAGAAGAGTGGAAGAATTTACAATGTAGTAGTATTACATGAAATTAAGAATCATACACTATTACATATGCTATACCTTATTATTTTAAACTTCTCTAGTTGTACCTTGAACAAAATAAATAATTTAGACAAAGGGGTTGCTAGTTAGGATTTTAACAATATGATGATAGATGCCAAAAGTGTATGGTATGCTTTCACGTGGAATTAAGCATGACAAATGTTGAAATTATAATGTTTTAATTTCCAAGCCTATATGTTGGCATGCACATTTTTTCAACCTACGTGTTATTAAGTCCAACTCTGCATTTATTTCTTTTTCCGTGCATTCGGTGCATTATTGTTTTGGTCGGCTCCTTTCCTTTTACGTATCCTGCTCCGCCATTCATCTCTGCTTCGCATTAATGTTTGGACGGCTCCTTGTCTATCAACCTGCTCTATTTAATAGGGCTTTTGTATATTGTAAACAATTCATTCTTGATCAATGCAATTGATCGACTGGTGAAATAGCAAGTTCTTAGGTTGCTTCTCTGCATTGTGAAGGTTTCAGGTTATTGTTCTGGGATCGCCAATATGGTATCAGAGCAGTCAACCAATCTACTCCTTCCTTGCTAAGAGTTTTTGCCAAGTATTTAGCTTTGCTTTCATGGTGGTTTGTTGTCTTTCTGCTCGGTTGTGTGAGGAGGACCGCATAGAAGATAGCCCCGCTTCCACGCGCACCCTATCTTGTAGTAAAACTCTCTGCTTTGTTGAAAACAGTCGAGGCCTTTCTGAATTTTGTCCTTTAGATCAGGGTCGAGGGCCAGGGTTTCGAATGTGGAGGGATGCTTGAACGCCACTGAGCTCCATCTTCCACGGCTCTCAGTATTGCTGCAGAGCTTCCGCTCCTGGCTTGCATAGCCCTACGGTAGCAGTGAAGGTGAGGTGGTCGATTGGGCAGTCAGAGGAATTGCTGAAGAAGGGGGCATTTTTGGAGGCGGTGAAGTCAAGAAAGGAGATCAAAACTCCTCTGTGCGTGTTCCTTTTTGAAGGAGTTTCAAATCTGTGCTTCTGCCTCTTGCCAGAGGTCTCATCTCCTGCAACAATACTCTTTTCTGTTGAGGTCTCTGTGTGTTCCTGTGACCTCAATTGTGGCTGTGTGCATGAGAAGAAGAGAGACTGGTGGGACGCGTTGAATGCAATTCTTGCTTGAGCAGGGCCTTAACTCCCACATTGGACACAGAAATTTTAGTTAATGATGTGAATTCATGTGCCTGGTACTTTAATGTTTGGCGGCTTCAACATGGTAATATCTGCTCTCTTAGTGAATGTTGTTTATTTGTGGTAAAATGTATGGTGACGTGGCACTGGTACACATCAATTAGTTCCCATTTAGTTGTCTACTTGGCCCATTAGGCCCCAAGTTTTTTTTGGTCACGTGGAACGATCAAGAGCTAGTGTGGACTCCAAAAGTGTCTAAAATAGGCATTTTTTTCAAATTTGCGTAACTTCTACAAACGAAGTCTGTTTTCAGCAAACGAGCAACTGTCGGAAAGCTGCTTCAACGACCTTTACTATGGACAAGGTGTTTTTTTTGGAAATTCTATCATTTTATGCCTTTATTACTAGCTTGAAGCTGCAGTTTGTTGTTTGGGAATTGTAAAATCAGTTTGTATCTATTCTTTGGGGAGGGCCAGGTGTATCTTGCTTTTTAGTCCTTTGTGTCCCCTTGTAAATCATGTCAGAATCTAGGATTGATTTGCTCACTCCACACAACTATCACACATGGAAGCTCAAGATGTCACAATTATTGCAATCTCGGGGTCTTTGGCAACTGTTGGATGCTGACCAACCCGAATTCACTAAAACGTTTGAGCAATTTGTTCATAGAAACAAAATGGATGAGGCTAAAGGACTCATAGGTCTTCATGTGTCTGATAATTTGTTGTTTCATATTGCTGAATGTAAAACACCTAAAGATGTGTGGGATAAGCTTGCAGAATTGTATGGTAAGGTCAATCAGTTTAGGATCTTACAGCTTGAAGCTAATCTCACTTCTCTCTCTCCAGATGTTTTTCCTTCTATTCAGGATTTCCTTGCACAGTTCAAATTGATTTTGTCTCAATTAAAAGGATGTGGTCATGCCAAAGAAGATAAGGAGTGTATTTTCTTGATCCTGTCTAA
This sequence comes from Sequoia sempervirens, assembly GCA_007258455.2. NCBI lineage: Eukaryota > Viridiplantae > Streptophyta > Pinopsida > Cupressales > Cupressaceae > Sequoia > Sequoia sempervirens. The sequence goes on along the minus strand of VDFB02075321.1, from coordinate 422,522,040 downwards.
GCTTAGAGGTCCTTTTCAAGTGTTTGCCTCTACTTTCTATTCTACTATGGATGCTATGGGGGTAGATCATAAGATGCCTTCTTTTGAGGAATTTTGTGATCGATTGACTAGGGAGTAGGCCAAGTTGATTCAGATGGATGCTCTTCCTAAGAGTCATGCTTTAATGGCTCAATCTTCCAAGGGCAAGGGTAAGAATAAGAAGAAGCCCAAGATAGATTCGTCTTTAGGTGGTGAGTCTCCCTTTAAGCCTAAGGTGAAGACTGATCAGAAGCATAATCCTTCACTTCCTCCTCCTTGTAACTCTGTCGCGTCACCTTCCAAGTCTCAGAAGAAGAAGGAGAACTGTTTGTTCTGTGGAAAATCTGGGCATAATGATGCACATTGTTTTGCAAGGCTAGCCACATTAGAGGAAGCTATGAGGAAGCATAATCTTGTCGTACCTAAGTCTTCTTCTTCGGGAAAAGGGCAAGCCCTCTCAGCTACAGCTTTGTCCTCTACCAGTTCTAGTTGGATTCTTGATTCTGGTGCTTCTCATCACATGACTCATACTGTGGATCTTCTCGATTCTCTTTCTGATAGTCTTACTTCACATATTGCTGTTGGGAACTCTTCTCAAATTCCAGTTTTGGGAATAGGCTCAGTTCATATGCAGGATGGTAGCATTGATGATGTTCTTCTTGTTCCTGATATTTCACAGAATCTGCTTTCTGTCTATTAGATTTGTAATCATGGTGATGGAAGGCTTGTTGAGTTCTCTCCTACTGATGTGACTATTCGAGAGATGCAAGATCCTGAGAAGGTCATTGCTACAGGAATAGTTGACCGTGTGGCCCGTTTGTATAGGTTTGATGGATTTGAGTCTTCATCAGGATCATCCCTTATTGCTCATGCAGATTCTACAAGCAAGCTTTGGCATGAATGGTTTGGGCACCTGAATTACAGATATCTTCAGTAGATGAGCACACAAAATTTGGTAATTGGTCTACCTTAGATCTCTTGTTCAGATGGAGTTTGTCAAGGTTGTGTGCTTGGCAAGCATCATAAGGATCCTTTTCCTAAGGGTATGGCCACACGTGCTTCGGCACCCCTTGAGTTGGTGCATAGTGACCTCATGTCATTCCCCACTCCTTCTTTTTCAGGGGCCAAGTATGTGCTCACCTTCATTGATGATTTTTCTAGGCGCACTTGGGTGTATTTTTTGAAGTAAAAGGATGAGGTTCTTTGACATTTCATGACCTTCCTTGCATTTGTGGAGAAGCATTCAAGACATTCCCTTCAGAAGATTCGCACAGATAATGGGGGGGAGTATGTCAATCAGGCATTTCAAGAATTTTGTAGTACTAAGGGCATTCTTCATCAACACACAGTGCCATACACTCCTCAACAGAATGGTGTAGCCGAGTGGAAGAATAGAACTTTACGGGAGATGGCCAATTGTATGCTCCAATCTAGATCCATGGCTCCCGCCTTTTGGGTAGAGGCTGTCAATTGTGCAAACTACATTCAGAATCGTATGCCTCACAAGGCAGTACAGAATATGACTCCTGAGGAGGCTTGGTCTCATTTCAAGCCCAAGGTTTCCTACTTTAGAGTATTTGGGAGTGATGCATGGGCATTCATTCCAGATGGTAGGTGCAAGGCAATGGAGAAGAAAAGTCAACAGTTCATTTTTGTTGGCTATTGTGAGGATGTGAAGGGTTATCGGTTGTTTGATCCTATCACTCGAGAGGTTCATTTTCATCGTGATGTTCAATTTGATGAGTCTTTCACTTCGAAGGATTCTCCATCACAAGCTTCTCCCTCTCTTCTTCCTAGTTCTTCTTCAGAGGATGTTGTGCTTCCAGATGATGATGATGATGCTTGTAATGATGTTGTTCCTGATGTTGGTATCAATCTTGTTGTTGATATTACTCCATCTTCTCCTTCTCCTCCACCTGCACCACATCGACCTTTATGGGCTCGTACACTTCTTGAGGATGTTGGTTCACTTGTAGGTGATCCCATAGCTACACGTTCCACTCGTTCCCGCACTTCAGGTATCAATCTTTTGAGTCATGCAGTCTCTACTGATCCTCAGAAGTTTTCAGATGCTTCGGGTGTTCTGGAATGGGATAGTGCTATGATAGAGGAGTATTCTTCTTTGATGAAGAATCATATTTGGGATTTGGTTCCTCTTCCTAAAGGAAGAAAGTTGGTTCGATGCAAGTGGTTGTATCGTACCAAGTTTGCATCCGATGGTTCTATTGATAAGTATAAGGCTCGTCTAGTGGCCAAGGGCTTTTCTCAGGTTGAGGGTATTGACTATTCCGAGACCTTTGCTCCTGTCGCAAAGATGGATTCCATACGCCTCGTGCTTTCTATTGCTGCATCTAAGGGTTGGTCAGTGTATCAGATGGATGTGAAGAGTGCTTTCTTGCATGGTGATCTTCATGAGGAGATCTATATGGAGCAGCCACCTGGCTTTGTGCAAGACCCTTCACTTGTTTGCAGGCTTCGACGTTCATTGTATGGTCTCAAACAGGCTCCTAGAGCTTGGTATGAGAAGATGGATAGTTTCTTACTTGTTTTTGGATTCACTAGATGTCACTCTGATCCTACAGTTTACATTCAAAGGCATGGGGGGGATCTTCTCATTCTTGTTCTTTATGTGGATGACTTGATTCTCACAGGGAGTTCTAGTGCCATGATTGAGGATACTAAGCAAGCTTTGATGGAGCGTTTTGATATGACAGATCTTGGTTTGTTGCATTACTTCCTTGGTCTTCAAATCCATCAGTGTTCTACCGGTATTTCTCTCTTCCAACAAAAGTATGCTCTTGTTTTGCTTTAGAGGTTTGGAATGGTTGATTGCAAGCCAGCACCTACTCCTTTTCAGTCCGGTGTTGTGTTGTCCACTAATTGTACTACTCCATCCGTTGATGCTACTTTGTATCGGCAACTAGTTGGCAACCTTTTGTACTTAACACATAGTCATCCTGATATTTCCTTTGTCGTTGGTCTTGTCTCTCGTTTCTCTCAAGATCCTCATGAGAGTCATTAGAAGGCAGCCAAGCGTATTTTACGATACATTCAGGGCACTATACAGTTTAGCATTCACTACACATCAGGTGCTACTGAGATTGTGGGCTTCACTGACTCAGATTGGGCTGGTGATGTTGATGATAGAAAGTCCACTTCTGGCTTTGTTTTCTGTCTTGGTTCTGGTCTAGTTGCTTGGTCTTGCAAGAAGCAAACTGCTATTGCATTATCATCAACTGAGGCTGAGTATCGAGGAGTTGTTTTGGCTAGTCAAGAGGTTCTTTGGCTTCGACAGTTGACGGCTGAATTTGGCTTTCCTCTTGATCATCCCACTATTCTTTGGTGTGATCACCAAAGTGCCATTCATATTTCTCACAATCCAGTGGAACATCAACGCACTAAGCATATTGAAATCCACATGCACTTCATTCAGCAACTCATTCAAGATGGTGTTCTTGCTTTGGATTATTTGCCTACGGCGCAACAGGTTGCAGACATCTTCACTAAACCTTTGGCATCTCCTCACTATCTTCAGTTGCGATTGATGTTAGGGGTGAAGGAAGTTGTCCGTGGGGGGTCTTAAGGAGTCCTCCTTCCTTTCACTTTTGTTCTCTCTTTTGGAGAGGAGTTTTCTCCCACAGGGTTTTTCTCCTTTTCTCCGGTTATGAGAGATTTGTTGTTCATTGCATTGTAGTTGTACATAGGTACCTAACAAGGCTTTATTGCCGGGACCTATAATGCATCTCATATTGCATATTGCATTTTCTTTTTCTCCCTAAGTTGCACTTAAGGGGGGGTGTTGGCATGCACGTTTTTTCAACCTACGTGTTATTAAGTCCAACTCTGCATTTATTTCTTTTTTGGTGCATTCGGTGCACTATTGTTTTGGTCGGCTCCTTTCCTTTTATGTCTCCTACTCCGCCGTTCATCTCTGCTTCGCATTAATGTTTGGACGGCTCCTTGTCTATCAACCTGCTCTATTTAACAGGGCTTTTGTATATTGTAAATGATTCATTCTTGATCAATGCAATTGATCGACTAGTGAAATAGCAACTTCTTAGGTTGCTTCTCTGCATTGTGAAGGTTTTAGGTTGTTGTTCTAGGATCGCCAATACTATATAGTTGGTAGAACATATGGTGTCAAATTGGATATATCCAAGTGAGGGCATGCATGTCCATGTGAAAGGTCATAATATGTAAACAAGCAATGATGTGCAAAGATACACAAGTATTGTGTGAAAAGTGTGTGGAATAATCTTGCACATAGTTGTGTTATGGTTGATGAACAAATGTTAGTAAAGACATATATAAAGAGCATATTTTCTAGATTACACAGGTTTGTATATATGAACTGTTAGAATTATGAACTTCTAAATTTGCATAATTATTATGCCACATAGTTTATCTGATATAAGGGTTAATCTAGATTGTGGTGACATTTATCATAATTAAAGCACCAATTACCAATTTTAATTATACAAAATTATTGTTTTGTGTTATAATTATATTCAAAATCATAGAAAAAGGTTTACTAATTAAAATATCACAAAATTCTAGGGTTCAACATTACGAGTGATTGTCACGCATAGGTTTAACAACATAATTAATTATGCACTACTAACCTACTTCCATCTCCTTGTCATGTTTTAACCATCACAAAGAGTATGGAGATAGATGAGAATTAGTGTGAATTCTAAGGAATTATACCAAATTTTGTATGATTATATTCTTTTGGCTATTTATGTCAATAATGAAATGTGTTTGATTGCAATTTACCTAGTAGAAAAGTCATTCTTGTTTGATCTCAATTCAATCCTATGATCACAATGCCATCCCCATGAGCACAAACTTGACTCACCTAAACTTACATTTTTAAATTTAGAGTGAGTTGATTGGCCTCCTTTGTCATTCTCACTTACAACTAAGTATGTGCATGTTTGTGCCTATTTTAGGGCAATATATTGATACATGTATGTGATGGAAAATGTTTCACTCTTGTGCAAATTTGGGCCCATTTACGTAGCTTTTATCTCACCCTTATCGATACACAGTCCTATTCTTATCAACACATCTCACTTATATGTGCATGTCCCCATAGCTATGACCAGTGGTGGAATCTATAATCATGTTAATATTAGGGAGAGGAAAATCCTCCTTCAGAGATGCTTTTTTAAGATCTCTAAAATTCAATAAAAATATGAATACAACCACCAAGTTCATTAATAAGTACCATATTAGAGATTTAAGGTGAACATCCAATTGGTCTAATAAATCTAGCCTTAAGTATATTTTCTAGTTCTTTTTTCATCATAAATGTGACTTTCAAATGCATCTTTCTAATCTTTTGTTTAATGGGTTTAGAATTAGGCTCTAAGAAAATATTATGCATCATAACAACATATCCTTATATGTGCATACAAATATATATCCAAATTATTTAAATATGATGATTAATTTAGATTGTTCATATTAGCCAAGGCAAACACATAATTTTAAGATGTTTTCCTTGTCATTGGAATCTACCTCTATGTCACATGTACCACCAACCATTAGTATATTATGATGTTCAATAAAATTTTGGGAAGGTAATAAGTCATGAGGATGGCTAAATGGATCAAGAGAATATTCCCCAAAGAAAGAATAAACCTTAAATACATGGAATAAGCCTCTATCATGATGATAAGTGGATAAACCTTGTATACTACTTAATATTTAACTATTACTTTATAATTTATAAAATTATCAAATGGATGATATGTATCCATTGAATAATCAAGTACTAAATCGAGATAAACTAAAAATTTAAATCAATATCATCACTAATAGCACATGAGTAATCAATTCTCCTTTGTATCATTCTTTTTTTATAACTTTAGAAGTTCATCCATGCCTTGTTGCTTCAACCTAAAAAAATTATATTATTACCACTTTCTTTTGAAATATGTTTAAACATTTTCCATAATGACTAGCCTTCTTAAATATGGCAATCATTCTTCATAATATCAGCTAATTTTAGACCCATGAGATTTATCACATTAATTAGAATGATACTTTAAATGAAAACCTAAGAGTGATAATGTGTAAGTCAAGATCAATGGGAAAAGGGGAAGCTTGGTTGTCATCTTCCCTTGGTGTCTCTTTCTAAGAGACATAAGATATATGATGAATCTAGATAGTAGACATTGTGGGCATGATGAGTTGCATTGAATAGATATATATGATATCCTTTTTAACAATTTGATCGGTATATATAGTAATTGTAGAAAGGTTGAGATAAGAAATTGCAATCACCATTTGAGATGTAGAAAAATGCTTAAAGGTAAATCATGTGAATCATATGAATCTATGGGCATGTGACTAACATTTCATGTAGAAGATATATCATCATAAATTATAGTAATCTTATATATAAGGGAGCTACAAGATAGATATTTTCTTAGTATATGTTCATAATTGTTACAAGGCATAAGGACATCATGACATGTATGATAAAAGGAACTAATAATTTATAATAACATAGGATTTACACTAATCAGCTATATGAAGGATGGGAAAGGCGAAACATGATAGAACAAAGCCTACATATAAAACACATTGTTATGCTTATAAAAATGTCTTGAACATAGGAAGGGTAGATGGATGTTGTCTAAGGAAAGATATGAATCTATCAAAATCCAAAATGTATGCATGAATATCATCCAAGGAATAATATATAATAGGAGCCATAATATACAATATCTTAAGATGAGAAGGTGGATTAAAAGATAAATCACAATATATAGCCCAACCTTAATCTAAAAAGCATAAGAATATGAATCAAACTTTAAGTAAATTTAAAATGATAACATCATATTTAAAAAAATTAATTAGAATTCATTAGGATAAGATAAGTTTAAGTAATAGGATGAAGATGTCGCTCTCCTTTGCTCCCTTTGCGCACTCAACCATTGGAAACCCTCACTCTCCTCATGGAATCCTCTATCACTTGATCTGGGTCTGCAGATGTGCAGGAGTAAGGTGTTTACTCAGAATGGGAATCATGGCTGCAAGGTGAATGCCCAGAACAGGCTCGATGGTGGAGCAAAGGGGGCTAGGGCAATCGATGGGCTTGGTCTGATGGTTGCAGGGGTCTGGGGGACGAATGTTGCTAGCGCCCTGTGAATGAGAAGTGTTGAAGCCAGGATTTGTTGGGCTCCTTCAGGGATGTCGTTAGGCTTGGTGGACAGAATGGCGGTGTGGCTTCACATGCAAACCCTCAGGATGGGGAGGTTTCTCTTAACTCTACTAACCCTAGGTGTGGTGTTGGCCTCAAGCTAAGCTCTCCATTTCTAGTTTACTCATCTTCCTCTGTTCCTAAAGTTTGTCTGGAGAATTTGGCTCTTGATCGGGAGGAATTTTTGTCTGACCATGCCCTAATTTGTCAATTTTCAAGAATTTGGCCGAAGCTTTGTGATTTGCATGCTTAGGTTTCGGAGAACTGGCAAGAGTATATGGGGGGAGAGATTAGTATTTACCCCTATGCAAAGGGGTCTTTTATTCTGGAATTCGATTCTCAGAAAGATAAGGAGCTGGTAATGGAGTCTGGTCCTTGGATTTTTCAAGGGGACTTTTTGTGTATGAAGCCCTAGTTTCCGGAGTTTGACCCTCGAACGAAATTTTTTAGCTCAGCATATTTTTGGGTTCGGTTGTCTTATCTTCCCATTCAATTTAGGAACTTGACTATTTGAGGGCCATCGACAATGTTCTAGGAAGTTATCACTGCGCTACTAAGGAAATGATTAGCTATCAGAATTCTACTTGTGCTTGAATTTGTGTCGAAATGGATCTGGAAAAGGGTCTCCCTATTGAGATGATCCTAAAGGTAGGCAATAGAAGTTGGAGGCAACCTCTTGATTATGAAAAGATTGCTTTTAGATGTAGGTGTTGCTTTGCGACGGATCATTATGCTTCCCAATGCCAGAAGCAGCGTGCCCTAGGGAACCAAGCCTTGAGAAAGCCTTCATGGTGGGTCGGTGCCAAATCGAAGCACTGTGTTGTTCCTTCCTCTTCTCCCAAAGCTCCAACAGAGTATCAAGCCTCTCCAAAGGGGATCCATTTTTCTTCTTCTTCTAGGGACCAGCCTCTGGCCCTGCTTAATAGGGGTTCAGAGAACTTGGTGGTTGTTGCTCCTATAGATGGGATGCAAGGTGCTTCAGATAGTGTTCCTTCAATAATCTCAGATTATTCCTCGTCATCTTCGGGCCCTCCTACTCCTATTGGTTTAAATTTTGTGAGCTCTGATTAGTTTGATCGAACTCCACCTGGGGAGGTGTTGAGGAAGGTTCCCTTTGTAGAGATGGATCAGAACATGATGGTGTCACCTCATTGTGAGAAGGAGTGGATAGAGGTAAAAAGGAGGAAATTTGTTCCAAACAAGCATAATATGTTGCTCAGATCAGCCACAAAAGGAGGAAATGCCTCGGAGGTGGCTCTCTGATGGCTGGGTAGTATTTGGGTTTGGGCATGGTCCCTGTGTTAGTTGGATGTTTGGGCATCTTTGGTTTGGATTTAGGTGGTCTGGTTGTTTAGTGGTTTGGAGGTTTGCACAGTTTTCATTCTTTGGGAATGGGGGTGGCGTTTAGGGTGGTTTTGGGATTGGATTTGTTGTATCTCTACCTGAAGATGGGTTGAACAATGTAATATCTTTTAGCAATCAATAAAAATAGATTTACAAATTAAAAAAAAGATAAGTTTATGTAGGATCTATTGGGTTCACTAAAAATATTAAAGGAAAAAAATAAACCCTAGGGATGGTGTACATGAATGAAGTGAAATAACCAAGTGTGTGATGACAGAGCTTTCATAACTCTTTCCCTTCAACAATAACAATGAAATCTTGTACAAGAAAGAGACCAATTTGTAACAAAAGATGAACTATTCTTTATTTAAATCAATTACACAATAACATAAAAGAGATGCATCAATAATCACATCATAGCCACTAAGTGGTAGGACAAACATGTTAGATTTCAAAGTGTAATCACCCACCAATAGATGGGAATTTCCACATTTCCCATTATAGGACAATACTAAATGTGGATCTCATGTAAGGCCAATATAGGGTGAGTAGTGTGGGTGAAAGATAACACTAGCATACATATATTAAATATTAATATATATAAAAAACTCTGAGAGTTATCCTGTTTGAGGCACCTATTTTCATCATTATGACTATCTTTTATTTAATTTCATAATGTGAAGTGATTAAAAGTTTTAATGACCACTCCACTTTCATTTTTTTAATGGATTTTATATCATTTATAAGTTTGATATAAATATACTAGTCCATGTCATATTTTTTTATGGAGAGTTAAGGATTGTGGATATCCATTCTGCGAAAGTTGTTTGGAGTATAATTTAATATTATATTTTGAGTGGTTTGAATCTTAGAAATATTTATACGAAACACTATGGAACACCATAGTTTCCATTAATACGTTAAGATATATATGTTTGAAAAAGAACTAAACCTCTTTTCATGAATGATGTAATTGAAGAAAACATACCATCACCCTCACCAATTATACTGGATCAATTGAACTACAAGATTCAAATAAATTCGAAGTTATAATAACCAACTTTCACTTTTTCTAACGATGATTTTAAACACATGTACAAGTCTATATTGATACATTTATTAAAAATCAAGAATTGGGGATACTTATTTTACAAAAATTGATCGAGGTACAATCTTATATTAAATTTATCACTCTCATCAATTATACTTAATTGAACTACAACCTTCTAGTAACTTCCAAAATTCCAAAACTATAATTGTATTCAATTGGATGAGATCATTTGTTTAATTATTGTAATAAGGTGTTAAGTTAAAGAATTTTAATTTGGGTGGGTGTCGGATTTTTGCTGAAAGGACAAGAGAAAATACATGATTAAGCTTGAAAAGTTCCTTTAAAAATTCCAAGAAAACCGGTTTTTGAAGGTCTTTGACAATTTGGTAGGTAGCATTTAGCTTCCACGCATTTGAGATAGAATCATTTTACACGTCTCACAGTGCGGTATGCGGTTTCCCCCATCTGTAAGTTTGGTCTTAGTCTTTTTTCATTTTATGTTTCTAGTCCTGATGATATCATGGAGTTTGATTTAGAATGTTGATTAAAAAACATTATATAATTTTTTATTACAAACTTATAATGTTTCTAGACCTGATTATATCATGGAGTTTGATTTATAATGTTGATTAAAAAATTATTTCATTTTTTTATTAGAAACTATTTTACACTATCTAATGGATTGTGGAAATATCATATTGTTTAATAAGAAAGGTTTTAATTTTGATTTGATAGATTGAAATGAGAGAAACCTCCTCTATTATTGATTTAATTTGTAATTATTATGAACAATCAATCCATAATATTATAGTAAAATAAAAAATAATGAAAATAAAAAATATATTTGTAAAATATGTACTTTTAAAGAAATGATATAAATTAGTATAAGAACATTCAAAAAGTGGTTTGAACTGTAAAAATGAAGTAACTAATTTACCATGAAGCAATTAAAATAATACTAACTAAAAATGTAAAAATCTATTACAATAATACTAACCACAAATGAAAAAATCTATTATAATAATTTACTAACTACACCACAAAAGGAAAGCATTGCCATTATGCGCTATTTGAAATAGTGAAACAATCTTACAACTCATGTATTATTATCAATTCATAAATTTTAATAAATCATCACATTTATTATTAAAAACAACTAACAATATAAAGGCAAAAATCACATCAACTAACATAGATATATCCACTGAGTTTATTTGAAATGTTTGAAAACATTGTTAAGAAGATATACATTGTTAATATTTGAATACATAATGAAACCTAGAGCTTGGCAATTGAATCTAATAAAGATTTGCTTTGAGATGAATAGTCAAACTTTTTTGTTTTTAAAACTAAAAATAATATTAAAAATAATAGCTTATCAAGATTTTAACAAGATTATCTTAATAATTTTTAAAAGATTTTTAACAAGATTATTATCTTAATAATTTTTAAAAGATTTTTAACAAGATTATCTTGAATTTTTTAATATCAATTTAGTAATTGTCATTTTATTGTAATATTAAATTCAAGATTTTATTTATGTGTAAGCTTTAAAAGTATTCATTATTATCATCCTATATATATAATATTGTATTTATTTAATTTTTTTGTATTAGATATTCAAGATAATCTTGTTAAAAATCTTCTAAAAATTATAAAAGCATGAAAATATTGTAAATTAATATGTATTTCCATAACAAATATTATAAAATGATATATATTACTATTATAAATTAGAATACTATATTATATTTCCTTAAAAATGTCATATATAGTAAAACTATAAAAAGATGATGATAATGCATGCTTTTAAAGCTTACATATAAAAACAAATCTTAAATATAATATTACAATTAAATAAAAATTATAAATTGATATTAAAAAAATATTCAAGATTATCTTGTCTAAAACAAGGAAATTTTCGTAGTATGTAAACTACTTTAAAATATGATTTAAAAGCATAAATCTATTGATAAATACTTTACTTTGTGACGGGTTAGTAGATGTCAATTTAAATGGGGAGAATAAAAATGTACACATACTCATTGATGTGAGTGTAAGAAGCCTCTCGGCTTAATAATTAAATAAAGAATCACAAAACCTTAAAGTAAATATCTACCAATGGAAGATATAAAAAATGCTTATATAGTTTAAATATGAAAATGAGATGGAATCATAAATAAATACATATTTGAAGAATTATAAAGCCCTAGGTGCAAACTAGGTTGTGCAAGAATGAGGATAAACAAAGGAAAAATTAAATTAAAATCTAGAGCCAATTCATAATTAGAGACCCATCACTCTTCTTAGTGTCACCTACAAGATTATTGCTAGTCTGCCAACCCTATAGATTTTCCACCTTCTCCTTGTGATCTATTATGAGGAAACTCAATTTTATCAAAAATAGGTTTATTCTTCATAATATTATTATGGTCTAAAAAGGCATGGGAAAGAAATGTAACTAAATTTATTCCCTAATACCCATGATCTATATCTTAAATGGTTCATGGGACAAACCTCTCTTGAGAAATATGGGGTTTATAGATTATGTCTAAGGAACAATGAATAAGTCACTATGCATAATGGGATGCAAGTGGAAGACTTGGCTAAAAGATGTTATTTATATTCAAATTTAGAAATGAATAGGTTATTTAAGATGGTCATACAAGTGCACAATGAGGAATGAGAATCCATGTGATAAAAATAGGGAAGGTAGTTCAATCTTATTTTCCTAGGAATAGTATTCATCATTGTCCCTCAATGTGAAGGAGCATAATAATATAAATAATACATTATAGTTACAAACAAGAATTAGAAGTGTAATAGCTTCTCCTAATTGTTGACCTTCTAACTATCTATCGATTATATTTCCTCACAATTGGTGTTATGTTGCACCAGTTGAAGTCATCCGTGTGTAGATATATTATAGTTTCTAAGTGTCTTGTGTGAAGCCATTTGTGGTATTGCATGATGAGAAATGTATGTGAAGGCACATGATGATAGACTCACATGATGTCATGTATGGTGGTGCACAATGAAAGTGTATGGGATCATGTGCAAGAGCATGTATTGATAAATGTTACACAAAGCATTGTAGGTTCTTATGTAAGAGCATGAATAGCTATCAAATTTTACATGATGGTGTGTAAAATGATGCAAGTTCTTACATAAAGTGTTAAGGAATTCTAAGGTTTATGTTGTAGCATGTGAAATAACACAAGTACTTGTATGGGGTATGAAGGGTTGTTGAGGCTTGCACAATGATGTGGAATGATTTCCTCCATGTCATATGTTACTTTAAAGGGTGTGCCAATTGAGCGAAGCAACAAGTTAAGGAAAATTGACTATAGAGGCATCAATTCAAGGTGAACCATTCAAATGGCGTGAGTCAACTCAAGACAACACAATGATCTTCATGTTTGCAGTTAACACTAATGTGTTACACTGATCTACTCATCCAGAGAATTCTTATGAAATTGCACAAATGTGGTGCAAAATAATTTAAGTAACGAAGAACTATTGAGTTCCATAATTAGACGAAGGTCCTTGAGATATCGCCTTCTACTTAGATCACATATTATCTAAAAGGGTCAACTTGAAAATGCGAGAAGAGACATTATGATTTAGAGGACTAGGTCACATATGTGGTTCTATCGAAGGTACAAGGATAACTATAGATAGAGTTGATCCAAAGCATTTGATTCTAATTAAAAGTGTAAGGATAATCATAATTATAATATCTAGTTGTTGCATTCATTTGACTAATCATGCTAACCCTCCATTCCCAACAACCTATGAATTTGTACACATCATTATCATAGAAGGCATTCATTTGACATATTCTCACATTTAACCATTCTCTCTCATCCTAGAAGCATTGAAGGGGCAGTTAATAGTAAAACACATCATCTTAATGTGTTAAAAAGAACAATGAATTTGGATACATCATTCTAGGGTGCTTGCTTTCTATTTGTCAATCTTTAACACACGTTTTTGAGGATTGACCTCGATGACGTGCCCCTTTGAACCATAATGATAATCCTCCAAAGGTATTTTTAAATATTGCCAATTTTAGATAGCAAAAGGAGTTGACCAAACAAAGACTAATCATGTAAACTATTGAGAGAGGTACACACTTAGCAAGATCAAATGCACATGTAAAGGATGAATCCATGAATGTAGTAAAGGCCCTAATCTATAGAATCAACCCTAGATAAAGCATGGATTCAACATCAAATTCAAAGCATCACATTGAAAGAGAGGTAACATTTTTAGATAGAGAAAGTTTATAATTCAATTTATATTAAAAATCATTCATTCTTTGACATTGAAATTAAATACCATTTCTCTTGACATTTACTTTTCGTCCTACTAACATTTAATTGAAAATTACATTAACCACAAATCATTAATAATTAATCCTAAAATCTATTTTTCCTTTAAAATTACAAATAATAATAATTAACTTAACTTTGCTAAACTTACTTTCCTTTAATTTTGAAAGCTTAATATACTAATAAATTACTCAAAATAAAGATTATCTAACAAATGGAGAATATCTCTTCATAATAATACCCATTGATTAATTGGAACTATTCAGCTTACTAGAACTAATTCTTGACTAAAACAAATAATTCAAACTTTGGAGTCTCATTTAAGGGAAAACTTTACATTCAGATTAATGTATTCATTTCTCCCCATATGTAATCTTGATTTCCTTCTAGACAACCTTTCTTTATTCCAACAATTATTTTGAAAATATTCCTGCTGAAATTTTTCAACATCCACGGTTAAAAATCGCTTGTAAATGTTAATATGATTGTGACCGTGACCGTGACCATGACCATGACCATAACAACATAAGTAATTGTGCATAAATGGAAGAATCTTGGCATGCCTGCAAACATTAATGACCACGACAGTGATAGCATAAATAACTACGCGTAAACAAAACAATCTTGCATGGATAGAAGACTTTTCTATAAAATATATAATAATAGGTGGGCCCTACCTGGATAGGTGCAGGTTAAGGGTGGCCCCTTGGAACTGAATGTTGTTTAAGGAGAGCATGTCAAGCTTATACCGTTATACCTACCTACTAGGTAGGAGAAGTGAGAATATGTGTACATTAAAATATTTATCTTAAATTATATTTATGATCATTAATTATTTATAGAAAATTTGAACGATTTTATTATTCCACAAAATGAATAAACATCACCTCTAATTAAATGCTATGACTAAAGGCATTTTTTTGGTAAATGCTATCATTTGAGCATGTAGGCAATAGGCACAAAGGTGGAGATCGAAATCAAGGGACTAATTTTGCTCTACCCATACTTATATGAATTGAAGTGAATCAAAGTGTCTTTATATGCGTTCCCTCAATGAAGTTTTCCATCAAATTTCTCTATCGATGGTTTAAAGCGGAATGCAAGACCATCGCATATATCTTGACCGTTCATTAGTTCTTGTCGTTTTGCTCTTTACGCTGAAGTCGGTCAAAAAAATATCTGCCTTCTTTATGCAGATGGATTAGGTTTTAAAAAGTAACTCCACTTCGATTGAAATACAGCGGACACCAAGAAACCTAAATAAGGGGATGCGAAAAACATGGAGAACAGAGTAATTGGGTGTAATCGGTGTATCCAGCTGCTGGAGAATTTGCGTGCGGCCGAGGTTTTAAATCCTCAGCAACTCAAAATCAGAAAATTCCTTATAAATAAATATCTGCCTTCTGTTAATATCTACACCATGACCTCCTTTTTTATCAGCGACATCAACAGAGATTTGTGCAGAATCTTGAGGTAATCGCATTTCTCTTGCCGTTAATGGTTTCCACTCCATATTTTATTGCTTCCCCCGCCGCTAATGCTTTCTGCCCCTTTACTGTGATAGATTGAAGCAGCAAGATTAAGCAGCAACCGTACACAACTTGGGGTTTCCTGAAAATTTCCTGCGACCTCTGCCCATTTTCTGTCATTGGCATCATTGACAGGTCGACACAATTTCCGCAGAATCTGTAGGTAAGCCACTTCCCATGATTTCGGTTTATTGTATTTTTTTAACCTTTTGCATTACAAAAACCATTTGCATCTGCTTCAAATTTTCTAGCCTTTTTTTTTAAGCAAATAAAATTCTTATAATAAGAGAAAATAAAATTTTAAAAGGTAAAGTTCCTCCGCCTTATGCGATATTCTCTATTCTTAGAGTCATTAAGGAAAGTATCCAAGACCTTTTTCTTTTACTGATAAGAGAGTGTATGGAATAGGACCTTCTAGATAGTGTTAAAAGTAATCATATGGATATATGTTCATGTTAAAAATAAGAAAAAAATTATTGTTTCTGAGACTGAAGTAGAATAAGTAATTTAAAATATTATTTATAAAATATTATATTAGAATTTTAAGTATATTTATAAGATGAATGATATTTATTTAAGAGAATATAGGTAGATGTCAATTTTATAGTGTGATATAAGATTATTAGTCTCTATTTTAGAGGGTAATTCTTATGATGGATAATGTATTATTAGTAGTATTTTTTAACTGAGTAAATATGATCCAGGGACCATTTCTTTTAATTAAAATATTTAACAAAATTTACATAGATTTCTAACTGAATTAAGCAAAATTTCAAATCAGTCTAATACATTTATAAGGTTTTACCAACAAAATAAAAACAATTAAACTATTCTTATCAGTACTTAGTCCTCCTCCCTATTTGGGCTATCAATAAGCAAACAAAATTAATCCTTTTTCAAATCTTGTAATACCTTTAGACCTCCATTGCTAGGTTACCTATGAGGATGAACAACTTCCAAAATGCATCTGAAGAACCAAAAGCCGAGGTAGCACCATTGACCACAAGGAAATTGAGGATGAGAGAAGCAATAGAAAAAGCATCATTTAGGCCACCTAACATTTGCTTCTTAACTAGTGCCTTCACTAACACTCATACCATGTCAATCTCCTCACATAAATCCAACAAGACTACCATGACCATTGAGGAGATGTCAATATTCACTTTCTATTGATGCTTCGAGTCCAAGAGTTCCTCACCCAACATCCAATGCATTACATATAGGAGTAGACCATATTTGGTTTTGAAGACCTTTTTTAATCTTAGTTCTAAAATAGTGCCTAGGAAGGTCATTTGGTGTCCTTTATTGTTAGGCCTAACACTTGTATCCATTTTACTAGTGGCAAGTGTGAGCAGAGAAATGAAAATGGAACTCAACTTGCCACAAGGTTAAACCCCACACACCTTGCATCCTCATTATGAAAAGAAAAGTGTCATTACACCATATTACCTATAGGCTCAAGTGAAAATTACCTAAAATTAACATTTGAGATATGTCAAGCCTGGAAATGACTCCGGTATATGCTCCATCTTTGTTAAGTAAGTTTCATAATGGATGGTGACATGTTAATATTTGATATTATAATGTGATCTTAGATCTTTCTAATCCTCAAAAATCAAATTAAATTTCTTATTTTTCATCATTCTAAAGGTAAAGTTAGCTATGTAATTTGTCACAGTATTTGCTTCCATGTAGGTGTGTTATATCATGAAGAAATTAAATGAGGTGATATACAACCAAGAGTGTAACAAGATATTATTGATTTTTCATCTCTTAGCATGTCATTTCAAACTAGATTCACTAGATTCATTTAATATATGAGATCAATTTAGGAAATGATGTTGTTTGTGCAAACATGGTCTCAATGAAGAATTGATACCTTCAAAACAGCTAAGCATCCACTTATAGTTTGGCTGGAAGATATAACTGTGATTGGGCATAATAAACCCACAAACATAGGCTACCCCACTTATAGTTTTGCTTGTAAATTTTTTGTAATGAAAATACGAAACTAGTGTCTAACTAATGTGCTTGTCACACTTCAGAAATCATTGTGACACTAGAAATGATTGGAAGGCATTAACCAAATTAATTGCAAATAACATGAAATTTTTACATGAAAATTTCTTTATGAAGATTTTTTTGTTAAAATGATAATAATAATAGTAATTCTAAAATGATCTACTTTTATATTGAATCTCCTGGTTGGGCAAAGGCTGCAATATAATGAATCTTCCCAGTTCCTCTTCCTACTGCTTGCAAACTCACAAATTTCCACATCCATGGCTAACACACAAATCTCACAAGGCACACTAATTGTAACGGGTCCTAATATGTGCACACACCAGATGCTCATCTCAAACGAGTGATTGAAAATTTAGATTTAAAACAAAATTAGTATGTGAGACCAATTGGTGGGTTATTTAGGAAATGATTTCATTTGTGCAACAAAGGTCTCATTGGAGAATTGATTCCTTCAAAACAGCTAAGCATCCACTTATAGTTTCTCTAGCAAATGTGTCTCTCAATGGGCATTATAAACTCATGATCATAGGTTGCCCACTAGATTGATTTACCATGAACACATTTTGCTTGTACCGAAACTTTGCTTACTGAAAAATTTCAGAAATTTTTACAAGAAATTAGTCAGAAATACAGTTTTCAAAAATTCAATGGATTCTTTTCTTTTTCAACAATCTGTAAAAATTTTGCTTTTAATTTTCCTTGTCAACATTTGTATTTGGTTACTAAGATTAAAACTGAAAATTATAATATCCTTATGTTGGTGAAGATCAAACAGTATTGCCATCTCTAATTCAAGATTGTAGAAATTAGTTAGAAATATAGTTTTCAGAAATTCAATGGATTCTTTTCTTTTTCAACAATCTGTAAAATTTTTGCTTTTAATTTACCTTCTCAAAATTTGTATTTGGTTACTAAGATTAAAATTGAAATTTATAATATCCTTATGTTGGTGAGATCAAACAGTTTTGCCATCTCTAATTCAAGATTGTAGCAACTCAACTGGGGATTATATGTTTGATACCAAACATTAAATACTACTCAAAAACTTGTTTAAATGCAACCTTTCTATGATGCAGTAGATATTTTGCTCAAATGAATTGTAATGGCTTTGTTCGTAACCCAAAATGCATGGTATAAAACTATTTCCAAGACATTCACTTGTGATTCATATATCATTTATTTGGCCTTTTTACTACAAAACCATTTCCTATATCTTTTTTTAGTACATAATACAACTTTTGTTACGATCAACAACACAAAGTTTAAACACAACCACCCTCACTCACCCATATATTTTTTAAAAGTTTAATGCTTTTTTGCCTATGTGAAAAGTTAATGTCACACTCCAAAGTTATCTCCAATAAATTCTTCTAAATATTAATATTGCTTTGCTTTGTTCCCCAGCAATCCCCATCATGGAAAATCAAGCAAAAATTTTGCAAGCAAAGCGTTCTCATCGTAACCATCTGGAACGATTAAGGTACCATGCAAAGAAGGATTCCTTTAATAGAGGGAGACGAGCAAACCGCCACAACCTCCATGCAGGAGCTTCCACATCCACACCCTCTCTTTCCATTAATCCCTCTCTGTTACAATTACCCACATCACATATGCATTCTATATTACAACCCAACTCCCCCTCCCAAACCCAAAATCCTCCACTATTTCCTCCAAACTATTACACTGCTAGAAATTCATTCCGTTCAAAGTTGGATAGCCTATCAAACTTCTCAACATGCCAAGTATGCATGGAACGATATCTGGGAATAAAAACTAGGCAATTCAATGGTAGTATTGCTTGTTCAAGGTGCATTTCAGAAAAAAATGGCAATCGCTTCTCAAAGTGGAACAACATGGACCCTGGTGAGCAGCCTGCATGTTTGCAACACATTACTCAAATCGAGGAGATGCTCATAGCACGTGTTAGCCCTGTACTCCAAGTTACTTATGCAAGAGGGGGCCAATTAAAATACAGTGGCCACACTATTTGTTTTCCTCAAGATATTACTGTAATTGCAACTTATTTACCTCGACATATACATGACCTTGATATACTCATAGTTAACAAAAAAAATGTTCCTTCCCAGCAGTATAGCTTCTATGTTTGCAGAACACGTGTTCACGAGGCTTTACAATATAAGATTTCTAATGACCCTTACTACAAAGATGTACAGTTAGATGAGGCATCTCTCTTATGCTTGCCTATTGCCTCCACTGACATCTCAGACCTTCTACACACAACAACCTCAAATTCAAATCCCTCTGATGTAAGTTTGATGGAAACAGATAATCCAGATGAAGAGCAATTTGAAGAGAATTTGCAAGCAACAACATCGTTTGTGGCCAATCTTCCCCCTGCCCGTACCGAAGTGGAAGAATTACGAGCCTTGTTGCAATTAGGGGAAGGACGCCCAACTCCTGTTGTTGATTGGCCACCAATTTCTTTAACGCCCATCAATGAATACACCACTGATGGATTATTTGTTATGGCATTCCCCACATTGTTTCCAAAGGGCACAGCTACATTCAACCAACAAAATATGAAAGAGGTCAAGTTACATGAATATGCTCTCCACCTTCTGAGATACCATGATAATAGGTTTGGTCAACACCCATGATTTAGATACTTCATACTTAATATTCTTATGCGCCATCGAAGCCAATCCACAGCTTCTGTTTTTGTTCAAAAACACTTGGAATGTAGCCTACCAACAACAATACTTGCCTTGCAACAAAGATTGAAGGACCTTCCTGATGACAAGCTTGCAGACCAAGTTATGCGGTTTGGTTCAATTATACGTGGCACACGCCCCTTTTGGAGTCATCGTAGGGGGGAGCTATCTGACATGGTTATTCAGGTTGGTTGCCCGACTCTATTTTTTACCCTCAACGCAGCAGATACTAAATGGCCTGACCTACACAATGTCATGCCATCTACTGTACCAACAAATCCTACAGCTGCATCTCGATGGAGGATCTAGAATATAGTGCAAAACCCACACCTCTCTGCACTATACATGCATCACAGATTCACTGCTTTTCGTGAAGAGGTTTTGGAAAAGATTCTCTGCACAACCGACTACTGGTATAGGTAAACATATTTCACATCTTCTTTTAATTTTTTTTTCCATACACCAATTGCTTACTAAGATCTCCACTCTCCAGGTATGAATGGCAACACCGAGGATCTGCACATGTCCATGGCTTTGTTTGGCTCAAACAAGCACCTAATATTGCTAAACTACAATGGAATAATCTTGCATCAGTACAAAATGCACTCAACTACATTGACAAATATGTCTCTGCATGGAACCCGCACCACCATCCAATTTCAAATGATAGGGTTCAACAATCTACCTTTGACATCCCCTACTTAATGGACACAAGAATGATTATGTTGTCAAACCCTTCACATGACTACAATGAATTGCTCAACTGTGTTCAACGCCATACACGTTGTACCTTGAACACATGCTTGCGAAAAAAAGGAGCCAACCTTGAATGCCGCTACAAAGCCCCTTGGCCCATCCAAGATACCTCAACCCTTTCAATTGAGAGTGGC